>JAULUF010000026.1:26225000-26907500 GCA_031834385.1 Semotilus atromaculatus | reverse complement strand
ATATAATAATAATTGGAAGTCAATATATTGTTCATTTGGTTACAATGTATTTTAAGGTGTCCTTGTTAAAGTGCAATTATATATTTAAAGGTACAATATGTAATATTTTTGCATTAAAATATCCCAAAATCACAAGGCCAGTGTTAGATATATTTTGTTAAGTTGATAACTTGCAATATTCCAAATGTTTCCAACTATTTTTGAATCATGAGAAAATTGCGATTTTAACCAAGGAGACGGGGCGTGTGAGCTGGGAGTCGCCAGTCAATGGCGTCATATCCACGTTACCCTCGGTTTCCGCCTGTACCGCCATAGCCATAGTAACCACGGCGACAGACGTGGACAACTGTGTTATGCCTAGCAGGACGCTCACGCTGTTGTTATTTTGGTCATACATTCTGGACCACGGCAAGCAGACTTTGAAACAAAAAGAGGACTAAAACGAAGATCAACATCTTTTTCGAGATGCAGAGAGCTCCACGTCCGCGACTAACTTTGACTTGACAGAGACGCCAGTATTGCATACTTTATTAGACAGGTGAGCAAATGTACATGATACAACTAATTAGGGGTGTAACAATACATCGATATGGATCGATGCAACGATCAAACGTCTGACGATACGATGCATCGATATACTATACCTTTATTTTGACACTCTCCACATCCTCACGTAACTTTTCTCAGCTGAAATAGACGCCTGACAAGATTGACTGAACCCTTTGTCACAAAAGCCGGTATTTTCCACTGTCAAGGAATCGCGAGTTCATGTTTTACAGCAGAAACGACAAGCACCCTTGTTTGTGAACACAACTCGAAAAGTGTGTTTTAGCCAATCAGTGCTCAGTATTCAAGTCATGTGACAAGGCTGCAAGACACTTTGAAAAGACGCGCTAGCTGAGAGGAGTTTCGTCACAGCTGACTAAAAGTGATCGAGGATGGAGTTCAACGAACTTGATGAACCAGTATATCTTCTTCGGGGCGTAAAATAAAATAAAAGCTGCAACTTTTTCACAGAATCTTGCTAAAACAGCACGTTAGTGGTGAGGGAAAACCTCTCTGTATTGCGTGTACGTTAATCACAACAACAAAGTTTGACAGGCGTCTATGTCAGCTGAGGAGATTAACGTTAGCCAACATTAACCAAGTGTTTTATTATCAAAACTCATTCACGACTCCCATCATGCATTGCGGTACGAATAAATTATGATCTGAATTGTTTTAGTAATTTCCTTTCCCTAATTGAATATTCCGTTTGTCACCATTGTTGAGATTCATACACTGATTATTGAAGTCTGTGTGTGCCTAAAAGGAAGATTTTGTTTTGTCAGAACAACTTTTAAGAAATCCTTTAGATAAGATCCTTTAGATTATTTAGAATATTATGGATTTTATGTAGAATCACTGTGATGCTGTAATCAAAAATATACATTTAAGTCAGAGATTAGACTCCACATGAGTTCAGTTATTCTATATGACTATATGAGTAGGCTTGCCTTCGAGTGGCTTTGGCCAAACCCCCTCATGGAAAAAGAACGTCGACGTGTTTATAACTGTGAAAATGAGCGCTCATTGCTGTAAACTTGCACAACGTTCTTGAATGAATCATTTATTAGATGCTGGTCTGTTACTGAGGGACATCGACGTTACATTTTCACGCCCCTAAACATGACGTGAACAATATGAACTGTGATTGGTTGCTTTACACATCGGTCAGATGGCCTCTGGTAAGTCCGTGGCCAATGAAAGCCGTCAGTCTTGAACGTCTAGCAACGAGAGACTAGTTGAGCTTCAGGGAAAACAAAGAAGAGAGGAGAAATGGGACCAGGACAAAAAATAATTGTGACTCTGACTTTTGCAACCGGGCATAATTCATTTCTGGAGCACATACACTAAATGCTGCACTGCTTTTTTATCATGAAATAGTTCATAATGTCACTATTTCTTGGATGTTAACAAATATCTAGTGAATGAAAACTACCGCACATACATGTAAACCTATTATAGTAAGCAGATTTCACAGACTGCTGCTAAATATACCACACCAGTCTCCCTGCAGCATCTGTGCTCTCGTGAGTTTATGGAGGTGAGCTGTGACCCAGACCACACTATTAGATGTTGAACAGGTATATGTTATAGGCCCTTTGATATGTTTTATATATCAGAAAGCACTTGTTTAGAACATAAATGTAAAATGCAAAAGTAATAAGGTTTATCAGAAGGAATGTGCATCCATAATTCATGCTCTTTCCTTTTGTATGCAAATACTTACTGCATTATAAGCAAACTTATCCGTTGCATGCTAAATGAATTGCATGCTTTATCAGAAACGCACAAGGAACGTGAAACCAATGAAAGTTTCTAATTAATAGAAACAAACTTTATATTAGATTACTTGTGTCCACAGTCACATGATTTGCAGTGCCTACTTTCACAGTCATTTGACTTTAATAATGCACATATGATTTGAAACATCTGAAAAGGCAGTTAAAACTGACTTTTGATCATAATAGGTTGAATTCTGAAAGGGTGCATCGCTCCATGCTCTTCTCCATCATTAAAAAGCTCAGATAATGCTCCTCTCCGTCATTTGATGAATTATTGCTGCCATAATTGCTAGGAAAAAAAAGTGTATTTTAAATAAAAATCTGTTTGCTTCCCACAAGCGGAAATAGAGCATTGTTAACTGTGGCAGACAAATGAGGTACAATCTATTATAAGCCTAATTCACATGATTGAACTGAAAACATCAGCACAAAATAACAAAACACAAGGTAAAGTCCAGGCCTGGTCTTCTCTCATCCTCCACTGTCGTGAGACATACCAATCTCATTATCGATCACGCCACTCATCCTGCTTGGCAGAGTTAGGGGCCGTTTACACGACACAGTTTTCAGCTGAAAACATAAACTTTTTATGCGTGTTGGCCGTTTATTTACACGACAACAGCGTTTTGTGTGCGTGAAAACACAAAGTTTTGAAAATGTGTTTCAAAGTGCAAGTTTTTGAAAATGGTCTCCGTTTAAACAACAAAATTGCGAGTCTCTGAAGACGATGACGTCATGCACATGCGTATTCGCCATCTGATGGCCTGGCAGCAGAATACAGCGCTTTAGCCGGTTTCGCGGATCCGTGTGAATGGGAATCGTTTAATGGTGTCGTCTGTACGTGGAAAACTCAAAGGAAAAACTTCCCCGTTTTAAACATATCGTTGTTGTGTAAATGTACCCTTAGCTTCAGCTCAAACTAATATAAAATGGTGCGAAAATTCAATCAAACTAAATTCAATAAATTTTTTCATACTCTTTAGCTCATGCACTGTTCTCGAGTAAATAAAAGAGTTGATAGCTCTGTCAAAAATATTTTAAACGCAAGCTAGGATTTCCGTTCCTATACCTGCACTGCGAGATCACTTTGCCCGAGATAAACAAAGAAACTGAAAACAAATGAAAGTATGTAGCAAGTGTTGTCAGTGATATGGTGAGGGAGGAGTGTGAGAGAGAGAGAGAGCGAGCGAGAGTGTGTGTGTGTGAGAGAGAGAGAGAGAGAGAGAGAGGCCGATCACCCAGGTGAGCTCTGGCTAAACAGATCTGAGCAGAGACGCCACAGCTAATAACCGAGGAGTTTACAGAATGTAAGAAAAGCATGCTGGGAGTTGCCAGGGAACAGCGCTCCCTCAGATAGGGCTTTCATCAGAAGAAGCCTGATTGGCTGAGCTGTGATTAAGCAAGTCATGTGACTGGAGGTTCAAGGGGTCTGACGTAATGTGGAAGAACAGCCATTATGAGATTAATCATCAGAGAGAGAGACTGTGTGTTTGTGATCCTCTGGCAACACAGTGATCGTTAGAAACATCTATTTTCCGGAATGATTATAGTAAATATCAAAAGTAGAGATGATCTAGTCTAGTGGTTGAGCTCCACCTTAAGATGTTAACTGGTTTATCTCCAAACTATCTCTATCTCTAAACACTTGTGACGTTCCCATCAGGCTGTTGGCAAGAGAAAGAGTGACTAAAATCAAGATAGAAAGAAAGAGAGACGGGATGAGAGATTCAAATCTACTTTCTTTACAGTAGATTATTAATGTGCCAGTAAACTAATTCAGTTGTAAACTGTAATAGTAGACAAATCGTTTATTAAATTACTTGTTAAATCATCTTCATACTGAGACCCTCAAAACCCTGTTAAATATGTAAAAGTAAAAAATATTGTGTCTATGTTCGAAAACATTCATATTTTTGCTCATTCAATAAAAAATTTTATACTGTTAAAAGAAAAAAATAACTAAGGAAATATTTTCTTCAGTTGAGGATTTTGTTTTAACAATCTGTTAATTGTGTTTTGTTAGTGTTGCTTATTGAATATGCTAAAATATTTACTTGTCAAAAAATTATAATGTTAGATAGTCATTAAGCCCAAAAATGATGAACAAATGAGAAAGTATACTTTCAGTCTTCTTATGTACTTAAAATTGCACTTAAGTATTCTTGACTTATACTGACAGAAAGGTCTATATTTGGCCTATACCTGTACTCAATCTTTTGATCGAGAGATACTTAAATGAAGTATTGTAAGTATACTTGGCTTGTAGTTGATTGACTATAGCCTATTAAATACTTTTTTCACATAGTTTTACATGCAGTCTAATAAACTTACATTGTTTGGAAATATTGATTTATAAAGAAAATATATGATGCTAATTCTGAGTATCTGAATTTTTGTGTAGGCTAGTCCACTGGTAGTGTATATATGAATTTCACCCTGCGTGATTCATAGAAATACTCTATCCTCCCATACATTTTGGGTCTGAACAGGAAAATGCTGCAAATGCATATATGCCATAAGGGCAACAGCAACAATAACCCCGTCTATGCCTTTTCAGCGCTAATTTTTCATTGTGTGTCTTTAGTAAATCCTGACAGTAGATTTTTTAGCACCAAAAAGAGGGTTAAACACTGTTACTCTTAAAGTATACTTTTATACACTAAAAAGTGGGACAATTCAGTCCTAAGTAGTATTGAAACAGTACACTTACAAGTATACTTCTAGTACATTGATATTAGCATGCTAACTACATAAAGTATACTTACTCAAATGAACTTGAAGTATACTTTTTCTTTTAAGGGTTAACAAAGACAATACACACACATTAGTTTTAATATAAAAGAGAAAGACCCCGTCACGTTTCCTAAGAATCATTTGCCATACAACAATACATATAAACCACAAGCTAGTTTGTAGGCCAGATGTTCACTGTGCTCCCTGAAGCAGAGCTGGTAATAAAGCTGGCAAACTCATCACTTCTGCTCGGGCATGCTTCAAAAACATTTAAAGCGATAGGAACTACACATACATACAATAAAATATACTAATGGACAAACGTGTCACGCATTTAAGCTCATCAAATCACAGAACTGAAATGGGACTGGATGACTAATATGATGAAATCCGTCCATGTATGTTGTTCCCATTAGCACAAGTTACAGACTACCGAACATTAAATGGTACAATGGCATACATAATTCACATCTGTGCAACTTTAAGAAAATGTAGGCCTTGTCTCAAAACCTATTGACCTGGCTTTTTGGTCATGAAAAACTGCTATCACTGCATTTTTGGAGTACAATGGAGAACCATATAAATGGCATGGATTATAGAAGGTTGTCTTTGTGTGCCATGGTATATATCTAAATACCAAAGTTTTACCATTTGACACCATCATAATCCAGCATTTTTGAAAGGATGGGAAGGACAAGCCACTCACCAACAGCACTCCTCACATGAACCGTGCAAGAGACTACGCTCATTTTAACCACACGGTCAAGCTGGTTAGCGTGGTCCAGTTAGCGCCTGCTGGGAGCGCACTAAGCTAACTGTGCTTTCTGACCAAATGAAGACTTTACAATTTAAGGAGGAATCTTAAAAGCATGAAATGGGCTTTGACAGTGTGTCTGCTGCCTTTGACATCAGCGTATGATACGTTGAACTGTGTGCGGTCATCTGCATAGTCATGGTTTTTAAGCAAAAGACTCCATTAGCAAAGATCAAAACATTCAAATCGTGCACTTTCAGGAGAAACTGCCGTTAAGATGAATGGGAATGCTATAGCTATCCCAGTCCAGGTATTATAGACCTCTGTTTCTATTGAGCCACGCTAACAATATTACCTACTTTGACCTAAAATGTTAACTACAAAATGCCATTGAATAGGGAGCATATGTACATGGTTGGCAAACCTCTTTGTTTACTTTAACTCAATATTTCTAAATATTTCAAATATTGAGCAAAACTGAAAATAGAAAAGCAGATGTTTTTACAGTGCGTAAAACTAATAAGAGGTCTAAACCCTGTGATGGAGAGACGTTAGAAACCTACTCATCTCAACTCAATTGACATCGATTATGTGGAAGACACAGAGGAGATGGTGGAATTGATGGATTGTGTTTTGGGACACAAAAATGATTTATGTTCCCAGGTAAGGGTTTGAGCTAGAGTATGGCTGTTATTGCTTACCTATTAAACAGTTTATTTAATATAGAGACAGCCAACCTGGAGGCTCAATGTATTGATCAAGGGCTCAATATTGAAAGGTTATGTTCCAGTTCCTGGACTAATCCCAAGTTAGACTAGTTTGATAGTCCACTGCAGGGGAGTTGAAGTAAAGTTAAACACACAAAAAAAAAAAAAACAGATCTAACTGATGACATGAACATGAGCAGACTCAAACTTGACGTGAACATTAGTGTTGGGGGATTTTGAAACTCTGCTTCATGAAGCTTCGAAACCTTTACAAATCTTTTGTTTCAAATCAGTGGTTTAGTGCATGTATCAAACTGCCAAAGTTTTCTTACGAGGCTTTGTTACGTCATAACCGTTTAAAAACGTTTCGAAATGTCAAAGGTTCACCACTGTTGGGCGATGATCTCTGAACCCATAGATTTTCTGAGATCGCCCCTCAACGGTGAATCACTGAACAAGTGTCTATGGGTTCTTACCTGATCTCTGATCAGTTTTATACATTTGTACACGTTTTAATGAGACGTTGGTATAATTAAAGGAATAGTAGTAGTGAATAGTCTCTCATGTTTAGCTGAGCCATCAATGAAACAAACAAAACAAGCCTTGAAAATTGATAAAAGAACACATAATACACAGACACAACCTTACATTTTATTAGATGATTAGTTAATTGCATTTGATAGAGTCTACTTTCAAAAAAACACTGGCAATGTGTTTGTTGAAGGTGTTTCAATGCATGTTTGAAATGAGTTTGTGTTGCATTCCCACTGTTTTGACCAGCAGGGGTCAGCAGCGCGTGGCGCTTCCACCGCTTCGAAACTGAATCATTTCGCTGAGCATTTGGTTCAATTGATTCGAAGCCTTGAAAATCTTTGTTTCTCCCATCACTATTTAACATGAACCATGAAACCAACAGTGGGTTGCATTTAACAATACACAACAAGCAAACATGAGGGCTTAAACACATGGACATGGGGAAATGCATGACAACAACAACCAAAGTGGAACTGATGAACATGAACCAATGAAAAGACAGAAATGATAAGATAAGCCAGTGAACCAAGCAGGAAACAGAGGTCACATGACAGGAAAACACATGACTAAATCACATGAAGAAAACAGAATCACATGAAACAAGCAACATGAACAAACACCAAACCAGACACGATATGGGTTTATGGGTTTAGCAGTATAAACTACATCCCAAAAATATACGGTCTTCAGGTCTCCAGCACTGCATATCTAAGGGTGTGTTCACACGTGGAGCCGGTTCGCTTGGTTTATTTGGTCTGGGTAAAGATACTGAACCTAAAGGCATAGGGATACTGTATGTTCACAACCTGATTGGTCGGCTTATATTACATATATTTCACAACAACAGAGCTTACCGAACATCCAGAACAATGCTGTGTTCTGGGCTGAAAGCGCTCGTTGTATGTGTGTAGCTACATATGATGGTATTTTGACCAGCTGAGAACTCACGAAGAGCTTATATAATGTGTAAAGGAGTCAAAACAGTGTCAGGAATCCCTCCGTCACACACACATGAAGATCTGCTGTGAGGAGATGCGGTTCTGATCCTGTACTGAACTGTGATGGGCAACATCACGACTATATTGAGAAAAAATTGAGCAGTCTGTGCTTCTTAGGGTCGCATCTTATGACATCATGTCCTGTTTTTGGTATGTCTTTGATCCATGATGCATTCATATTTAATTCGAACCGCACCAGAGTTTGTTTGGTAGCGGATCGAGTCTCATCTTTCAGCGTCTCGGTCCTCTTGTTTGGTGGCACCAGGGTTCAGATGGCAGCGTTCACACTTATTCAAATGAACCGCACTAACAGAGCAATCGCTCCAGGGTTTGTTTTAATACAACCGAACATGACAAGTGTGAACACAGCCTAAGATGATGCAGGTGAGAAACAACAGCATTACCAGATTTATGCAGCTTGCATTGTTATAAATAACAGTCATGTCCGACTTGCTTTTATTTCTATCAGCATCTGGACTGCCTGATTAGTGTAAGGGTGGTTCGTAGGTAGAACTCAAAGAGAACAGGCACAGAAAATCTTATGGTACAGTGACAAAGGCAAAGACAAAGGCATCTGCCGAATGCGTAAATACTTCAGTCACTGAAGATTATTTAAAACTGCCTCGGGTATATTTTTGAATCCATTCAACTCCCAGTCAAAGACTCAACTTGTGAATACATCACTTTTCCTTAAAATGGCTGTCGACTCCACCGATGGGTTGTGAATTTTACTCCATCCTCTTTAATGACAAATGTAACCAACCAGACTGAATCCATAGACCTATCACTGTTGTAGACGACTAACTATTTTGCTGAGTACTCTGTTGAATCTGTATCTCTTTGTTTCCTTGTTTCCTTGCTCTCTGCGGAGCATTTACAGCATCTGTAGCTGAAGCAGCAGTTTCCCATTTAAAGCAGTTTTTTTGCAGATCTAGCTGCTTTTTAATGAGCTTCCTCTGTTGAACAATGTTCCCAAGCATAATTTCAGATTATGTTAGAAACAGGATGAGTTTGTGACCTCTCTGACATTTATGTTGGCTGTGTTGCCCACTTCTTTCTTGAACAATACAGTTGACATTTTCTGTAACATTTATTACAATAAATAACAAAACCTAAACTGACCCTCGGGAAAAGGTTTGCGAAGACACTAGTCACCACTCAATACTACAGCCAGAGCGAGATCAAAATAGTCAGCGTTTCCTTGTCTGTTCTGAAGTTCTGAGAGGTAGAATACTGTTGAACACAATGAAGAAATAAAGAGCGTCATCTACGTTGTGCCACCCGATTTGTCCAGGTGGAAATGGACTCTGTGAAGCATGAAGGCTAGTTCAGAATTATCCCAACTCATCTGTGCATGGTTGACATATTGCAATTGGTTTAGATTGCAAGGGGACTTTGTGTCTGTGTGTGTGGAGCTCCTTCCACTCTCTTGGTGGTTTGTCCCGATCCAATGTACTCGTGTTAGATCAGTGTTGTTTGAACATGTTTCTGGACCTCTCAAATGTCTTCATGTAGCATGAAGAGAGAGAAACTTTTCCTTGAAGTATGTAGGTCAAGGATGCCTAATGAGGTCCTCCATCTTTGGCTCCACACTATTCAAAGTCTGGGAAACCTTCTTAAGTCACTGGGAGATATATTGAGGTATTGAAGGGCCGACTGGATGGTACATGTCACTAGCAAGCAAGTTTCCCAAGCTCTCTCAGATATTGACAGTTTTGGAAAGGCAGTAAACGTTACCCTCAGGTGTAGCCTCATTGGTTGAAGACAGTGGATGAGGGGAAAGTGAGGGCAGGAACCCTCCAGTCAAGTCTTGGAACTGAAGATAAAGACTAAGGGATGGATCAGTTACAAAAAGCAAATGCAGTTCAGTTACAAATTGCATCTCCATTCTGTTGTTCATTTGGACCTCCAGGGATCCCCACAGCGGCTTCATCAGTCTGAAGCTCACTCCAGTTGTTATCTCCAGACCTTATACCAAAATACAATCACATTTTTGGCATCTACGCTTCCATGAAGAACCTTTAACATTCATGGAAACATTCCATTCCACTGAAGGTTCTTTTTAGAGGAAAAAGGTTCTTTAGATTATTAAAATGTGCGAGCAAATCGCTCTCTCAAACCTGTCCTGTGGACCTCCGCCACTGCACATTAACTCCCTCATCTAACACACCTGATTCAGCTCATCAGCTCATTATAGAGACTGCAGAGGCGTTTCTCAATACCAAGTACAGAAAGTTCGGATACAATTCTGCAAATGGTACAGCTGCGTACTTGATAGCATTACTCAGCTCGCTCTGACTACTCCGTTTATCTCTGTATATTTTAGGCAACAATAAAATGAAATATGTTATAAAACACCACTCTGCATCTTTTCATTTCCATTAAAAAAAAAAAACTCTTGAACGTATTAATAGCCACACAAATGTGGTTCAGACAAAGCGTACATTTATCTTCACGACATGTTCATTTAAAATCTGCATTTTAAAAATATGAAACATTAATATGTGGTTCAGGCAATATGTGAATATGTACTCTGATTATCTGCACTGTAATCAAATGAAATAACTCTTTTTGTTAAATGATAGTTTTAATGATTAATAATAGCCATTATAAAAGTAAAAGCAAACAATTCAGTCAAACGTACAAAGTCAGCATTCTAGCGGTAAACGGTAAAGTTAAATAGCCTAAATATATAAAGTTATGAAATTTCACATTGCCCACAGCCAAAACGATTTCCCAGGGACCAAATTATACATTCATGAGAAAAAAGATCACCAGATAGATATCCAAAAGATGAATTATATCCCATGTTCAAGCACAACAGAGACATCAGAGCCAGCAGCAAACGTCAGAAGCACTAGCTGAGGAAAGGCTGTTCGGTAACACTTTACAATACGGGTGCACTAATAAGCATTAATTCATGCTTAACTAATGCACAGATAATCACGTGTTAGGCCGACCGAGATGGAAATGAATATTTGAATAAAGTCGATATTTTAGTTTTTTTTGCGCACAAAAAGTATTCTTGTCGCTTGATAAACTAAAGATTGAGCCACTGTAGTCACTTGGACTATTTTTATGATGTCTTTAACAACTTTTCGGGAGAACAAGTTTCAGTCCCTCAAAAGCCTTTGGAGGAGTGATCCAGCTCTCAGATTTAATCACAAATATCTTAATTCGTGTTCCGAAGAAGAACGAAAGTCTTACGGGGTTGGAACAACATGAGGGAGAGGAATTACTGACAGGATTTTCATTTTTGGGTGAACTAACCCTTTAATGCGAGATGCGTTTGGGTATACCTGGCTGCTTCATGTCCGCACATCACCTCTCGATGCATCCTCGATAAAATCAAGAACACATCCGGGGATTTGAACTGACCGTGGCTAGATTTGAACTTTGAATCAGAAGAGTACTGATGACTAATGACGTTTCACTAGTCCACAAGAACACAAGTAGGCCAACAGACAAGAACTATATATTGATATGTATATTGAGAAACGGCTCAGGACTTGAACTGGCTGTGACTGATGAGGGAGAGATCCTAGATGTGGTGGGGGTGCTTCAGGACAGGTTAGAGAAGCGCTGTTTTATGGCACCACTGCCAAAATAAACCATTCAGAACTTTTATTGTTAAGAGTACTTTAAGAGCTCCTGTTCTTGTTCATCAAACTTGTTTTCTTCAAAGTCCTCACCATGTGATTCACAAAAATCCAGTCTCCCCAAAATCCCCCATAACCTGTATTGTCCACTACTCCATATGCATTACTGTAATGGCCAGCCATTATCCAGCTTCAAGTTGGGATGAGATGTACCAGCCCGTTCTCATCTGAAGGCGTCGTATACTGACGCTCGTGACATTTCGTCTACATTCAACGCGCATGGCACCCTTTAGCGTCAACATGAGACGCAGATATATATGGGTCAGAAGGCGCCTCCTAGCGGTCTAACCCTAACCCTACCCCAGACCTAAACCTACCCATATCTGTGCGTGTTATATTGACGCTAAAGGGTACCATGCGCGTTGGATTTAGACGAAATGTCAAAAGTGTCAGATATGACGCCATAGGATGAGAATGCGTTGGATGTACCTAGTTGCCCAGATGGATTTAACAACGTCTGAAATTAGCACTTATTAATGTTGAACATGTAACATAATTGCAATCCCTAAACTTTCTGGACTGCGGTTAAGTCCACTTTTTTATGCCCTTGCCTCGCTAACTTAGTTTGTCTCGTTCACTCGTATCTCTCAGTCAAAATCGAGGCGTCGATGGTCTGTCCAGATAAACTTTTCTTGTCCACTTGACAAAGTTGAACACTGGAAGGGGAAGTGGAGGGGAAGTGCCTAGGGTTATTTGTGAGTGTAAACGTGGAGTTAAACGCAACCCTGATGGACCAGCAAGCTGATCTTCTGACCAGGTGGGACTGGAAGCGAGGTGATCATCTGACTACCATCGGTCCTTACATTACATCTTTGGAGGAGAGTTATATGTAGGAGTCCTATGTAGAATGCATGATCTGTGTATAGGGAGCACCCTGGACAGATAATAATGGTACAAGAAATGTAGCATCTGAACCTCATATTAATTGTAGAGCTAAAGAGTTTTAGAGTTGTGTCAGCTCTCATAAATTGTGGCTTTGCTGTTTAAGTATGGAGCATAAAACCAGTCTCTCTTTGTCATTTCTTAGACACAAATTACAGAGTTCAGATAAGCTATAAATAACTTCCTAATATAACTGTTCCCTCCCAATATGCTGAGTGCTTTAAACCCAATGCTGACTTTATAAAGTCCAACAGCACATACTTCATAATAAACACAGGTAAATGCTGCAGCGTTTCTCCACCTAAACCCTTTCATTAACCCCATCCCACCCCACAAGATTAGGTATTAAATGATTAATCCGATTTGTTGACTTGTGAAGTCTCTAACCAATTAATTCTGTCATTAAATAGACATTTAGCAGTCATTAATATGTGTTACTGCATTCGAAGTTATATCTATTTAAGCCATTGATTTTATTGTCTCTGGCAACAACAAAAAAACACAAAAAAAATCATTACAGTGCTAAGTGACAATTGAGCAAACTTTAGTTCAGGCTTGTTAGGTCTGAGTAACTCTTCAGCAAAATAAGGGCATTTCTACAGCAATGATGCGCACATTTTTTAAGGTAATTGGTAATTTTATGTATAATAATCACATATTAGATCATCTTAGAACAATTCAAACGCTGAATGTCTAACCTGTTTTTGTGTGGCTACAACAAGATGCAAAAAAGGATTTTGCTTTTAATCTTTCTATTAAAAGATCAGACTCCTGTGTACAACATGGACAATTTGTATTTGTATAGAGGCACAAAAGAGAAATCTCTTCTTATTAATCTTGAATTTCAAACTAAATACTTTACAATATAATCAACAGAAGCATCCGTTTCAGCGTTCACTTAACAGGTGCTAGCCACATTATTATCCTTGTCTGTCTGAAATTAAAATATTTTATTTACAAATATTATGTGTGACTTTTTTTATTTGTTACACATTCTGACTGTTATATCCATTCCAGGTTGTTTTGTTTCTGATCTACTAATTTCAATTCTTATTTTATACACAGTCATATAACATTATAATAATAGATATTAAGCCTATCATGCCAAAGAATTTCCAGTGTAAATAAATAAACGACTGTTGCATTAATTGAACGTTTATTTGATCGTCCTACAGTGAACATGTGATGACATGCAGCTGTGATGCGTTTGTAAAGGTTTTGCTGAGCAAACTAATGCCATAAAAGCCAAGACTACCATGTCCATTTAATTAATGTAACTGATTATTAATAAAGCATACTTGGCAAGTGCCATTCAGCAGACATTTCAGAGGCCTTGTGTGGTACTACAACTCTAAGAGCACAGCTGGAGTCCTAGTCTTTTATCTACATGGCACGAGACCATTGCCAGACACAATTCCTCATTTAAGATTCATCCTGTGAATTAAAGAGCGATTTCCTCTTGGTAGAAAGCCTTGGCCGTGCCAGGGATACTCACGGCCCCTAACTTAACAACAAATGATCATTTCACCAGAAGGGAATCAATCAAAACTAACTTTAGCTGGAAATAACATTATTCAAGAATCGCTATAAAGCCAAAACAATATGTGTTTATCTCTGTAAAGCTGCTTTGAAACAATCTACATTGTTCAAAAAGCGCTATATAAATGAAGATGACTTTACTAATGACCTAGAATGAAGTCTGACACTGAAGACTGTTGCATACATTTTCATTTTCTATACAGTATGTGCAACTTTGTTTCTCAAACAAATATTGCATTGTTAGCGGAAGATTTTCATTGCCTATATCCAGCCCGTTCTCATCCCAAGGCGTCATATACTGACGCTCGTGACATTTCGTCTACATTCAACGCGCATGGTACCCTTTAGCGTCAATATGAGACGCAGATATACACTCACCGGCCACTTTATTAGCTACACCTGTCCAACTGCTCCTTAACACTTAATTTCTAAGCAGCCAATCACATGGCGGCAACTCAGTGCATTTAGCACTGATATACATATAGATATACATCTCCGGCAGTTCAAACCGAGCATCAGTATGGGGAAGAAAGGTGATTTGAGTGACTTTGAACGTGGCATGATTGTTGGTGCCAGAAGGGCTGGTCTGAGTATTTCAGAAACTGCTAATCTACTGGGATTTTCACGCACAACCATCTCTAGGGTTTACAGAGAATGGTCCGAAAAAGAAAAAACATCCAGTGAGCGGCAGTTCTGTGGGCGGAAATGCCTTGTTGATGCTAGAGGTCAGAGGAGAATGGCCAGACTGGTTCGAGCTGATAGAAGGGCAACAGTGACTCAAATAACCACCCGTTACAACCAAGGTGGGCAGAAGAGCATCTCTGAACGCACAGTACGTCGAACTTTGAGGCAGATGGGCTACAGCAGCAGAAGACCACACCGGGTGCCACTCCTTTCAGCTAAGAACAGGAAACTGAGGCTACAATTTGCACAAGCTCATCGAAATTGGACAATAGAAGATTGGAAAAACGTTGCCTGGTCTGATGAGTCTCGATTTCTGCTGCGACATTCGGATGGTAGGGTCAGAATTTGGCGTCTACAACATGAAAGCATGGATCCATCCTGCCTTGTATCAACGGTTCAGGCTGGTGGTGGTGGTGTCATGGTGTGGGGAATATTTTCTTGGCACTCTTTGGGCCCCTTGGTACCAATTGAGCATCGTTGCAACGCCACAGCCTACCTGAGTATTGTTGCTGACCATGTCCATCCCTTTATGACCACAATGTACCCAACTTCTGATGGCTACTTTCAGCAGGATAATGCGCCATGTCATAAAGCTGGAATCATCTCAGACTGGTTTCTTGAACATGACAATGAGTTCGCTGTACTCAAATGGCCTCCACAGTCACCAGATCTCAATCCAATAGAGCATCTTTGGGATGTGGTGGAGCGGGAGATTCGCATCATGGATGTGCAGCCGACAAATCTGCGGCAACTGTGTGATGCCATCATGTCAATATGGACCAAACTCCCTGAGGAATGCTTCCAGCACCTTGTTGAATCTATGCCACGAAGAATTGAGGCAGTTCTGAAGGCAAAAGGGGGTCCAACCCGTTACTAGCATGGGGTACCTAATAAAGTGGCCGGTGAGTGTATATGGGTCAGAAGGCGCCTCCTAGCGGTCTAACCCTAACCCTACACCATACCTAAACCTACCCATTTCTGTGCGTGTTATATTGACGCTAAAGGGGACCATGCGCGTTAGATTTAGACGAAATGTCAAAAGTGTCAGATATGACGCCAAAGGATGAGAATGCGTTGCAATATCCGTTGTAACTGTATGGAAAACAGCAATCAGCACAGTCTACAGAATTTCCTTTTTTGAGTCCCATGGAAGAAACTGATAAACTTAATGGTGACACTCAATAATCCTGCCGTCAAGGAGCAACAAACACAACATCGGTGCAAACAGCTCAGTAAACAGCAGCACAGTAGTTTGCATGAGTCATCCATGCTGCAGTGCATGCTGGGAACCAGTCCTGCCACTGAAGAAGAGGACCTGACAGCTGCCTGAGGGATGCTCTCGACTCGCCAGAGACGTGAATGTAGCTGGTGTGACAGTGGAAACAGGCCCACACTCATAGAAAAAAGGGTTCATTGGGGTTCTATATAGAACCATAGGGTTCTTTACTCAACTCCAAAGAACCCTTTATGCTAAAAAGGTTCTATAATGACAAGAAAGAACCCTTTTGGCATTTTGAACATTTTGTAGTTGTAATTAGATTATTGTTTATTAAACTGTTGTAGTAACTTAATATCACATTTTAATCCTGCTGATTTTTGGAGGAGAACAACTGAAATGGCACTCTTCGTGTGATATTGATTAACTACAGAAATTATTTAAATATATACATTTTCTAACCCCCATATCTTGAATTTTGTGATCATTCACATGCATTCATAAAATACATTTTAGGGTCTTGATGTTTGCCGATAATATGAAATATTTAATCCGGAAAGGACAAAACAAATGATAATGAATGAACCCCTAAAAGGTTCCATATAGAACCTTTTCCTGGTTACAAAGACCCTAAAGAGTTCTTTTTATTGAACCCTTAAAAAGGGTTCTATCTAGAACCTTTTCTTCTAAGAGTGCACCTTCTCCACCCAAGAAGTCATCCGAATCTGTGACAACTAAAGTTACTTAGAATATTAATGTAGAATTGTAATGTAAATTAATTAATAGGCCTATTAATGTAGAAAACAGCATTAACAAATAACAGCCAGACTGTCCCAGCATTTATTCTTTGGTTGAGTTATTTAGCAGGGGTTTTTTCTCCCAAATGTCAACCCAGATCCGAGCCACATCTGGTTCATGGGCCGGATCTGGGCCGACACTATGTTGCTGTCTGGGTTGGCATGTTTGGTTTGATGAAAACAAACCCTGGTGCGATTGATTGCCGAACTCTGCGTGAATGGGACTCGGCCCGCTTCCAAACGAACTCTGGTGCGGTTCGAATTAAATATGAATGCAACACGGGCAAAAGACATCTAAGGGTGTTTTTACACTGAGTGCGTTTGCTGCGGTCCGATTGGTTTCACACTCTTCCTGAACAACTGCGCACCCGAGTCCAGTTTGCTTTCACATTCATGCGAACCGTGTGAATCGAGTGCAGCCGAACTCCTCCCTCAGCTAGTCTCGGGATCGGGACCCCGGCGCACTCCCAGGTCCGCATGACAATGATTCATGTGAACCGTGTCCCGTTCCCAACTAAACCGACGGAGGGATTCCTGACGCTGTTTTGACTCCTTTACACATTATATAAGCTCTTCATGAGTTCTCAGCTGGTCAAAATACCATCATATGTTGCTACACACATACAACGAGTGCTTTCAGCCCAGAACACAGCATTGTTTTGGATGTTCGGTAAGCTCTGTTGTGAAATATATGTAATATAAGCCGACCAATCAGGTTGTGAACATACAGTATCCCTATGCCTTTAGATTCGGTTTCTTTAGGTTTGAAACTAAAAATGCCAATGTGGCACTTTTTTTGTTTTTTGGTTTAACGAACCGAGCTACAAGTGTGAACTCACCCTAAATCTAATATTCATAAATGACCGAGCAGAAAATGGAAAGGGGTTTGTTTTTTTCAGTCTAAGAAGTGTGTGGTGCTCACAAACTGTTTGACGAACATTCAGATCCCAAATCATTTCAGTCTGATCATTACATCAACATCTTATAATGTAAAGCAGCTTCACAAAGAGGCTAATGGGCCAGTGACAGATAAGGCTTTCAACTGGTAAAAAATTCAAATAGGTTAAAACTGCACATCAAAGTAGTTATTATCTTTATGAGGATGTTTTTTTACTTATTACTAAAATCTCAATTTTAAACAATGTATTTTAAGCGGTTTAACTGAGAATCATGTGACGACACCAGTCAAAATGTCATACGGGATAACGTTAATGCATTTTCTAAATATTAAACTTTTCAAATCAATAATCCTTAATAAATATATAAAGTGATGCAGTAAACAATATTTAGAGCTCCGAAAAAAACATTTTTTTCTCATTATATCGTGATTTCTTTAAACGTGACCCTACTTGCCCTATTTTGAAGGAATGATTGAAGAAAACTTGCAGCAGGGTTCGTGTGCATGACTACAAACGAACTTGATCTAACTGAACTATGATCTAAAGTCAGACTGAATCTGACACAGATATTACAAGGAATGACGCTGATGGTGAACGCCTAAAGAAGACACCATGTAGTGTTTGAGGGGGAAAGGAAGGAAAGCACAGTCTGTACGGCGTGTTCAGTGGCTACAGTGATTGTCTACACACAGCAGACGGGAGCGTGATGAAGGTACGCGTCCTGCTGTTGTAGATAGTGTGGTTTAATGGTTACATCTCGCAGCCGATGAGCCGTTTCGCCCTTGAGTGAGACACATAACCCCGGGTTACTCCAGAGGGACTGGAGCTGAGAGTTCATGGCGTTCATGAAAGTCATGGAAAAACATCCACCCACCCTAATGGAGCGGTGAGAAAGGAAGATGAAATAATTGCATGTATTTCTCCCATCTCTTCTCCTTCTTCTTCTTCAATTAGGCTTTTGAAATAAAAGCTATAAAATGCTCGGGTGGTCTCGGACTGACATATTGAAAGCTTTACACTCTTCATTAGCTTGAAGCTTCAACATACAAACATTCATTAGTCTGAAAGATCAAATCCATTCAGTCGCTGTTGGTTGTGTGATCGAGATTCATCCACCCAAATTCTGGCTCAGTTTACAGCAGATCCATATTCAGTCAAATGATCATCTTCAACACAAACACAGATAGACTCTAAATGGGAAAAGCTTATTTCCTCTCTGTTGTGTTTTGTGGAATATCCATTTTAATACAAAAATAATTATATAATGCACTAACCTGATGCGTCTCATCCTGCCACACAGAACTTTTGCAATGTGTGAGAAAATTAAACAAACCTGTGTTTCCGGCTATTTCTGTTATTTTTGTTTCTTTTCATGTTTAATACCAGAACACTGTCATTTTGGCTGGTGAGAATGCTAGAAAGTTGTAGATTTTTATAACATTCACTAAAATGTGAATGGAAACACTAGCTAAAAGACATTTTGTAAACTCTTCAGAGGACACATCTGGCTTCAGCACCGCGGACAGCGACCAACACACAACATCCAGAACCAGAAGAAACAATTCAATACACAGCGAAACAAATGGATATTTACCCAAACCATAACACTGCAAGACATCTCCAGGTATGTAGTAAATATGACTGAGCAAAATTAACTTGGAAAAAGAAGATTAAGGGACTACTGTTTTTTAACCTCAACAACCGATGATATTTTGTAAAAAAAAATAAATAAAAAGCCAGTAGTCACTGGACCATGCAACTCGAGCGCTTTATCAAAATGCTATGTGTATGATATTAAAATACAGTGCCTGACTGGCCATATGTGGTCATCTGAAAGAATGAAGCAGTATGATTGACTACCAATTTATTTATTTTTTGGCTACCAAAATGATCTGTATAAACATGCAATGGATGATGACGCAAGGGCACGTCAAAGTCCATCAAAATCTCGTGTAGATTTGCAGGAGGCTCTTCTGATCGATACACAAGCAGCTTTTGCCAATATAGTAAGTCAAGTGTGCTTTTCGTGTATTAGACGGTTAGGGGACATGCCGATGTAAAACATGAATTATCACAGCCTATAATCAAAATAAATACTAAATAAAAACACAAATTCATTCATATCTCCTACTGTAAGGTAAATATCGCAGATTCTGTCATGGTTCGGGCTGTTCTTGATCGATGACTGTCAAGTGCTCAGTGTTGTTGTTGTTGCTAGCTGTTACGTAACGACCAGTTGAGATGCCTTCCTTGAATTGCGTTATTTTCCGACAGGTTTTACAGCAAACGTGCCCGATGACTGAACGATTTTCATCGAATTTTGAACGAAATAATCCCGAGGAGACTTGATATTTCTACATTACTGGTGATATTTGTTTTGTTTATCACCCTCGCCATCTGCCTAACCAGTGCTCTTAAAGAAAAAAACATCTATAGGTGATATTTCATGTTTACTGTTCATAACGTTAGAAATAAGCGATCCTGATTATCAACATCATGGCCTTGCTCTGATTTTTCTTTGGCTAAAAATGATTTGTGCTGTAGGCTATTCAAAGTGACCTTTCTTTTTTGTGAAATCCCCGAAATTTCATTCACTATAGAGACGTTTTATTTTAAACAATCCTATTTACTCGATGGATGGATAGCTTTAATTTAATATTTTAACTAGTAAGGCCAGTAAAGCCATAACGACGCCCGGTTAACGCGATCGCTTTGATTTTCTTCGCGTGGACATGTCGGTATTAAACATGATTTCGTGCCATGATGTGCACTAAATAGCTATACCGCAAACTAGCACGAAAAATATTTAGTGTACAAAAAGGAAGAGAGGTCTGAACAGAAGAAACACTTCAACACAGAGCAACACCCAGTTAAAATTTGCACCATACAATAATATTCACCATGCCGTAACATGCAAATAAGATTGTTTCCTACCGAAATGAATGCCGTGCGTTCGGTTTCCTCGCTCGCTCGTTCGCAGTGATGGAAGGTGACCCCGCGCGCGCGTGTCCCTCCGCATACACCGGATCACGATGTGCGCAACGACGCGCTCGCGCACTCTCCGCACGCCGGTGGGGGATGGTCCAACCGGGACTGTCAGTCACCGGGAACAGGGAACAGGGGACCACCGCGATCCACCACGACGCTTTTCCCCAAGGATGAAAGAAAAATACGCGCCTATACTGCTTATTTCTACAATCCATATTTGGGAAGAAATGTATTTTGCTCTTCCTCTTCCTTTTGCTGTCAACCAAATATTAGGCCTACAATATTATTTTTTAGATAACAGTAGACTATTATACTTCCACCTTCAGATGCATCTTCTAATCTTGCATCTTCTTCTTCTGGAGTCTTCATTTAACCGAGTGAATACAATAGCAGAGGCCTTTGTCAAGTCACCTTTGTGTAGATAACGATTTTTACAATACAGATTGTGTCAGTAATAACAGGAAAATAATGTTTGGCTATAGTGATCCACCCATGCCTGCCCCTCAGGTTGGCCAAACTTCGAACAGTTATATAATCTTTGCTCAGAGGATATAAATATTATGTAAAACACATTAGTACAAAGTACTCTTTCATCACATGGCATCTTTCTTCTAAGCATTAAATTAATCTTCACCACCCGATTCACAAATGTCTGTGTGGGAGTATCGCCAGGTGACGCATTGAGTATTTCTCTATAACAAGCTGTTACAATTCACAACGTTCATTGTTCTCCTCACACACACTGCCCAGGGTGTATTTAAACACGGACAGCACATGTACATCACCCAGACGTCTATATGAAGTCTGCATTTACATCTGCGATATGTCTCCAACACGTAAATTTCCTGTCAGATGTTAAATAGACAGTTAGAAAATGTCTAAATGTTTATGATTTAAAATGTATGTAAAAATGCATTTTCTAAGATGTTTATCAGATGTTTCCCAGACAAGCGCTCTTTAGCAGCTATCTTAAAGACGTACCTGTGCTACATTTTAAAGTCGGCATGAAATCATGTGAGTGACAGGTTGCCCCGCCCTCGTCATCAGAGAAGCGTTCACTTTTTAACCGTTCGCTCACAAAACGTTTGCTTTCCCCAGAGAAACTATACGTTTGCTCGCAAAAACGTTTACGAGAGAATGCAAAAGCATTGATAATTTTTTCATCCTTTTTCATTTTCCCCCCATCACGATGTCCCTTTAGGGGCTCCGTAGATGTCACTGCAAGGAGGAAGTAAAGGTTTTTTGATTAAAGATTACGAGGACACACATTTTTAAAAAAATAATAATAAAGTGCACAGATAAAAACTGCAATATTCCATGAAAAATATGAATAGTCCATTTTGATTCCATGGTGACTTTAAGAAGTTCATGGCAACACTGTGATTAGCTGTTGGCCACAAGCATTAAAGGGATAGTTCACCCAAAAATGAGAATTAGCCCATGATTTACTCACCCTCAAGCCATCCTAGGTGTATATGACAATCTTCTTTCAGACAAACACCATCTGAGTTATATTTACACATTTCCTGGCTCTTCCAAGCTTTATAATGGAGGACGAGATTTTGAAACCTAAAACGTCCATCCATCCATCAGAAAAAGTGATCCATACGACTCAGGGGCTTAATAAAGGCCTTCTGAAGCGAAGCATTTTTGTAAGAAAAATATCCATATTTATAACTTCTTAATCACTTGTCATTTCATGTGAGAATTGTTTGCCTGTTCCATCAGATTTGGCTCTTGTGTATCTGAAAGTGTGTTCATAGGGACAGTGACCATTAAACCAAGTGCTTTCCATTCCTCAACCCTGTCTCTAAAATAAGTGCTGGTTGTCACAGAGTCGGACCAGTTACGCTCATCCAACACGCTGTAGAATCACTGCCTGTCCAATATGCAGGAATCAGGTTTGCTAAAGAGCCACTTTTTAAAAAAAATTTACTTTTTTTTTAATCAGGGACAATGTACAAAATATACATGTACATACCGCGCGAGCCAATCAGCAGCAGGGGGCGTGTCCACTCATGATGGGGAGGAGAGAGAGCAAGTTTCAGTTCATCTTTGCTTTAATTTTTGCTTCGCTTCAGTTATGATTAAGACACATCCACTCATTAATTGCATGTTTGTGAATTTTGGGGCCAGAGCAATAAAGGGATGGGTGTGTGTTTGTTTGGCTTGAATATCAAACATCAACAGTGTTTAAATCACTTACTGCACCTTTAAATGTGCTGTTGTTGTGCCACAGATTTGTAAGTTCACTATTGAAATAAGAATTGTTTTAAATACACATTGGAGGGCCAACTTTGGATCGAGTTTAATGAACAAATCTTATTACAAAACAATATCGTTTTAGCTTTCCAATTAATAATTCAAAAAAATACATTGAAATATCGATAAGACAAGTTCACTTGAGACCTAAACAATTCTCATTTGAAGTATGTTTGTGAAAAATGTATATATATATATATGTATATATAAAAAAAAGAAACTATTTATAATTAGGACAGATTAAATAGTTTAAGACCAAGAAAAAGCTCCTTTTAAAAATGAAATGACACCATTATTAACAGTCATCAACAACAAATGAAAAAAAAAAAAGAGGTCAGTGAATATCCAGTGTCTGAAGAGAAACTACAATCAGGTTGTAAACATTTCAAACAAAATCATCCCCTTACGAGAGGCAATTCATTAGACAGACAGCTAACCTTGGCATCGAGTCTTTCGACTATTCACATTATGTCAAGCATACAAACCCACATACTGCGAGCGCACACACACACACACACTATATCAAGCATACAAACCCACATACTGCGCACACACACACACACACACATTATATCAAGCATGCAAACCCACATACTGCGCGCACACACACACACACACACACATTTTATCAAGCCTACAAACCCACATACTGCGCACACGCACACACAAGTATACAAACCCACATACTGCGCGCACACACACACACATTATATCAAACATACAAACACACATACTGCGCACACGCACACACATTATATCAAGCATGCAAACCCACATACTGCGCACACACAAGTATACAAACCCACATACTGCGCACACACACACACACACACATTATATCAAACATACAAACACACATACTGCGCACACACACACACACACACACACACGCACTCTATAGTTATAGTTTATGAGTGGACAAAGAATAATTTGAAATTACTACAACTAAAACTGAAATAACCGAGACCCTTGTGAATGGTTGCTATTGTGCTGTGATTACGGTGCACACCCCTCAGAAGAGTGAGGAGGACAGCAGCAGTCGCTGAGGATGAGATTTATGTGACTGATGTCATAAACCAGCTCATTTCACCTTAACTCAATTTCAGAAAGTCCTTTCACGGCTCTCTTCTCTCTTCAATACAATCCTGTACCACAACAAAACAAGTGCACTCAGTGAACTGGACCGACCAGCACTGCATTACGCCACCTAATTAAATCTTTCACTGAAAATATTTTCACCAGGACATCTAGGATTGCAGACCCAGAAAAAACACCACACTTCAATTTCTATCCAAATCTCCTTCAATGGTAAAAGTGTTGGTCTACGAACCACTAAACCCATCATCAACAGAGCATTTTGCAAATGAATCTGACAGTACCTGTGTTTGAGAATGTGTAATATTGGCTGATTTCAACTCCTTTTGATCAATTTAAGACACGATACCATTTTGATTAGCAGTTTCAAGAACTAAAACTATAAATATGCGATTTTACCACTAAACAAACGTCGAATGGCCCCGTCCATCATTGTGACCAAGAAAACATCTACATTCGGTTTAGTTCACATCACGAAAACCTAAGACTCCCTGTATTTTAAGATCATTAATGTGTGACATGCTCATGCAAATAATTCAACCAACTCTATATAACAGCATATCCAAACACTGCAGAACCGAAGAGCCACAAAACATCATCATCATCATCATGAACACTTCCGACAGCTTCCTCTTTAAACACCACTCACTTCAACACACAACAGTGTAGTTGCATTCAATAAACCTGACGTTAGGAAATGAGAATCTCATGCAAGTATTCATTAAAACACAAGACAAACTTTCATTTGCAAACCGTTCTCCGACTTCTCCCATCTCACACATCCCCAGACTGCATTCTGTATCTGAACACTAAAAAGGCTGGTAAAATGCAATCAGATTTCATTCAATGTTGTCATTAATGTGCTGAAATAAAAGAACAGTGATAGTGTTTGCAGGAGGAGTTCAGTCGGGTGAGAAACGGTCAGGTTATCTGACGCCGGAGAGCGAGTTCTGATGGATGTTGTATGTGCCGTTGCTGGTCACACACTCCTGCTGAAGCGCCTGGAAGTAGGAGGCCTGCACAGGTTTATGGCACTGCAGCACACGCTGGGCCTCTTCAGTCTTAAACCACTCCCTCTTCCGGCCTGTGGACAAACACAACACACACAGGCTGCATTCGTGGGGTCTGGAATTAGACGACGACTCTGACATTGTGCTCGGAGCCGTTCATGTTCACGAATGCGTTTCTACAGCAATGCATGTCATGACAAAAATTAGGGGTGTAACGATACACCAAACTGACGGTTCGGTTCTTCCCGCGGTTTTGACGTCTCGGTTCGGTTTGGTGGGCGGGGTTTAGAAAGCCAAAATTGCATTTTTTTTTTTTTTTTAAACAGTGGTTTAATGAAAAAATTGTCTTTGTCTTTAAATTAATTCAATTACAATTAAACGTTTCGCAAGGATTAAAAAAAATCTGCTAATGCTGCAAACTATATAGAGAGCCCGCACGTTAGGCTACTATAACATTAAAGGTTAACAACAGAGCCTAGACTTTTAGCCTAAATTCAGATGCTATTTATTTTTTAATTTAATTTTAAACACCCAACACATTGTATGAAAACATGTAAACTGAACATAAGGCAGTTTTTGCATTAACTTATGTTTTACTCTAATTCGTTATTGAAATATAATAATTTCACAGTTGCTGTCATTTTCATGAAAGATATTTTAAAGATTTTCAAGATATCATTAACAGGTTAAGTAAAATATAATATATAGGCTAATATAGTGCATTTATTTAGTGCAATAGTTAATTTCTCTAGGAACCAACCAGTTGTGGACACTGGATGACTTCTGCTGAGGTAAATATAATGCTACTGTATGTGACAAACTAAGCTGTTTTATTGACGATCCGCAGCTGAAACACTGATTGAGCGATTACACGAGTTATGATGCCTTTCAGTGAGTATATACTGTATCTTTCAACATACCTTCAGGTGTCCATTCATGTTAATTCTGTAACTGAGGAAGAGATGATCGCGTTTACTTGCGCTCCGCGCTGCCGCTTTAAATGAGGAGCCGTACAGTGATCTGTCAAGCCACATCAAAGAGCGCCAAAACGCCATTTATTGGCCGGGGCAGCAGGGGGCGGGGCTTGGGCAGCAGGGGGCGGGGCTTGGGCAGCAGGGGGCGGGGCCGGGGCCAGCAGGGGGCGGGGCGTGTTCGGTACGCCATGTGAGTATCGCGATACGAATCGTGGGTTCTGTATCACGGTTTTTCGGTTCGGTTCGAATATCGTTACACCCCTAACAAAAATGTATCAAATAAATCAAGCATGCGCACCAGGTAACATTGGCAAAAACATAATTGCAAACAGATATATCTAAATTAGTGCTGTCAATCGATAAAATTTTTTTAACTAAATCACAGAAAAAATGTGTGATTAATCTAATCACGATTAAAAACATGTTTGTATACGTTTTTAATACTGAATTTCAGTGTTACTCTCCAAACTAATGTAGAAACAACAAAGATAGTACATTTTACATAATTAATGGCATCGTTTTATGAATGAAGGCCAGTATCACTGATACTAATACAGATACTGATTTCTCTATGAAATTGATTTTTTACCCTAATTTTAAACATTATAGTCATTCAACATTACAGTGTAATTGAAAGCTAGAATTTTTTTAAACATTTATTAGGCTTAAAAAAAAAAAAAAAAAAAATTATTTAAGTGAACTTCAAACAATCCTCACATTAACCCATAATAAATGTGATATTTACCTGTGCCCTTCCAACCTAACAGGTAGAAAATACAGAAATTAAATTAAGTTATCAAACAGTCTGGACTACATAAACTATAAATCATATATAGATTAATCCTTATTAAAGCTAGAAAAGTTATTTAGTGAAGAGCAGAATTTTGTGTTAGGTTTGTTCTTTGATTAACATTAATGATTAATGCATTAGCATTAGTGGCTGCCGTCCCTTTAAGAGCAGCTGACAAACGCGATCTCACACGCATCCCATTATCTCTATGTTCATTTAAGACTTTATTTAACTCAAGTAACTCAAGTAACTCAAGTAACTCAATTAACTCAAGTAACTCAATTAACTCAAGTAACTCAAGTAACTCAAGTAACTCAAGTAACTCAAGTAACTCAATTAACTCAATTAACTCAATTAACTCAATTAACTCAAGTAACTCAAAAACTTAATTTAAGACTGCTCTTATGAGGATACTCAACAAAACGGGCATTTTGGCATAATTGTGTATTGTTCATTGAAGCACGAAAGAGAACTTGATTGTGGGGTGTGGGTATTATCCCCTGAAATGATCAGGAAATTTTAATTCTGATGTGAACTACTCCTTTAAAGTTGACAGCACTAATCTAAATGCCTCCTAAATAAGGTTGCTGCCACTTTCTAACTAAATTATATAACTACGGTTTTGACAAATAAGAACAGATTTTTCGGATTCCACTAACTGGAACTGGTAACTATGATGATTCAGTAAACGCACCATAACTGTGGCTCACGCTAACCCATAGACATATACACTAGATGTCCTTGGCTACGGCAGTTCATTCACGAATGCGTCAATAGAGCCGCCATCATGGACAGGGGAGCCCTCCTCTTTAGTGCATCAGCGTCAATGTAGACAAAGGTCTGACGGAAATAAAATCACCATAAATCGTCATGAATGCGATTTTCTAGTTTTTTTGGTTCGTTCCAACGGTCAGACATTCAATTCAAATGTATTCGTATAACGCTTTTCACAATACACGTTGTTTCAAAGCAGCTTTACAGAAAGTGCATTTCAGAAATGTACATAGAAAACGTATTTATCATTGATTCCAGAGAAAATGTGAAAGAAATATATATTTTTTTAAACATTCTTCCTAGTTCAGATTTCATTATTGTGAACATCATACGCAGCACAAAAGTCCGCCATCATCCATGAATTCGAAGTACAGGCGGAGATAGCAGCGTTACCTAGATACTTCCTATGACAAGACCTCTGTTCCAAGATGGCGGCGGTTTTGACGCATGATTAGAACCGCAAGGCGAAATCTAGTGTATATATCTATGACGCTAACCTACTAGTTTCCTCAAATTCTTACCAATATTCACAGAGTCCTCCCAGTCCTCCATAACCTCAGTTACGATGAGAACATAGACGTACGTTCTGTGCTTTCTGTCTCGGTTCTGTGAAGAAAAACAACTCATTTCAGCACAAGTAACCGCCTCACAGAAAATACTACAATCACAGGGGATAAATGCAACGTTTTAGTGACAAATTTAAATTAGAAATTAGTGGGGGTTTTTTACGTGTAGAATTTGAAACCTACATTGATTGTCTAACAAGAAAGTAGAAATAATTGTGACTTTCTATACAAAGAAATCAGATCTGAGCAGTAAAGCGGAGCTAAGGCTCGCTGTCTTTCACTATATTTCAGATGCTTTGTCCATAGAAATGCGTAATTCACTACTGTGATGAACTACACATGGCTGATGGATGTCCTCGTTCACAACATGCAGACAGGATTAATCGATAATCAAATCTGTTGTTGATTATTTCAATTGTCGACTAGTTGTTGCAGCCCTCATTTAAATAAAAATCTATAATGCTACAACATTATTATCGTCCATTTTACTACCTAAAACTTTACTAATAATCTCACAACTTTATTCTTGTAAAATGCCTTCTATGAGAATATTCTCAAAACATTACGACTTTATTCTCTACACCATTGTAATTCACTGTTGTGGTGCCAATTTATTTGTGACTGTTGTGTATCATCAGAAAATGCTCACCTCAAAAACGCCGACCAATCTTCCTAATGTGCCTTTTACTCCAGCCTGTGGGAATGAACACATGTAGTGAAACGCTGAACTCTGGACATTTATAACAGTGTTATAACAGTGTAATTCAAGGCTTTTTAAGACCAAAGATTTTGCTGATAACAATAATTAGATGCCGTGTGTGTGTTTGTGCGGGTACCATGGCTGGTTTAGGCCTGTTGCTGACGGCTGACTCATGAAGACATTCATATTATTCATATTCTATACGGTGGTCAGTTCACAGCAGTGACAGAAATAAACTTTTTTATTAAGGGGCAATACACCTTAAATTGATTTCCAGGGGTATTTTATCTATAACTTGTTAGATGTATGAATCACCTTTTATGTTAAATTCTAACATTCAAATTAAATTATATTAGAATAATAACAGTATATTGCAGGTAAAAAAGAAGCCATATCAGAACTGGCATTAATATATTTACAATTAGTCTACATAAATGTAATCAATATTTAAATATGAAATGATTTCTAATTTTTACTTTTAAATTAAAAAGTACTTTAAATATGAAACTGAAACTGCCAGTAAGTGGCGGCAAGTCACTGTCTTAATGAGCGAATCATTCATTCAACCGATTCGTTCAAACGGCTCATTCATACAGGAACGAAGCAAGTTGAATGGGTCATTGAATCATTCTTTAAACTGATTCGTTCAAACGGCTCATTCATACAGGAACGAAGCAAGTTGAATGGGTCATTGAATCATTCATTAAACTGATTCGTTCAAATGACTCATTCATACAGGAACGAAGCAAGTTGAATGGGTCATTGAATCATTCATTAAACTGATTCGTTCAAATGACTCATTCATACAGGAACGAAGCAAGTTGAATGGGTCATTGAATCATTCATTAAACTGATTCGTTCAAATGACTCATTCATACAGGAACGAAGCAAGTTGAATGGGTCATTGAATCATTCATTAAACTGATTCGTTCAAATGACTCATTCATACAGGAACGAAGCAAGTTGAATGGGTCATTGAATCATTCATTAAACTGATTCGTTCAAATGACTCATTCATACAGGAACGAAGCAAGTTGAATGGGTCATTGAATCATTCATTAAACTGTTTCGACAACAACGCGGATTCAATCAGTAAAAAAATAAATAAAATAAATAAAAAAAATTAAATCACTGTCTGTTGCTCAGAGACACAATTCTACGCTGGTTTCATGTTGACATTTTCGTTGGTGAAATAAATGAAAAACAATATTTGTGTCTAAAATGTAACTCGCAATGTTAACTTAGTTTATTTAACTCTTGTGTAAAATAAATATCACATTTGCAATCGTGCTGATATTTGGGGAAAACGGCATTCTCGCTCATGTGATACTGTATAACTACATCACACAGGACACAAACTCTGCTGCCCACGTATCTGGCCTTTTAGGGGCACGTAACTGCGAAAATCACCCAGTGAATAAAACAATAATTACGATACGATATTATCATAGACAATACATATCACACACCCATAAGCACAAACAGTGAACGTACAATTGAACTGACGTTCACCCGTTCTCTTCAGTTCCTCTCGCATGCAGGAGACGGGCGTAACACACTGTCGTACACGCCTTGAATTGTCACGTGGACAAGCAAATCCACACAGAAAGAATAATGAACATAATATGTACACTAATTAGATTTAGATATGTCTAAGTCAAGTGTCATCTCAAATATCTCCTCTCATAAGTAAAAATAAGATGTTAAGCTTTTTATGGCCTTACATTAAAAAAAAATTAATATTCTAATTGAATACCTTAAAGACTTTAAGAACCCTGGATAACATCCTGTAGCATTTTACAGCAGCATGAAACATCTCAAGCACAAGAATGTACAAACATGTAAATGTAAAAAATATGTGAAAAGAGTGCTCCTAATTAATCTAAATCACAGAACCATATAAAATGTTTAATAAAACAGATTTGGCCCTGTATGTTCTGCATATGCTATCGGTTATTTGTGTGCGGCTCTGACCAGTAATCCTCACGTGTGGAAATATTCCTCAGCTTGGAGATGTGAGAACTGCATGACTAATGATTTACAGACCCGTCATGTGAGAGTTTGCAGATGTAACATGAAACTGCAAAGAGGAATAGAGCAGAGAAAGGCACATCTGTAGCTTCCTTTAAAACGGTAATACTTATAAAGTTCACTTAGCAAACATCAGTTAATACATTGGGCATCATGAGCTATCAGGAAACAATACTTTTACAGCATTTATTAATCTTTTCTTTAATCAAATTCCTTTCTGTTGTATAAATAAACATTACTTTTTGAACAAACATGAATTAACAATGAACAATTACAACCAAACGTGTAAATGTATAACTACAGCATTAAGGATGTTGAGTTGAATTGAATTGTAAACTTTGCTAGAATTCTTACACTCAATTCTGAATATTTCAGTCCAACATATATTGCAAACCAGGACTCCTAAAGTGGAGACTCTGAGGATTGTAATTAACAGATATATTGATAACACACACAGGTATATATATATATATATATATATATACACACACACACACACTAAACTTCAGCCTGGGCCCCTAAACTTCAGCCTGGGCCCCTAAACTTCAGCCTGGGCCCCTAAACTTCAGCCTGGCCCCCCTAAACTTCAGCCTGGCCCCCCTAAACTTCAGCCTGGCCCCCCTAAACTTCAGCCTGGCCCCCCTAAACTTCAGCCTGGCCCCCCTAAACTTCAGCCTGGCCCCCCTAAACTTCAGCCTGGCCCCCCTAAACTTCAGCCTGGCCCCCCTAAACTTCAGCCTGGGCCCCTAAACTTCAGCCTGGCCACCCTAAACTTCAGCCTGGCCCCCCTAAACTTCAGCCTGGCCCCCCTAAACTTCAGCCTGGCCCCCCTAAACTTCAGCCTGGGCCCCTAAACTTCAGCCTGGCCCCCCTAAACTTCAGCCTGGCCACCCTAAACTTCAGCCTGGCCCCCCTAAACTTCAGCCTGGCCACCCTAAACTTCAGCCTGGCCCCCCTAAACTTCAGCCTGGCCCCCCTAAACTTCAGCCTGGCCCCCCTAAACTTCAGCCTGGCCCCCCTAAACTTCAGCCTGGGCCCCTAAACTTCAGCCTGGGCCCCTAAACTTCAGCCTGGCCCCCCTAAACTTCAGCCTGGGCCCCTAAACTTCAGCCTGGCCACCCTAAACTTCAGCCTGGCCCCCCTAAACTTCAGCCTGGCCCCCCTAAACTTCAGCCTGGCCCCCCTAAACTTCAGCCTGGGCCCCTAAACTTCAGCCTGGCCACCCTAAACTTCAGCCTGGCCACCCTAAACTTCAGCCTGGGCCCCTAAACTTCAGCCTGGGCCCCTAAACTTCAGCCTGGCCCCCCTAAACTTCAGCCTGGCCCCCCTAAACTTCAGCCTGGCCCCCCTAAACTTCAGCCTGGCCCCCCTAAACTTCAGCCTGGCCCCCCTAAACTTCAGCCTGGCCCCCCTAAACTTCAGCCTGGCCCCCCTAAACTTCAGCCTGGCCCCCCTAAACTTCAGCCTGGCCCCCCTAAACTTCAGCCTGGGCCCCTAAACTTCAGCCTGGCCACCCTAAACTTCAGCCTGGCCCCCCTAAACTTCAGCCTGGGCCCCTAAACTTCAGCCTGGCCCCCCTAAACTTCAGCCTGGGCCCCTAAACTTCAGCCTGGGCCCCTAAACTTCAGCCTGGCCCCCCTAAACTTCAGCCTGGCCCCCCTAAACTTCAGCCTGGGCCCCTAAACTTCAGCCTGGGCCCCCTAAACTTCAGCCTGGGCCCCTAAACTTCAGCCTGGCCCCCCTAAACTTCAGCCTGGGCCCCTAAACTTCAGCCTGGGCCCCTAAACTTCAGCCTGGCCCCCTAAACTTCAGCCTGGGCCCCTAAACTTCAGCCTGGGCCCCTAAACTTCAGCCTGGGCCCCTAAACTTCAGCCTGGCCCCCTAAACTTCAGCCTGGCCCCCTAAACTTCAGCCTGGCCCCCTAAACTTCAGCCTGAGCCCCTAAACTTCAGCCTGGGCCCCTAAACTTCAGCCTGGCCCCCTAAACTTCAGCCTGGCCCCCCTAAACTTCAGCCTGGGCCCCTAAACTTCAGCCTGGCCCCCTAAACTTCAGCCTGGCCCCCTAAACTTCAGCCTGGGCCCCTAAACTTCAGCCTGGGCCCCTAAACTTCAGCCTGGGCCCCCTAAAAATGTGTGATTAAGTGTATGCTACACAAATTATTGTTTGCGTCAGTCTTGATATAATCAGATTAAGCGCGTTCTTCATCTTCAATTATCAGAAACAGAGGACAGGGTGTGTGTGTGTGTGTGTGTGTGTGTGTGTGTGTGTGTGTGTGTGTGTGTGTGTTCATCTGAGCCTCATTGGTCTGTCACTGCTCGTTAATGTCATAATATTTGAGATGACCAATCAAATCAAAGTAGGCAGGCTTTACATCCACAGACGCTGCTGAGCGCGACTCGACGCTTCAGTGTACGGTCAACTGCGAGATAAGATGCAAGTAGCTAAACTAAACATTTCATATTTGACTGTTTTTTTATGTCAAATGTTAAATGAATGACAAAAATAATCAGGCTAACTAATATACTTTTGTCTAATTTAACTGAAAATAGGCCTATGTAACGTGACTCATGTAATGTAATGATTAGGCCTAGTTTACTGTCATTGTGAGGGGACAAGACACATTAACAAAGCCCTTTTCATCATGTTAGGCACAAGATTAATAATGAATGTGTACATATTGAGAATTAATATAATACAATTTGTAGCCTTCAGTAAATTAAAAAAGTCCAGCTTCAGGAGGGGAAGAGACAGGGCAGGATGAGGAGCCAGAAAGAGTGATGGCGAGAGGAGAGAGCAGGTGTTGAAGTAATCTACTGCCCGCTGACATGGTTTTAAAGCTATTTATTATCCTTTTTTTGGGCCTTCAAACGTCTTGAAATGAATATTTAAAACATGTTAACCCCCTAACAACCTCAAATGTAGGACCTCTTTGATTATAAAGCCCTGTCTACAGCTCTGTATTAGGCATAATATCAATAATTAATGTGTAGCCTACATATTGTGAATGAATTTAATAAACGTAGTTACCTAGCTAGCTTTCCTAGTCGCTTTCAGCAAATGAACGCTTTTGAGAAAATGAACCATCAGTTGACCCTATGTTTACTTTCTTTCTTTCTTTCCGTTTGACCTCTGTCATTGCCAACAAAGGTTATGCTACAAAGTGTTGAGTTGAACTTTTGTTATTGACCAAATACTTATTTTCCACCATAATTTACAAATAAATTCTTTAAAAATCCTACAATGTGATTTCCTGGATTTTTTTTCTCATTTTGTCTCTCATAGTTGAAGTGTACCTATGATGAAAATTACAGACCGCTCTCATCATTCTAAGTAGGAGAACTTGCACAATCAGTGGCTGGTTTGCTTTGTGGCCCCTTTAAAGGGTCATGAAACCCCAAACCAAATTTTCTGAGATTTTAACAGTGGTATTTGTGTTGAACACCATTGAAGACAATGTTAGCATCTGTTAGATTTAATAGTATGATTAAAATGGTTACATTTTAGGTTTTTTTCCGCTTTTTTCGTCTTCCGGGTTTAAAATCTACATCTCAGGCTGTGACGTGGCAGTGCACTGTTGATGACTCATCGGTGTCTCATAATTATTAATGAGACTGAGTTCATATCCTATGAGAAGACACTGTCTCTTAATTACTCATGACACCACGTGGATCTTTCCAAGTTGCATGACATGTCAAACTGTGATATCGCGAAGTAGATGAGAGAGACAAACATGGGACGCTACAAGTGTTTGTTTTCCATGTGCAAAAGTCCAAGTGTGTTGAATATGTTTCCCCGCGGTGCTGCAGGGCTAGACTCTGGCTCTGGGCGGTTGGTTGGCCATCAACCACGGACACATCTAAACTATAGTGTGTGCCGCAAACACAACCAATGCAGTTTGCGTCTTGGGAGTGATGCGGTCCCGAGGACTTTTCTATCCCTTCAGAGGTATGTGTGTGTGTGTGTGTGTGTGTGTCTAAAATGAGAAGTCTTCCACCTCCAAAGAGCGATCTTTATTATGGGGGTTCAGGGGGCGCGTAGATCTAGGCTATGCATGGAACGTTAAGCGGAAAATTAATTATTTTAAAATATATGCATTTATAGTATCTATATAAACAACTATATGTTTTATAATGACATTATAATTATACATGTTGCCTACATTATTATGTTTTAAATATAATTACGATTACTGTAGGCTAATAGGCCTATATGTAGCATTCAGTTACTTTTGAAAGGACAATAATAAAGTGTCAGTGTATTTCATTAGACTTTAACTTTGCCAGCTATAAAAAAAAATCTAGCATTTCCTCACGTTTTACCACTGCTTTTTAGTGACAGTCGATATGCATCGGCCACTGGCGATGACAGTGATAGCCAGACTTGAGCTGAAAGAGGGGGGTTTCATGACCCTTTAAATAAAGTTTTAACAAAGACCAAGCATTCGATCTACGCCAGAGTCAGAGCGTCCACGAACCTCTCTACGGCGTCGCTGGCAGGGTGAGATGTGAACGCACAGTTAGCACCTAAACAGTTCTAGTTTTTGTAACTTGTGTTTTGATTTTGCTCTCAGCCTGTTTTTATGCACCTTTTGTACAACCTGGCGTTTAAAGTCATTTAGTGCGACCCTTGGACCAGTTCCTGGTGTGATAAGTGTTTTAAAGAAAGCCCACCTCTTCACACACCTCCCTGACAGCAGCGACACCGGGCTCCTCCTCCGGCTCCATCCCTCCTCCGGGAACGATCCAGCGGTCGGCGTGACTGCTGCTGCTCACCAACAGCACCTGACACACACACACACACACCCGTCAGAGCGCTGCACAACAGACATGCGGATCAATGATCTGCTCAGACATCACGGTGTGCCACATAACCTTAACACTCCCTCCTCCTATCCTATCCTGGTTTAATATGCAGACAACTTTTAATTTAATATGCAACCATTCATAACCGTTTTTTACTTCTAACATAACAGAGTTTTGGTGCCACTGTTGCCTTTTTCCACCTTTGACTTTTGTCTTGCTTAGTTGGGGACATTTCATTTAACATTTAATTTAATATTCAACAATATTATTGATCTGCCTGCATTGACACTCTTATACAAGAACTGAACTGAGCTGGACGATGACATCACGGTTTACTCCAGAGCGGCTATATATATATATATAAATAAATAAACTAAATTAATAACTTTTTTTTTAAAACAAAAATGAAACATCACTGAACTTACTTAAGCTGGACAGTGACACTATTTTCTACTGGAAACAAACCTTTTTGCTTTGAAACATCTGTATTGTAAAAAGCGCTATATAAATAAACGTGACTTGACTGTGTTTCTGAGTTTAAATGCTTTAGGCTATTAAATTAGGCTTTAGGACACAATCACACTGCATGGTGAGGGTGAATCATGGTTAAAGGCTACAGAAATGTAAATTCATACAACTGATAGTGACAACTGTAAACAGTGTGTTTGAATAGTCTGAATATTTTAGCATGGCAAAGCAACATTATGTAACACTAAATGTTTCATATTCAATTATACCGAATACTACTAAATTACTACAGCTACTTTTGATATTGTTACTGCAGCTGGTATTAGCCAACATGGTCATGAAAATAGGCTCTGGTCATCATAATAAACACTGCTGTGGCAGTACTATGGTACAGTGAAGGTATAAGATTCATATATTAATAAATTAAATTGTACTAATAAGTGCATTTGACATTTACATGGTGCTTCAAGATAAGTTTAAAGCGCATGAGATCACCACATGCAGAATGTCCAAAAGATCAGGTTAAACCCACTTTTAGTTAGCAACAATTTAAAGGAGAATCCCCTGTAATTTAAACGTTTACAGCAGTAACAAAAACCGCATCATATTAGTGGAAAGTCTAGTAACGTTAACCACGGTAAGTTTTACTAGTAACGTTACAAAGGTGACTAGCGAAACCAAAACAGATATGAGCCGAACATACTGTGGTCGTACAACACACACATCCATCATCATATACACACGTACAACTCTACTTCCTACACCTACACACTGCTAAAAGTATAAGCTGATTATATTTAGAGTTAGTGTATTTGTTGAAGAAACAGTAAAGTCGCAGTGATTGCAGGCGTGCGTCACCTCCTCCTCGCGCTCGCTCCTGAAGCACAGGCAGGCCGCGCGCCTTTTATAGCCGTCTCTGTCATACGTGCGCGTCTGGTTGGACTTGAGCTTTATCATCGCGCTGAACTGATGAAAGTCCTTAGCCACTGTCAACTCTGCAACGCTCAATTCAGTCCCGCAGCCACAAACCCCTCTAAAGGCCCTCTGCTAACATAAATATTCCCTCCGTCGCTTCATTTTGTGAGTCTTGTGAGCTGGTGTCGTCGCAAAGACGCCATTACTCTGAGCTCTGCGTAAACTGCGTAGCATATGCACATGCACAACCCCAAAGCGCGTTTCCTGTTTGTGAATACGAGGTTGCAGGAGGCGGAACTAGTCAGAGCGCACTGACGTTTACGTGTGGATTAATACACTACCATAATGTCACGGTTGTTTTTCTATAATATTTTATTATTTTTATTTATTTATTGTTATTATAAAATTGTGCCAGGAATATAACCTCTTTATAACTTGACAGCTCACTGAAACCTTTGTGAATTCTCTAAAATAAAGAGCCAGGGGGCGGCCCGCGCTTTTCAGCCAATCAGAGAACGCACTTTGCTTGTCAATCACTATGGACGTTTGGAATTGCTGACATCAGATTGGCTGTCATGTCTTTGGTAGGCGTGGGTTTAAAGCTATTTTAAAGATGTTTGTTTAGCAATTTCTGATTACGTCGAGGTTTCGTAAGTTGAAAATATTGTTGTAAATATATAATAAAAATCTAATAATGTTATTACAAAATCCCATACACAAAATGCAAATAGAGTTTATTGATTACATTACATTATATTTATCCAATCCTTAAACCTGCAAATAAAATAATTACAAATAATATCAGTTATAGAATAGCTGTTATATAATGTATTGGTTTCACGTGTTTTAACCATAGACTGTAAAATTAACCTTTATGACATGATATGATATATGATATGATATGATTTGATATGATATGATATAATATGAGATATGATATGATATGATATGATATGATATGATATGATGTGATGCAGTATGATTTAATGCAGTGGCGACATCTGCTGATCAATATCGTGCATTTGTATAACTCATAACTCCTCCTCCAGCACCATCATCATCGTTTCCTTGTCGTCGCAGGACTCGCGTAAACACTGCCAGTGGGGGTTTGATGTCAGGCAATCCCATGACTTGTGTTATAATAACTGGATTTGCAGTCGGCTTATAGTTAAGTGACACTCACTCTGCTCTTTTGACTGAATCAGGCGTGTTTACTCTAATGCCTCGATGGTGAAGAAGTTTGACTGGTCATGATGTTTTCACGTGAGTCAGCAGACACCAGTGTTATTATTATTACCGCTCATAATTATCGTACATTGATGATATCAGTGCTGGTCACCGTAATAATGCAATACCGTTATGTAAACAAACGGGAGCAGATAATGTCATTGAATGAGTAAGTTAGTGTTTCGCATAGTCATGTGCGACATAAACGCTTTGTCATTGTAAAATGTGTATGAAAGAGGTTTTCTGCTGGACGCTATGTGTTAAATCCAAATGTTACACTTCCCTAATAGAGAGAAGTTGTGCGTTATGCAGATTGTGTGGTATTAAAAGATGTCAATGGCTCTATTTTGCATATACAAAGCTTTAGAAAGGCTGTTTGGACTATTCACACTTCACACATGTTATACTTCACCTACTATATTCTTATACCGTAGTATTTACATGATACTATTTACATGATACATTGAAGAATACCTCAAAAACACAACATAATAACAATACAACAAAACAACTCTTATTACTGCAATGGTGTATTTTACATTATTGTAGTCGTTGTACTGCTTTTGTACATGCTGATTTAAATAGCAATAACAACAAAAACCTAAGTTTTGCTGTATTACAGTAATGAAAAATATGAAGATGCAACAAAAATCATCAAGGAAATTAGAAGGGAAAACCCTATAAAACATTCAGACAAAAGGAAATCATCATTGGCACAATGGGGGAAAATATGGATCTAAATCAGGCTACATATTGTATCTCGAAATATCGCCTAAATAAACTTTTTCCCTTTTGATGTTGGAGTGAACGTTACACCCAGCGGTGCTGTAAACGGGAATGTTTATAAGTACGACAGATCTAGCTAGTAGATAAAGTGCAGACCAGTCTGAAATAACATGATGAACCCCTGTAGCTCTTTCCCAGCATGAATAAGTGTATGTCCTGTGTCTGGCAGAGGTTCCCGGGGCCGAGAGAGCATGTGGGAGTCACGAGCGTGCCGAAGACGAGCAGTGAAGGCCTCAGTATGAACGGCACCACTCCTCTTCCTCCTCCTCCTCCTCCTCACGGCGGCAGTGGAGATGTGGCCGTCGGATACGTGCTCGTGCCCTTCTTCCTCATCACTGTGATCGGGGTCCTGGCAGCGGTGGTGGGTGCCGTATAAACACACATCTGCACGCTTTGCTTTGCCTCTTCTGGGTGTTCTCACTAGTGTGGGGGAAGAAGGTGAAGGCGCGTGATCATTCGATTGAGCCGATCATCCTAAAAAGACAAAAGGCCTTTATTCTGTTATGAATGCGTGCGCAGACGTTTTTCAGCTGCATGACATTATTAGAGACATTATTCAATGTGCTTTCCAGGCATTGTTTCTAGGAAATAATAATGTGCCTTTTGTTTTACAGGTGATGTACATAAGGAGGAGACGGAGGTGAGTAAACACACTCCTGCACTCTTTGAAAGGCATTTGACGAATGCACTGCCGGTCAAAAGATTGGAATAATTAATTTAGTTAGTTTTTTTAAAGAAGTCGTTTCTGCTCATCAAGGCTGTATTTATTTGATCAAAAATACAGAAACACAGTAATATTGTGAAATAGTATTTACAATACAGGAGCCATTCCACCGAAAGGGTGACATTTCTGTCCCCAGAACATTATATGTATAAAATTGCATGGAAATGAACTCTAAAAAACATTTTATTATTAAGCTAAATGTCCTGCACATTAAGCTAACTACAAATTAAAAATGTTTAATTAAAAACATCAGTAAAAAACTACATAGAACACAAAAAAATTGCATGTTCTGCATGTCCCCACTCTCTGTCTCTAAACCATGAAATATAATGATTAAAATTTAGAAATGTAGAAATTCCTTTAGAAATCTGAATTTTTTTGCATTGTTGTGTGACTTTATTTCCAATCTGCTTTAAAATGGAAAAAAGAAAAAAACATTTGATCTAATATTTTAGATAAAATACACATTTCACTCAGTCCTGTTACCCTAACACAAAACACATGATTTTCGGTAACAGGACTGAGAAAACATGCGTCCATCTTCTGCTTAAACCTTGTAAAAAAATAAATAAAGTTGCCTGAGATTGACCAATACATATTTTGAATAGTTAAATATGTGTAGTATTAGATTCAATGTTGAAAAAGATAAAAAATAAAGTTTAATTTTGAAGAGTTACAACAAGCAAATGTCACCCATTCGGTGGAATGGCCCACAGATGTTTCAAAGCAGCTTTACAGAGATAACAGGAAAATAATACAACAAAGTTTGTTTCCAGAAGAAAATAGCATCACAGTCCAGCTTAAGTAAGTTCAGTGATGGTTCATTTCTGTTGTAAAAAAGTTATTAATTTAGTTAATTTATATATATATATATATAGCCGTAAAGCATATGTTTAATATGTGTTGTGAAATATAATTTATTCCTGTAATTTAAAGCTGTTTCTTTAGCTTTATTATTCCAGTCTTCAGTGTCACATGATCCTTCAGAAATCATTATCTGTTTTTATTTTTCAACAATACAATATGAGGAGAAAGAGAAAAAGACAACGAGAAAACAAACAAGAAAAAAGCAAAACACATGCTGGCAATTACTCAATGTAATCTGGCATTTACACGCTCACAAATACAGAAAAGAATACCTAAAATATAAAGTCATGCCTTAAATGATTTCTACCATATAGCAGGTGTATATCAATTCAACATTTCTAAAAAATGTATATATAATGTACCTCAATTTCTTGTGAAAAAAATGCATGCAATGATTTCTACATCTATACACGTGCAACGACTAACTTCATTAACGTTTAAACGTAATGTTTGCGATCGACTAGTTAAGTGTAATCTCTTCGTTAGGATGTTGATATATCAACTGTTCAAGTGTCAAGTGTTTCTCCTTTATTCTGATATAATATTTCATACCGTATTGTCCCTCATAACCGGTAGTGTAACAAGCTTCATTATTACTAGTTCCTCATGACATTGAAGAAAGCGGAAACGTTTTGTGTAAGCTTTCAAAATACTCGCACATCTCGCTCATCTTCGATGGACATTTCTCTGAGATGCCGCCAGTGAACACAGACGCATGCAAAATCTTAAAAATGATTCAGAGAAATAAAATATTATTATTTTTAAATGTACACGACTCGTGCTCTTTCTTTCTACCTTTTTTATTTATTTTTTGTTTTAATACTACATTTAACCGGTGATTAATATTTAATAATTGTACTAATTTGAAATGATGTGGTTGCAGCATCTGCTCTTAATAAGCACATTATCCATAAGGGGAGAACGGTATTTTAATCTTAAGAACAATGTGCACTTCCTCTGTAAACTCAGAGCAAACGTGTTGAACAGAGGAACGACACCATAAAGAGTGGAGGTCTGTGTCTGGGCTGAGGACTTACATTGGACACAGATGGGTACATTAGAAAAAAACTATATTTTTTAAATTGTGTAATTATGTATTCTATGCATGGTCTTATATTGAATAAGTTGTAAATTATAATTATTAATTAAAGATAATCAAAGAAAGGTATAAAGATACATCTGAATCCCAATTTTCTGTGGGTAGTTGTCTTATATATATTTTTTTTTTAATACAATAATCTTTATATATTTGGAAATCAATCTAATATGCTGGTTTGCTGCTCAGTTAGTTTTGGTGCTCAAATATAATTAATGGTTCTTATGTTGAAAACGTATTTTTTTTCTGCTTAATATCTTTTTATGGAAACAGTGATACATTCTTTGATGAATAGAAAGTTCAAAAGAACAGACCTTATTTGAAATAGAAATCGTTTTTAACATTTTAAATGTCTTTACTGTCACTTTTGATCAATTGAATGCCTCCTTGCTGATTGTTTTAAATGTACTTGCCGTTAAACCGCCGTTGAATGATAGTGTATTACAGTTTCCACAAACATGAAGCAGCACAACTGTTTTCAACATTGATTATAATAAGAAATGTTTTTGAGCATCAAATTCTCATATCAGAGTGATTTCTGAAGGATCATGTGACACTAAAGACCGGAGTAATGATACTGAAAATTCAGATTTGCATCACTAGAACCAAGTTTTGTAATTTCACAATATTACTGTTTTGTCATGAAATAAATGCAACCTTGGTGAGCATAAAAGTCATTTTTCAAAAACAAAAACAAAATCAGAATTTTTCCAAACTTTTTACCGCTAGTGTAGTTCACTCAAAAATCAACCGTAGCGTCAGTTCTGTCAGGTCAGGTTAGTCAAGCTCGCATCAGGGACTCTCAGCTGATCCACGTCTACCTAAAGGACCGCGACACCTATCACCGTGTACATATATAAGCTCCTTCAGTGTTATCAGCAGCGATCGCGTCTCTCAGGAGCGCATTACCCTCCTCCCTCCCCAGCTCCTCCTGTCTCAGTCAGGATTACCCTCCTCCCTCCCCAGCTCCTCCTGTCTCAGTCAGGATTACCCTCCTCCCTCCCCAGCTCCTCCTGTCTCAGTCAGGATTACCCTCCTCCCTCCCCAGCTCCTCCTGTCTCAGTCAGGATTACCCTCCTCCCTCCCCAGCTCCACCTGTCTCAGTCAGGATTACCCTCCTCAGTCAGGATTACCCTCCTCCCTCCCCAGCTCCACCTGTCTCAGTCAGGATTACCCTCCTCAGTCAGGATTACCCTCCTCCCTCCCCAGCTCCTCCTGTCTCTGTCAGGATTACCTTCCTCCCTCCCCAGCTCCTCCTGTCTCAGTCAGGATTACCCTCCTCCCTCCCCAGCTCCTCCTGTCTCAGTCAGGATTACCCTCCTCCCTCCCCAGCTCCTCCTGTCTCAGTCAGGATTACCCTCCTCCCTCCCCAGCTCCTCCTGTCTCAGTCAGGATTACCCTCCTCCCTCCCAGCTCCACCTGTCTCAGTCAGGATTACCCTCCTCCCTCCCCAGCTCCACCTGTCTCAGTCAGGATTACCCTCCTCCCTCCCCAGCTCCTCCTGTCTCAGTCAGGATTACCCTCCTCCCTCCCCAGCTCCTCCTGTCTCTGTCAGGATTACCCTCCTCCCTCCCCAGCTCCTCCTGTCTCAGTCAGGATTACCCTCCTCCCTCCCAGCTCCACCTGTCTCAGTCAGGATTACCCTCCTCCCTCCCCAGCTCATCCTGTCTCAGTCAGGATTACCCTCCTCCCTCCCCAGCTCCTCCTGTCTCAGTCAGGATTACCCTCCTCCCTCCCCAGCTCCTCCTGTCTCAGTCAGGATTACCCTCCTCCCTCCCCAGCTCCTCCTGTCTCAGTCAGGATTACCCTCCTCCCTCCCCAGCTCCTCCTGTCTCAGTCAGGATTACCCTCCTCCCTCCCCAGCTCCTCCTGTCTCAGTCAGGATTACCCTCCTCCCTCCCCAGCTCCACCTGTCTCAGTCAGGATTACCCTCCTCAGTCAGGATTACCCTCCTCCCTCCCCAGCTCCACCTGTCTCAGTCAGGATTACCCTCCTCAGTCAGGATTACCCTCCTCCCTCCCCAGCTCCTCCTGTCTCTGTCAGGATTACCTTCCTCCCTCCCCAGCTCCTCCTGTCTCAGTCAGGATTACCCTCCTCCCTCCCCAGCTCCTCCTGTCTCAGTCAGGATTACCCTCCTCCCTCCCCAGCTCCTCCTGTCTCAGTCAGGATTACCCTCCTCCCTCCCCAGCTCCTCCTGTCTCAGTCAGGATTACCCTCCTCCCTCCCAGCTCCACCTGTCTCAGTCAGGATTACCCTCCTCCCTCCCCAGCTCCACCTGTCTCAGTCAGGATTACCCTCCTCCCTCCCCAGCTCCTCCTGTCTCAGTCAGGATTACCCTCCTCCCTCCTCAGCTCCTCCTGTCTCTGTCAGGATTACCCTCCTCCCTCCCCAGCTCCTCCTGTCTCAGTCAGGATTACCCTCCTCCCTCCCAGCTCCACCTGTCTCAGTCAGGATTACCCTCCTCCCTCCCCAGCTCATCCTGTCTCAGTCAGGATTACCCTCCTCCCTCCCCAGCTCCTCCTGTCTCAGTCAGGATTACCCTCCTCCCTCCCCAGCTCCTCCTGTCTCAGTCAGGATTACCCTCCTCCCTCCCCAGCTCCACCTGTCTTTGTCAGGATTACCCTCCTCCCTCCCCAGCTCCTCCTGTCTCTGTCAGGATTACCCTCCTCCCTCCCCAGCTCCTCCTGTCTCAGTCAGGATTACCCTCCTCCCTCCCCAGCTCCACCTGTCTCTGTCAGGATTACCCTCCTCCCTCCCCAGCTCCTCCTGTCTCAGTCAGGATTTCCCTCCTCCCTCCCTAGCTCCACCTGTCTCAGTCAGGATTACCATCCTCTCTCCCCAAGCTCCACCTGTCTCAGTCAGGATTACCCTCATCCCTCCCCAGCTCCACCTGTCTCAGTCAGGATTACCCTCCTCCCTCCCCAGTTCCACCTGTCTCTGTCAGGATTACCCTCCTCCCTCCCCAGCTCCACCTGTCTCTGTCAGGATTACCCTCCTCCCTCCCCAGCTCCTCCTGTCTCAGTCAGGATTACCCTCCTCCCTCCCCAGCTCCACCTGTCTCAGTCAGGATTACCCTCCTCCCTCCCCAGCTCCTCCTGTCTCAGTCAGGATTACCCTCCTCCCTCCCCAGCTCCACCTGTCTCAGTCAGGATTACCCTCCTCTCTCCCCAAGCTCCACCTGTCTCAGTCAGGATTACCCTCCTCCCTCCCCAGCTCCACCTGTCTCAGTCAGGATTACCCTCCTCCCTCCCCAGCTCCTCCTGTCTCAGTCAGGATTACCCTCCTCCCTCCCCAGCTCCACCTGTCTCAGTCAGGATTACCCTCCTCCCTCCCCAGCTCCTCCTGTCTCAGTCAGGATTACCCTCCTCCCTCCCCAGCTCCACCTGTCTCAGTCAGGATTACCCTCCTCCCTCCCCAGCTCCACCTGTCTCAGTCAGGATTACCCTCCTCCCTCCCCAGCTCCTCCTGTCTCAGTCAGGATTACCCTCCTCCCTCCTCAGCTCCTCCTGTCTCTGTCAGGATTACCCTCCTCCCTCCCCAGCTCCTCCTGTCTCAGTCAGGATTACCCTCCTCCCTCCCAGCTCCACCTGTCTCAGTCAGGATTACCCTCCTCCCTCCCCAGCTCATCCTGTCTCAGTCAGGATTACCCTCCTCCCTCCCCAGCTCCTCCTGTCTCAGTCAGGATTACCCTCCTCCCTCCCCAGCTCCTCCTGTCTCAGTCAGGATTACCCTCCTCCCTCCCCAGCTCCTCCTGTCTCAGTCAGGATTACCCTCCTCCCTCCCCAGCTCCTCCTGTCTCAGTCAGGATTACCCTCCTCCCTCCCCAGCTCCTCCTGTCTCAGTCAGGATTACCCTCCTCCCTCCCCAGCTCCACCTGTCTTTGTCAGGATTACCCTCCTCCCTCCCCAGCTCCTCCTGTCTCTGTCAGGATTACCCTCCTCCCTCCCCAGCTCCTCCTGTCTCAGTCAGGATTACCCTCCTCCCTCCCCAGCTCCACCTGTCTCTGTCAGGATTACCCTCCTCCCTCCCCAGCTCCTCCTGTCTCAGTCAGGATTTCCCTCCTCCCTCCCTAGCTCCACCTGTCTCAGTCAGGATTACCATCCTCTCTCCCCAAGCTCCACCTGTCTCAGTCAGGATTACCCTCATCCCTCCCCAGCTCCACCTGTCTCAGTCAGGATTACCCTCCTCCCTCCCCAGTTCCACCTGTCTCTGTCAGGATTACCCTCCTCCCTCCCCAGCTCCACCTGTCTCTGTCAGGATTACCCTCCTCCCTCCCCAGCTCCTCCTGTCTCAGTCAGGATTACCCTCCTCCCTCCCCAGCTCCTCCTGTCTCAGTCAGGATTACCCTCCTCCCTCCCCAGCTCCACCTGTCTCAGTCAGGATTACCCTCCTCCCTCCCCAGCTCCTCCTGTCTCAGTCAGGATTACCCTCCTCCCTCCCCAGCTCCACCTGTCTCAGTCAGGATTACCCTCCTCTCTCCCCAAGCTCCACCTGTCTCAGTCAGGATTACCCTCCTCCCTCCCCAGCTCCACCTGTCTCAGTCAGGATTACCCTCCTCCCTCCCCAGCTCCTCCTGTCTCAGTCAGGATTACCCTCCTCCCTCCCCAGCTCCACCTGTCTCAGTCAGGATTACCCTCCTCCCTCCCCAGCTCCTCCTGTCTCAGTCAGGATTACCCTCCTCCCTCCCCAGCTCCTCCTGTCTCAGTCAGGATTACCCTCCTCCCTCCCCAGCTCCTCCTGTCTCAGTCAGGATTACCCTCCTCCCTCCCCAGCTCCTCCTGTCTCAGTCAGGATTACCCTCCTCCCTCCCCAGCTCCTCCTGTCTCAGTCAGGATTACCCTCCTCCCTCCCCAGCTCCTCCTGTCTCAGTCAGGATTACCCTCCTCCCTCCCCAGCTCCTCCTGTCTCTGTCAGAATTACCCTCCTCCCTCCCCAGCTCCACCTGTCTCAGTCAGGATTACCCCCCTCCCTCCCCAGCTCCACCTGTCTCAGTCAGGATTACCCCCCTCCCTCCCCAGCTCCTCCTGTCTCTGTCAGGATTACCCTCCTCCCTCCCCAGCTCCTCCTGTCTCTGTCAGGATTACCCTCCTGTCTCTGTCAGGATTACCCTCCTGTCTCTGTCAGGATTACCCTCCTCCCTCCCCAGCTCCTCATGTCTCTGTCAGGATTACCCTCCTCCCTCCCCAGCTCCTCATGTCTCTGTCAGGATTACCCTCCTCCCTCCCCAGCTCCTCCTGTCTCTGTCAGGATTACCCTCCTCCCTCCCCAGCTCCACCTGTCTCAGTCAGGATTACCCTCCTCCCTCCCCAGCTCCTCCTGTCTCAGTCAGGATTACCCTCCTCCCTCCCCAGCTCCACCTGTCTCAGTCAGGATTACCCTCCTCTCTCCCCAAGCTCCACCTGTCTCAGTCAGGATTACCCTCCTCCCTCCCCAGCTCCTCCTGTCTCAGTCAGGATTACCCTCCTCCCTCCCCAGCTCCTCATGTCTCTGTCAGGATTACCCTCCTCCCTCCCCAGCTCCACCTGTCTCAGTCAGGATTACCCTCCTCTCTCCCCAAGCTCCACCTGTCTCAGTCAGGATTACCCTCCTCCCTCCCCAGCTCCACCTGTCTCAGTCAGGATTACCCTCCTCCCTCCCCAGCTCCTCATGTCTCTGTCAGGATTACCCTCCTCCCTCCCCAGCTCCTCCTGTCTCTGTCAGGATTACCCTCCTCCCTCCCCAGCTTCTCCTGTCTCAGTCAGGATTACCCTCCTCCCTCCCCAGCTCCTCCTGTCTCAGTCAGGATTACCCTCCTCCCTCCCCAGCTCCACCTGTCTCAGTCAGGATTACCCTCCTCCCTCCCCTGCTCCTCCTGTCTCTGTCAGGATTACCCTCCTCCCTCCCCAGCTCCTCCTGTCTCAGTCAGGATTACCCTCCTCCCTCCCCAGCTCCACCTGTCTCAGTCAGGATTACCCTCCTCCCTCCCCAGCTCCTCCTGTCTCAGTCAGGATTACCCTCCTCCCTCCCCAGCTCCTCCTGTCTCAGTCAGGATTACCCTCCTCCCTCCCCAGCTCCACCTGTCTCAGTCAGGATTACCCTCCTCCCTCCCCAGCTCCTCCTGTCTCAGTCAGGATTACCCTCCTCCCTCCCCAGCTCCACCTGTCTCAGTCAGGATTACCCTCCTCCCTCCCCAGCTCCTCCTGTCTCAGTCAGGATTACCCTCCTCCCTCCCCAGCTCCTCCTGTCTCAGTCAGGATTACCCTCCTCCCTCCCCAGCTCCTCCTGTCTCAGTCAGGATTACCCTCCTCCCTCCCCAGCTCCACCTGTCTTTGTCAGGATTACCCTCCTCCCTCCCCAGCTCCTCCTGTCTCTGTCAGGATTACCCTCCTCCCTCCCCAGCTCCTCCTGTCTCAGTCAGGATTACCCTCCTCCCTCCCCAGCTCCACCTGTCTCTGTCAGGATTACCCTCCTCCCTCCCCAGCTCCTCCTGTCTCAGTCAGGATTTCCCTCCTCCCTCCCTAGCTCCACCTGTCTCAGTCAGGATTACCATCCTCTCTCCCCAAGCTCCACCTGTCTCAGTCAGGATTACCCTCATCCCTCCCCAGCTCCACCTGTCTCAGTCAGGATTACCCTCCTCCCTCCCCAGTTCCACCTGTCTCTGTCAGGATTACCCTCCTCCCTCCCCAGCTCCACCTGTCTCTGTCAGGATTACCCTCCTCCCTCCCCAGCTCCTCCTGTCTCAGTCAGGATTACCCTCCTCCCTCCCCAGCTCCTCCTGTCTCAGTCAGGATTACCCTCCTCCCTCCCCAGCTCCACCTGTCTCAGTCAGGATTACCCTCCTCCCTCCCCAGCTCCTCCTGTCTCAGTCAGGATTACCCTCCTCCCTCCCCAGCTCCTCCTGTCTCAGTCAGGATTACCCTCCTCTCTCCCCAAGCTCCACCTGTCTCAGTCAGGATTACCCTCCTCCCTCCCCAGCTCCACCTGTCTCAGTCAGGATTACCCTCCTCCCTCCCCAGCTCCTCCTGTCTCAGTCAGGATTACCCTCCTCCCTCCCCAGCTCCACCTGTCTCAGTCAGGATTACCCTCCTCCCTCCCCAGCTCCTCATGTCTCAGTCAGGATTACCCTCCTCCCTCCCCAGCTCCTCCTGTCTCAGTCAGGATTACCCTCCTCCCTCCCCAGCTCCTCCTGTCTCAGTCAGGATTACCCTCCTCCCTCCCCAGCTCCTCCTGTCTCAGTCAGGATTACCCTCCTCCCTCCCCAGCTCCTCCTGTCTCAGTCAGGATTACCCTCCTCCCTCCCCAGCTCCTCCTGTCTCAGTCAGGATTACCCTCCTCCCTCCCCAGCTCCTCCTGTCTCAGTCAGGATTACCCTCCTCCCTCCCCAGCTCCTCCTGTCTCTGTCAGAATTACCCTCCTCCCTCCCCAGCTCCACCTGTCTCAGTCAGGATTACCCCCCTCCCTCCCCAGCTCCACCTGTCTCAGTCAGGATTACCCCCCTCCCTCCCCAGCTCCTCCTGTCTCTGTCAGGATTACCCTCCTCCCTCCCCAGCTCCTCCTGTCTCTGTCAGGATTACCCTCCTGTCTCTGTCAGGATTACCCTCCTGTCTCTGTCAGGATTACCCTCCTCCCTCCCCAACTCCTCATGTCTCTGTCAGGATTACCCTCCTCCCTCCCCAGCTCCTCCTGTCTCTGTCAGAATTACCCTCCTCCCTCCCCAGCTCCACCTGTCTCAGTCAGGATTACCCTCCTCCCTCCCCAGCTCCTCCTGTCTCTGTCAGGATTACCCTCCTCCCTCCCCAGCTCCACCTGTCTCAGTCAGGATTACCCTCCTCCCTCCCCAGCTCCTCCTGTCTCTGTCAGGATTACCCTCCTGTCTCTGTCAGGATTACCCTCCTGTCTCTGTCAGGATTACCCTCCTCCCTCCCCAGCTCCTCCTGTCTCTGTCAGGATTACCCTCCTCCCTCCCCAGCTCCTCATGTCTCTGTCAGGATTACCCTCCTCCCTCCCCAGCTCCTCCTGTCTCTGTCAGGATTACCCTCCTCCCTCCCCAGCTTCTCCTGTCTCAGTCAGGATTACCCTCCTCCCTCCCCAGCTCCTCCTGTCTCTGTCAGGATTACCCTCCTCCCTCCCCAGCTCCTCCTGTCTCAGTCAGGATTACCCTCCTCCCTCCCCAGCTCCACCTGTCTCAGTCAGGATTACCCTCCTCCCTCCCCAGCTCCTCCTGTCTCTGTCAGGATTACCCTCCTCCCTCCCCAGCTCCTCCTGTCTCAGTCAGGATTACCCTCCTCCCTCCCCAGCTCCTCCTGTCTCTGTCAGGATTACCCTCCTGTCTCTGTCAGGATTACCCTCCTGTCTCTGTCAGGATTACCCTCCTCCCTCCCCAGCTCCTCCTGTCTCAGTCAGGATTACCCTCCTCCCTCCCCAGCTCCACCTGTCTCAGTCAGGATTACCCTCCTCTCTCCCCAAGCTCCACCTGTCTCAGTCAGGATTACCCTCCTCCCTCCCCAGCTCCTCCTGTCTCAGTCAGGATTACCCTCCTCCCTCCCCAGCTCCTCATGTCTCTGTCAGGATTACCCTCCTCCCTCCCCAGCTCCTCCTGTCTCTGTCAGGATTACCCTCCTCCCTCCCCAGCTCCTCATGTCTCTGTCAGGATTACCCTCCTCCCTCCCCAGCTCCTCCTGTCTCTGTCAGGATTACCCTCCTCCCTCCCCAGCTCCTCATGTCTCTGTCAGGATTACCCTCCTCCCTCCCCAGCTCCTCCTGTCTCTGTCAGGATTACCCTCCTCCCTCCCCAGCTCCTCCTGTCTCTGTCAGGATTACCCTCCTCCCTCCCCACCTTCTCCTGTCTCAGTCAGGATTTGGCTTTCTGAATCAGAATAAATTCTTGAATTATGTTGTACTTTAAAATCTTGTATTAAATATATTTGCATACATTCATGTTGGTTCTGTTCTGTTTTCCCTGAGGGGGTTATTGCTGCTTTTATCCATGCTAGGCTGCATGCCCTGTTCTCGCCCAGGATGAACCAGACCGCCAATAGAGAGCCTAAGTCCCTCCCCTCCACTTCCGGCTCATGGGACCTTATTTCGGAAAAAATATGTATGGTAGTCAATGGCAAGAGACAACTTATCTTTTTATTCTGTCTGAACTGTGCCCTGATTTACACATAAGATGTTTGTCAATTTAAAAGACAATTATGAAAGTCAAGAAAGTCGCAGTTTGTCATAAAACAGAAAAGTAACATTTCGTTTTATGTGAAAATCGCTCAATTAACTACATCTCTCGTCTCGCACTATGTAGGTCACCAAGCTCGTGTGTGTGCCGTCTAGTACAAAACACACAGGCATGACGGCGTAACGTTACCATTATAACGTTAGACTATAGGAAAAAATTACAGACGTTAGTTTCTGTAAAGTTAGCTTCATTCATTGAGAGAAAAGGTGCGCCTTTTGGGTTTGTAGTCTTTGTAATTACGTATTTTCACTGTCTTACACCTCAACAGTTTCACATCAAACTGCGACTTTCTTGACTTTAAAATGTATCTTTTAAATTGACAAACATCAAATGTGTAATTCAGGGCACAATTCAAACGGGATCAAAATATTTGTTGTCTCTCGCCATGGACTACCATATAATATTTTTCCGAAGTAAGGTCCCATGGTGGTTCACCGGAAGGGGAGGGACTTAGGCTCTCTATCCAAACTGTATGCTAATTGTCAATCATATTTGACGATAGTGGTCCTGACAGAAATGAGTAAACCTATATGTTTTTCTTCTGTGAAACACAACAGTAGATATTTGGCAGAATGCCTGAGCCTCTGTTTTCAATGCAAGGTGCCGAAGGGAATAACACTGGGTCAGAATGAGCGTTTCTTTGCTGCTTGTGTGTCTGATGCACGTTTAGGATTGATCGACTGCGGCATCAGCTACTCCCGGTCTACACGTACGACCCGACCGAAGAGCTGAACGAGGCCGAACAGGAAATTCTGTGGAAAGAGGAAGACACAAAGGTAATCCATCCTGTTATGAAATGAAAAACGCTGATGTTTAAAGCTGACCTTCAGCAAGGACACAATAGTCGATCAAAAGTGACATAAAAAAGCCATTTATAGGCCTAATGTTATGAAAGATTTATATTTAAAATAAATGCTGTTCTTTTGAACATATGAAACAATTGTTTTCAACATTGATAATAATCAGAAATGTTTCTTGAGCATTGATTTCTGAAGGATCATGTCATTGGCCACGTACAAACTGCAGCTAAACTCGGTCGTCAATTCTCCTTTCAGCACGTATTAATCCTGGTCTGTACACACACACACACACTTCTGTAATTTACAGGAGTGAAAACTGCATTCTACAATCAAAGTGAATAAAATGTTCAAATATTGTGCTCAAGTTCAAACACAAACTGTTTAATTGCAGCAACAGTACCGAATACTGAAGACTTGACTTGATGCACTGCAGAATTATTCTTTACAAAAACTGGCATGTAACGGTCAACATATGGTCAACTACAGCAAGGGATTGGTATTGTTAAGGTTTTAATGCTATTAATCGATACTGTGTATTGATCCAAGTAAATAAACAAATTAAAGCATAATTAACATTGCTTTATATTCTGAAATGTAAAATAAATATCTATAGCAAAAGAAACAGCAATGTTTGAACAAACTAATATAAACAATCTATTTGTAAATGCACCAGTAATTTTTTGTGTCATATATACATAAGATAGGATACAATAAGAATAAGAATAAAGAAACAAAGTACAAACAAATGGTCAAATAAAGACTATAAATATACAATAAAACAGATATAAATGAAATACAGTGCTTAATTTAAGAAAAGTCTACTAACATTACTGTTCAGGTAAGTAGTATGACCTATCAAATGTAAAATTTTCACTGTATAAATGGATATAAGAGCTGTGCGTAACTTTCTCTTTGCCTTTTGTTGTTTGCTTCACATTAAAGGTGCCATATGTAAAAATTGGTAAAAATATCCAAAAAATGAGCTACACGCATCAAAAGAATGAGAAGAAATAAGTGCGATGATGTCATTAAAAAAATGACAAGTTATAGTGCTGCTGAGATATAAACCTGAATTAGCATGCTAAATTACTAGCCACGGCCCGGCCGGTGTCGTAATACCAGTTTTGGCCATGGGAGGCGGTATGCGGGCAACATACATAACCACCAGCCAAACTGCAACACACGAATAACTCGCACGGCTTGTGGGCGTACTTGAACCTGATGTCAATCGTGTAAAGGACAAAAAAGCACTTTGGTACAGCCCACTACTACATTTCAGTTCAGGGAAGAGTTAAAAAAAATGATTGGTCGATATTATGTATGAGGAATACATTTTGGTAAGTTGCAGCATACTGTATCTTTCAACAGTGTTCATGTTTTTTTACTATTAGCTAGTAGAGATGATCGGTTCACGTACACTAGGGATCTGTCGTGTAACATTTACAAGCGCCAAAACGGTATTTATTGTTTGAATTTCGTAATAAAATTGACAGAATCTGAGAGCTGAGATTTTTTTATATCATAACTAACCTGCTCTGTCTAGTCTGTTGGTCTCCGTGTCCTCTTTGCTTTGCGATTTTTCTGTGCGTGACAAAATTGATGTCTGGCGTGAGAGCGTGTGAAAAGTGTCAATTGCGTGTGTCATAAAAAATTTAATATGAACAAAACGAATACCGTAAAACTTCATATAATAGCCCAGGCTTTTATTTTCCCAAATCGTCGAACTGCACCAGCTTGTATTTGAGACAGGCGTCTATATGAGACCGGCCTTTATAATTTAGTGTTGAGATGTTGTTCATTGAGTCTCTAATCTCTAAAAATCTCCAAATGCTCCACGTGAAACTGCGGTCTTACTATCGTGTCAATTGATTTGATTAATATGCGCGAGGGAGAGAGAGCAGGACCGCGCTCGTGTTGTTTGAAGACGTAAGAGTGCGCGCGCGGCCGGGGCTCTCTCTCTCTCTCTCTCTCTCTCTCTGCTCGTAACGCACCCTGTCAAGCGCCGCGGCAGCAGTCATTCTATTCTACATGCCTCACCGATCAAAATAGTCTTTGGCGGGACAAAGCGGACTATTTGACGGTTTTAGAAGATTAACAACCCGAAACTAAAAAACAGACTAGAGTAGGCCACCTTTCTGGAGATATACTGCCCCCATCTGGTATGGAATATGTGGAGTATGAATTGATTTTTTGACATAGGGCACCTTTAATGGTGAATCGTCAGCAGGTTTATTAGGCTGCTGTCACTTTAAATCTGCAGATCAAATAATACACATTATATTTTCTCCTAACTATTTATGCTCAAGACATAAACTGTGTTTAAGTGAATACTCTCATTTTGAAACACTAGAAGTTGGAAACTTCTGGAAACGCGTCTTTTGTGCGGAATATTGCACTTTTTATAATCAAATACGTCTCGCAATTTAGCAACAGTAGAGACTGACTTTTACAACAATCACAGATTCTAATTCTGACGTAAAGCTTGGGTTTCATGGAGAAATGACAGCGCACTGCTGTGAAAGGGAAGGAAGTTAGAATGCGTTAGAACGTAGAATTACGTTGAAAAGGCCACGCGTACGCGGAAGTACCGAGTCAGCGTTTACGAATGTGAGGAAGGAGGACCATATACACATATTCAAATGTCTTTGTGTAAGTTTATCGTTTAAATGCCCATTTCGTGTGCGTATCCTGGGTGTTTTAACATTAAAAAGGCTAAAAGAACATTTTCGTCAGGACAGAAACGTGACCTTTTCAACGTAATTGTGTATTACGTGAGTCACGAACGCGCATCACAGAACAGAGCAAGGCCAGCATTTGTGCTTATAAAACTGAAACTTTTTATTTATTTTTGAAATGACGATGGTTTGGCTAGATAAGACCCTTATTCATCGTTTGGGTCCTGTTGAAGTCCATTATATGGAGAAAAATCCGTGAATCTTTTCATCAAAAACCTTAATTTCTTTTCGACTGAAAAAGGAAAGACATGGGGCCCTATCTTGCACTCAGCGCAATTGACTTTGTACACTGACGCATGTATCATTCCTATTTTGCACCCGCGCAAAGCGGACTTTTCCCTCCACAGACGCACGTCGGTAAACTAGGAAATTAACTTGCGCTCCCTGGGCGGGTCGGCGCAAAAAAAGAGGCGTGTTTCGGCGCAAACACTCCCTGGTGCTATTTTGCAGTTCCAGAAAACAATTGCGCCACTGACCAGAAAAAACCTAGTCAAAAGTCAGTGGCGCGTTGCGCGTTGTTCATAATGCTATTTTAAGCGCGCATGCTTGGCCATAATGTAGCGGGTGCACAACGCGCATACACTTTGATTCTCTCATCAACACAGATGCAGCAGTTTTTATTTTTGCAAATCATACATTATAACAAGGAAAAATATTAACACATGAGGGAAATCATTGTGGTGTCCGTGAAGATGTAAGAAATATGTAGTAAGCCTAAATCTAGCTTACATTTACCCAATTTTTTCAGGCTAATTGTAGTAATGACATGGGTGATGACACCATTTTTGATGCCAGCAACAATGAGTGAAATACGGTTTAATTGAAAACACACAAACACGCTGTGTAATTGAACGAACGTTCGGCATACTGAAACTGCGTTTCAGGTGTTTGGATAGGTCAGGAGGCACTTTACAGTAGGCCTACAGTCCTCAAAAAGTTGTAGCATTCTTTGTGGCATGTTGTGTTTTACACAACATTTCCATAAATCAAGGTTGTGTTGTTGACATAGATGAGGAAACATTAGAGGACTTAAGGAGACGTGATGGTGAACTGCATGTGCCGATGCCACTTAACCCAAATGCCCCAGCAGCAGCACGGGACAGGAGAGCGTATTTGGCAGAAGAGCTGCTTCGTCATCTACATTACAGTATAGTGAGGTAAAGCAAATTAATATCGGTCTAATGTTCGACTACATTTCAAAAATATAACCATGCATATATTCATGATTCAGAGAGAACGAGTCCAAAACATCCGAAAGTGTTTATTTGTGACATTTCTTTATTTACATTTGTCAAAATGAAAAATCAATATCAAACAGTATATTGATAAAAAAAAATACAAACGGAAAATTCGGTTGAAAAGAACGTCGGTCTCCTCGGCTGTGAACCGCTCCTGGCGCGCGCCTGGTAAATCCGCCGTATTAATAACAATCCGCCATGCAACATGCGCACCTGCTCTTAAAGGGTATGTTGGATGATGCTCTGATTGGTTTATTTCACGTTACGCCCAAACCACGCCTATGAATAATGAAGCTACTTCAGACCAACCCCTTTTAGATTTGCGCCAGGCGCAAGAGGCATTTATCCTGCCGGGAAAATAGCAACAGCGCCGAGACCCGCCCACAAAGGTACTTGCGCTTTGCGCTTTGACACTTGCGTTTCAGATCGTGCGCTGGGTGCAAGATAGGGCCCAATGACATCTTGGATGACATAGGGGTGAGTAAATTATCAGCAAAAGTTTTTTTAAAAGTGAACTAATCCTTTAATCCCCACTAAAGGCATAAAAAAAAACATTGTAAAGCACCATAACGTTTTCGTGCACTATATTCCAAGACTTCTAAAGTCATTCGATAGCATAAGGTAAAATGAATGTGAGGTAAAAATTAGTAATTTTCAGTCATTTTCCATTCAACATTCAAACAGCGCGTCACATTTGGTTGCGACAGTAACACGATGACACTCTTCAAGATCAACATTCCCATTATTATACTTTATTTGTAGATAAAGGTCTATGGTTTGCATAAAATGACTTTATCTTGCTGGAGTTCACTGCGCTTCCTAAATCAGTTGATTATAGCATTACATTTAGATCTATGGCATTACATTTAGATTGTGGCATGAAAGGTTGCAGTGATGAGCATGTAGCCTCGTCATTGCAACTCGATTTCTGCACTCTAATGAATGCTTTCATCATAACTAACTGTGATAAAATAGATAAAAATGGACTTTGTTATAGCGGGAGTTTTGGCAAGAGTCACTGATAAACTCGCTCTGTTTGATTGACAGCTCCAGCAATTGTAAAGGGAGCGTTCTTTTATCGCGTACTATATATAATTTAATCACAGTTTAAATAACAGATTATTTTCATCCTACTTAGAAAACAATGTGAAGTTGACACAGCTACACTGTGTAAGATTTTCTCCCATCTAGCGGTGAAATTATATATGACTACCAGCTGAATATTACTTTCTAGCCCCTCCGATTCCCTGTGCGTTTTAACTCCTACGGTGGCGTATTATTCCAAGATTAACATGGCTTCCACTTCGTCCATGAGTGTTCCTTCAAGTGAAGAGGTTACTTTAGAAAACTATTACCCGTCGAGAAGAAAGCAGGCAACTTCGGCGTCCCTTTTAAAACCCTTGCTCCTCATGAGCTCTTTCCATCTTGGAAAATCCACTCCAATATTGACTTTGGTCTTGTTGATTTGCCTGTCGTGTTGTCGTTTTAATTCTCTCTTTCGCTTCCTTGGCGACTCTGTTACATGTCCTCGAGAATAGGCGTGATCCTCCATCTTCAACAGGCTTTCAGTCACGAGAAATCTCCCCCTCGCATTCGTCACAGTGCCACTGACTGTAAAACCGCGAAAGGCGAAGCTTGAATTTCCAAGTATGTCCCTCTTTGGCTAGTGTATTTTCAAGATGGAGGCACAAATGGCTGACGCCATTCGAGGGACTCGCTCGTATGTATTCTCAATGGCAGATTCTACACTTATGAGAATACTTGATTATTTGGTGGAAGTAATTACACATGAATGAGCACGTACAATTTTGAAATAAAGTGTTTTTTGCTAAGAATCAACTTAAAGGGGTCATATAATGCCATTTTCGTAGAAGCTAATATAATTCTTTAGGGTCTAAATTAAAAGTTTGTAATATACTTTAATTAAAAATTCTCATTAGTATTGTAAGAAAACACTTATTTTACCTGGTCAAATACAGCTCTGTTTTCAGCACGCCGTTTCAGTGCATGTGCCTTTAAATGATAATGAGCTTCACTCACCCCGCCCCTCTGTTCCACAGTCTATGCTCTGTTCTGTGCGTACATGTTTGTAACACAATAACCATAACGCGTTGTTCATTATAAACGTGGGATTATGAATTATATTCAGAACGTCGTACATAGAAAACATGCCATAATGTACCCTGAGTGTAAACATTAGCCGCATTCATTGTGAAGCTAGCGATTTGCAAAGATTAATATAAATATATAAAGGTTAATAAAACATTACACTCACTTCAGTTCTTCTCGAGGTGCAGGAACACGAATAGTTGATATCGATTCCTTTTTTCAGGAGCAGCTTCTTAGCAAAACCAGCTTTATACTGACCCTCGAAAGCAGTCTGGTGTGAAATGACTCGCGCAAACATGAAAGCATTGACGTTGATCGTGGGGAATATTCCCTTCGAAAACAAACTCAGCCACTGCGTCTTCAGCGGTTCGGATTTAGGAACATTAAAATGACTGTTGTGTTCCTTATTGCACCCAAGAACAGAAAACCACAATCGCTTAGACTCCATTCTGCTCAGTGACAGTGCTCCAGTCCAGTGTACATTTCGGCACAACACCGGTCCGCGCGTGCATGATTGACAGCTCACTCACGAGCGAGGGCGGATCTGTGTTGAAACGCTGCTGTCAATCAACAATCGTGGGAGGGGCGTGCGAGCTTGTGACGTCATAGGCTCGAACGGCTCGATTTGAGGCAGGGGAAAACATATAAGGAGATTAAAACAAAACCACTGGATGGATTTTTATCATTATATGATGGTTGTGTACAGACACTGCCAACACACATTTCAGTACAATCAATTTGTAAAAGTGCATGTACCATTATATGACCCCTTTAAAAAACAACACAGTGTAACTTTAAGTCACTCACTGGTTTGATTTACTGGCACATAGACAAAGAACCTCTGACTGTACATGAATCATTACATATCCAAAACCACTGGTCACAGATCAGGCATTAGAAATAACACAGTTACTTAAATGTTGTGGCATTACTGTCGAGTCCATATCATAAAAGTATTTTTGCAAAGCCTGCACCGAAATTGCTACTGATTTACCAAATAATCCACAGTGAAATGTACCGAATACAAATAAATAATGCTCAACTGTGACATTCACATTGTTGAAAATAAATAACCACACTCTTTGCATTAGGATCCTTTGGAATGTAATGTTATTTTTAGTACATTGATCCAGTGATTGCTCTTCTCTCATCGTCATCTACACACGCCAGTGGGAGGGGCCAAAGTTGCGATGAGGAAGTAGGCATTGATCTTCTTCTGCAGAGGTGGTTTTTCACCGGTCTATAGATCCCAGGACGAATCGTTCTCTGGGCTTGGTTACAATAAAAGCTGTCTTTGGACTAACAAGGAAGTTTTCAGTTCTGAAACCTACAGGATATTCTTATAGTATGATGACCTCATATACTCACCTAAAGGATTATTAGGAACACCTGTTCAATTTCTCATTAATGCAATTATCTAATCAATCACATGGCAGTTGCTTCAATGCATTTAGGGGTGTGGACCTGGTCAAGACAATCTCCAAACTGAATGTCAGAATGGGAAAGAAAGGTGATTTAAGCAATTTTGAGCGTGGCATGGTTGTTGGTGCCAGACGGGCTGGTCTGTATTTCACAATCTGCTCAGTTACTGGGATTTTCACGCACAACCATTTCTAAGGTTTACAAAGAATGGTGTGAAAAGGGAAAAACATCCAGTATGTGGCAGTCCTGTGGACGAAAATGCCTTGTTGATTCTAGAGGTCAGAGGAGAATGGGCCGACTGATTCAAGCTGATAGAAGAGCAACTTTGACTGAAATAACCACTCGTTACAACCGAGGTATGCAGCAAAGCATTTGTGAAGCCACAACACGCACAACCTTGAGGCGGATGGGCTACAACAGCAGAAGACCCCACCGGGTACCACTCATCTCCACTACACATAGGAAAAAGAGGCTACAATTTGCAAGAGCTCACCAAAATTGGACAGTTGAAGACTGGAAAAATGTTGCCTGGTCTGATGAGTCTCGATTTCTGTTGAGACATTCAGATGGTAGAGTCAGAATTTGGCGTAAACAGAATGAGAACATGGATCCATCATGACTTGTTACCACTGTGCAGGCTGGTGGTGGTGGTGTAATGGTGTGGGGGATGTTTTCTTGGCACACTTTAGGCTCCTTAGTGCCAATTGGGCATCGTTTAAATGCCACGGCCTACCTGAGCATTGTTTCTGACCATATCCATCCCTTTATGGACACCATGTACCCATCCTCTGATGGCTACTTCCAGCAGGATAATGCACCATGTCACAAAGCTCGAATCATTTCAAATTGGTTTCTTGAACATGACAATGAGTTCACTGTACTAAAATGGCCCCCACAGTCACCAGATCTCAACCCAATAGAGCATCTTTGGGATGTGGTGGAACGGGAGCTTCGTGCCTTGGATGTGCATCCCACAAATCTCCATCAACTGCAAGATGCTATCCTATCAATATGGGCCAACATTTCTAAAGAATGCTTTCAGCACCTTGTCGAATCAATGCCACGTAGAATTAAGGCAGTTCTGAAGGCGAAAGGGGATCAAACACAGTATTAGTATGGTGTTCCTAATAATCCTTTAGGTGAGTGTATATGGCAAAAGCTCAAGGAACATTTTATATCTCAGTTCATGAACCCTTAAAGAAAAAATGGGAAAATGTCTAATAAGTGACCCAAACATTAAGAAAGCTCCTTCTGTTTTTGTTTTTCATGTGCACAGCATACATTTATGAACCACATGACATTTGGAATGCACTTAAAAATGTAGTATTAAATAACTGTATCTGATATCTGGTCATTTGTCCTAAATCATAACACCCCTCTGTTCAGATTCTCCTCTTAATTCAAGATTTGTCATCTTTGTTACATAACAGACATCTTCAGTAAAGTTTCTGAATCCATGAGAATTCCTACAATAAGATGCATGACCCCTGCAGGACGGAGAAACATTTCACAATCCGATTCTGTCCTTTTATTTGAGCGAATATAAGAAAGCGTTGCAATGCCTGGACGGGGGAAATTAATCGCCGTTATAGGGGACTAAGACACGTGTACCGGATTATTGGAGGGTGCAATAAAAAACGAAAACCCAATTTCTTGGTGGTGGAATAGGACACTAGCATCACAGAGATATACAGGTCCTTCTAAAAAAATTAGCATATTGTGATAAAGTTCATTATTTTCCATAATGTAATGATAAAAATTAAACTTTCAGATATTTTAGATTCATTGCACACCAACTGAAATATTTCAGGTCTTTTATTGTTTTAATACTGATGATTTTGGCATACAGCTCATGAAAACCCAAAATTCCTATCTCAAAAAATTAGCATATCATGAAAAGGTTCTCTAAACGAGCTATTAACCTAATCATCTGAATCAACTAATTAACTCTAAACACCTGCAAAAGATTCCTGAGGCTTTTAAAAACTCCCAGCCTGTTTCATTACTCAAAACCGCAATCATGGGTAAGACTGCCGACCTGACTGCTGTCCAGAAGGCCATCATTGACACCCTCAAGCAAAAGGGTAAGACACAGAAAGAAATTTCTGAACAAATAGGCTGTTCCCAGAGTGCTGTATCAAGGCACCTCAGTGGGAAGTCTGTGGGAAGGAAAAAGTGTGGCAAAAAACGCTGCACAACGAGAAGAGGTGACCGGACCCTGAGGAAGATTGTGGAGAAGGACCGATTCCAGACCTTGGGGGACCTGCGGAAGCAGTGGACTGAGTCTGGAGTAGAAACATCCACAGCCACCGTGCACAGGCGTGTGCAGGACATGGGCTACAGGTGCCGCATTCCCCAGGTCAAGCCACTTTTGAACCAGAAACAGCGGCAGAAGCGCCTGACCTGGGCTACAGAGAAGCAGGACTGGACTGTTGCTCAGTGGTCCAAAGTACTTTTTTCGGATTAAAGCAAATTTTGCATGTCATTCGGAAATCAAGGTGCCAGAGTCTGGAGGAAGACTGGGGAGAAGGAAATGCCAAAATGCCTGAAGTCCAGTGTCAAGTACCCACAGTCAATGATGGTCTGGGGTGCCGTGTCAGCTGCTGGTGTTGGTCCACTGTGTTTTATCAAGGGCAGGGTCAATGCAGCTAGCTATCAGGAGATTTTGGAGCACTTCATGCTTCCATCTGCTGAAAAGCTTTATGGAGATGAAGATTTCATTTTTCAGCCTGACCTGGCACCTGCTCACAGTGCCAAAACCACTGGTAAATGGTTTACTGTGCTCAATTGGCCTGCCAACTCTCCTGACCTGAACCCCATAGAGAATCTGTGGGATATTGTGAAGAGAAAGTTGAGAGACGCAAGACCCAACACTCTGGATGAGCTTAAGGCCGCTATCGAAGCATCCTGGGCCTCCATAACACCTCAGCAGTGCCACAGGCTGATTGCCTCCATGCCACACCGCATTGAAGCAGTCATTTCTGCAAAAGGATTCCCGACCAAGTATTGAGTGCATAACTGAACATAATTATTTGAAGGTTGACTTTTTTTGTATTAAAAACACTTATTTTATTGGTCGGATGAAATATGCAATTTTTTTTAGATAGGAATTTTGGGCTTTCATGAGCTGTATGCCAAAATCATCAGTATTAAAACAATAAAAGACCTGAAATATTTCATTTGGTGTGCAATGAATCTAAAATATATGAAAGTTTAATTTTTATCATTACATTATGGAAAATAATAAACTTTATCACAATATGCAAATTTTTTGAGAAGGACCTGTAGGAGGCCTTCAAGAGCTCCAGTTTATTAGGTTGATTTCCCCATGAAGTCGCATGCGAGTCTGGCCTGGGCAGATGCAAGAGCAAACATAGTTTACTTCTTGTTGAAGCAAGGTTATATGATGATGTGTTGTTAATGTGATGCTCTGTGATGTGTGTTTTGCTATTCCCGAAGTTTGAAGTGGAGGAAATTGTTTGTCACTGCTCCTAATCATAAATGTTTAAATTATATTACATTTTATTTATAATATATATATAAGAAAGACAGTCATGCATTGTTTTACCCATTGTGTGACAGACATTATATATTGCAAGAAATTAAGGTTTATAAACTGTCCCTTCAATATTTAAGCTCTGGAATGTGTTTCATTTCAAAGCTGATAATATTGGACTGCAGAACCACTGTCCATATTTGACCGCTTACAAATCTGTCTCAAATTACTTTGTGTCAACTGGACATTTTTAGATCATGTATATCTGTAACTAATACAGTGGGCTATAAATGCACGTTTTGTCATTGTGTTGGTTGACTTGTTGAGCTGTACACTGTGTGATGTCATTAAAATATGTTAACTTACATCGTCAGACCTGTGAATTGCAGTTTATTAAAAGTACTGAAGTCTGACACTCAAAAAATAAATAAATAAGATACATGAACGTAAGAGTGATTAAATATTAGATTTAATTCAGTATTTATATAGTTATTTTTAGAAATGTTGACTAAAATATTTTTGCACCTGCATTGCAAATGACAGTGCAGTGTTTTACAGCAAGTAGCTTAGCAACAGAACACCAAGTCTACTCTGCTCTGATTGGTCAGATGGCCCAGTCTGCTGTGATTGGTCTACTCTGCTCTGATTGGTCAGATGGCCCAGTCTGCTGTGATTGGTCTACTCTGCTCTGATTGGTCAGATGGCCCAGTCTGCTGTGATTGGTCTACTCTGCTCTGATTGGTCAGATGGCTCAGTCTGTTGTGATTGGTCTACTCTGCTCTTATTGGTCAGGTGGCCCAGTCTGCTGTGATTGGTCTACTCTGTTCTGATTGGTCAGATGACCCAGTCTGTTGTGATTGGTCTACTCTGCTCTGATTGGTCAGATGACCCAGTCTGTTGTGATTGGTCTACTCTGCTCTGATTGGTCAGATGGCCCAGTCTGCTGTGATTGGTCTACTCTGCTCTGATTGGTCAGATGGCCCAGTCTGTTGTGATTGGTCTACTCTGCTCTGATTGGTCAGATGGCCCAGTCTGTTGTGATTGGTCTACTCTGCTCTTATTGGTCAGATGACCCAGTCTGTTGTGATTGGTCTACTCTGCTCTGATTGGTCAGATGGCCCAGTCTGTTGTGATTGGTCTACTCTGCTCTGATTGGTCAGATGGCCCAGTCTGTTGTGATTGGTCTACTCTGCTCTTATTGGTCAGATGACCCAGTCTGCTGTGATTGGTCTACTCTGCTCTGATTGATCAGATGCCCCAGTCTGTTGTGATTGGTCTACTCTGCTCTGATTGGTCAGATGCCCCAGTCTGTTGTGATTGGTCTACTCTGCTCTGATTGGTCAGATGGCCCAGTCTGTTGTGATTGGTCTATTCTGCTCTGATTGGTCAGATGGCCCAGTCTGCTGTGATTGGTCTACTCTGTTCTGATTGGTCAGATGACCCAGTCTGTTGTGATTGGTCTACTCTGCTCTGATTGATCAGATGACCCAGTCTGTTGTGATTGGTCTACTCTGCTCTGATTGGTCAGATGGCCCAGTCTGTTGTGATTGGTCTACTCTGCTCTTATTGGTCAGATGACCCAGTCTGTTGTGATTGGTCTACTCTGCTCTGATTGGTCAGATGGCCCAGTCTGTTGTGATTGGTCTACTCTGCTCTGATTGGTCAGATGGCCCAGTCTGTTGTGATTGGTCTACTCTGCTCTGATTGGTCAGATGGCCCAGTCTGTTGTGATTGGTCTACTCTGCTCTGATTGGTCAGATGGTCCAGTCTGCTGTGATTGGTCTACTCTGCTCTGATTGGTCAGATGGCCCAGTCTGCTGTGATTGGTCTACTCTGCTCTGATTGATCAGATGACCCAGTCTGTTGTGATTGGTCTACTCTGCTCTGATTGGTCAGATGGCCCAGTCTGTTGTGATTGGTCTACTCTGCTCTTATTGGTCAGATGACCCAGTCTGCTGTGATTGGTCTACTCTGCTCTGATTGATCAGATGCCCCAGTCTGTTGTGATTGGTCTACTCTGCTCTGATTGGTCAGATGGCCCAGTCTGTTGTTATTGGTCTACTCTGCTCTGATTGGTCAGATGGCCCAGTCTGCTGTGATTGGTCTACTCTGCTCTGATTGGTCAGATGGCCCAGTCTGTTGTGATTGGTCTACTCTGCTCTGATTGGTCAGATGACCCAGTCTGTTGTGATTGGTCTACTCTGCTCTTATTGGTCAGATGACCCAGTCTGCTGTGATTGGTCTACTCTGCTCTGATTGATTAGATGACCCAGTCTGTTGTGATTGGTCTACTCTGCTCTGATTGGTCAGATGGCCCAGTCTGTTGTGATTGGTCTACTCTGCTCTGATTGGTCAGATGGCCCAGTCTGTTGTGATTGGTCTACTCTGCTCTGATTGGTCAGATGGCCCAGTCTGTTGTGATTGGTCTACTCTGCTCTGATTGGTCAGATGGCCCAGTCTGTTGTGATTGGTCTACTCTGCTCTGATTGGTCAGATGGCCCAGTCTGCTGTGATTGGTCTACTCTGCTCTGATTGGTCAGATGACCCAGTCTGCTGTGATTGGTCGAAGGCTTACAGAGTGTGTCAGAAACTAAACGTCCATTACCATATCTGAATTGCATCTTCCTCATCACTTTATACACAGTGATATGAACAGTAACATAGGCATTGGTTTTATTGTATTCATTCCAGCCAGAGTCCTCATCATTTTGAATTGCATCAAAGTGGATTTGCTTTGGCAGCACAGAAAACAGCATCTTCTCGACATGAACACGTCAACACGAACCAAACTCTTCCAGTCTTGGATACAACTACAGTGTTTGAGGGTCAAAGTGGATGTTATTCACAAACAGCTAATGAAGACCATAGGCTGGCATTATGCAAATGTATTACAAACCTACGCAGGTTTGTGCAGGAAGTAAGACTGGAATTACTGACGACTTGTTTCAGGCAGTCTAGAATCGCTTCTTTCTTTTGGGAGTCAATAGCTCCGCTTATCTGCACTTTGATTTTTGAAACATTGCAGACATTTACATTCACAAACAGCTTTAAACACACTAGATCTACAGGTACAACACAGGTGATATCTGAAAAAGCGTAATAGGGCACTTTATGAAAAAGTAATATCAAATGTTCCAATCCTACAACCAGAGTGAATTTACACATATTTCCAAATATTTACAGCCACCTGGTCTCATGATGTAATGTTCCGGTGTAATAAACCCTTTAATCCCAGTCAATGTAATAAGCCACATTAAAATATAAGAAGCTTTCCTTGTGTGTGTCTGCAGGTGGTCCAGGGTTGGATGAGGACCTATCAACAGCGCAGACCCTTGCTTTCAAAGAACCCTGATGCATGAAAATAAAGGTTTGCCACAAAAACGACTTTACATTTCGGTGATTCTACACACAATCTCTTAATCTGGTCAATAATTAGTCACTTCATATGCTGTCTCATCGCTCTGTATTGCAGATTCACAAGATGGACAATTTTGAGCAATACGCCACTGTTTTTTCCACAGCAGTTTGAAGCGAAGAGCTTTAGTGAAATGAGAAATGACTCGAGCGTTGGGATCATACTTGTTCACCTCAGGTCTCCTCTTGCAAATATAGTCCATTTAAAGTACAGCTTTGCTGTCTGAATAAGAAGGACGTTAATATGCCACTGTTGCAATGAATTTATTTATTTTAATTGTATGTATTTTGCTGATATTCTGTGCTATTAAATCCTTGTGAGAGCTGTTTATTTTTCTGAGTACGCATGAATGTGATTGCTCGCTGTGAGCAAACCAAGACCCAACTCAGTCATCGTGCTAAACTATCACAGCACTCAAAAACTGTGAGTTTGTTTTTATTCACCAAGCAAACTAGTTTGTCAACTCGTTTAAAGCATGTTGCCACCATTTGTTTCCTTGCGCTGGATGCACTCATGCTCTGGGAAATTCACCTGCTTTATATTTGAACTTACCAGAATGAGAGAGTGCTCAGTTAAACAGCGTCCTCATTTACTCACCTTCATGTTGTTCCCAACCTGTATCTGTGGACTACAAGAGAAGATATTTTGAAGAACGATGGAGTCCAAACAACATTGGACTCCAATAAATTTCATTGGGTAACACTTTATTTCGATAGTCCACTTTAGACATTCTACTAACTATAAGTAACTTTCCAACTACATGTCAACTAACTGTCATTAGAGTAGTCAAGTCAAGTCAAGTCACCTTTATTTATATAGCGCTTTTTACAATTCAAATTGTTTCAAAGCAGCTTTACAGAGATAACAGAAAAACAATGTTGTAATAGTATTGTTAAATTCAAAATTAAATGTTAAATGTCCCCAACTAAGCAAGCCAAAAGCCAATGGCAACAAAGGCGAAGAGAGGCGAAAAAGGCAACAGTGGCAAGGAACCAAAACTCCATCAGGTGACAGAATGGAGAAAAAAACCTTGGGAGAACCCAGGCTCAGTCAGGGGGCCAGTCCTCCTTTGGCCAACAAACGAACGGTGTATGATTATGAGTTAGGCAGCATAACGTCAGGAGTCAGATGTGATCAGAACTTTCATGATATTTATCCAGTTCATCTGGTTGGGTTGGGTCATCCGGCCGGTGAGGAGATGAGTGTGTTGAGGTGTTCATGGGCCTTCACAGTGTTGATGGGCTGGCTCATCAGGGATGCGTTGTCATCGTGTCCATGTGATGGTCCTTCCTCAGATCTGGATATGGCCTGGATCCGGCGGTTCGCGGTAAACCTCGGGATAAACAGAGACTAATATTAGCGTAGACGCCATCCTTCTTATGATGTACAAAGTACATCAGGAATTATGGGAAGTGTTCCCGGTTCCGGCTGATCTAAACTATGCAGCCTAACATTGAATTATAGAAATCTATAATGTGTTATGTGTATGCTAAGCCAAAGAGATGTGTTTTTAGTCTAGATTTAAACTGACAGACTGTATCTGCTTCCCGGACTGTGTTAGGAAGATTGTTCCAAAGTTTTGGTGCTAAATAGGAAAAGGATCTACCGCCAGCAGTCGATTTTGATATTCTAGGTATTATCAACTGGCCAGAATTTTGAGATCGCAATAGACGTGAAGGACTATAATGCGTTAAGAGCTCGCTCAAGTACTGGGGAGCTAAACCATTTAGTGCTTTGTAAGTAATCAGCAATATTTTAAAATTTATACGATGTTTAATAGGCAGCCAATGCAGTGTTGACAGAACCGGGCTAATATGGTCATACTTCCTGGTTCTGGTAAGAACTCTAGCGGCTGCGTTTTGAACTAGCTGTAGTTTGTTTATTAAGCGTGCAGGGCAACCACCCAGAAGAGCATTACAATAATCTAGCCTGGATGTCATGAATGCATGAACTAATTGTTCCGCATTTGTCAGTGAGAGCATATGACGTAATTTAGATATATTTTTAAGATGGAAAAATGCGGTTTTACAGATACTAGACACGTGACTTTCAAATGAAAGATTGGTATCAAAGAGCACACCCAGGTTCCTAACCGACGACGAAGACTTAACAGAGCAGCCATCAATTGTTAGACAGTATTCTGGGTTATTACGTGTGGCAGTTTTTTGTCCAATGATTAGAATCTCTGTTTTTTCAGAATTTAGTAATAGGAAATTACTGGTCATCCAATTTTTTATATCAGCTATGCATTCCGTTAATTTTAAGAATTGGTAAGTTTCGTTAGGTTTTGAAGAAATATACAGCTGAGTATCATCAGCATAACAGTGGAAGCTAATTCCATATTTCCTAATGATATCTCCTAATGGCAGCATGTACAGAGTGAACAGCAGCGGTCCTAGTACTGAGCCTTGTGGTACGCCGTACTGAACTTGTGATCGATAAGACATCTCTTCATTTACTGCTACAAACTGAAAACGGTCAGATAAGTATGATTTAAACCATGCTAGTGCAATTCCACTAATGCCAACATAGTTTTCTAGTCTATTTAAAAGAATGTTGTGGTCGATAGTATCAAATGCAGCACTAAGATCAAGTAACACTAACAGAGAGATACAACCACGATCGGATGATAAGAGCAAATCATTTGTGACTTTAATGAGAGCAGTCTCAGTACTATGGTACGGTCTAAATCCGGACTGAAAATCCTCGCAGATATTATTTCTTTCTAAAAAGGAACACAGTTGTGATGATACTGCTTTTTCTAGTATCTTTGACAGAAAAGGCAGATTTGAGATTGGCCTGTAATTGACTAATTCTGTAGGATCAAGTTGCGGTTTTTTAACAAGCGGTTTAATCATAGCCAACTTAAAGGTTTTTGGTACGTATCCTAGAGACAAAGATGAATTAATGATATTTAGAAGAGGATCTATGACCTCTGGAAGCATCTCTTTCAGTAGCTTAGTCGGTATAGGGTCTAGCATACAAGTTGTGGATTTAGATGAATTAACAAGTTTGCAAAATTCTTCCTCTCCTATAGCAACAAATGAATCAAAATGTTCCTCACGGAGACTACAATGCACTCCCTGATGCGCTACTGTAGTAGACGGTTGCATAGTTATAATTTTGTCCCTGATATTATAGATCTTATAAGTGAAGAAGTTCATAAAGTCATTACTGCTGTGTTTCTTGGTAACTTCTGGGCTTGAAGCTTTCTTTTTCGTTAGTTTAGCCACTTGTTCAAATAAATACCTAGGATTATGTTTATTTTCTTCTAATAAGGTTGAAAAATAATCCGTTCTAGCATCTTTTAATGCCTCTCTGTAAGCAATCGAGCTCTCCTTCCATGAAATCCGAAATACCTCTAGTTTTGTTTTCTTCCAGTTTCGTTCCATTTTTCTGGCTGCTCTCTTAAGGGCCCGGGTGTGCTCGTTGTACCACGGCGTTGGACTATTTTCTTTAATCTTCTTTAAGCGCAACGGAGCAACTATGTCTAAAGTGCTGGAAAAGAGAGATTTAAACATTTCTGTTGCAATATCAAGTTCTTCTAAGCTATCCGGGATGCTGAGATTATGAAACTGATTAGGAAGATTATTAATAAAGCCATCTTTAGTGGCAGAAGTGATAGGTCTAACATATTTATAACACGGAGTCGGCTTTGCAGCCTTGGCTAAATGTAATTTACACGAGACTAGATAATGATCTGAGATGTCGTCGCTCTGCTGCAGAATTTCAACGGCATCAACATCTATTCCATGAGATAATATTAGATCTAGAGTATGATTACGACAATGAGTAGGTTCTGACACGTGTTGTCTCACTCCAATTGAGTTTATAATGTCTTTAAATGCCAGTCCCAATGCATCTTTTTCATTATCTACATGTATATTAAAATCACCAACAATTAGGACTTTATCGGCAGCCAATACTAATTTTGATAGAAAGTCAGCAAATTCTTTGATAAAATCTTTATGGTGCCCTGGTGGCCTGTATACAGTAGCCAGCAGAATTTTCAAATGTGATTTATTGTTTACACTATGTATTTTTACATTAAGCACCAACACTTCAAAAGAAGTATATTTAAAACTAGATTTCTTAGTGGTTTTGAAAATATTACTATAAATTACAGCAACACCTCCCCCTTTGCCTTTCGGACGAGGCTCATGTTTATAACAGTAATCTTGCGGAGTGGACTCATTTAAAGTAATGTAATCGTTTGGTTTTAGCCAGGTTTCTGTCAAACACAGCACATCTAGGTTATAGTCTGTAATCTTATCATTAACTATGAGCGCTTTTGAATTAAGGGATCGAATATTCAACAACCCAAGCTTTATCGTTTGCTCATCTGTATTATATCTGTTTTTTATTTGTTGAACATCAATTAAACTTTTAACCTTAGAAAGTTTTGGCAGTTTTTTGGATTTCCAAATTCGGGGAACAGACACAGTCTCTATATGATGATATCTAGATGAAAGAGCCTCTATGTGATGGGATTTATCTGACCTTGGTGACGTGAGGCCGCTAGCAGACGGTCGGTTAAGCCAGTCTGTCTGCTTCCTGACCTGAGCCCCAGATTGTCATGTTTTATCTCTAAGACTATGAGCCAAATTACTAGAGAGAAGAGCAGCACCATCCCAGGAGGGATGAATACCATCTCTTTTCAACAGGTCAGGTTTGCCCCAAAAACTTTTCCAATTGTCTATGAATTCTATATTATTTTGCGGACACCAATTAGACAACCAGCCATTGAGTGAACACAATCTACTAACTATCTCATCACTCCTTCGAACAGGAAGGGGACCAGAGCAAATTACAGTGCCTGACATCGTACTTGCCAGTTCAAACACCTCTTTAATATTAATTTTGGTGATCTCCGACTGGCGAAGTCGAACATCATTTGTGCCGACGTGAATAACAATCTTAGAGAATTTACGATTAGCATTAGCCAGCACTTTTAAATTTGCTTTGATGTCAGGCGCTCTGGCTCCCGGCAAACATGTGACTATGGTGGCTGGTGTCTCTATTTTCACGTTCCGTGTAATAGAATCGCCAATAACCAGGGCATAATCAACATAATTCTCAGTGGGTGTTTCACTGAGTGGGGCAAATCGATTTGTTATGGTAATCGGAACAGAAGAGTGGTTTTTTGATCCGCGACTAGAGCGATCTCTCACAGTTACCCATCTGCCTGGCTGCACAGGCAATAACTCAGCCGGAACCGAATCATGTAAATGATTCACTATGCTAGGCGCATCCAAAATAGTATCTAAGGCTCGAGCACACTTACTATCCTCAATTAAAGTTTGGATGCGTGTCTCTAATTCTGAAATCTTCTCCGTCAGCCTGACTGTCTCCTTGCATTTATCACATATAAACCCTATATTGCCGACGGGGAAGGCTATAGTAAACATGTGGCATGAGGTGCAGGTGACAATAACAGGACAAGACATTACTCACCGTGTTTGTTGACTGATTCTTACTCACCTGGGCTTTTTACGAACTCAGAGGCGCGGGCGCGCACGAGAAAAATAAATAAATAACTAAGCGCACGGGCGAAGCGTTAACAGGCTAACGAGATACAAGCGTGTTGTGCTAACAATAACGGAAGCTAGCGATGTTAGGTTAGTCTGAGATGTTAGGTAAACTATATTAGTAGTATAAACTCTAGAAATGATCGTAAATTTATGGTTCAAAACAGAGAGAAATACGAGGCTTTAGATGGAGCTTACAGCCTCGGAGCAAACACACTCACACACAGCAGGCAGCGAGGCAGACAGGAGCAATCGATCAGGACAGCCAATGTATTAGTAGAGTATTAGTAGACTGTCAGCTTAATATCTGCTAACACTTTATTTTGTTGGTCCCCCAACAGACATTCAACTGACTATAAGTAACTTGGCGACTACAAGTCAACTTATTCTCCTAACCCGAACCCTAACACCTAACCATAACCTACCAGTCTACTGACAGTCTACTATAATATACTAATACTCTAATGAGAGTTAGTTGACATGTAGTTGGAAAGTTACTTATAATTAGAAGAACGTCTAAAGACTATCGAAATAAAGTGTTACCTTTCATTGTATAGACAAAAAAAAAAAAAAATGTTAGTAATGGGACATTTTCTCAAAATGCCTTTAGTTTATGTCATAATTCTACAAAACCATTCTTGTAACATGGGCAAAAGCACTGAAGTCTCTTTCAAAATGGGTTAATTCATCCACTTCCCTCAACAGTTGTTGGTTGGAAAAGGAAATGAAGTAAAAGCATTTTTTCAACCAACAAACACACAGTAATCGCTAATGCTAGTCAGAAGCAGAAGCAAAAGTCGTTCTCATTCTAGAGAGCATTTTATTGGACAAAAATGTGAATATGCCCGTGATCAATATTTTTTGGCCTGTTTTGATGGAAAAATGTACACATATTGCATAACTTTTCAAACGTATATTTGCTGATATATTTTGTCAACTTTTGGAAATACAGTTGTATAGAGATGTCCTCAAAGCTAACGGATATGTAATCACACATTTTGTTTTAATGCATTCTTTGACTGTGTGTGCAGTCAGGAAACCTTGCAATGTGACGCAAGAAGTGTGCGAGTGAATCTGGCTAGGGTTTTTTATTTATTTATTTATTCTTTTCATTTTGAAGTTCCACTGAAATTAACTGAGTTTACTGTGAAAGCTTGTTTCCGCCATGGAATAAAAAATAAAAAGGTAATTGTGACTTTTTATCTCACAATTTTCCTTCTCTCAATTGCGAGTTTATGATAAAAAGTCAGTTTATATCTCGCCATTCCAGAGGTTTCCATTACTGAGAGAAAGTATAGATGCTACTACTGGTCAAATATTACTTTGTTACAAGTGAAAGTTGAAAAGACAGATTTTTTAAGTAAAAGTACAGAAGTACTTGTGCATCAAAAGTAAATGAATTTTTTTCCTGTCAACGCATTGTTGCATTTTTGAACGCCGGTTGTGCCATCAGCCAGTCAGTGATGCTACATGCTAGCATACGACTATCTTGAACTCATTTAAATACTTGTTTAAAAGTTACAAAGCTCTTTCCAAAGTTGAAAACACACTAGAAAAGAAAGGTTCCTACATTGTGTTTATTTGGCAAGATTATGCTAAAACATATTTCTGAAAGGACTTAATTTAACGTTTTTGCAAGCTAACTATCGTCGTTGTGTGTTAGCGGTTAGGCTATGGCAACTTTCCGGGCAAATCTATTAAAAAATTATTTGACCGACCATAGTTCATGCCAGTGTTAATTTTGACAGCCAATTTTTATTTAATTTTAGTCATCTGAATTGGTTTAATTTCAGTCTAGTTTAAATATACAGTAGATTTAGTCGACTAAAATCGAATGTGTTTAGTTAAAAATTCAAAACTCATTATATAGTCTATACTGGAGAAAACATGTTAATATGAATGATATTAAGGTTTGAACATGCAATACAGACAGATTTAACTAAAGTATGACGTATAACATGTCTTTATTTATCTTAAAAATTAAATAAAACGGCACTTCTAAAGAAACAAGAACATGGCCTTCTTTTTACAACTTGCAGACAACATTCTTCATTCTTTCAAGCAAACATTTATTTGTATAAATTAAATATAGATTAACCCTTATGAAAGCTATCAAAGTTATTCAGTCAAGGTCATAGAGTGATTTTCTCTTCTTCTTTTGTTGTTTGATTACATTAATGATGGACAGATTTATCAGGCTATAGTGTCACGATTGCACGGATCCAGATACACATCCGATATTCTCCCAGATGTTTACGACTCGACTGTGTTTACTGAATACTCGTCAAAACTGACATTTGGACCGTTTTGATCATTTTGTGTGTATTTGTCTGATCAAGTGTGAAAAGACGTGAAATACTCGCTCTCTGGCTCTCGTTCAGATCCATATGTAGGCTATCCATGTGTCTGCTGTTCTCGTTCTCCCTGACATATTTATGCAGGACATCAGTTCTCACTGGATCTCTTCCCCTTGAAATAGTCCCTCCCTATTAACATTTTCATCTCATTTTAATTAATTGATGAAAATGTCAATAGATTTTTGTCATTCAAAACTGGTTTTTATTTAGTTGTTGTCGGTTTCGTCAATGAAATATGTTTAATCTGAAACACACTTTCTAAGTATGGCTGTGGTTCGCACACCGCACGAGGAACCGCGCTTTCTTACATTTTGCCATCGACGGATCAGTGTTAAAAAAAAAACTGGGAAATCATTGACCTTTATGATAGGCTGCCTGAAAAAAAAAAGAAAAAAAAAAAACATATCCACTGACTTTCAAAGCTGTTACATACACAACGGTCGACTCAAGGACTTTTGATGGAAATGTAGGAGTGAAAAGTATGATATTTGTCTTATAATATATATTTGGAAACTTGTGACTTTAACTTCACTATATTTCTATCTACTCAAAAAAAGTGTACTTAAGTAGGCTACAATGCTCAAGTAAATGGTCCACCTCTCCGCAACTCTGACTTTATTTCCTGCAATTGCGAATCACATTTTTGGCGGAAACAAGCTTGGTTGTTAAATATCAAATGGTTCTATCTAATATTTCTTCCATTAATCAATTGATAATGTCAAATCTGTTGTGTGTATCCTGAAATCCAGCACACATGAGAGGAACGGCCTAAGATCGAGGCTTCTGTGTGTCCATTACACATCAGGCAGACACACTGTTAAGACAACCATCTTTAAACAGGACCCACAGGTCATCAAGCCTGCGTCCACTGAAGATGGTGTCCACCGTGCTAATGCACACCTGTGGTCCTGAGGACATGAAGACTGAGGCCTATAACCTCCTCCAATTACTGGAGGGTTAGTTATTCCAGAGACAACACTCAGAACGGTTTCTAGTAAATTAAACAATTTCGAATTTTTTTTTCCATGTTTTTCACGACCATTTGAAGAGTATTAATTTAAGATGCTACCATGTACTTGCATTGTTTTATTGATGTGTTTTTGTTGAACTTCTATTAAAACTACTGTTGTTACAACATCTGCATTAATTCTCTAGTTAGACAGCAACATGCAGCATAAAAGCATGTTTCACTTTCAGCAAAGTTTTGAAGCAAATTATTTAACTTTATTCAAATGAACAGTGACATTCATGCTGCAATGCAAAAAAGTTACATGTTTGATTCATATATGGACCCTTAATCTTGTTCAGATATACATTTTGAACCAGCAATTTTTATTCATAATTTTGTCGAGACAAAAAAAAAAAACACTACACAATACAAATCCTAAATTATAATCAATGCAAAAATATAAGTCTGCTCCCATCAAAGTACAGAGAGAAATCAACCAATTGATCTTTTTTTTAATTCATGTAGGGCAATATAACAGGTCGTAATTTTACAATTAATAATTTAAATGAAAAAAATGAGTTTTCCCAGCAGAAATGCAAACGGTGATCATGGCGGGACGGCCACGCAGACGGGCGTTACAGGGTCACAGAAACCACTGGAGGATAAAGCATTACGGCTGATGCAGAGAGATTTACATTTATTCTTACAATAGAGTTGCATTCGTTCCAAGCAATATCTTGAAGAAATACAGCCAGACCAAGAGATGTACGAATTCTTAACTTTATTACCATTTTGAGTATAAATTCCTGCAGTCCACAATAGAAAATGCAGAGTGTATACATTGAAAAGACTGATCCCAAACCAGTTGTGCGCGGGCACATAAAAACAAGACATCAGTATTGAGGGGGCATGTTAAAAACCAGCCGTAGTACCATCATGATCTGCTAAACGGGCTCAGAGCCAAGCAACTCGCAGGATGTAGTCATTACAGAGAGGAGAGACGGAGAAGAGCCCTACCCTTTAGGTGCCACGCCAAATCAATTCAGTGCACCAAACGAATACGTATAGAAAAATAAACTAACAAACACACAAACCTATATTTCTACCACAGTCTGAACTTGTTTTGCATCTCTGTGACTCAATGCAGTAATTCCTGTGGCGTGTCCAGATGTTTATATGAAAACCAGTTTAAAACAAAAAGAAAAGCTAAAAAGAAAAGAAATCCCCGACTGGAGAGTTATAAATGATCAGACACTGCGCTGGGACCAGCTGAACGTCGTCAGAGAGGAGAGGAGTCCGTCATAGGCTGTTGTAAAGTGAGGTATGAACGTGACGGTCAAGTCCAGAGTAGAACTGACCTGGTTGCAGTTTTCCGGGTTTAATTAACCATGTTTGTAGCAGCATTAAGTTCTGAGAGGAGACCCAGTCACTGGACCGATCAGCGTTCCCTGACATGGAATTTAACACGTCAAAAAAACAAACACACACAGCATGAAGAGGAGAGCGAACACCGTCTGAGTGGACTGGTACAGGACAGAGTGACACGGCCGGGAAGTGCGCGAGGAAACACAGCAAGTGGAATGATCTAGCACTTTCTATTTAAAAAAAAAAAAAAAGTTGAACATTTGCATGCAAGATTAACAGATTTATTCTGGGCTGATAAAAGCACTGCTGGCGGTAAATCATTCGCGGTGCGTTTTTGGAACAAGGATCAGGCTGCCATGCGCAAACAAATCAAGTCACGTCCAAAATTAAAACCCATCAGGCAATCGGTTCCTTGGATGATCCGGTAAGATGAATCACACTGATAATGGGCCGACTACGCAAGCGTTCGCGCGCCGGTAAACTTATCGCAGAGTTGAATCATGATGGTGGGGGGGGGGTTATGAAAAACAAACAGCAAAAAGGTTTCACGACAAAGCATTCAATGATATGTTGATTACAAGTTAAAAGACCTCTAGATTATGCTCACTCAAAAATATGATCATTTTATTTCTAGCTTGAATCACGGAGTAGCTAAAAAGTATAACTGGAGACATCGAGTTACCGCACACACAACCCAAGTAAAAACAAACGAGTAGGTCGATTCACCTTTGTCCAGTACACAACGACATGAATTTCACACAACCTACCATATATCGTAGACTTTGAATTGTAAAAATAAACTTGAATTCTCAAGGCCTGAAACTGTTGTTTGCGAAAAAGAGAAAACTTCAGTATTTTGCAAATCGCTTTGTGTCAAGCCGCCATCAGAGCATATCTTTGTCCAGTATAACGACAGACGCTTTCGACCAATTACCCATTGAGTGCGAGACATATACAGATGTGCATACACATGTGCATGCATCCATGAATGGACATACAGTATTCGGAGTCTTTTTCCAGTGGTGTTACACAGAGAAGGCGCATGAAGTGTGCAGTCCTCCCTGACACTAGGGGGCGCTAGAGCGTAAAGGTGAGTTGGAGGGCGAGGGTGGCACTAGTGTAAGGGGGGTGGGGAGGGGGGGTCAGTCCAGCTCTGGTCAACAGGAAGAAATAACGTTGGATTGTGAGGTAGCACGAGTTGCTGTTACTGTTCCTCTTCCTCCTCCTCTTCCTCCTCCTCCTCCTCAGAGGACTTGGATGGCTGCTCCTCTTTCTCCTGGAGAGAAGAAAACAGCCCAGTGAGAGGAAATCATTTATATTTGTATCAAAGCATGCAAAATACTATAACGTAAAAAGAAAGTCTCAGTGAGATTTGCACAACTGCTGAATTCAGGGTTCGTACAGACACTGTAAAATTAAACATTACACAATCTACAGATCTCACTTATCAAACAATACATTTATCATCTTTTAAATTCAAAAAAAAAAAAAAGGTTACCGATACATACAAATATACTAATAAAACAAAATTGTACAAATTAAGCGCAGCACATGCAAAGTATGCAACGACTCTATTATAGTCTTTCAACGGTTAAAGTTAAGATATCACTTTCCTCGTTCAAGCTGATTATTTCTTCATGAATATATGACTGACCAGAAGAATGAAAGCTGTATTATATACTTGGATATTTATATGAGCAATACTATGCTCATAGCCATGTGAAATATCTATATCAGACAGGTTCATTTAGCATGGAAATGTTATGTAATATCATTTAAAAAAAAATTAAACACTCGTTTTATATATATATATATATATATATATATATATATATATGTATATATAGTGTCTTTCAATAATTCAAGCAGCCTTTTCATCATTTGGCTGTTTAAGGGTTTCCCTTATTTCAAAAAGTCAAATTCAAACACTTCGAGCACTTGTGAATAACGCATCTCAAATAGGGCAGATTATAAAACGGTTAGTTCCAATCCTTGATTCTGATTGGTCAATAGCTGTGTAATATTCCCGATAAAACACGGCTCCGCTTCACCCAACGGTTCTATGTATCACTACACAACACCCCTAGCAACCACCCTTAGCAACGTAAACATGTTTGATCTCACTGATATTGTTCATTGAAGCTAGAGTAGAGTATTGTGAGAGATCGAGTGAGCGACTGTAGACATTTACAGTAGACATAGCATTTTCCTTCAGGTCAGTCATAATACAAAAATCTGTTTGAATGTCCACTGCGATATCTTGTCCTTTTAACAGTTAAGGGGTTTTCCGTTCCTATAGTCATCTGTCAGTTGTGTCTTTGTTCTCCATGATCACAAGTTTGAGTCCTTTCTATATAAAAGTCTTCTCTACTCACTCATAAAGACAGTCTTTGTCACCATCTATTGGCGAAATAATATGTAACTTCTGTTGCTGTTTACGGTCAGGGACTATTTTTTCCAGCGGAGGGAAGGCTTTTAGTGATTTTACTTCATGAAAAGTTGCATAGATACATATTTTGCGACTTTATTGCTTTTATAAAACGGTTAACACACAAAAAAATAAGGTACTCGAGGCAAGTGCTGTATCGTGAATAAGTAACGGCTGAAGGGGGCCTAACAACGCTGTGACTTATTCACGATACAGCACAGCCTCTCGTACCTTATTGCTTACATAAAGAATCTCAACACGATCAGAGTCTTTGCACGCGACAGGAAGTAAATGAGCAAGACTCTCGTCAATGCGTGTTGCACAGTTGCAAAGATTAGTGTATTATGTACAACATTTGCAACTGCTTTATTTGATCACTTCATTAGAAGCATTGCAATTACGTAATGCTGTCTTCTGTTACACAGGGACTAATGACCAGACATTTAGAAGCTTAAAATGCAAAGTATTGAAAATCAAAAAGCTCTGTAAACAATTGCACTTTGGTGTCCGAGTGATCTAAAGTTCGACACACGTGTGGTCCTCACGCCCACTTTAACCACATACAGGAAATCATCAAGTAGAGACCGCAAGTGTGGGTATTTAGATGGGCCACTGACTCATAACCTCCACTGCTTTCATTAATTTAATACAGTCTTTTAGCTAATTACAGGTCACAGTACGACTGCCGCCAACTTAAAGTTTGCGCAAATGCTCAAAGACGACGCATTCGATAACCCTTCTCTATTAAAGCATTAAACCACCATAATGCATTCATGCTATTAAAATCAAACCAGAGCTTCCCATGTTCAAAGTTGTAATGATTATGTGAAGGAAATGCCCTGGCTTTCAAAGCAGGGCTGCAATAACTCATCGTGTGACTCAAAGCCTGGGGTTTCTGTGACTCAACTTGCTGGATTCCTGCAGACATGTTTGAGTGAGGGCTCATGCCCGAGGAATGCAGAATAAAGACACACAGGGGCGATGACTACACCGTGAGCTGTCGAGGAAACGCAGGGCGGCGCTGACCACGTGCCAAACGGACTTAAAACGTTTCAGATATTTGATCTGTTCGTATAAACAAGACCTACAGGAGGAAGAAATCTCTCGTGAGAAGCAGCCAAATATTTTCATTGGTGCCCGTGGCAACTTCACCACATAAACACCGGCCTAGTGTGGTTTGTGCCGTAACGCCACACAGAACAGACTCTTAAAGGCACAGAACACACACACACACACACACACACACACTGTTGCCTTTGGCTTGCTCAGTTGGGGCTACTCAAATGAATTAACCAATCATTAATACTATATAATAAATAATAATAATAAATGAACATTGTTATGTTGTTTTGATTGATACTGTGAAGCGGCTTTGATGCAATCTGTATTGTGAAAAGCACTATATAAATATACTTGACACACGAGAACTTACGGCTTTCTTGGGTCGTCCGCGGCGTTTTGTCCCTGCGGGTGCGGAAGCCGGCGCTGCTTTCTGAAAGAGAAGAGAGAGTGAGCGTGCGCTACACACACCGACGAGCAGCAGAGGGAGCGCTGGGCCTGCGCTGGCAGCCGGCCCGGGCCAGCGGGTTCACCGGACACTACATGGGAACGGACACGAGCAGCACTGCAGCCCGGCAGCCACCTGGTCCAGCGCTGAGAGACAGCTGGGACGACACACACACACACACACACACAAAAGGCCAAGGCGGTGGGCTCATGGGGGAGGGGTCGGAGGGACAGCTGTTGTCATGACAATGGATGGAGGGAAGGAAGAGTTGAAGGGGGTATTATCATCTCTGCTCGTGCACCTGCAACAGCGCTAGCTACGCCACAGGAAGCGCTAGCAGGAAGTCGGAGGTTCAACCGGAATCGAGAAACCGGTTTGGTCTGCAGGCTCGGAAAACAGACTGTTGTTATCGTCACACACAACAAGAGCGAGGCACCGAGGGACGAGAGTGTTTACATAAATAAAGGACCTTGCAGTGATTGCACAGATGCAGCGGTTTAGATCGTCGCAGAACTCTCCACTATATATTAGTGCGGGGCAACCATTAATCACATCCAAAACAAAAGATTCTTAACATAATGTGTGTGTGCGCGCTGTGTATAATTATTTTGTATACATACACACATGTGCATGTGTTATTTGTGTGTTTGTGTAAAAATGCATTATATATATAGTATATTTATTTATAATTAAAGTTATGTATAAATATATATATACACACACACATGCAAATATACACAGGTGAAACTCAATTTTAATATCGTGCAAAAGTTATAATTATGGCTTACAGCTTATGAAACCCCAAATCTCAAAATCTCAGAAAATTCAAAAAAAGAAAAGGATTTTAAATACAGAAATGTCGGCCCTCTGAAAAGTATAACCATGTATATAGTTATATATACACTACATATATTAGTTTCACCTTTTAATTTGAATTACTGAAATACATGAACTTTTGCACGATATTCAAAAAATTTTGAGTTTCACCCGTACATGCATGAGTGTATTTATATATAAAAAAAAATAATTATACACAGCACACACACATTATGTAAACAAACTTTTACTTTGGATGCGATTAATCGTTGCCCCGCCCTACTATAAATGTAAAGTATTTTTTTGTTTTTTACGCAGGAGGCCGGCAGACAGACGCAGGTGTGTGTGATGTTGCAGGTGTGTGTGATGTTGCAGGTGTGTGTGATGTTGCAGGTGTGTGTGATGTTGCAGGTGTGTGTGATGTTGCAGGTGTGTGTGATGTTGCAGGTGTGTGTGATGTTGCAGGTGTGCTGGTTGAGCTCGGACTCACCTTGCCCCTCGGTGTCAGGGAGCTGGGCTTGTTCTTGCTGCCCTTCGGTCTTCCTCTCGGTCTCTTCGGTGTGGGCGACCCACTCGGCTCCTGCTGCAAGATCGAAATAAACACCGTTACACAAACAAGCCAACTGTGGGTCACCATATACTGGTGGAGAACCGATAAAGCATGCGCTGGTCATCGCGAACACAACTGGGCGCTACTTTAAGACCAACAGGTGGCATGCAGTCATTAATGCCAAGAGAAATCAAATACACTAGACCATTAAAGCCTGACTACCAGTTAAACCTGCACCGTATGCATCTGGATGGTTGGTGAGCAAGTAAAGCATAAGTTGAAGTTTAAGTCAATATATGGACTAGCATTCATGTCAGAGAGAAGAGTGTGAAAAGAACGACACGCTTATTAACAGGTACATTTATAAACCTTAGTCATTTGCTACTTTTATGCCCACACAATACCAAACCAGGTGAACATCTGTGGGATGAAAACAGCCCTGCATGTGTCAGCTGTGCCGTCTCTACCGCAAATGTACATCTTCAAATACTGCTACAATTACCAAAATTAATATCTACTGAAATGCTGCATACTTTTCCCCCACTGGTTTCAGAAATTAATCACCTACAAAAGCACAAATTGAGAATCTGCTAAATATATACTGCAATTAAACTGAGCATGTGACATATGGATGTTGTCAATATAGTTCAAATCAGCACGAACTACTTAAAAAAGCAATAAACTCATGCATGTAGCGTTGCTACAAAAGGGGTAACGGGCAAAATATTTTTTGTAGTTTAGTAAAAACAAAACAAAAAAACACTATACTCTAAAGAAACTAAGATAGTGGTGCATAATGAGTAATTTATCTTATATGATGGTGGCCATGGATTACTACTCAAAGGCTCTGATTACAAGGGTGAGTAATAGAAACTTTAAACCCAATGCACTTGAGGCCCTGTGAGTGACAGGAGGATGAACCAATCAAACGCTGGCATTTCCCAACAGCCAATCAGCGAGCAGCTGAAACAGTAAATGGGTTACTGCTGGTTTAAAGAGATCATGTTACAGGCCTTGGTCGTCCTGCCACTACAGATGACCACTGCACATGGGAAGCGTGTGCCATTGGGTTGTAAATGCACCAAAACAAAGATTATAATAAGTGTTTTTCTGCATTAAACATCACATAAAAAAATATAAAAAAAGGTTCAGATCTCCTCAGTCCAGACATCAAAAGGTAACAACAACCCATTCTGGTATCATTTTAACCTAATTTACAAACCAAGGGCAGGGTTTTAATCTCACCAATATGAAATATGCCACCCCATTATATACACATCTATCTAAAACGCCCCCTGGAAGCACTGCAATACCTGTGGGTGTTTTCGTGGTCTTCCACGTCCTCTTTTCTCTGCTCCATCTTTCTCTTTAGGAGCCACTGTGTCCTTGCCGGAATCACTCATTTCGTCTTACTGGAAAATGCATGAGAGAGTCGGTGGATTAGCACAAACAAACACTGGTGAAACAATAGAAACTTTAAATGCATAACGCGAACAATTAGTAGACACTAAAAAAATGGAGCATACATTAACTTTACAGTGCGTGTAATGAAACCGTGCAGAACGACCGGCTTCTCGTTTGTTTACAACACGCGCTAGGCCTGAGCTCGCGCGAGTTCAACCCTAACAATGTCGGTTATAAACAAATATATTTTTAATCACGACGTGTCCGTTTAAACCGTCGGATTTTAGTACCTTTAAACGGCAGAAGTGAAACCCGTCGGAGGTTGGCTGTGCTGCGGCGGAGCTTTAAAACAGAAAGCTAAAAGGCGAACGGCGGCTCCTACGGATACCCCGCGGTTCCAGCGCAAACCGGAACACGAACACACAGCGCGAGATTCGCGCCCTTTTAAATCCCCGAGCGCGTGAAAACACGATTCTGTTGTTTACACTGCGAAGGGCTTTAATCGACTAAAATATTATAAGAGGTAAACAATGACAAATTTTAACACCAGAGCATTGTGTAAAACGATTTAAAACACTATTTTAGCCTTTTGTTTCAAACCCCCTACAAAATTACATTTTTAAAGAATTTAAATATTTGCTGTTTATATAAAGTTTCTTTGGGAATAACGTAGACTGGGAGAGTGTATCTACAGATCTTTGTAGGTAATAAAACACGACGAAAAACGCGCCACGCGAGCCCGCCAATCTGCTTAACGTTAGTGTTTGTTAATCCTTATCAAATAAAGCCTTTTAAACTAAACACCTTCCTGTTTTTGTTTTCGTCTTTCTGTTTTGCAGAGATGTAATAATACTAGATATAGCTTTAAAAACGATAAAGAGATATTTAAAACGTACCCTTTTAAAAATGAGCGGTCGGGACGACGTCCAAAGCTTGTAAACCAGCGCGGTCTGCGAGCTGCGAATGAATGAAACACAACAATCGCCTTCGGGAGTTTCAGGGGCATTTACGGGGTCTTCCAACGGGACGGGGACCAGCGGGGGCGGGGCCCGCGGGAGGAGGACGTGCGTTTAAAATATCAGGAACCAATCAGATGCTCTGGTGGCGTTGTGTAGCCAATCACGATAGCGACGCGCCAGACATGAGCAACACATAGATTGTCTTGACCAACCATTTGCGTTTTCTAATGTTGTTACAGGTTTTTGTTGTTACCGAGTCTTTTATATATATATATATAAATAAGGGTATTAAATGTATTATTACCCTTTTCAGCACGCAAAAATTTACACACTTACACCGGGTCAATATTTTTTTTAGTTTGAAAACATCTTCATTTTCGAGATCTTTAAATGATTTTTGTAATATATATATATATAGGCCTATATATGTATAGCCTATATTAAAATCTCCCATGAGATCTGTTGGATTTTGTATTAATGAGCATTTTATATGCATATTTGCAATCAAAATTATTTAACCCCCGGAGACTGTTTAGGCTAAACAATTTATAAATGTAGTAAGCTTTTCTGAAAATACAGTTTTTGTTGTTGTTGTTATTTTAAGTGCATCTATAACAAATAAAAGTGATAATGTCAATGCTTTTTGAGTTATAGGATTTACAATTATTTAATATTCAACAATGTTATTGGCCTGCATTGACACCATTATATGAGAACTGAACTGAGCTGGACGATGACATCACTTTTCTCCAGAGCGACTATAAATGAACTAAATTAAATTATTCTCTAACGACACAAATTAACTATCACTGAACCTACTTAAGCTGGACTGACACTATTTTCTTCTATCTGCATTAGAAACAAACTTTGTTGTATTATTTCCCTGTTATCTCTGTAAAGCTGCTTTGAAACAATCTTTATTGTATGTAAAGAGCACTATATGAATAAAGTTGACTTGACTTGATTTACAGGTTATTGAACCCATATTCAATGCTGCTGTTTTTAAGTCACTTATGTATGGTACAAAACTGTCTTAAATTAAGATTTGGAAACTTTAACTTTAATTAGCTTGTGCTATTAAACTATTGTATCTCCCTATTGGTGTTACTTGATCTTAGTGCTGCATTTGACACTATTGACCACAACACTCTTATAAATACACTTGAACACTATGTTGGCATTAGTGGAATTGCACTAGCATGGTTTAAATGATACTTATCTGACCGTTATCAGTTTGTAGCAGTAAATTAAGAGATGTCTTATCGATCACAAGTTCAGAATGGCGTACCACAAAGCTCAGTACTAGGACCGCTGCTGTTAAGTCTCTGTCGTCAGTTAGGAACCTGGGTGTGCTCTTTGATACCAATCTTTCATTTGAAAGTCACATGTCTAGTATCTGTAAAACCGAATTTTTTCATCTTAAAAATATATCTAAATTACGCCATATGCTCTCATTGAAAAATGCAGAACAATTAGTTCATGCGTTCATGACCTCAAGGCTAGATTATTGTAATGCTCTACTGGGTGGTTGCCCTGCACGCTTAATAAACAAACTACAGCTAGTTCAAAACGCAGCCGCTAGAGTTCTTACCAGAACCAGGAAGTATGACCATATTAGCCCGGTTCTGTCAACACTGCATTGGCTGCCTATTAAACATCGTATACATTTTTAAATATTGTTGATTACTTACAAAGCACTAAATGGTTCAGCTCCGCAGTACTTGAGCGAGCTCTTAACGCATTATAGTCCTTCACGTCTATTGCGATCTTAAAATTCCGGCCAGTTAATAATACCTAGAATATCAAAATCGACTGCTGGCGGTAGATCCTTTTCCTATTTAGCACCAAAACTTTGGAGTAGTCTTCCTACCATTGTCTGGGAAGCAGACACACTCTGTCAGATCTAATGTCAAAGACTTCCCTTAATCCTGATGTACTCATTACATCATAAGAAGAATGGCATCTACGCTATTATTAGTCTCTCTGTTTATCCTGAGGTTTACCGCAGTCCGCCGGATCCAGGCCGTATCCAGATCTGATGGTGGACCTGCGCCTGGACCCATCAGCCCTGTGAAGGCCTCATCGACACGACAGCCATCGGCACTGATCCTCAACAAACTCGTCTCCATACCAGCGTGATGACTTCGACTTCCAGATGGAAATGGATAAATACTCTATAAGGGGCGGTTTCCCAGACAGGGTTTAAATTAACACAGGATTAGGCCTTAATCTAGAATAGTTAATCGTGACTTAAAAAATGGCTTTCTGTAACACAGATTAAGTATAGATTAGTTACACCTGGACTATGGAGTCTTGAACTAAAATAAACCAGATTAATTTAAAACCAACTGTCCTAATCTGAACTAGCATGACAAAGGTTGCCTATAAAACATGGAATGAACCAAGAAAAGCTACAAATTTCATGGAACTGAGAAGCAAATGCAAGGAAAACAATGGAGTCAGAAAAAGACTGCAATAAAAAAAAAACATTACTAAACAAGAGAAAATTATTTTTAAGCAAGCTAAATAAACTGCACACATCAGCTATGGAATAAAAGAAAAGAAATGCATGGAAGTCTGTTTGTAATGAATTACAACCCCATTCCCAGAAAAGTTTTTTTACATTTTGTAAAATGCAATAAAATCAAGAAACTGTGATTTGTTAATTCTATTTAACCTTTTCTTAACTGACAAAAGCACATAGAACATTTTCTCAGTCTTTTTAAGCAAAGATTGGTCATGGCTCATCACTATTATAAGAGAATTGTCAAACCATTAAAAAATCACATTTCTCAATGCAAGATTACAAAGAATGTATGTGTCACAGTCCTCGTCTGCACCTGTCTGTCTTTGTCCACACTACACTACCCAGAATCCTCCTTGTCTCCACACCTGAACTCACTCCCTCACTTTACCAGCCTGTTCATCGTTATCTTCATCAGTGTCACCTGTCTTCACCTTGTTATGTTTGATTCGTGCTTGTATTTAGTTTGTTTCTGTTCAGCCTGTCCTTGTCGGTCGTCGTCTATGTTACCTGATGTTAATGTTTCAGTGTGTTTGTGGATCTTCTGCCTGTACCAGTTTGTTTCATTTTGTATTAGTAAATGTTTGAATTGGAGCTTTTGCCTTGGAGTTCTTCTTCAACCCGCACTACACTGTGACAGTATGTCTCATCATCTTCCATACGTAATATTGTCAAAAAATTCAGGGAATCCAGAGAAATCTCAGTCTGTGTAGGGCAAGGCAGGAGACCTCTGTTGAATGTGCGTGACCTTCGAGCCCTCAGATGGCATTGCATGAGAAACCATCATGCTCCTCTGTTAAATACAGCCACATGTGCGCAGGAGGACTTTGGAAAACCATTTTCACTGAACACAGTCTGACCCTGCATCAAGAAATGCCACTTGAATCTCTGTTACACAAGGAGAAAGCTTTACATCAGTTCAGAGTTCATCTCAGATGGTCTAGAAGACAGTGGAGTGTGTGCTGTGGTCAGATGAGTGTGTGCTGTGGTCAGATGAGTCCATGTTTCATGTTTTGGGGAAAAAAGGGACATTGAGTTCTCAGTCCCAAAGACGAAAGGGTCCAACCAGACTTTCACCAGCGACAAGTGCTAAAGCAAACATCTGTCCTGGTATTGGGGTGTATCACTGCCAACGCTATGGGTAACTTGCATTATTGTGAAGGTACCATTGACATGGAGGCGTATATTTGGATTGTACAGAGACATAAACTGCCATCAAGATGACATCTTTCCTGGGAAGCAAGACAATGCCAGGCCTCATTCTGCACACGCTAAAACTGAGTGGTTTCTACACTACACGTAGAAGAGATGAGCCTGATGCCGGTCTCTAATGGAAGATGTATGACCCATCATGAACAGGAGAATCAGGCCACGATGACCACAGACTGTTGAGCGGCTGTCTTTATCAGACAAGATTGGGCAAATATTCCACTCGCAAAACTCCAACAATTAGTATCCTCAACTCACAAATGATTAAAAAGTGTAATTAAAAGGAAAGGTGAAGTGACACAGTGGTAAACATGCATCTGTCCCAACTTTTTTGTGTTGCAGCCATCAAAATAAAGTACTTTTTTTTTTTTACAAAATACAATTATGTTGGTCAGTGAAAACATTGGAAAACTTATCTTTGTACCTTTGTCAATTAAAAAAGGTTAAATAGAATTAACAAATCACAGATTCTTGATTTTATTGCATTTTACAAAATGTCCCAACTTTTCTGGAAATGGGGTTGTATATATATATATATATATATATATTTATATATATATATACCAGTAATACATGTGTCGTCTTTGAAACACACTGTTAATCTTAAATTAAACCTCCTGGTAGGTTTAATTTAAGCCTCAATTTAGTCCTGGGGTAATTCTAATCTTCCTCCAAGAAATCAGTTTATTAAACTCTGGACTAAACTAAATCTATGACTATTTAAAGCCACGACAGAGAAAGCAGATTTCTGTTAATCTGGTTTAAAGGGCCATTTTAGTCTAGGACTAGGCTTAATCTCTGTCCGGGAAACCACCCCAATATGTTCTGATCCAATCTGACCTGTAATGCTGCCCGAATCGTACTCGTACACTGTTCGTTCGTTGGCCGGAGGAGAACTGAGCGACTGAGTAAAGGTTTTTTTCTCCATTCTGTCAAATTAAGGTTTTTGATGAAAACATTCCAGGATCTTTCTCCATATAATGGACTTCAACAGGACCCAAACGGTTCAAGGTCCAAATGACCTTGACGCATCACAGAACAGAGCAAGGCGAGCATTTGTGCTTATAAAACTTAAACTTTTTTATTTATTTGTGAAATGCCGATGGTTTGTCTAGATAAGACCCTTATTCATCGTCTGGTGTCGTTTAAAGCCCTTTGAAGCTGCACTGAAACTGTCATTTGGACCTTGAACCGTTTGGGTCCTGTTGAAGTCCATTATATGGAGAAAAATCCTGGAATGTTTTCATCAAAAACCTTCATTTCTTTTCGACTGAAGAAAGAAAGACATGGACATCTTGGATGACATGGGGGGAGTAAATTATCAGCAAAAGTTTTTTTACAAGTGAACTAATCCTTTAAACAAACATACATTTATCCTGTGCATGTGCCAAAGTTAGCAGAAAATAGGGCCAAGTCAAAAAGAGCTCTTACAAAAGCTATAATATAGAGAACAAATTGGACTTTATGTTGGGAAGTCTTGCAGAATGCTATTTACCAAGAAGAACAAAAAAGGCAGATTGAATATGCTAAAATTGATTTGGAAAGACCTGTGTTCTGGAAGAGTGTTTTATGGAGTGATGTGACCAAACTCGGACGTCTGGAGCCGGGGATCAGCAGAAGAACACCGTCTTTAGTCAAACAAGGAGGAAGTGGAGGTCTTGACTGTATGAAGGACATCATTTCATATTTGATCAACTTTACGTTCTCAGAATCAATCAAATCTGTATTAATAAACTTAGTGGTGTACTGATGCCTTTGTTGAATTGTTTGCATACAATTTTGATGAATAATTTTGATTCCAACTATATATGTGTGTGTGTGTGTGTGTGTGAGAGAGAGAGAGAGAGAGAGAGAGAGAGAGAGAGAGAGTGTGTGTGTGTGTGTGTGTGTGAAAACGTTCATTTTTGAGTGAACTATCCCTTTAATTCTAAGAAATTATGAACAGTATGAAGTCATTTATATTCATTGATGAGAAAAAGTGTGAATATAAAAATATTCATGATAAAGACCAACATTATATGCTAGTGAACTGGTGCACTTAAAACCACACATATCTACATGTAATATGAGAACAGCGGTTAAATGAATCCACATCCATCCAACACCTCTGAATGTCCTGGTCTGCATCTTCATCTCTCAGATATGTGGAGAATTTTCTTGAAGTGCAGGATCTCATCATCTTGTTCCTCACCTTCCATACAATTTTATTGAAAGTAGCAGATTCAGTCAAAGGGTGACATATCTGATCTCAACAACATTTAGTTACTGACCAGCATAAAACCAGCATTTTCAAATACTAAATCATATATAGCTGGTCTGATATAGCAAACATCATTACATGCATTAAAAAGAGAAGATTTAAAGAGATCAAGTTGACCTGTGAACGACTGGTGTTTTCCTGCAGGCTGAAAGCTTAAAATGTGTTTAGATTTACAAGACAAAGCGAGGTGTGATGCAGCTCTCGGCACCCTGGCTCGCTCAATAAGCACATTGTGTTGCAAATACAGTAAAAGCACAGCACCGTTTAGCACAGACTCTGCCGCAATGTACTTACCTGTGTTTTCACAATGGGCCATTTGGTCTACTGAGACATCTTTAAAATGCAAAATCATACAACTTATACTATGCAAATAACATGACTAATTCCCCCATTCACGCTGTTTACAGACGAGTCATTGTGAGTCAGTGTGTATTCACTAATCAAATTATCGGCCATATTTTTCAGTGTGAACTTAAAAGGAGCAGTTTTTGTTTTCTTGTGGAATGTCTCGATGACAAAGAGACAAAACATTTACGCTGTTTGCCATCAACTTCCTGTCGAACTACTTGTTTGAGGCTGTTTTTCTGGAGTTATTTGTCATGTCCACTCCTCGGGCGACGGGCAGAAGAAGGAGTGTATGAATGAACAGCTGTAATGCTTTTTTCTGCTCAGCATGTGCTCTCCTGGCACTACTCTCTGTTTTCTACATGCACATCCTTCCCTTTTCCACACCCCACTCTCACACACATACACACACACACACACACACACACACCCATGCACGGTCAATTCATGGTCAATGTTCACACTCTTGCATTACTTAAAGGGACTTTGTCTCCTATAAAAAAAAAGCAAGGTAAAGGTAACTGAATTATTATGGCCTTTTAAAATATTTAAAATATTTAACTATTTAAAAAACAAAAAACTCTACAGTGCAAATAAAATAAAATAAAATACACAATAATGGTTAGGGTTAGGCTAATCTGATTAGAAAAACAACAGTCTGTTTGCTTCTACACTTTGAAGCTATACAAGGTTTTTTACAAACACGCTTTATACTGTAGTGTTTTGAGGACAATATTTATGTATAGAGGACAGTGTGAAGTACAGATAGGAGCGGAAGTAAAATAATTCAGACATTTCAACATAGCAGAATGTAAATAATCAGTGGGGTTGTATATGCTTTTTGAAGGAACTGTAGTTTCGCACACACACACACACACACACATACATATATATATATATATATATATATATATATAGATGGATAGATAGATAGATAGACAGATAGATAGATAGATAGATAGATAGATAGATAGATAGATAGACAGATAGACAGACAGACAGATAGACAGATAGACAGATAGATAGATAGATAGATAGATAGATAGATAGATAGATAGATAGATACACACACATTGTGGTTGGCACACCATGTTTATCCTATAGGAACCAGTAATATAGTTTGTCACTGAAACTGGTTCATATGGGATCTGATCTCTATACCAAGCAAAAGATACATTTCCTAAAATAAAGCGGAGATCGATTGGACACATGATCTTTGACGTCCACAACAAATTATTTTGGAAGCGTTTCTCCTTCACTGTAAAATTAAATAAATAAAAAATCCATAGAAAAATGGAAAAGATGTATTTAACCCTAGAACACAACACAATGTAATGCAAAATACGGGTAAATACCAGCAAAAAAGACAATTCCTCAATATTAACAATATTGGGACCAATATGGGCTTAGAGTGTTCCTTTTAGAAAACTAATAAACATATCTATTGTTGCTATCCTATGCATAAAGGTATGAATAGTTGCATTTTATTACTTGCATGTGAACTGTTTTTCCCCTGCTCTCCGCATTTTCATTAGAACCTGCAAGAAATGTCAAGATCCTGCAAGATGTGTGTGTTTTCAAAAGACTTCAAACATGGACCAAATATGGAAATATGGACCACATTTAAAATACTTTTTTGCCATTTTTGGAGCTTGACGACCACAGTCAGAAATGATTTTGTTAAGATCCACCCGAATATTCTGCAAAAGAACGGCATATATGGAACTTGTTTCCACCACAGAAAAAAACATTTTAAAAGACTTTATAACTCGCAATTCTGACTTATTTTCGCAGAATTGTGAGATAAACTCGCAATTGTGATTTATAAAGTTCAATTCTGAAGAAAAATAGCCTATGTTTATAGTTTATAGCCTATTTTGCAACTGACTTTATAATTGACATGATTTTATTCCACGCAATTCTGAGAAAATAAGTCAGAATTGCAAGATGTAAATTTTTTTTTAGATTGAAAGTCCCAATTAGTCTACCTTATTATTCGGTGGCGAAAACAAGCTTCCATACATAATGGGAGCAAACTCTAACAGAAATGGGTGCATTTTTGGGTGAACTGTTCCTTTAAGAAAATTGGTCCACTTTTCCTGGTTTGCTTTTCCTTAATCGATTACTTAGGCCTACACCACATCTATTTTTTCGTGCCCTTTCTTTGTTCGTGTTTGGAGTCTTTGGACTCAGTGGTGCTGCTGATTACAGACGGATGCAGATTCACATCCTCAGGTCTCTCAGTGTGTGTGTGTGTGTGTGTGTGTGTGTTTCGGTACTCTAGTCTGAGTCACGGACGCTTGGACATTATTCGTACACACACGTTGGGCTGGCACGCGGACAGAGAGTGGAAGAGAGTGAACATTTATATATTTCTGAATGAAGCCTTTGGAAGGAAGTGGAGCGCAGAAATTATTTAACAAACCCCCGCCATTTTTCAAATCTGATTCACTCCTGAGTCAACTCTGAGTCACAGGAAACTGTGATCCTCTCAGAACAAATGAACGCATATGTTTATACTAAATCATAGTACAATGATGTAAATAAACACATCAAAGCTGCGCCCTAATGTTTCTGCGATGCACGATCTCGGTAACTGCTCATTAACAGCACAAAAGAGCAGTTCCACAACTACAGGTTCAGGAACGACTCGAAAGCCATTCAGTTTATCAGTCCAGAGGCAGTTGGCGTTATTATTTTGTTAGAAATGCACATTAATGTTCGACTCGGAGTCGGGCTTTAACAACAGCACAAAATGTTTGCATTGCCCTAAAATTCTTTGCGAGTGGCTCTTTCCTTTACACTATTGGAGATGCGGAGAACTTGATGTGCTGTCTGTCGTGCCATTCGCAAAGTTTATGGCGCTCAAGCAGTTTTTAGGTTTTTTTTGTGGCATATTTTGCAAGCCATTTAAGACCCAAGATTGTAAAGCAGTTTTTTTTTGCCAACTTAGGTAGGGTATATTATAATTTTTAATAAAGATAATGCAATCATGATGACCATGCCGATTATGACTTACAGTAGCCTATGTCCCTCAGGCTTCACTAACGTGATTGGTGCCATAGACTATAGACTGCACACATGTTCCCATCAAGGCCTCAATGAAAGGGATTTTGTGAACAGAAAGGGGGCTCACAATGTAGCTAAATGTGCAGCCAAGTTACTATTACAATTTTTAATATTCCAGATTAGTAATATTATATCAATTTTTTAAAAAGGCAGTTGACTGAGTAAAATCTCTTAAATGGTGTGTGACTATGTTCCATATCACAAATCAATGTGAAAGCAAAATGGCCAGGATCTGTGCATGACTCAAGAATTTTCAGAGATTCACATGCACATTATTTGAACGTGGTAAGGAAAATTATAAATATCAAGCTCACTGTATTACATACACTTATGCTGATCCTAACAGAACTGCATTTTTCCATTATAGGTGATTACAACAGGATCCTGCTTTGAGACAGGTGTTTTATGACCCCATTCCCTGACCCAAACCCCTGACCAGTTACAATGCAGCTCTAGCCAGGACAAGGGCACACAATTAAATGAACTTTGGCCAACTAAAGATTTCAGTGTCTGAAAAGCCTGAGGGTTGCACCTGACAGGGCCTGTGACATTGCATGTGCCAAATTACACAACATTGCCAACATCAGAAAAAGAAAAAAAACCTGTTTCATTAGGCCTAAATGTTTAATAAAAGACAAGACAAATTTGCTTAGTTCCTTGAGTTTTATTTCAATAGTTCTTTGTAAAGAAAAGCCAGTTATCCAGTCATCTTTTGCCTGCAATAAGAGATATTATGCAAGGTCAGCAATAGTACTCTGTGTGAAATAGTGTATTTTACTCTGAAATTTATTTTGAAGCAACTCTATTTCTAGTGCAATTTTTTTCTTTAAGTATAAGTTCTCTTTCTCCCCCTGATGTTTGTTTTTTTCAAAATACTCTATTTTCTGTAGAAGACTCCTAAGGGAACGAATATCACCCTGTGTCATTTGTGTCACACATGCCTCATGCAACGAATAAAAAGGAAAAGTTGTCTATACACTGCCCACCTCTGTATCACTGCTTTGGTCAGACTCTTCTGAAGGCCTTTCTATACATGTGGACTCCTGTCAGAAATAATAGGCATAGGCACAAGTATAAATCAATTAAAGTTATTTATGCACTTGCAGGTATAGTCTGCTTCCTCCAAAGGACAGTCATCTGAGAAGGTTTCTTCACTATCCAGTGCAATGTGATTAATAACTCATGGCAAAATATTTTACATTAACATAAGTTTATCAGTTTTTACTTTCACAAGTCAAAGCAATTTATCATTACTCAAGATTTATCAGTTGAAATGACTTATACCATCCAATTTGGATTATAGGCCTACTTAATTTAATGCAGCAACAAATTCTTTCACAGTGTACTAAGAGAATATAAATCTCATTTCCCAGTAATGAAGGTGTTGCTGCTACTGGTCCCTGATGTGGGTCTGGAAGAGCTGAACCCAGGGATGCCCTTCACAACAGGTCCATTCACATTCAACCCAAGGGTCAGCTCTTCTGCCAGGGTGCAGGAGCATCTGTTTTTTTTTCTCAGCCTTTTTCTTGGTTGCTTTTATAAACAGACAATAATTTATTTAACAGTGCCTTTTTAAAAGAGACTAGTAGTAGGCCTATAAGTAGGCATTACCATTACCATAGTAAAAATTACCATTATGTAGAATATTTTTGTACTTCACTTTCACCATGTTCACTATAGTGTGGTGACTCTGACATGACAATGAACAAAGTAATTATGAAATTATTAAAATACAAAAAAAAAAGTTATCAAAACATCTAACATGGCCATCACAAACGCATTTAATTTGTCTGCTACTTTTGCCAGCCCTCTCTCCTGGCTTTTGCACACTTTGAGGTTTCCCTGGCGTTTTAATTAAAGACTCAAATTCGGCATAACCTTCCATTAAAAGCTCTTGTTCTGCTTGGGAGAAAAACTGGGCGTGTTCTTTGGCCATGCTGAACAGCCAATAGCAGCGTTGCTGATCACTGTTTCTACTATCGATACATATCCCCTTTTAAACCAACGCATGAACGCGCAGTTATCTCGGATAACTCAATCCAGCGATACTAATCATAAACAACAGGAGTGTTCGAAGAACCCAATTAGCTGGATCATGATTAGCACGATGATATCATCTTGGATGTCTCATTTGATCTCGGATGTTTTAAGCAACGTACGAAGAACGAGCCCCAGGACTGAAAACCACTGGTCTCTAGGTTAGCAACATTTTTGCTGCCATCTTGTGGGTGATCCTATATGAATTATGAGAAAGTACCCTGTTAAAGGCACCACGTGATGTGAATAGTTTACCTAAAAATAAAAGGTTTGTCATAATTAGCTCACCCTCATGTCGCCCCAAACCTGAATTACTTTCTTCTATCTGTGGAACATAAAAGAAGTAATTTAGAAGAATATGGGTCACTCACCAAACAATTGATGCGGGCCCCATTGACTTCCATTTAGAAAACATATTCTTCAAAATATCTTCTTTTGTGTTAGAAAGAAACTCATACAGGCTTGGAACAACTTTAGGGTGAGTAAATGATGACAGCATTTTTGGTTAAACTATCCCTTTAAGTGCCATATTAGGCCTAATAGATTAGGCTATTTGTCATCATACATTTAAAAAAAAATGTAATGGCTAATTCTGCAATTTTACTTGCTATGCTCGCATGTATTGTATTAAATTGTATGCGTGTAGAAAAACCGTTCTTTACTCTGTCTATTTGGAGACAAACAAGATGTTCCCACAAGAGGGCAGTGTGCACCTGGACACACACCAGTGATCTCAACCATGGGAGAAGTGTATTTGTTTTGAACTATTTGAAAGGAAATGCTACTTGCCTATCATTAATTTCAACAAAATTAACTTATTTCAATGTGTTTAGCAGCTGTTTTGTAGTTTTGCTTTTCAGTGTTTGTCTGTTTCTGCCATTGCAACATTGCAGTTTCTGTGACACATTTAAGATGTGTGAATCCTTTCAGCTTAAAACCACAAACCGCCACATCACAACCACTCACTCTTAACCCGAATCAGGGGACTTCACAGAACACTGAGTGGAAACACGTTTTACACAAGGGGAAATTAAACCGATTAATCTGTATTGACATAAAACGTCATTGAGGTAGACAAATCAAGATTACGTTATGATCCTTAGTTATCATTAATCATTTTTGTTTGGAGTATAAGTTATAAACTAGTAGAACTATATTAAATTACACAAACAAATGTCATATTTATGTAATGTCATTTAATTGAAGGCTGTTAAATGTATTAAACCATATTTCAATGTTCCAATGTTTTTCTTTTAAACATAAGTACAATGTTAAATGTATGTGCCAAATGTATGTGTAGTCAAAGACACAAAAAACTCTATTTGATGTGGGATTAAAAACCAAACTGGCAATGCCATAGGCAGTTCTCCTCTGGTTATACTGGAAGGGCGAACAACAAACATGTGGAGAGACTTTGAGGATCTCCAGCCCCACAATCAACCAAATGTTGATTTTTCAGTTCAAAGTGGTGTGTTTGCCTTTTATTTTCTTATAAAAAAAAGAAGAAAAGAAAAATATTACCTCGGGAAGAGGACCCGAACAAAAGAAAACAAAACTCCTACCTAAAGGGGAATGAACATTAACTTCCCTAAGATTAAAGGAAAGAAAGAAAAACAAACAACAAAAACGTCGTCCACTCCCGAACTTTACTGTATATAAACTGCACAGTGAAGTTTTCTGGAGGTGTACAGGAATCTTTATTTTCTATGACATTGCAGAGGTTTATTTTTCATTTTATATCAAGTGTACAGTTGTAGCCTACAGTTTTTTTGTTTGTTTCCTTTTTCTGTTTAGAAGATAACTGAGGCTTTAAATCTCCTTTGTAAAAGCTTTACGAAGCATAAATGGTCTTCACTTTAGATGAGCTCACTAATAGTTAACTGACAACAACTAAATCTTTTATAATACTTGAATAAATTTAGGAATTACAGCACACTAAATTTACAGCAACTTACTGCCAATTTTGGTCGCCATTAAGCCTGTAAATTTACAAGATTACCGTAAATCATAAACTACAATTAAACTGTAAAAATTCAGCAAAACAAGAACAGTTGTGAATTTACAGTTCTTTACTGTAATCTTTACAGTAGTAATTAAACCCTGCGTAAACTCATTTCATTTGAGGAAACCGATTATCTTAAATTGGTCAATTGCCATTTCATATTTATACTGTGAACTTATTTCATTTGAGTCCACTTAAAAATGATCAAATTAATAAATGAGTTAACAAAACATAAATGTAACTCAATCCTCTTGCAGATAATTGTTAGTTAACAACAATACACATGCATGAGACGAAAAACCTAAAGGAGAATTCCGGTATTCCGGTTGTTTTGAGGACATGTTTGAGCATGCCCATAGACAGCCACGCTGAAGCGGTCAAAGGCCAAAAAGTGTCAAAAGTCGAGACAGGACCATCGTCAACATTTCTGTGTCCACCACTCTAGTGCATCCAAAACAAACAAAATCTAGAAAATAGACTCAAAGTGTTAAATACCGGAATTCTCCTTTAACAAAAGATCATCAATGCATCAGCAACTACAGTCACTGCTTTTAAATAAAGCAGCATTCCTCATATCATCAGTGTTTCTGTGCTCTACTCTTTCTCATATCATCAGTGTTTCTGTACTCTACTCTTTCTCATATCATCAGTGTTTCTGTACTCTACTCTTCCTCATATCATCAGTGTTTCTGTGCTCTACTCTTCATCATATCATCAGTGTTTCTGTACTCTACTCTTCCTCATATCATCAGTGTTTCTGTGCTCTACTCTTCATCATATCATCAGTGTTTCTGTGCTCTACTCTTCCTCATATCATCAGTGTTAAATCCCAAGATAAGAATGTCCATTTATACTTGGATATAAACTTAAAATGTGGCTACTCCACATAAAAATGTGAATGTGTAGACTGTCTGATGTGAAGACACATAGGCTAATATTAACATGACCTCTGTAGGCCTCTCTGTGGCAGCAGAAACTGTTTCTTCATCCCCATTATCCTGTGAAGATGAGCATTTGGTTGAGTACACTTTATAGTAGGCTATTTGTCATCATTTCTGGTTTATTGAGTCGGCTACTTACAACTGCCTGGGGTTCTGTTGGGACAGGAGGATCCAAAAGACAGATATTACCATCAGAATCTGTTGCGACCAACGAAAAATCCAACCCAAAGTAAAAATAAATGGAAATATCAAAAATACCCTATATAAAACAATAACACATATGTAGACCTCTTACATTTTATCAAGGCCCTTGGATCTTCGGGAGTGACTGGCTCTGATGAAGTCCCTCAAAATGCTGCTAGACTCTGGATGCTATTTAGTTAGGCCTATATGTCAAATGTTTGTAAAGTCAGGTAGCCTACACCCATGATATGCTCAATACCTGATTGAATTATGTTTTTATATTTTATGTTTAGCTGCTCCAACATTCTTTTAATGCCTGCAGGATTGCACCTATACATGAAAATTAAAATTAGGTTGAATAATTCAATTCAATTCAATTCAAATTTATTTGTATAGCGCTTTTCACAATACACATTGTTTCAAAGCAGCTTTACAGAAAGTGCATTAAAAATGTACATAGAAAATACAGTTAGTTCATCATGTATTAATTTAGGGCATAACATATCGCCAGCGTTGAGTCGTCTCTTCACAGGCGTCGAGTCGTCTCATCACAGGCGTTTAGTCGTCTCATCACAGGCGTCGAGTCGTCTCTCCACAGGCGTTTAGTCGTCTCTCCACAGGCGTTTAGTCGTCTCATCACAGGCGTCGAGTTGTCTCTCCACAGGCGTTTAGTCGTCTCATCACAGGTGTTGGATCATCCGAAGTCTCCGTGAGAGGCTGGATACAAACTGGAGCTGACGAACGCTATTTACCTCGGGACTTGCGTCCCGAGATAACAGCAGAAAGGCAGATGAGAAATAATTAGCGTAGCTGATGTTCATAATATTAATGCATTCGATCTGATTCGGCAGTAGTATAAAGCATTATGTGAATGCTTGGTTAAAGAGATGCGTCTTTAATCTGGTTTTAAACTGGGACAGCGAGTCTGAGCCTCGAACAATATCAGGAAGGCTATTCCAGAGTTTAGGAGCTAAATGTGAAAATGCCCTCCCTCCTTTAGTGGACTTAGATATCCTAGGAATGACCAGAAGCCTCGAATTTAGTGATCTTAAAGAGCGCAATGGATTGTAGGGCGATAGAAGGTCCGTTAAATAGACTGGAGCTAAACCATTTAGGGCTTTATAGGTCAGTAGCAATACCTTGTAATTGATACGGAACTTAATAGGTAACCAATGTAGAGATGATAAAATTGGTGTTATATGATCATATTTTCTTGATCTAGTAAGAACTCTAGCGGCTGCATTTTGGACTAACTGTAGCTTGTTTATTGAGGATGCAGGACAACCAGCTAATAAAGCATTACAGTAATCTAGTCTCGAGGTCATGAATGCATGAACTAACTTTTCTGCATCAGAAACGGATAGCATGTTACGTAGCTTAGCAATGTTTCTAAGGTGGAAAAAGGCTGTTCTTGTAACATATGAAATATGATTTTCGAAAGTCAAGTTGCGGTCAAGTATGACACCCAGGTCTTTTACTGTAGTGGATAAAGTAACAGGGCATCCTTCTAAATTAAAGTTGTATTGTAAGGGATTTTGTGGGTAGTTTTTTGGACCAATAAGTAATACCTCTGTTTTATCTGAATTTAATAGCAGGAAATTACACGTCATCCAGTATTTTATATCTTTAAGACATTCTGTCAAGTTAGATAAGTTAGTGGTTTCATCTGGCCGTGATGAAATATATAATTGAGTGTCATCAGCATAACAGTGAAAATTAATTCCATGTTTTCTTATAATATTACCAAGTGGCAGCATATATATTGAGAATAGTAGAGGGCCTAACACAGATCCTTGCGGTACTCCATAGTTTACTGACGTTATCTTTGATTTTTCCCCATTTAAGCAGACAAAGTGGTAACGGTCTGATAAGTACGATCTAAACCAGCTTAATGCCTGTCCCTGAACACCAGTGTAGTTTTGTAGTCGATCCAGGAGTATTTTATGATCTATAGTATCAAATGCAGCACTTAGATCGAGTAGAACTAGTATTGAGATGCAGCCTTGGTCAGAAGCTAAAAGTAAATCATTTGTAATTTTAACTAGCGCAGTTTCTGTGCTATGATACGGTCTGAATCCTGACTGAAATTTTTCATAGATATCATTTTCTTGCAAGAAAGAGCACAATTGAGTGGACACAACTTTTTCTAGTATTTTAGACATAAATGGAAGATTTGAAATGGGTCTGTAATTTGCTAGGTTATTTGGATCTAATTGTGGTTTCTTAATAAGAGGTTTTATTACTGCCAGCTTGAATATTCTTGGAACGTGACCTAAAAATAAAGATGAATTAATAATATTGAGAAGAGGCTCTTCCACTACAGGTAACACTTCTTTAAGTAATTTAGTGGGTATTGGATCTAATAAACAAGTTGTTGGTTTAGATGCAATAATAAGTTTATTTAGCTCTTCCTGTCCTATAGTTGTAAAGCGGTGTAGTTGTTCTTGAGGGGCGATAATTGAGGCTGAATCATAAGACACCATAATAGATTGTATATTTACAATTGTGTTTCTGATGTTTTCTATTTTCTCAGTGAAGAAATTCATAAAGTCATTACTACTACATTGTAACGGAATATTTTGCTCAGGTGATGCCTGTTTATTTGTTAGTCTGGCCACGGTGTTAAATAAGAACCTTGGATTATTTTGATTATTTTCTATTAGTCTGCGGAGATGCTCAGCCCTGGCTGATTTAAGAGCCTTTTTGTAACGTGACATACTGTCTTTCCACGCGATTCTAAAGATCTCTAAATTTGTTTGTTTCCATTTACGCTCTAAGTTACGAGTTTCTCTCTTGATAGCATGCGTAGCATTGTTGTACCATGGTGCTCTAGTTTTCTCTCTAACCTTTTTTAATCTAATTGGTGCAACAATTTCTAATGTACTAGAGAAAATGGTGCTCAAACTGCTAGTCATTTCCTCTAGTTCATCTGTTTGTTTGGGTTCACTGAGCAGCTGAGATAGATCAGGGGCTCGTTCTTCGTACGTCGCTAACTCAGTTAGCTGGATTTGATTGTTGACGATTTGTCATGATCTTGGATCGTTTGGTTCTTCGACGCTCATCCTGGACTTGCTGTCATAGCAACAGGTGCGCCAGCTTGAACCTGCTCGCGAGCAGGCTTATTTCATGTAAACAGGATTAGATCGCGGCTTTATAAGCGGAGCTGATACGGGAAGTCTTTTAACGCAGCGCGATAGTGTACTTTTTGAGAGATATCGTTTTTCTCATGACTCGTGAGGATGTCGTTTACATCATTAATTTGTTGGAAACTCATAAATGTTCGACTCGTCAGAGTCGGGCTTTAATAACAGTGCAGGCAAGGCAAGTTATTGCGATTCTTATCCAGATTAGTAATATTATATCAAATTTTAAAAAGGCAGTTGACTGACTAAAATCTCTTAGATGGTGACTATGTTCCATATCACAAATATGGCCAGGATTTGTGCATGACTCAAGAATTTTCAGAGATTTATGCAGATTATTTCATCTATAAAATATCAAGCTCACTGTAGGCTAGCTACACTTATGCTGATCCTAACAGAACTGAATTTGTCCATTAAACAGGTGATTACAACAGGATCCTGCTTGGAGACAGGTGTTTTATGACCCCATTCCCTGACCCAAACCCCAGACCAGTTATAATGCAGCTCTAGCCAGGACAAGGGCACACAATGAAGTGAACTTTAGCCAACTAAAGGGAAGATTTCAGTGTCTGAAAAGTCTGAGGGTTGCACCTGACAGGGCCTGTGACATGGCATGGGCCATATTACACAACATTGCACCATCAGAAAAAATATAAAACATTTCATTAATGTTTAATAAAAGACAAGACAAATATGCTTAGTTCTTTGGGTTTTATTTTAATTGTTCTTTGTAAAGAAAAGCCAGTGATCAAGTCATCTTTTGCCTGCAAATAATATATATATTGTACTCTGTGTGAAATAATATATTAGCACTTACTCTGAAGTTCCTATGAAGCAACTCTATCTCTAGTGCCAGTTTTTTTTTTCTTTAAGTTGTCAAGTATTTTCAAAATACTCTGAAAAGTACAACACTGCCCACCTCTGTATCACTGCTTTGTACAGACTCTTCTGTAGATGTGGACTCCTGCAACTCATATTGCATTCAGAAATAATTGGTAGGGCCTACTCAAGTGTAAATTAAGTAAAGTTATTTATGCACTTAAAGATACCTGAGAGGGTTTCTTCACTGTCCTGTGCATTGGGGGAAACATGGGCATTACAAAGTGTTGTACTTTCTTCCCTTTTGATGTAACGTTAGAAAAAGTCTTACTGCACATGGTTCAGCCACTTGCTTGGGAACAGATAAAAGTGTTGGTGTATTGTTTAAAACTGCACAAAAGAGGAAAACATAATTGCATTACAATGAAGTACACTGGGGGGAAATGTGATCAATAACTCATGGCTACATATTTTTTTTTACATTAACTATGTAGTTTCACAGTCACACATGTAGACTTTCACAAGTCAAAGCAATTCATTTAACAGCTGATATGACTGGACAGCCATTTGGATTATAGGCCTGCCTACTTAATTTAATGCAGCAACAAATTATTTTAGTGTACTAGGATCATTTAAAGTTCATTTGCCAGCAGTGAAGGTGTTGCTGCTCCTGGCTGTGGGTCTGAGGAAGAGCTGAACCCAGGGATGCCCCTCACAATGGGTCAGTTCACATTCAACCCAAGGGCCAGCTCTTCTGTCTGGGTATACTGTGGGGGTGCAGGACCACCACCTGTTTGTTTTTCTTTTTTTTCTCAGCCTTTTTCTTGGTTGCTTTTATAAACAGGCAAACATTTATTAACAGTGCCTTTTTAAAAGAGATTAGTATAAGTAGTACAAATTACTATTATGTAGAATATTCTAGTAGGCTACTTCACTTTTACTTGTTCCTAGTGGGTGGTGACTCTGACATTACAATGAACAAAGTTATGAATTATTTAGAAATTATTCAAATATAAAAATATAGGCCTATACTGTAACAAGTGATAAAAAAACATCTAACTACAAACTTAATTTGTCTGCTACTTTTTGCCAGCCCCCTCTCCTGGCTTTTGCACACTTTAAGGTGTTCCCTGGCGTTTTAATTATGTTTTCAAATTCAGCATATCCTTCAAGCAATAACTCTTGCTCTTCTGTGGAGAAAAAAACTGCGCGCTCTTTGGCCACGGTGATCAGCCAATAGCAACGTTGCTGATCAATGTTTCTACTATCGATACATATCCCCTTTTAACCCAGCGCGTGAACGCGCAATTATCTCAGATAACTCAATCCAGCTATACTAATCATAACCGGCAGAAGTGTTCGAAGAACCTAATTAGCCGGATCATGATTAGCACGATGATATTATCTCGGATGTCTCATTTGATCTCGGATGTTTTAAGCAACGTACGAAGAACGAGCCCCAGGTAAGCTATTTGAGAATCTATCTATAGTGTTTGGAAGGATTGTTCTGCCTGGTCGATAACGTGGCGCAACATGACAAATTTCAGCAGTACGTAACATGCAAGTTACCATGTAATGATCAGTTACATCATCGCTTTGCGGTACAATATCTATATCGGTTGGATTGGTTCCATATGATATAATTAAATCTAGTGTATGATTTAGGCGATGAGTGGGACCACTGACGTTTTGCGTGACCCCGAAGGAGTTTAATAAATCTGTAAACGCAGTCCCTAACGCATCATTTGTGTTATCTACGTGTATGTTAAAATCTCCAACAATTATTGCTTTATCGACATTGACCAATAGATTTGATAGAAAGTCTGCAAACTCTTTTAGGAAATCGGCGTAAGGCCCTGGAGGTCTATATACAGTAGCCAAGGCTAGAGATAATAGGGATTTCTTTCTTAAATCTAATAGTGTAACATTTAGCACAAGTACCTTAAACGAATTAAACCTGTGACCTGTTTTCTGAGTAACATTAAGAATATCTCTATAGATTGTTGCAACACCGCCGCCACGACCAACCAGACGGGGCTCATGCTTATAACAGTATCCTGGCGGAGTAGACTCATTTAGACCGAAATAATCATTTGGTTTAAGCCAGGTTTCAGTAAGGCAAAGTACATCGAAACTATTATCTGTGACCATTTCATTTACAATAACCGCCTTAGGTGTGAGCGATCTAATGTTTAGAAGACCTAGCTTTAGAAATTGTTTATCACTGATATTGAGATTTTCTGGTTTAATTACAATTAAATTTTTCCTAGATCCTACAATATATATATTATTTGGCCTTACTAAACGAGGAATAGACACAGTTTCTATATAATGTTCTACATTGGTGCTTATATCAATTAAGTTGGGACAGCAAAGACTGTGATTTGGACTTTGACTTACTAGTCATATGGTGTGTAGCGTCTTGGAGATGTTGTCCGACAGCACAGCCGCTCCGACTCTGCTGGGGTGAAGGCCATCAGCACGGAAGAGCTTAGGTCGCTCCCAGAACAGATTCCAATTATTTACAAAGAGCAGTCTCTGTTCATTACACCATGACATTAACCATTCATTTAGAGCAAATAATCTACTGAACCTTTCTTGTCCTAGTCGGTACGTGGGAAGCGGTCCAGACACGACGATCGTTGCTTCAGGCGATGTGCTGTGTACGGTCTCGATCAGGCTCCTGTAGTCCTCCTTCAGAACCTCCGTCTGCCGCAGCCTGATGTCGTTCGTCCCCACGTGCAGCACCACAGCTCCGACGCGCTCGTCACCGTTCAGGATCTCGGGAACCTGCGCAGCGACATCGAGAACACGAGCACCAGGAAAGCAGTGAGTGCGCACCTTACCTTTACCCGAGGTAGCGCGGACATGACGGACGATGGAACTGCCGATGATCACGGCGTCGTCGCGTTCCGACTCGCGAAGAGGGGAGAAGCGGTTCCGGGTGGAGATCTCGAAGGCCGGGAGGGGTGGGGAGGTCCTTGGTCTGGTCCTGGCTCGCGTCTTCCGCCGTGGAATCACCCAGGGTCCGTGGTGCTGTGTCGGTGCCGGAGTGAATGAAGCCAGGGATGATCGCGTCCTGGTTGCTCGGGACCTGTGCAGAGAAACACACGGAGTAGACGAGGACGGAGTCAAAAAATTATTAACCACTGACCTGTGAGCATCAGCGCGTGATGTTTCAAGAGCGGACCGTCGATCTCGCAGCTCAGCCTGTCTCTCCAGCAGCTCGCGGATCCGTCTCTCGACCGATTCGAGCTCCAACTGCACCGAATGCAGCTCGAAGGTGTCTTCACCTGCACTCAGAGGTAACGTTAGACACACATCCGATATATTCGCCATTATAGCAGATGTGCTATAGTGGCGAATTATAGCTTTCAGTTATACGGGTGTAAATAAGACGATCGACAGGCGAGAGACCACGCGTGCAGTGCTAGCGGGCTAAGGCTAGTAGTAGAAGTTCGGAAAGTTGGTTATAAGTAGCGATATCAAAGCAATCTGATTGTTTTTTATAAGGAATAGTATCCGCGATATGTTCACACGTTTGTAAAATTGGAAAATTTAGGTTTATAACTAAATGTGAAAGAAGAAAATCAAGGATTAGGAATCAATTCGACGGAGTTGTCTCAGTAAGCTTGTGTTAGGGTTAACGCATGCGCAGTGATAACTGCTGATAACATACTGTTCTTCCAGTTTCACCTCTGATATTATAACAGTTGGGAAAGTTACTCTAAAATAGTTATTATTCACAAACTATAAATGACATCTTCAACAGTGTAATCAGATTAATGTAATTAATTACTATCTTTTGAAAGTATTGGTTTACTTATTACTAATTACTAAATCCTATATCAACCTCAACCACTTGAACAATACAAGGAGAGACAAGACACTGCACTTTTAATGCTTTTAAATTAACAATACACAATTGCATTACATTATTGTATTAACCAAAGTGTGTAGAGGGAGAAGGTTACATAAAAAATATACCTTTTAAAAATGTATGTTAAATCCACTATTGTTTTATACAGAATTGTTCTATAGTCTATGCAGTAGCCTATTTAATTTAACTACATCCGATTTTATTTTAAATTACAGAAGAATTAAGAGTAATCCCTTTAATTAAATTACAATTTTTAGATTACTTGATAATTAATTACACCCAACACTGTATAACAGTAATTCCTCTTTTTGTCTAGCGCTGTTGCCATGGTGAATCATAATATCTGTGCTCCATTGATAATGGCTTTTTATAGTTGTGGTGCACGCGCTTAACTCAGAGTCATTCAACTTAGAGTTGATTGAACTAACTAATTTCAGCTGTTCTGTAATCGAAAACTCAGAGTTTTTCCTTCCTGCATTTAAAAAAAAAACTCCATCCACATGAAAAACGCAAAAACACGCTATCAAGCGCTGTCAAGAGCATGCAACACCAGCAGGCGGCGATATAACCCTAACCGTTAAGCCACGTTGGCCAATCAGAAGCCGTCAGCGGCGCAAAAACTCCGGTTTTACTGTCTACACGACAACATTGCAACCAACGTTTCAGAAAATACTCACCCTGGCAGGGGTTTTCAAAAATTTTCGGTTTCAGTGACCAGATACTGCGTTTCCGTGTGGACGAACGGCCAAACCGTGTAAGAAATGTCACGGTTATAAAATATCCGTGTCCGTGTGGACAAGGCCTCAGAGTTCAAGTTTTAACTCAGAGTTGATTGAACCTCCTTATTGAAACGGCCCCTGATCACCGCAGATTCACCACACCTGTTACTGACGCTCCTCCCGAACATAGAACAACGCCACCTGGTGGAAAAAATACTGAAGACTGTAACATCATCACAAACAAACAAAAAAAAATCACTTCCACTTGAATCCCTTCCCAGCAAACAATTTTAGGTTCTGGGAACATTAGTTTTCACATTAGTGGTTGGGAACATTAGTTTTTGGTTCCCAAAACGTTCCCAGAACGTTCCCTTAAGGTTAGGTAAAAAAAAAAAAGGTAAAAATAACCTACACTGTAAAAAATTTGGAGTAGAATTTACTTTGAAAAAAGCTAGCTAACAATTTTCACTCAGAAAAGGCTAGTAAATTTACAAACATTTATTAGTAGCTTTAATTAGAAATGTTTAAGTTAAGTTTACTTGGATTTTCCAAGTCAATTTTATTGACTCTTTATCTGTAAATTTTACTTAAGTAAGGCTTATAAATCTATTATGAGTTTTTTAATTTTTTTTACATAAGAGTCCTAGTTATATTTTTTAGTTATCCTGAGTAACCTTTACTTTAAATATTATGTAAAGATTCCTTAACATCAGTAGTAATACATCACAAATTATATTTTCAATAATAAAAAAAAAAGAAATACTGACAGACATGTTTTCCTTGAGTTTTATTTTAATTAAATTCTTGAAAAACAAATGCACAAAAAATACTGGCACCAATAGCATTTATATGATCCCTTACTTAGAGGTGGATAAAAATTATGTGCATATGATGTTTAGAGCAAAGATATTATGTTGTCACACACAGACATCAAGATTTTGCATATGATTCACAACAATGGTGACAATAAAAAAAAATCGCCATGCTGCAATGCATGATGGGTAGCTTTCATAGTTCAAAACTCATCATTGATTCCAAAGCTTTTTTGTTTTGATTGTCACCGTTGTTGTGATTCATACCCAAAATCTTGATGTCTGTGTGTGACTAGATGATACATTTGCTCAAAACATGTGCGCAAGCTTTTTATACTTTAAAAATATTTAATATTCTATTGGCACCAATATTGCAGTTCCATAAGGTTGGTGGTTATGCATGCCAAATTTAAGTCAAGTATATTTATATAGCGCTTTTCACAATACAGATTGTATCAAAGCAGCTTCACAGTATCAATCAAAACAACACAAACATAAATTTAAACACTATTTAAAACTCAACATTTGATGATTTATTTGTGATGATTATGTCATCATCATCATTGAGCTGATAATACCTGATCTTACTTTTTCTTGGCTTTCTCTGCCACAACAATTGTGTTGTACAAACACACAGTTACAGCAGCCAAAGAAAAGCTATAGTAAAAATAAAGGGGACCAAGAGCCCAACTAAAGAAAACACTGATCACCACAATGGGGACACTTCAAATGAAACAAAAATCAACATCTAAACCTCTGCTAATTCTCACTAAAATCATCTGACAGCAACAGTCAAAGTAATTGTGTCTAAATGAGACCATACAGTAAATTATGTTAAAAAATATGTCCACAATGGCCACATTTGAACTAGTTTTTAACCTTGTACGGAGGGTCCATGAACGTCTATATCTACGGAGCCCCTAAAGGGACGTGGTGGTGGAAATTTTTTTAGGATGGGAGAATTTTTTTTTCAAAATCTTTTGCGTTCCCTCGCAAAACTTTTGCGTTCCCCCGAGAAACTTTGCGTTCCCACGCAAAGTTTTTGCGTTCTCTCGCAAAGATATTTGCGTTCCCTCGCAAAGTTTTTGCGTTCCCTCGCAAAGTTATTTGCGTTCCCACGCAAAACTTTTGCGTTCCCTCGCAAAGATGTTTGCGTTCCCACGCAAAACCTGTTGTGAGCTCGGACAGACACTTCCTGTTTAATGTCCCGCTGACAGTGTTTCAGAGCTCCGAACGTTAATGAAGCGTTTCGTAGTGTTTGAACTTGGACTCAAATATAAAGAAATGCGGTCAGTGCTTACGGAGTTCAGTGAAGTTGGCAATAATATAGGCTATCGAGCTTCCACGATCAATATTCTTGAGCTAAACGTTGTTAAAACACAAACAACACCTATTTACAATCACAGTAACCTAGACAACGCTTTATAATATAAATTTGTCTCTAACCAGCTAATTGAGAGACAAGTCCGAATAAGGGGCCATCTGCAAAGTGCAAATCCAAAAACCCTTCAGCATATTTCATATTATTAAACATATTCAATATCTTCACTGTGAGACACTGTAACCTACTGTCACCAAATTCAGTTCACACATCACTGCTCTCCTGCTGGTTATACTACAATACTTAGTTTGATAAAAAATGCATAATTTTTATGATTATTTATTATGAAATAAGATCAATAACTTTTTAGAAAATCACCCTTTTTAGAAAAAATATTAAATAACTTCACACTGTTATATAGTGTAATGCCATCAAATTCAGTAAGCTAATATAATGCAAAAGCTATGGTTGTAACTATATTATGTTAGCTGCGTACGGTACCAATTTAATTTGTGGAATAGGCCAGGCCTACTTATTTTTTATGTGCAATTACTTCCCAAACTAAGTGTTGTATAACCAACATTAGAGCAGTGATGTGTGGACTAAATTTGGTGTGTCACAGTGAAGTTATTGAATATTTTTCATAATAAAATGTGCAAAAGCAGTGTAGTATGCCCAGTGGGTCACCCTTGATGTGTAAACTGAATTGGGTGGCACTACAGTTTGTAACATTGAAGTTAATGACTATTTTTGTATTTTTGACTATGCGTTGATGCTGTAGTCGTTTCTTGGATTATATTGCACTTTGCAGACGGTCCCTTCGGACTCGTCTCTCAGCCGACTGCTCATAGAGATCCATTTAGCCTATATTATAAAGCTCGTTTTGAGGAGAATTGGGTTGTAGCTCGTTGTCTAGGTTACTGTGATTGTAAATAGGTGTCGTTTATGTTTTAACAACGTTTCTTTATATTTCAAAACACTACGAAACGCTTCATTAACGTACGGAGCTCTGAAACACTGTCAGCGGGACATTAAACAGGAAGAGTCTGTCCGAGCTCACAACAGTGTTTTGCGTGGGACCGCAAATCTTTGCGAGGGAACGCAAAAGTTTTGCGTGGGAACGCAAATAACTTTGCGAGGGAACGCAAACAACTTTGCGAGGGAACGCAAACATTTTGCGTGGGAACGCAAATATCTTTGCGAGGGAACGCAAACGTTTCTCGGGGGAACGCAAAAGTTTTACGAGGGAACGCAAAAGATTTGGGAAAAAAACGTTCTCCCCTCCTAAAACATGTTCCACCACCACGTCCCTTTAGGGGCTCCATATATATCGGACATGCAGAACACGTCAAAAAAAGACGTCATAAAAACTTTCATTCTGGCTCCTCAGTGGACGTCTTTTCAAGCACAATAAATTAAAATTAAAAGTAGGCTAGCTTATTGAATTAAACGTGACATTTTGAAGTAAAAAGACAAAATATGATTTGTTTGTAAAATTTACTTAAATCATGCTATCTTTATTTACAAGGTAAAAAAAAATCATTTTTTACAGTGTACAGGGAACGTTCCTAGAACGTTCTTGTTTGGTTCCAAAAAAAATAACCACATGGGAACCATCGGTGTAACGTTTGACCAGGCACCAGTCCACCAGAGGGAGCCATCACCTGAATATTGAACTCTGTTACTTCCTGTTCCTGCCACATCATTTCCTGTCTTGTCATTTCCTGTCTTGTCATTTCCTGTCACTCTGTATTTAAGCCATGTGCTATCACTGCCTTAAGGCCCTTTCACACCGGATGCGTAACGAAAAAGCGAAACGAAAAAGCGAATAATTCGCGTGAGAATAGTTCGCGTCAAAACCATTCACATCAGCCGCGACGCGAATTTGCGACGTTCAGAGCTTCAACATTCCAAAACATTCGCGCCGACTAGGGTGACCACCTGGCTATTGTTCTGTTGCAGGACAGCAGACCTGATTTTGCGGGACACGAGGGAGATAACGTACTATTATTATACTAGGTGACTAAATATAGATTTTATATATGTCTTTTTGCAGTGATGTTAACATGATGCTTTAAATTACTAATAGGCTTTATAAAAATGTTAATGACGGCGCTGACCGGTGCTGTGTGCACCTCACTAATAATATAAAACTTATTTTAACAGCATGTGTATTCAATCTAAATAAGTAGGCTAAGTAAAAAAAAATATCCCAATCGCTAAATAGCACATTTCCAGATAAGCACATAAAATCCATTAGGAAAGACTATGAATCCGTTCTTACCGGATTCAGTGCATCTTGAATTTACATTGTTTGTCTGATCTGGCAGCTTCGATAGGGCCTTCTCATTAATTATGGGACATTACATATGTCAGTAACTACTGGCAAGTGTAACTCACTTTCACTCACTTTTTAAGAGGTCCACAGTTGCGCGGTTCCTTAATTGTCCACGCAGCATACAAAACTCTCCACGAAGAGGAGTTTGATTGTGATGGCTAGAACCAATAACGTCTGTGCTGCGCATTTTCTGTTTCTTATTAAATTTTTTTTATTGTAGAATTGTAATTTAAAGGACGATTAAATAAAAGGATGCAGACAAAATAAAAAATGCGGGACAATGCTATGACTTGCGGGACGTGGGACATAGCTTCTTAAAGAATCAATCTTAAGAACAGAGAGTATGCTACCGGAGCTATAACTTTATCATGGCCGGTTCCGCACTTATTTTCGGATGTATGTGGGACAATTTGAGGAGACAGTGGCACCGCATCTGACGAGAGAAACTTAAGGGAACTAACGGTAATTGATCCGGAGCAGCGTATGGCAGTCTGGGTGAGCTGTCCGTCCTCTTATATGGGGCTACGTTTTCATGCAATCAAATAAACACTCTTAGTAAACGGATTGAAGGCTCAAATGGACTGAAAAGCCTTGTAAACACCCGGTTGGGCTCGATACGAATGAGGACAACGTCCCACCAGTCCTTGTTTCAGATTCTCATTCACAGACGACTCGACACACAAGCAATCAGAAGATCCGTCATTGTTGCGGTCGTGTCACCTTTGTTTCGTTGTATGTGATTGGCTGAAGCCTTTTCTATCGCCTCAAAAGTAAAAAAAAATCGACATCGAAGCGAATAAAATAAAAGTCGTTTTTTCGCCACTGCACATTCGCGTTCGGTGTGGAAGCACTCATTACACAAACAGCTGATCAAAAAATAAAACCATCGCGCGAATTATTCGTGCGTCAAAATCGCGTCCAGTGTGAAAGGGCCTTTAGTGCGAAGTATTGCCAGTTCTCTGCCTTACTAAGCGTGTTACCTTTCTCTTTTGATGATTCCTGTTATGACCATTGTTTTGCTTTTCGACTCACGTTTTTGGATTGCTGTTTTTTGGATTTGTCTGCCTTTGGATTGTTTTACCTGTGCTTTGACCAATGCCTGTGACCTGACTACGAGTTGTGACTATTGTTTGGATTTTATGCTCAGATCCTTTAATAAAGACCCGCTTATGGATTCCAGTCAGCCTACATCTACTTTACAATCGGGAACGTTAGGGGAACGTTCTGTGTTCTATTAAAATATTCCTATTGTAGTTTATGTTACTCCGAGCAATGTCTGAAACTTTGTATTTTGAGCACTTCCTGTGTTTATTTGCCTCTTCACAATGAATTGCTTGCTGTATTCCTCATTTGTAAGTCGCTTTGGATATAAATGTATGTAAATAAATGAGGCCATCTGTAAAAAGTTTGAAACTGTAAGTGAATTTGCAAACCAAGTTGTTTCTGTCAAAATGAGACAATACCACCTACTAAATATAAGGTTGTATTTGTTTTTCCCAAAGACAACAATACAATTTCTGTAGACATTTTTATAAAAGAAAACAAAAAGGTTTCAAAGCAATTTTTTGTTATTAAATTAATTATAATCTTCACCCATTAATTCTGTCCGTTCCATATGCCCACATGTTAAAAAGGGGTTTAAACACTTTTTCATAACATTGTATGAGTTTGCTAATAAAATGTATTATTTTACTTTCATTGCGACAAATCAAGAAAGCAGCAAATCAATAAAACTTTCAGTCAATAGAAATCTCCACAATTTAAAATTTTTACTGAAATGTTTAATGTCATTGTTTAATGTTAGCAATATATTGAAATGATGTGACATTGTGTTGGCTGTTCCCTTTTGAGGGAACTCCACGCTGCATCAGATGTTGTAACACAATATGTAACTTGATTGCTTGACACGTGAAATCAGTCCAATGGCATGGTGGGACGTCATCCCGTACGTGTGACGTCATGACCAGGAAGCTATAAAACACATCCAAACAATGCCATCTTCTGTGCCTTCCGCAATTGTGAATTGTTTGTCATATTGATTATTCATTTGTCCCGTAGTCATCTCAATGCATTATATATCATGATATGGTGAGCAAACAACATTTCAATTCCCACTCTACATCATGGGTGGGGATACACACGATTTATGTGTCGTTTGTTTGGGAGCAGAGCATGCACAGTCAGCTTTCGAAGGGCTTCCTAGCGCAAACGGCGGGGCCTTCCGTTCTTTCCCGATCTCCACACTGAAATAAACCGTTTTCTGCCCATGTCTTCAGCCCTCAAGTATCAAACTACTGGTCAATATTGGGGTTGAATGAACAGGGCTATGGGGCGATGCCTAAGGTGGAAGAGACACCCGTGAGCTATCTTTCCCCTGACTTTGCATCATCCCTGAAGGCCCAGACCTTACCCACCAGGCGATGTAGAATAACTTCAGCTTTGGTGGGTAAGCCGTACACATCAGCAGGTCAGGGTGGAGAGTGTCTGCATACAATGTCTATCTTACAGGCATACCAGGCTGGCCTGCTTACAGGATTAGTTCACTTTAAAAAAAAAACTTTTGCTGATAATTTACTCACCTCCATGTCATCCAAGATGTCCATGTCTTTCTTTCTTCAGTCAAAAAAAATTAAGGTTTTTGATGAAAACATTCCAGGACCTTCACCGGGACCCAAACGGTTCAAGGTCCAAATGACAGTTTCAGTGCAGCTTCAAAGGGCTTTAAACGCCACCAGACGATGAATAAGGGTCTTATCTAGTGAAACGACAGGTCATTTAAAAAATAAATAAAAAAGTTTACGTTTTATAAGCACAAATGCTCGCCTTGCTCTGTTCTGTGATGTGCGTTCGTGACGTGACGTAATACGCAATTACGTTCAAAAAGGTCACAGCACGCGTAGGCAGAAGTACCGAGTCAGTGTTTACAAATGTGAGGAAGGAGGACCATATACACATATTCAAATCTCTTTTGTCAGTTTATCGTTTAAAATGCCCATTTCGTGTGCGTATCCTGGGTGTTTTAACATTAAAAAGGCTAAAAGAACATTTTCGTCAGGACAGAAGCGTGACCTTTTCAACGTAATTGCGTATTACGTGACGTCACGAACGCGCATTAAATTAAGGTTCATGCCATCTTGGATGACATGAGGGTGAGTAAATTATCAGCAAAAGTTTTTTTTAAAGTACCTGACCTGTCTCTCTGTGGCACTAAGGACACGGTCAGGGCTATAGGCCGGTCTACAGCCATAGAGAGACATCTTTGGTTAAATTTCTTAGGAATAAAAGAGAAATATGTCTCAATGGGTCCTGCATACAGAAAGAGGTTACAGAATCCAGTCTGGTTCCCGCCCACCTCGTTTCAATGGGATTTTACCCACAGCGGTTGGACCCGAGCAGGCTGAGGTGATTGGACAAGAGGTCGAGGCTCTTTTGGTAAAGGAGGCGTTAGCATGTGTTCCCTCTTCCAGAGAGAGACTCCGGGTTTTACAGCCAGTATTTTCATTGTTCCAAAGAAGGATGGAGGGTTGCGTCCCATATTAGATCTACAACAGTTAAATCGGTTGTAACTTTGTAACTCTGTGGAGATACAGGTTTGAGATGTTAATCATGACTCAAATCAGATTCAAAGTCTGGTTTGTCACAATAGATCTCAAAGACACATACTTCCACATATCCATCCTTTCTCAAAACAGGGCTCTCCTATGGGTGTCAAAAGACAGGGTTATGTCCCGAAGGTTCCCACCAGCATGGCATGACCTATAATCTTTCAGGCTTTTTGCCCACCTCCCTTTCAGACGATGGACCAGGAGAAGCTAGACTTGCTGTGTTCAGGCAGAGCGCTGGATGCGTATGTCCACAGAGCTGCCCTGTGGCGTAAATCAGACCAACTGTTTTGGTCATCCAGACCAGGTTCCCCAGCAAGTACAAGTACACATCGAATAAGCAAGAGGATAGTTTAGTCTATCTTTCTTGCCTATTAGGCGTGCGGACAACCTTCACCTATGGCTCTCAGAGCACATTCGACTACGAGTATGGCGGCTTTGAAAGCCTGATATACAGGAGTTTCCCTGCAGGAAGTGTGTGATGCGGCAGGCTAGTCCTCTCTGCACACATTTTGAGGTTTTATAACCTGGACTTGGACTCCACTCCTGCTTATGCCCTAGATTTGTTCTCACCGTGATTCACACTAGGACAGGTACTACTCAGTAAACACTCGAAAGGGAACTTCTTGGTTATGATTGTAACCCTGTGAGGAGATAGATGCATCATACTTCCTACATGCATGTGATCGACTTGCTTCGGCCAATCACTTTTTTTTCCCACAATGGGGGTAAAAGTTTTATATAACTCAAACAATGTTCTACTTGTTTACAGCTTTGATTTATTTGTTTCTTCAAAGGTGCACTTTGTAACTTTTTGTTCAAAATTATAAAAATTTAAAGAATGGGTCAATACCCCAATCCTTTTACCATAACGTGACTGAGTGGGATGTTTTTCAGGTGAAATTTCGTACTTCTGTCAATCATCTTTGTGGGTCTCATCATTTCCATTAATAGAGAAAAGTTTCTCCTGCTACTTTGATACATGTGGGAGTGGCAGAGGTTGGTTGTCACAACGAGCGAGAAAGGTTGACAATTCTCAAACCTCACGGGAATCGCCTGTTTTTTAAAAAAAAAGCTGAACCGAGGAGTGGCTGCTAGCAAAGAGAGAATGCGACAGAGCTAAAATCTATAATCAAGAGTGACTTGGCTTTTCGAAGATGGTGAGAACTGAGAGATTTTTTTTTTATGCCATATGTAGCTTTCTAACAGAGGATATCTCTTAAGCCTAGTAGTGAATGTTTTATGGGAGGGGGATAACCATATTCATCCACAGTCATGCAGAACAGACGCACAACCAAAACACTGTTCTTACGCAAAACTCATGCCATTTTGTTTTTTAACCGCTAGAGGGCCAAAAGTACATAGTGTACCTTTAATAAAATTATTTAATTGATTAATAAATAAAGGGTACATTTGTGGATATCATAACATTTTATACTTAAATATCAAAAAAATATACACGCTTAAATTCTGTCTAAATATCATAGTGTATTTTCAGTTCCATTCACAGGTGGAAAAAACAGATTCCATCACTAAACCTGACATTATTATCCATAATAAATCACTTGCATTTGAGGCTTGATTTAAATAAATAAATAAATACTTAAATAAATGCATATGTGGTGGTGAGCTCATGCACTGATAACCAATGTCCCACCGCAAAAGTCATGGGAATGACGGTTTTCATCAGTACACCAAGAGAAAAACAAAACAAGACATGCTTTTTAAACCAGTAACTGGCTACAAAAAGCCTGAATGAAAGGTTACCCAATTCCTTAACAAAATAATAATACTTTTTTTTTTACATTGTCATTATTTACGGTCATCTTTATATCACCTTCCAAACCTGTATGCTATTAATTTTTAAAATGTTATTTAAAGAAGAATTATAAGAATCTTCATGCTGCTCTTTTTCGTAGTTCATGGCGACCAAAATATCACCAAAAATATCAAAAAGCTCTACAGTACAACATCTTGTGCACTTCAAGTCTTCCACAGTCACATGACAATTTGTGTAAGAAACACACCAAAATTTAAATCATTATTCACTGATACACTGTAGCTCAAGTCAAATATGTCTCCTTTCGAGGCATACTGTCATGTTGGACCTCAGTAACTTCATGGATAATTGATTTTTGTGCACCATTGATATCATTTTTATTATGTTCTATGGAAAAAGTATTAATGTATACGGGTTTGGAAGAAATTAGAAAAGAGTACAAAATGACAGAATTTTCATTTTTGGGCATATCTGAGGGTGGCATGTATGCCATGTCCACGTTTGCCATTCAGATTTGCTACCAAGTATGAGACTTTATAGCATATATATTTCCCCTATTATTGAATAGAGGGAAAATAAGGTTTTATGACTTCCTTCCTTCATGTTTGCTACGATCAGTTTCTCTTCCTCTAAAAGAAGTCGCTATTTATCTCGTTGGAGAGCTGGCTGACTGCCACCTCACTGTGGGCAGAGCCAATGAGTATGCGTGCTGTCCGTTGGGGTGTGATGTCCTGGTAATGCCCTGTTTGTCCTTCTGGACAGTGTCTGCATGTCTGGTGGCTCTCATTTAGTCCATTAGAGACCCATGTGTGGTTACACTTATCCTTTGTGTTCAGGTTTGAAAGGCTTGTTGCTCCTTTTTGTTGGCTGTCTGTCTGGCATAGGCATGGACAGAGTGTTCTCTTGCATTTTGTGGCATCCCGGCACAGGGATTTTCGGAAGCTAGGCTTAAAGACGAGGTAGACCATTGGGTTGTAGAGGGTGGATGACTTGGCAAACATAGCTGCCAGGGCAAATGCTATTGGAGGTACCAAGTCTGGATCACTAAAGGCCGCCCACATGGATACCACAGCATACGGGCTCCACGCCATCAGAAATCCAATACATACTGCCACCGATAGCTATATGAAGAGGAAACAGACAAAAACATGAACACACACATTAAAGGTTGTATCAGTGATTTCAGGCCGAAAAGTAAATAATCACATTCATCTAATCTTTCCTAACAATCCACTAGCTGCCCGCCCCATAAGCAGGCTATAAGCAGCAAGATTAGATGAATGTGATCATTTATTTTTCGGCCTGAAATCACTGATACAACCTTTAATACAGATAAAACACTGTGGTTTGCAGTAGAGGAGGAACAAGGCCCATTAGGTCTGGATGCCCTGGATCAGATCTCCTGCTATGTGCTTTCCTGCACTTTCTCTTATCTGGGCTGTCCTGAGATGTGCCTGCCGCTCCAGCTAGCAAACACCTACAAACTACTATTGGTCTGTGGTGATTATGTTATAGGTGGGTGTGCTCTGGGGCTCCTCCTTCTTTAATGTGCAAATCTTCTCCAGTTCATTTCTTTTGTTATGCCAGATGTGAGTAAAAACAAGAACACACTGGAGAGCTACTACTTAAGAAAAGAACTTATAATTGAAAGTGAGACTTGTTTAATACTGACATTTTTTTTCATGTTTAGTACTGAGGTTTAATACTGCTTGCATTAAAACAATCTATTGTATAAATGGCTATTTAAATAAACGTGATATGAATTGATTGGAGTGCCGAATTTTAGAGCTTGTGAAAACATATCCACATCTCTATGATCAGATGCTTACTTAACTGCCATTTTCTCACCACTGTCTTTTCTGTTGTATGTTTCACGAGTTCCTTTGCCCAATCTTTAAGCTAATAAGGTTAAGCGTATTTGTCTTGCTCTCCGCAGTGAAGGGGCTCAAGGAAGCAGGTTCAACTCGAGCTTAGACACACCCCCCAGTGGGACTATAATGCTGGGATGATGAGTATGTAGATGCCTAAATGCTGCAGGTGGAGCTGGGGAGGTGGAGGGACGCCAGAACAGCGGATGCCAGAGCAGGGTGAGCGCCTGCTTATGTGCTCCGGCAGTTCAGTGAAAGATTAGATGGGTTCCCTTTCGAAGGGAACTCAACAATACGTCATCGACGCTATGGGGAACGCCTCAGGCGTGACAGGTGTCTGAAATCAAGTATCAACTCACAGCAATCATGTTGACCGGCGACAGCCCGTGCATCATCAGCTCGAATGATGAGCGCGCAACCTGGATGTATAAAAAGGGTGCCTTGAAACCGTGACAACATCCTTTTCGTCTTCAGGGACTGTTGGTCTGTTTTTGAGTAGTCAACAATTATGAAGCGTACAGAGAAGGAGAGAAATACTTTCCGCAAGTGTGCCGACCCGTGTCCCAGATATTTGACACCGGAGGATTCACACGATCTGTGCGTTTTGTGCCTGGGAGAAGAGCACGCACGGGAAGCTTTTGAGGGAGCTTCCTGTGCAAATTGCGAGCGTTTTCCCATGAGAACGCTCCGCTCTCGTCTGTCCCACTTCTCGAGGGAAGTGGGCGCGGCATCTGATCCCCGCGGTTTCGGTCCCGCTCGGGCTGAGGCTCGTGGGGTTCTCAGATGGAGCTGGCAGATCATCTGGAGAGGGGCGTTAACCTCGCGGATGATCTACCAGCTGTCGAGGGTGAGTTACAGATCAATGTAGAGGACATTCTTTCCCTTTCTGATGGATCTGTAACTGGTTCTCTTCAGGCCGGGCAGGAGTCGGCTATCGATGATGTCAGTCTGGTTGAGACTGAACCATCTCAGCCCTCCTGCCCAGTGTACGCTGAGTTGGTGGACGTTATGGGGCGCGCCACCAACAGATTGCAGCTGCAGTGGAGGCGCGTCCGGGAGGAACCTGCTCGTGGTATTTTGGATGATCGGTTCCTCCCCACCCGTAAGCCACCAGCTCGGACGAGCCTTCCATTCCTTCCCGATCTCCACTCTGAGATCGAGAAGGCATGGAAGAATCCGTTCTCCGCTCGGCTTCATCTTCATCAGCGGGCTAATTTCGCTGCTGTGGATGGGGCCGCGGAGCACGGGTATGTGTCGATGCCGCCAGTGGACGAGACGTTGGCCAACTATCTCGCCTCTGGTCGGTCTTCGTCACTGGGGGCTCCGACCCTGCCATCCAAGCCGCTGAAAACAACATCACGCTTGAATGGCAGAGCGTACACAGCAGCAGGTCAGGCAGGTGCGGTTCTGCACACCCTTGCGGTCCTTCAGGCCTACCAGGCCGACCTGCTGCGGGACCTCGATCAGGGGGCCGGTCTGTCCCCTGACGCGGTCGCAGAGCTGCGCCGCACCACGGATTTAGCTCTCCGGGCCACCAAACAGTCTGCTGGTTCCATCGGTCGTGCGATGGCAGCTATGGTGGCCACGGAGAGGCATCTGTGGCTCAACCAGGCTGACATCGGGGAGAAAGAAAAAACCTTTCTCCTCGATTCGCCGGTTTCGTCTTCTGAGCTTTTCGGACCTTCTGTCGAGACAGTGGTCGATAAGTTCAGGGAGGCGAGGGCGCGCTCTGCGGCATTTAAGAGCTGCATACCGCGGAGGTCCTTGGCCCAGCCCAGGCAGGCGGGAGGGCCTGGTCCGTCGTGGTCTGAGGATCACAGACAGACCCAGAGGGCCAGTGTCGCTTCCCGTGCACCCCCTCCTCCTAGCAGAGGGAGCAGGGCGCGTAGGAGGCGTTACTCCCACGGGAGGCAGGATCTTAGGGAGGTGATCCAGAGGAAACGTCCTCAGACCGAACATTAGACATCACTTCCCTGGATCTTGTCTCCTAACCACCATCGCTCCCAGGCGCCTCCTACATCAGGCCTGGGTTCAAGAATTCTCTGATGGCCCGCTTCAGCCTGGTTGTTAGGAGCGTCCTCCCTGGGTTTGTGAATTAGTAAAACTCAGGTTTCTTAGTTTCTGAGTCCTGGTGTGCAATACTGCAGGTTTTATGTTGAGTGAAAATGTTTTGTTCGCAAATAACATTTTTCTCTTCTTTTTCAGAACTCGTCTCCTGTATAGAGCCTGGGACATGTTTGGTAAGCAGGTAATGTATTGTAAAGTGAGCTGAGCTCCCTCATATTGTGGTCGTCAGGTTACAGGCCTCACCAGGCCTTCCTGGTTATGAGCTCCCACATACCGTGGTCGCCAGATTAGAGGCCTCATCCGGCCTTCCTGGTTATGAGCTCCCACATACTGTGGTTATCAGGTGACAGGCCTCAGCCGGCCTTCCTGGTTATGAGCTCCCACATATTGTGGCTATCAGGTGACAGGCCTCAGCCGGCATCCCTGGTTATGGGCTCCCACATACTGTGGTTATCAGGTTACAGGCCTCAGCCGGCCTTCCTGGTTATGAGCTCCCACATACTGTGGTTATCAGGTTACAGGCCTCAGCCGGCCTTCCTGGTTATGAGCTCCCACATACTGTGGTTGCCAAGTGACAGGCCTCAGCCGGCCTTCTTGGTTATGAGCTCCCACATACTGTGGTTATCAGGCTACAGGCCTCAGCCGGCCTTTCTGGTTATGAGCTCCCACATTCTGGGTATCAGGTTACAGGCCTTACTAGGCCTTCCTGAATATGAGCTCCCACACATGGTGGTCGCCAGGTTACAGGCCTCACCGGCCTTCCTGGTTATGAGCTCCCACATACTGTGGTCGCCAGGTGACAGGCCTCAGCCGGCCTTCTTGGTTATGAGCTCCCACATACTGTGGTCGCCAGGTGACAGGCCTCAGCCGGCCTTCTTGGTTATGAGCTCCCACATACTGTGGTCGCCAGGTGACAGGCCTCAGTAGGCCTTCTTGGTTATGAGCTCCCACATACTGTGGTCGCCAGGTGACAGGCCTCAGCAGGCCTTCTTGGTTATGAGCTCCCACATACTGTGGTTATCAGGTTACAGGCCTCATCCGGCCTTCTTGGTTATGAGCTCCCACATACTGGGTATCAGGTTACAGGCCTTACTAGGCCTTCCTGAATGTGAGCTCCCACACATGGTGGTCGCCAGGTTATAGGCCTCGTCAGACCTTCCTGGTTATGAGCTCCCACATACTGTGGTCGCCAGGTGACAGGCCTCAGCCGGCCTTCTTGGTTATGAGCTCCCACATACTGTGGTCGCCAGGTGACAGACATCACCGGCCTTCCTGGTGATGGGCTTCTACATGTCAGGTTACAGGCCTTCCTGGTTACGAGCTCCCACATTCTGCGGTCGTCAGGTCACAGGCCTCAGCAGCCTTCCTGAGGATCAGCTCCCACTTTCTGTGGTTGTCAGGTTATAGGCCTCACTAGGCCTTCCTGAATATAGAGTCATATTCATCTATGGTAAGTCACACGACTGAACGTTTTGTGTACTTTCTAAAAATCCATTTTTTGTGGTAAGGGTCATGCGCTGTACGCTTCGGTCCCTTCTTATGTGGCTCAGACCCCGGTCTTTCACCTTGGGTCCCACTCTTGATGCGTCCTGTCGTCGAAGTATGCTACGACAGATGCCTTTTTCTAGCTAAACTCCACATTCTGATCCAGGCCTTCCTGGATTCGGAATGGCTAAAGTACACGCACTTTCGTTTCGTGTACTTTCTAAAAACCATATTTATGGCCTTTGTAGAAGTAGCCCCCACATGGTGTGGTGGTCAGATTACAGGCCTTATCAGGCCTTCCTGAAAGTAAGCTCCGAGGTTTCAGGCCTCACCGGCCTTCCTGATATGAGCTCCCACCTACTGTGGTCGCCAGGTTACAGGCTTTTCCAGCCTCCCTGATATGAGCTCCCGAATACTGTGGTCGTCAGGTTTCAGGCCTCACCGGCCTTCCTGGATTCGGAATGGCTAAGCACACGCACTTGCGTGTCGTGTACTTTTCATTTTTATGGTAAGGGTTATGCGCTGTCTGCTTCATTCCCTTTTTTACGTGGCTCAGACTCCGGTTCTTCACCTTGGGTCCCACTCTAGATGCGTCTTCTGTCGCAATGTATTACGACAGGTGCCTCCCTTTCAAGCTATCTCCCACATTCTGTGGTTACAGGCCTCATTAGGCCTTTTTTGTAGGTAGCCCCACATTGTGTGGCTGTCGGGTTATAGATCTCTCCGGCCTTCCTGAATACGAGCTCCCACATTCTGTGGTCGCCAGGTTACAGGCCTTTCTAGCCTTCCTGATATGAGCTTCCACATACTGTGGTAGCCAGGTTACAGGCCTCACCGGCCTTCCTGATATGAGCTCCCATATACTGGGTATCAGGTTACAGGCTTTACCAGCCTTCCTGATAAGAGCTCCCACATACTGTGGTAGCCAGGTTACAGGCCTCACCGGCCTTCCTAGTTATGAGCTCCCACATGCTGTGGTCGTCAGGTTCAGTCCTCACCGGCCTTCCGGTAATGAGCTCTCATATTCCGGAGCTCCCCACATAGGGGGTAATCAGGTCTTTGGCCTACTTAGAACGAGCACTGGATAGACCCATGGATTGAGTGGACGACTTCTGTCGTTTCTTGAGGTTGAGTTACACTCTCCAGGTGGTCCCGTCTCTGTGATCCGGAACTGAATGGTTTCTGCCAGCTTTGCAGGCCTTCAGTTTTGGATGCCTTTTCCAAGGCAGTTTCCAGAGGCTCTGTCTCGGACAGACAGGAAATGGCAAGACTGTGCGTCTTAGTATAGATCACCAGGCCAGCCTGGTGGCATGTCAGGAGGCATGCTCTCCTGAATAGTGACTGGCTAGGAGTCCCTTGGGTCCTCTAGCCACACTCCCTAGAAGGGACCCCTTCTATTTGGAAGTTGTGGTCCTAAGCCTTTGAGCTGGCCCAGATTTACCTCCCATGAACTATGTTCTGGCAGTTTTCTCGGTTCATTAGCTTGGGGTATGACCGGTAGGGAGTGCTGTCACTGACAGCCCAACGTGACCTAGGGTGAGTGGTTTTTCTGTCCTTTGTATTTCTGGTTCTGACAGTTGTCACTGCCATTGGGCATGCACTCCCCTCAGTATGGCGGCGTGGGTATTTCGTTCCCCATAGCGTCGATGACGTATTGTTGAGTTCCCTTCGAAAGGGAACGTCTCAGGTTACAACTGTAACCTATGTTCCCTGAGAACAGGGAACGAGACAATACGTCTCCCTGCCATACCTCGGGGCCTGCCTGCAACAGTCCCTGAAGACGATAGGATGTTGTCACGGTTTCAAGGCACCCTTTTTATACATCCAGGTTGCGCGCTCATCATTCGAGCTGATGATGCACGGGCTGTCGCCAGTCAACATGATTGCTGTGAGTTGATACTTGATTTCAGACACCTGTCACGCCTGAGGCGTTCCCCATAGCGTCGATGACGTATTGTCTCGTTCCCTGTTCTCAGGGAACATAGGTTACAGTTGTAACCTGAGACGTTCACGTTGTGAATTTCACTTATTTTGTTATTGAGAGGTAAGCACACAGCACATCTTTACAAGCCTTTAACTTGACCACGTTATCAAACAGTTGATAATGAGATGTATAAACCGTGTTTGTGTTTGGTACACTGCAGTTTTAAGGAGAACATACTCAGTGGTGTTGACTGATGGATTTGCACATAATTTGTCTTAAAACACCACACAGAACTAAATAACTTCTGTAGCTTTAATAGGTATTTGTGTACAATTACTTCACAATAGTTTTCACAAGCACTATACTGTTTATTTAATTTGTGTCTTTGTTCTCTTGTATTTATTTGTGCCATTGCTTGTAATTTTCTTATTCATTCTTAATTTATAATTTAGTGTTTACTTGTCTTTAATGTTTGAGCTTTGTGTTAGTGAAGCTACTATTAGTTTTTTGCTGTGATTGTAAATTGGAAACACCGTTTTCAACTAAAAACAATAACTTTTAATGCATTTTGACCGTTAATTTACACGACAACAGCGTTTTGGGAGCCTGACAATTTTTACTTTTGAAAAACGAGATTCAAAGTGCATGTTTTTTAAACCGATACCATATTTTGTGAACTACAAAAACGCAAATTTGTGAAAAAGGTGACGTCATGTACGTGTTCAGTCTACAGGTGAGTAGTGTTTCTTTACAAAGTGACATCACCAACCACTGGCCTAGCGTGAATAATACAGCCTTTTTAACCGTTTTAGTCATTTAGCCGCTTTAACTTTCATTTTGTTGTTTGTTTGTTTATTTTAGAATTGATTAAAGTGAAAGCTGGTTCCCACCTACAGTGTTACATGTATATTAATACAGACATCTAACTCAAAAAATAAGATGTGTTGAAGAATGTTGTTAACCAGACAGTTAACGCACCCATTGACTTCCAGTATTTTATTTTTTTTCTTGCTATTAAAGTCAATGGGTACGTCAACTGTCTGGTTACCAACATTCTTCAAAATCTTTTGTGTTTCTTTTTTTTGTGTGAGAAAGAAACTCATACAGGTTTGGAAGAACTTGAACCATTTTTTGGTGAACTATTCCTTCAATTGTTTTTAGGTGGCTCATTTAAGGGCATAACCACTATGTTTGTTTATTTCTTTATATATGTATATATATATACAGGTGAAACTCGAAAAATTTGAATATTGTGCAAAAGTTAATGTATTTCAGTAATTCAAATTAAAAGTTGAATCTAAGATATTTATACATATGCATGATTATACTTTTCAGAGGGCCGACATTTCTTTATTTAAAATCCTTTTTTGTTGTTGATTTCATGTAATATTAAAATTTTCTGAGATTTTGAATTTGGGGTTTTCATAAGCTGTAAGCCATAATCATCAAAATTATAACTTTTGCATGATATTCAAATTTTTCAAGTTTCACCTGTATATATATATATATATATATATATATATATATATATATATATATAGTATTAGTATTAGTAATTAGTATTAGTGGCTCAGTTTTGAGCATAATGCAGTGCAAAGACAACTTTGCAAAACGACTGTTAATGGAATGGATGTTAAGTGTGTCAGTAAATGAAATTTAATTTGCACAACAAATATGAACAGTTTGATTTATCAAAGTTTGTAATATGGAAAGCAATTGGAGTCTTGTGTGATTGACCTAGTGAAATTAAGTTGATAAAGTATAATAATTTAAGTTGAGAAAACTTAATTTTTTTAGGTGTTACCAATTTAAGTATTTTTTTAAGTTGATCCAACTGTAGGAAAAATGTATACAATTAAGTTGGAATGCAGTGAAATTAAGTTTGACTAATGTAAATAATAGGATTGAATGAACTCAAATAATATAAGTGTGATTGACCTAGTGAAATGAAGTTGATAAAACGTGATAATTTAAGTTGAGAAAACTAAATTTTTTTTAGCCGTTATCAATTGAAGTAATTTTTTTAAGTTGATCGAACTGTTCACTTTTTACAGGCATATATGTTGCATTCATTGTAATATACACTCACCTAAAGGATTATTAGGAATACCATACTAATACTGTGTTTGACCCCCTTTCGCCTTCAGAACTGCCTTAATTCTACGTGGCATTGATTCGACAAGGTGCTGAAAGCATTCTTTAGAAATGTTGGCCCATATTGATAGGATAGCATCTTGCAGTTGATGGAGATTTGTGGGATGCACATCCAGGGCACAAAACTCCCGTTCCACCACATCCCAAAGATGCTCTATTGGGTTGAGATCTGGTGACCGTGGGGGCCATTTTAGTACAGTGAACTCATTGTCATGTTCAAGAAACCAATTTGAAATGATTCGAGCTTTGTGACATGGTTCATTATCCTGCTGGAAGTAGCCATCAGAGGATGGGTACATGGTGGCCATAAAGGGATGGACATGGTCAGAAACAATGCTCAGGTAGGCCGTGGCATTTAAACGATGCCCAATTGGCACTAAGGGGCCTAAAGTGTGCCAAGAAAACATCCCCCACACCATTACACCACCACCACCAGCCTGCACAGTGGTAACAAGGCATGATGGATCCATGTTCTCATTCTGTTTACGCCAAATTCTGACTCTACCATCTGAATGTCTCAACAGAAATAGAGACTCATCAGACCAGGCAACATTTTTCCAGTCTTCAACTGTCCAATTTTGGTGAGCTCTTGCAAATTGTAGCCTCTTTTTCCTATTTGTAGTGGAGATGAGTGGTACCCAGTGGGGTCTTCTGCTATTGTAGCCCATCCGCCTCAAGGTTGTGCGTGTTGTGGCTTCACAAATGCTTTGCTGCATACCTCGGTTGTAACGAGTGGTTATTTCAGTCAAAGTTGCTCTTCTATCAGCTTGAATCAGTCGGCCCATTCTCCTCTGACCTCTAGCATCAACAAGGCATTTTCGCCCACAGGACTGCTGCATACTGGATGTTTTTCCCTTTTCACACCATTCTTTGTAAACCCTAGAAATGGTTGTGCGTGAAAATCCCAGTAACTGAGCAGATTGTGAAATACTCAGACCGGCCCGTCTGGCACCAACAACCATGCCACGCTCAAAATTGCTTAAATCACCTTTCTTTCCCATTCTGACATTCAGTTTGGAGTTCAGGAGATTGTCTTGACCAGGACCACACCCCTAAATGCATTGAAGCAACTGCCATGTGATTGGTTGATTAGATAATTGCATTAATGAGAAATTGAACAGGTGTTCCTAATAATCCTTTAGGTGAGTGTATATATCTATAATCAGCAGGAAAAATATTTTTCTGAAAGTGATTTCAAAGATATTGTACATCTTTGTTGTTATTGTTATAGCTATGCCTCGCTATTCTCACAGAATAATAATTATTAAAACGTCACAGTAATAGTTATCACTATTAGTGTGAAAGTGATGCTTGCCTATTAATCACTACTAATAGAACAAATGACTCACAATAATACACATATTAAACAATGACACACTTTCTATTATTTCATATCTTTGCCATTCATGATTCAAAAAGAAATGATTTAAATAGAAAAAATATTTGTATAAAAAAGTAATAATAACGGTATGCGTTTAAATTGTTATCTCTTTTGACTTGATAGTTATCCCCAGGGCCTAAAACTAATTGTTTTGCCACACCTGCCAATGGCCGGTGACTTTCTGGACCTCTCCTTCCCGGTGCGGGCGTGACAGCACAGCAGCGTGAGCAGTTTTTCTCTCTCTCTTCTCTGTCTTTTTTGTTTTGTACTGAGCAAACAAAAACACTGTTATAACAGCTGGTAAGGTTAGCCTCAGAGCACTCAAAGGCTGTTTTCACAGCTGGTAAGACCGGCCAGCGAGAGAGATACAGCGCACAGACAGGTGCACATTCCTGTCTGTGATCGCAGTGACTGTTCCCCTGCATGCTTCAGCACCAGTGAGAGCAGTCCCTAAAAGAGCTTACACAGATATTTTGCGTCTTTTTCAAAATGACGTTCTATCTGTGTGTTTCTGGATGTGGTCGTTACCTGGGGTCACAGGATGGTCACGATCGCTGCCTCGTGTGTCTGGGTCTCGTACACGTTGAGGCAGCGTTCGTGGATGAGTCATGTACCCATTGTGGGAAGATGACCATCTCGGAGCTGCGGTCGAGACTTTTGTTCCTGCAAAGGGGAGGAGTCCCCGTGCCTCTGCCTCATTCCAACCCTCTTGCTTCGGTTCAGTTGAGCCACTGAAGGAACGTGCTGGACCATCCTCGAGGCCTCAAAACCAGCGATGCCCAAATTTTCAATAAAAGAGCAGTTTCTTTCATCTCTGGGTCCAAAGAGGGCCCGGAGAGCAGTGGGGGGAGAGAATCCTCACCACTCTCAGCCTCTTCTATCACCAGTGGGCAGCAGTCTAGCGCCTCACAGAGCAGCGCGCTCAGTCGGTGCTGAACTGCTTGAACACGTTCAAAGGCAGGACGGCGGTCCCACTGAATTTTTTTCAGAGACTCCTGGGGAATATGGCTGCAGCAGCAGTAACCTTGGGCTAAGGCTTGCTTCATATGAGACCGGTTCAGCGCTGGCTTCACGGCCGAGTCCCGAGATGGGCGTGGGCCACACTCACCGGGTGGCAATCATACCGGCCTGCCACCAGACCTTCAGCCCGTGGTCAGACCCCTCGTTCCTTCGGGCAGGAGTCCCCGTGGAACAGGTGTCCAGGCATGCTGTGGTGTTCATAGATGCCTCTGCCACCGGCTGGGGTGCCACGTACAACGGGCATGCAGTGTCAGGGGTGTGGACGGACCCCCAACAGCATTGGCACATCAATTGCCTTGAGTTGCTAGCATTACATCTCGTTCTGAGCTACTTGAAAAGGCCGCTACAGTGCAGGGACGTGTTGATCCGTACGGACAACACTGCGACCATTGCGTACATCAACCGACAAGGTGGGCTACGCTCCCGTCGCATGTCGCAACTCACTCACCATCTCCTCCTCTGGAGTCAGAAGCATCTGAGGTTGCTTCGAGCCATGTATGTCCCCGGCGTGCTCAACCGTGTGGCCGACGAGCTATCACAAGCTGTACTCCCAGGAGAATGGCGACTCCACCCCCAGGCGGTTCAGCTGATCTGGAGAGAGTTCGGGGAGGCTCAGGTAGACCTGTTTGCCTCCTCAGAGACCTCCCACTGCCAGCTGTTTTACTCCCTGACCGAGGGAACACTTGGCACGGATGCACTGGCGCACAGCTGGCCCTAGGGCCTCCGCTAATATGCATTTCCCCCAGTGAGCCTACTTGCGCAGACACTGTGCAAAGTTAGGGAGGATGAGGAGCAGGTCCTTCTGGTGGCTCCCTATTGGCCCACCCGGACTTGGTTCCTAGAACTCATGCTCCTCGTGGCAGTCCCTCCCTGGCCCAATCCTTTGAGGAAGGATCTTCTGATTTAGAGACGGGGCACCCTATGGCACCTACGTCCAGACCTCTGGAAACTCCATGTCTGATCCCTGGACAGGACACAGAGGTTCTAGTTGACTTACCCCCAGAGGTACTTAACACCATCACTTCAGCACAGGCACCGTCCACGAGACGTGTTTATGCTCTGAAGTGGAACCTGTTCGTCGAGTGGTGTTCTTCTCGCCGAGAAGACCCCTGAAGATGTTCGATAGGGTCTATGCTTTCATTCTTGCAGCAAGGGTTGGAGCGAAGGCTGTCTCCCTCCACCCTCAAAGTGCATGCTGCCGCTATTTCAGCTTATCACGACCACATAGATGGCAAAACAGTTGGAAAGCACGATCTGGTTGTCAGGTTCCTTAGGGGGGTGAGACGATAAAATCCTCCTCGACCCCCCTCCATACCCTCTTGTGACCTTTTCTTGGTGCTTCGAGCACTTCAGGATGCTCCCTTTGAGCCTCTGCAGTCAGCAGATCTAAAGCTTCTTTCCATGAAGACTCTGCTGCTGATTGCACTGCCCTCTCTCAAGAGGGTAGGAGACCTGCAGGCATTTTCGGTCGATGAATCGTGCCTAGAGTTTGGCCCGGGTGACAACCACGTAGTACTAAGACCCCGGCCTGGCTACGTGCCCAAGGATCCTACCACTCCTTTCAAAGACCAGGTTGTGAACCTGCAAGCGCTGCCTTTGGAGGAGGCAGACCCAGCCCTGGTTTTGCTCTGTCCTGTTCGCACTCTGCGTATGTACGTGGACAAAATTCAAAGCGTCAGGACCTCAGACCAGCTCTTTGTCTGTTACGGAGGCCAGCAGAAGGGAATGTCTGTCTCCAAGCAGAGGATGGCCCACTGGATAGTGGATGCCATCGCCTTGGCTTACCAAGCACAAGGCATGCCCTGCCCGCTCAGGTTGCATGCACACTCCACGAGAGGAGTTGCATCCTCCTGGGTGCTGGCACGTGGCTCCTCACTAACAGATAACTGTAGAGCTGGGCGACTCCTAACACGTTCGCTAGATACTATAGCCTACGTGTAGAGCCAGTCTCCTCCCGTGATCTCACCCTAGACGGGTAAAAGCACAGAGAGGCCCGGCTCTGTCGGATTGCTGCACCCTACTGTGCAACCTTATTACTCCAGAGTAAAACCTGTTGAGTCCTCCAAAACCCCTCGGCCCGGACATGGCGGAGCGTCCGGCGCCAGGCTTTTATCCGCTCAATCCTTGAGAACCGGATCTGGGCTGAGTTCCATATGTGTGTCCCTACGTGGATCCCATATGTGTATATTCTCCTCGGCTGCTCCTAACGGAAGTCATTGTCTTTCCCTTGGGCTAAGTCACCCACTATCTAATATGTAGTACAGCCTTCGGGCTAGTCCATATGTATTCCCCACATAACTCCTTGAAGAAAGTGGCTTCCGCAGCGTCCTCCTTCCTAACTGAAGGGCACGCTCTCCCAGTGTTATCCAACAATCTCTCTGTATGGGTTATCTCGGAACATGGGTTTTATCCCTCCCTGAAGGAGGGAACGGAGACGTATGTCCCGTCACCACATCTACTGCCGGCCAGCTTTTTCAGGCTTGGCTCCTCAGCAAAAAACTGAAGTGCAATCACACCAGCTGCTCGTTATATACCCGCGCTGCGAGGCTGCGCAGCTGATGCAAATGATTGCACGCAAATGTGCATTGGCTTGTTTAGTTACACTCGAAGTAGATTGGCCTCTCTAGCGAGATTCCTATTGGTCGGTCACGACATTCGTCTCCGTTCCCTCCTTCAGGGAACGAGGGTTACCATATGTAACCGAGACGTTTTCAGGTACCAAAATTTAATAAACCAGGCTAATCAAATAAATAACACTGCATAGTCTTAATATGCTTTTTAAAGTTCAAGAGCAGTGAGTTTTTTTTTCTTTGTCCTTTGTTGTTTGGTTAACATTAAAAACGCACAGACAGTTGCAGGATTATTAGGATGCTGTCACTTTAAGACCGAATGAACTCACAGATTATGCGTTTTGTGTTTGTGTTTACTTAAAACACAACAGACTATTTTTTACTAGGATACCTGCAGAGACAGGTGTTCATTGACATAATTTTGAGTGAATTTGTCCATTGAAGCGCAGGAAGGCATGAAAGAGTGATCAACTTTGCCCGCTGTCTGAGAGACGTGGCTTTCAGATGTTAACAGTGGCGAGTGTTAAATTTAGACCCTGGTAATATCACTTGACATTTTTAAAGTTGTTACATTTAAATACTGTACAAGGAATTAATGCAATCACACCAGTGAGGAACTAGTATTACTACCGTTACTACCGAACAGGTTCAAAAGCAGTGACATACTCATTCTCCTTCTCCTCAACTCTATGTGTGACTCTTACCTTGACAATGAGTGTTTGCACATTGGAGATTTTGTTTTGAGGAGAGACGTGCTGCTGCACTGCATGTTGGGCCCCCCGGACCGTCACAAGGATGAGAGTGTAGGAGAGGATGATGATGGTGCAGGGTACGATGTAACAGAAGAAGAAGAGGCAGATGATGTAGATCATGGCCGGTGTGCTGTAGCTGGGCGCGTGCCAATCGATACAGCAGGCGGTGCCGTAAGGCTCTGACCCGTACTGACCCCAGCCTGAGAGCGGACTGACTGCAAACACTGCAGCATAACACCACACGCCAACCACCAGCAAACGGGCATGGGACGAGGAGAATTTATTACCTGATAAAACACACACACAAATGGCAATGATCAAAACAGTATACAACCATGCTACTTATAGAAATTTGCATGCACATTATAAATACTACACTGCAGAAATTGAGATACTATGATTTTAATTTCCAGCGCAGTCCCTAATAAAACGTCCCGATCTGACTGTATCTGAACCGTATGGGAACGTTCTGTCAACGTCCCAAATGTCCTCTTTGTAAAGTTGCTGGGTGACCATAGAATAACCAATATGCAACGTCCCCCTAAAGTCATATCGGGAACATTATTATTTGAAAAACAGAAGACCATGTGGGAACGTTGTGTCTGGCCAATCAGAGCAGAGTAGCTCACGGAAAGGAGGGATTTTAGAGAGATTGATTCATCCATCGAGTCGTTTGAGAATCATTGAACAATGTGGTGATGTGCAATGTATATTATGAGAAAATGAAAGTGTTTTTTGACCTTTGATGCATGTAAACCTGTTGTAGGAGTCCTCCAAAATAAAATGAGTACATTTTAACGTAGCATAATAGGGGCAATTTAATTCTCTTTTACCTTTATTTAACTGTCAAAAGTAAAGAAAAGATGTTCAAAGTTTTCACTGACCAAATTAAGTGTTCATCACCTTCTAATATGTGTACCCAATGCAGATAGAAAATGTGCTGTTTTGCAGAATTGTCAATAAATAAGTTCTGTAAGGATAGCAATGTCTTTTGTATAGTGTTGTATTTACAGTGTGGTTTACTCCCTGCATTTGGATTCTTAATGTGAAGGCTATACAAGTATCTGGGTGAGGTATTTGAAGAAGTTGAATCAACTTAAAAAAAAGTATAAACAACCAGCTGCAAAGCTCTTTTGAGTTTACTGAACTTCAGGACCTCTGTAGTTGTGCTTTTCTCATTTCTTTGAGTTGGACTGGTAGTTGGATGAACTTACTGAGGAAGGTATAAGTAACTTAATCAAAAAAGTTTAGTGACCTTTAAAAAAATGATTTGGCACAACTTCGACCACTGAAGTTGAGTAAACTCAAAAATGCTTTGCAGCTGGTTGCTTTATTTTTTCAAGTTTACTCAACTTTTTATTTTTACAGTGTTGTAAATATATACAAATTTTGATTTTGATGGCTGCAAATTTCTCCTAAAAAGTTAGGACAGAGGCAGGTTTACCACTGGGTCACATGACGTTTCCTTTTAATTACACATTGTAAAAGTTTGGGAATTGAGGATACTAAATGTTGAAGTTTTGCAAGTGGAATTTTTCCCCAATCTCGTCTGATATACGACATCTATCTGCTCAACCGTCTGTGCTCGTTGCTGTCTGATTCTCCTTTTCATGATGCTGATCATTTTCAATCATTTTCAATAAGAGACCGATCTGGACAGCAGGCAGTCAAGCATCGTCTGGCTTACCAGGAAAGATGTCATCTTGATGGCAGTTTATGTCTCTGTACAATCCAAATAATGCCTCCACATCAGTGAACTTTCGAACAGAGAGTTGTATTTCTTGATGCAGCGGCAGACTGTTAAGGGACAACGGTTTTCCAAAATACTCCCAAGCCTGTGTGGCTATATTTAACACAGTCGCCTGATGGTTTCTCATGCAGTGCCGTCTGAGGGCCCCATGACCCATCTTGGCTTGCAAAAACTGAGATGCTCCTTTTGCACGCAATCTTTTTTTATTTTTTATTATTGAACAAGGATCACAGGGGATGCATGTATCCTTTTTCACGCAATCATAATACCCTCACCTATTACCAGTTAATTGTGGACTGTTTTTAATTATTATTAGTATTATTAGTATTGAAAAGTAGGCATTAAACAAACAAAAATTGGCTTCCATAAATGTCCTCTGGTGGAAAGCAGGGGGTAGTATTTCGTTCACTGTAGTTTAAACAGTATTTTGTGTATTATTCTTAAGGTCCCAGAAGCATTAAATCACCAAAAGATGATCAGTTGATGGAACATCATTATAATGACGCATGCATAGTCACACCATGTAGACTGCTGCACTTTCAGCATTTTAAATAGACAAATAAGTTGCCTGGATCATGGTAATGGAGTGATGCTTCAGGCCCGAATAAATATGGCAGGCGTTTGCTGCATCCTCCCCCACTGAGCACTCCCCCCCCCCACGATTTATTCTTCTCTGTCACTCTAATAACACTCAATCAAAAATGAACTCAACCATCATAATTTAACTGCCCATATGTGCAGCATAACATTAAAGAAAAGGGCATAGTGATGTATGTAAATTCATGGTACGTTTAACTCTATTAACCAATTCTCTTATTTTGCTGAATCACGCCCTGCAGTAAATGTAGTTGTCTGTGAAATTTTTATTTCTAATTGCTGGAACTTTCAAGCAAAAAAAATGTGTATTCAAATTCTCAATATGGCACAACAGCTTCAGCACAACAGAATCACAACATGTAAAAAAAAAAATAGTCAGAGCCTCAGTAATGTACCATAAAAGAGGGCAACTGAATCCGAGCTTCAGAGTTAGCCTGTAGGAAAATATTATCGCTCCAGTGAAGGAAAGGGTTTAAGCATCCAGCTAAATCACTCACAGCAATGAGGGAGTGAGAAAGGTTATAATCACTCTAGCCTTTGGCTTTAAAGTGCCACCATAAAAATACAGGAAAACTTAAAAAATAAGTATTTTACAATAATAAGCAGTTACAATTATCAGGTTGAAGACGGAGTGGAGTGCTTGTGTTAATCTGACCATCGTTCAAGCTGTCCTAGCTTAAATAAACCAGCACAGACGCACACATTTAATCTTGTTTTATTCAATCAAATGTATTATTTAAGTAAAATAACAGTTAAATGTGCATTAGGTTATTTTTGAGAACTGCTGCCCTTAAATGTTAAAAATTATATTGAATATAAACATGTTCAAATTCAATGTTAAAATGTTAGACTTAAAGGGTGGGTTTGTCCCATCTCCAATGCCACTTCTCTTTCTTTTACGGCCCTGACGAGAACATCGATCTCCTCGGCTGTGAACCGATTCTGAAGCGCTCCTGGTAAATGCGCCGTTATAATAGTATTGCGCCATGGAACAAGCGCACCTCGTTCATCATGCTCTTAAAGGGAATGTGATATGACGCTCTGATTGGTTTATTTCACGTTACGCCCAAACCACACCTATGAATAATGAAGCTACTTCAGACCAACCCCTTTTAGATTTGCGCCAGGCGCAAGAGGCATTTATCCCGCAGGGAAAATAGCAACAGCGCCGGGATCCGCCCACAAAGTTACTTGCGCTTTGCGCTTTGACACTTGCGTTTCAGATCGTGCGCTGAGTGCAAGATAGGGCCCAAGATGTTTCAAATAGTGTTTCTGTGTCCAGGCCTCCACTCTGTTGGTCTAATTAATTAAATTATTTACAATTTTTTTTTTTTTACCATTGTTGTGGTTTGCATGCTGAATGTTTAAAGAGTACCTATTATGGATTTTTTAAAATTGCCCTTCATGTAGTGTGTAACATAGATCTAAGTGAACGAAAACATTCTGCAAAGTTTTAAACATGAAAGTTCACCGTATACAAAGTTATTGTCTCTCAAAAGTAAGCGTCGACTCTGAGTCGCTGATATGAATCGGTCGACGAACGATGCATTTTCTCTAACTTTATGACGTAACTTGTACAAGTTATTTGAATAAGATACGCCCACTCATTGCGCTCGTACTCGTAGAAGCCAGGGAAACTTGAAAACATCATGGCGACGAGACGATGTGTTCTGAAGTGTGACGCAAAAGCAACATTTTTTCATCTGTCCAGAGACGAGCATTTGAAGAATCAGTGGCTACAGTTCATATATGCAACTATACCACAGATGTATAGTCCAAAGATATTGCTGTGTTCGCGTCATTTTGAAGATGATTGCTTCAAAAACATAAATGCTGTCAAATATGGAAGTCACAAATATAGAGGGATTATATCAACCCAATTAAAGATTTATGCCATAAGTGTTAGCAATAAAATGTTAAAAGATCATTATTATACATGAAATATAGTTATGTTATATATAATTAATAAACTAATTCAAAACATGGAAATAATTTAAGCATGCATATATATATAATATATATATATATATATATATATATATATATATATGTATATATATAAATAAATAAAATATTTATTACTTCACTTCCTTTGAAATCAAATTATTGTGATTTCATGTTGCATTACTGCATCAATTGGAAGAGAATTACTTTAATATAAATTAAGTTCCAAGTGCCCAACCAAAGGGAACATTAATCACAATAATGGTGAGAAAAGGGAAATCAACAAGTCAACTAAAGAATTTTGATGTTCTCCCAAAATTTGTGTATTGACAATATTCAAGATGATTGGAAAATGAGCAAATGCAAATAAGAAGAATGATGACTGCAGAAGTGGAAGAAATGAGTGAAAAGTCTATTAAGAATTGCCCCGCCTCATAAACCATTTGCCCCGCCTGTTTTTTTTTTTTTTTGCTTTTGCAAAATGGTACTCAAACCAGTCAAGTAATGTTTACTAGGTTTTTCTGAGTAACGAAGGCATAGCATGCAAACAATACAGATTACTAAGAAATTTTAAGTAAATTCAGCAAATTATTGGACATTAAGTAAAGTTAACTTAAAAATTCTTAGTAAGAACAATGTTAGATTTTACAGTGTAGCTAATTTATTAATTTGGCAGAGATTTCTTGTGCCTGTTTAATACCGCACGAGCACTCTTGCGAGTTAATTTAAGTTAAATAATTTATGTATACTTAAGTAATATTCAAGTATATATTTGAGTATACATTATGTAGTAAGTATACTAATGTCAATATGTACTAGTAGTAAACTTGTAAGTGTACTATTTTAATACCGCTTGGGACTAAATTGGCCCACTTTAAGTATATAAAAGTATGTTTAAGTGTACTATAAGTGTAACAGTAGTAAACTTTAAGTGCAAAAGTAGTTCATAATTACATTTCTCATTTGTACTGCAAGTGAACTTAGGGGTATAGTAGTAGTTTACTCTTTTAATACTTTGAAGTATACTCTCAGTAAACTACTAGCTTAGTAGTTTTATACTACAAGTTTTCTTTAAGTGAACTTAACATTATACTTATAGTTTACTACTTATATATTATTTTTGCACTTATTTTTTATACTTGAAAAATACCTTTAACTGTACTTTAATTTGAAAAACATTTAATTAGCTTCATGCATTATTTTTTATCAATACTTGAATGTCAGTAAGTTACATAAATGAAAGGCAACATTTTAAACAAAAAAGTTGAGAAAATCACATTTTTGTCAAAGACTACGCCTTGATCAGATTCAGAACGATGATGAAAACACAGATGGAGTAGATCGAGTCCAACACCCCCAAAGCTTCACAGTCGGTTTCTCTTCATTGGTTACGCTTCATTTTATTTGGTAACATTTAGCAGTTTTGATTTACATGCTGTTTAATGTTTGATGATCATGTTATCATACATTTGAGTGAGCAATCTTCTATCACTTGTTTCAGCTTCTTCTTCTGTGTTTTGATCCAGAGATTCTGTACCAGAAGATGTGTCGTAGCGCCCCCTACTGTATAACATTGAAAACATGGATAGCTGGAAAATTCAGTCAATGGTGGGGAAAGAGTAAAGTAGAATTAAAATAAGTTCCTATGTACGCTACCAGTGGACTAGCCTACACAAAAATTCAGGGTAACACTTTATTTTACAGTGTCCTTGTCACATTATGTTACATGTACTTAACATAGTAATAACAGTAAATTATGCATAATTACATGCAACTAACCCTCAACCAAATCCTAATCCTACCCTATCCCTATAGTAACTACATGTAGTTACTTACTCTGTACTTAAATATATAATTACACTGTAACATTGACACCTTAAAATAAAGTGTAACCAAATTCAGATACGCAGAATTAGAAACATATCTGTTTTATATCAATATTTTAATCAATATTTTCAAAAGAAGTATACTAATAGAACACTTAGTAGAACACATTAGTTCTACTAATAGAACACACTCAGTTCCATGCTTATTTTATTTACTCTATTAGCTATTCCACCCGAAAGCTTGTTACTACACTGTAAAAAAAATCCTAATTTTACAGAAAATAACTGTGATTTTTTGACGATCAGTTTCTTTAATTTTAAATTGTATTCAAAACACTGTAAAATTACAAATAATATCTGTAAAATAAAAATTCAGCTGTTATTTTAGGTATTTTGACATTAATGACAAATTGCAGTAATTCACATTTTTTAAACAGGAAATTGATTGTATTTTTCATACAGTATTTTTTCTGTTTTCTTAAATTACATAAAAATGTATGTAAAATTACAAATATAATCTGTAATTAAACAGTAACAAAACAGTTAAATGATAAAACGGTCAAATGACTGGCAGTCCCCAAAAAACTGTAACATTAAAGTAAAACATCCTAAATTAAATAAACTGAAAAACACCGTGATAATTCAGGATTAACCTGTAAAATAACAATCATAAACCTTCATTGTAAAAAAAATCGTAAAAAAAGGGTCAAATGACTGGCAGCTACGGCTGTCAAACAAAAACCATCAAATTAAAGTAAAATCTTCTAATTAAAAACAAACAAAAAAACACTGTTATTTCACAGGTATTTCCTGCATTATTATGATCATATACACTCATTGTAAAAAAATCTTAAAAAAAGGGTCAAATGACTGGCAGCTACGGCTGCCAAACAAAAACCGTATAATTAAAGTAAAATATACTAATTTAAATAAAGTGTAAAAAACTTTAACAGAAATGTGATGCCACCATGATTGAGATCAGTGTTTGCTTTAGTTGGGCTCATGACCCTTGAGTTTTTAACATTAGATTTTCTCTGGCTGCTTTAACTGTGTTTTTATACCCTTTTGTTATGGCAATGAATGCAGGAAAACATATCAGATGATTTTGATCATTTACTGATGATTTTATAGTCATCATGTGGCGGTCTGATTCAGTGATATGACAGTCAAACCTCTGAAATTAGCTGTGAATATATTATATACAGATGGGCTTTAGTGTTATACAAAGGCAATTATCAATATCATACTTTTTTTCACATGACTTTTTGAAATATTGTGGCATCAGTACGAGAGCAATTTAAAAAAAACGATATTCTACCAAAGATGTTTTGATTTGATTAGTTTTGATAGGAGTATAGAGACATCAAGAATCAACATATGAATCTCAACAATGGTGACAATCAACAAAGCCTTTTTGTGACTTTATAATAGGTCAGAGTTGTTCACCATTGTTGAGATTCATACGCTGATTCTTGATGTCTGAGTGAGTCTGTATAATCCTGTCAAAACATTTGCATAATTACTTCATAAAATCTTAATATCACAATTAACTTCTATAACAGTACTGGCATGCTAAATTAACAACTAATATTTCACAACTTTATCACATCAATCAATCATACCTATCAGGTGGTATCAATAAAGCAGATGACTGCAAGATGATTATTATCACTAATAAGTGACCAACATCACCTGATCTGAGTTTCTCTCTGTTTCCCACAATAACAAATACGTATCAGAAACACATAGTTAAAGCAGCCAGAGAAATACTAATGTTAATATCTGATGGGTCAAGAGCCCAACTAAAGCAAACACTAATCTCTATCATGATGGCATCAAACTTTATTATTTTCAAAAAAATATATCCTTCCAAACCTCTGTTAAGTCTCAATAAGAATGTTAGTATTAAAGTAGCCTGGATTGTAAGTGAGGATGCTGAGATCTTGAGAGATCTGATAGTGTTTAATGTTCTGTTGGGACGTAAAGTGTTTCTGTATGGTGTGTTTTGTGTGTCACCGTTGTGTTGAAGAGTAGAGCCTGAGCTTCAGTCCAGGATGAGCAGAGAAACACTGATGAAATGCTGTGTGTTGCTTTATTTAACAGACAGTAACTGTGTAGTTGCTTATGTAGTGACATATAATCACAGGAAATCATGCATGTAGTTTATAGCAAGAGATTCACTTTTTACAATGAATATGTTATTTAGTAAAAAATCTGTAAATATATATGTGAAATAACTTTCTGTTAAAAAAATAAAAAAAAGATTTCTGCAATAGTCTTTATTATTTAAATTAGGATATTTTACATTCATTTTATGGTTTATGTATGGCAGCCATTGCTGACAAACCTTTTTTTTTCAGTGAAGGTGTTTGATCATAATAATTCAGGAAATAACTGTAAAATAACAGTGTTTTTCTGTAAAACATTTAAGGACAAAGTTTGGAAAAGTTTTTTGCACTCAATTTAAACTAGGATATTTTACTTTATTTTTACGGTTTTTGTTTGGCAGCCGTAGCTGACAGTCATTGACCGTTTTTTTACGATTTAATTTTTTACAGTGTATATAAACTTGAACATGTTAGTTTATAAGACTATTATGATTATTTATAAGAATATTATGTTTTAAATTTTTAAATTTTTTTTTTTTTAATTAGCTATTCAATCAAAGTAGTAAACAGGAGTACAAGCCAAGAATACTTAGAATACTTAATTATACTTTTAAGTATATCTCGATCAATAAGTATAGGCCAAATATACGTATAAGCAAAGTCCTTTTAGGCAAGTCATGCCACTCGGCCGCCATCTTGGCAACGCCTCCGGGCAGCTATTTCAGACTAACAAGACCAGGCTCCTATCCAGTGTTCGAATTATACCGTGAGCTTCGGGGGGTACAGCTATTGCGACTGGTGACGTCACTCTCCAATTGGGGGTTCAAATAGTTTATTTCTCTGATATGTGCATTTCAAGACGTTTGAAGGCCAAAAAAGATAAGAAATAGCTTTAAAACCATGTCAGCGGGCAGTAGATTATTTGTCAATACCTCCTCTCTCCATCACCCTTTCTTTTCTCTCAGTCTCCTCATCTTGCCCTGTCTCTTCCCCTCCTAAAGCTGAGCTTTTTTAATTTACTGAAGGCTACAAATTGGACTATATTAATTCTCAATATGTACACATTCATTATTAATCTTGTGCCTAACATGATGAAAACGGCGTTGTTAATGTGTCTTGTCCCCTCACAATGACAGTAAACTATAGGCTACATTACATGAGTCACGTTACATATAGGCCTATTTTCAGTTCAAAATGGCAAAATTAGACAAAAGTTTATTAGTTTGCCTGATTTTTTTCATTCGATGGGCAATTATGAAATGTTTAGTTTAGCAACTTACATTATCTCGCACTTGACTGTAAACTGAAGCAAGTCACTCTGCTAAAATTCATGCTCAGCAGCGTCTGAACATAAAGCCCGCCTACTTTGATTTGATTGGTCATCTCAAATATTCTGACATTGACGAGCAGTGACAGACCAATGAGGCTCAGATGAACACACACACACACACACACACACACACCTCTGTTTCTGACGTGCGCTCTGCTCGGCGCTGCAGCGGATTGAAGATGAAGAACGCGCTGAATCTGATTATAACAAAACTAAAGTGAACACGAATTTGTGTAGCCTACACAATTACTACTTATTACATTTTTTCAGTACCCCCCAAACTAATATTTTCATCCCTTTTGGGAGGGTCCAAGTCTCATCTAGGGGGGTCGGACCCCCCCAATACCCCCCGTAATTCGAACTATGCTCCTATCTAAATGAATGGGCAGAGAGTCAGAACTGCTTCACTAGTCACCGTGACATTAAAACTGCATGTATAGAAACAGCAGTAAAATATGATAAAAACTGCTGAAAAAGTTTGATGACTTTGCCCCAAAATAAGGTTTAAAACACCTTTTTCCCCACAGGTTATACTTTTACTACGCATGTGCAAGGGTTCACGTCTCCGCTGTCGCTAACCTCAACTCAGTGGAACCAGACGATAGGCTTAAATGTTTCCCGGCTTGACTGTTAAAAGCAGACGATTGGCTATCCAGCGGGAGGGGCAGGACATGTGCATACAACCGCCATCTTTGGCGTTACGGGTTTTACCTATATAGTTGTATTGAGGATTGAGGAAGTGGCATGTCATGTCTATATAAATTGTCTCTGGTATAAGTCAAGTATACTTAAGTGTAATTTGAAGTAGTCATTTCTGAGAAGTACACAAAGAGTAGACTGAATGTATACTTTCTTATTTTTAGTTTAAAAGAAGTATACTAATAGCACACTTGAATAAACATATTGTTCACAAGGGTAAGCAGAAGCGGAAGCAGTAAAAGTGTCCACTTCTCCCACACACACCATATAACATGCTGTGTGTAGTGTAGTTTAGATGCTTCAACTTAAGCTAAACTTATACTTTAAATAGATTTAAAATGCTTTTGTGTTTTTGGGCAACTCCTGGCAACAGCGTTTTTGTTTTCTTTGTTGTACACAGTTCTGAAAGTCATAATGTGACTTTGTGAAATACAGCGGACATCATGTTTTTATTGTGAAATTACCGTTTTCTCATGTCAAACCGTGATGATTTTGACCGCAAACAATGCACTGTCACTTTAATCGAGGGTGAGCAATGCAGCAAAAATAGACTTCCTGCCAAAGTGATCACAGCACTGCTTCTGGAGGATGAGCCGGCCATGATGCCAGTTAGTTAAATGGTGCAAGACAGCTCTCTTATCACAGCAGCTTGGTTCTCCTTCACATCTTGCTGAATGGAATCGGCTTGAAAAAGGCCCTTCATCCATCATTTGCTGGCTTGGTTTACATTTAATAACAAGAGTCATGGCTGGGTGGCAATTTCAAGGCTGCTGCGTTGCAGAAACTGAACTGCTGCTCATCTCACTCCTCGCCCTGCTTCTCTCCTCATATGCTCAATGTCACCATACGACTGATAACACAAAGAATCAAACCATAAAACTGCAGATAATATAAAAAAAATTGCCTCTGCAGGACTACATTCTTCTTTTTGACCTGTTAATAAATCTATATTCTCTATTGAAGACAAAAAGAGAAATTATATACAGTAGATCTTAATGTAGATCTATTTTTTTGTGCACATCCAATTGAAATCCGATCAGATATTGTGAACAGCAAAAAATCACATGAAATGCAATTTTTACAAATCTGTTTCGAGCTACATACATACATATGTGGTGTGAAATTCAAACCGGAACACAAATCGGATCTGAACGGTTGTGATACACAATGTTGACAGTCAATAATTTCAGATTAGATTCCAATCAGATACACAAGTAATCTGATTTGGACTGACAGTGTCTCTGTTTAAGATTGGAAGAGAAGGCAATCCACCCATTCTTTTTTTAATTGGGTTACATTGAATGATTATGTGTACAATGTCTAAGTGGGATTAGGCACCGGATTAGACACCGACACAGGAACAGACCCCGGTACAGGAACAGACCCCGACACAGGAACAGACACCGGTATAGGAACAGACACCGGCACAGGAACAGGCACCAGCTCTGGCACAGCCCCCGGCACAGGATTAGACACCGACACAGGAACAGACCCCGGTATAGGAACAGACACCGGCACAGGAACAGACCCCGGTACAGGAACAGACCCCGACACAGGAACAGACCCCGGTATAGGAACAGACACCGGCACAGGAACAGGCACCAGCTCTGGCACAGCCCCCGGCACAGGATTAGACACCGACACAGGAACAGACCCCGGTATAGGAACAGACACCGGCACAGGAACAGACCCCGGCACAGGAACAGACACCGGCACAGGAACAGACACCGGCACAGGAACAGACACCGGCACAGGAACAGACACCGGCACAGGAACAGACACCGGCACAGGAACAGACACCGGCACAGGAACAGACACCGGCACAGGAACAGACACCGGCACAGGAACAGACACCGGCACAGGAACAGACACCGGCACAGGAACAGACCCCGGCACAGGAACAGGCACCGGCTCTGGCACAGCCCCCGGCACAGGATTAGACACCGACACAGGAACAGACCCCGGCACAGGAACAGACCCCGGCACAGGAACAGACCCCGGCACAGGAACAGGCACCAGCTCTGGCACAGCCCCCGGCACAGGATTAGACACCGACACAGGAACAGACCCCGGCACAGGAACAGACCCCGGCACAGGAACAGACCCCGGCACAGGAACAGACCCCGGCACAGGAACAGACCCCGGCACAGGAACAGACACCGGCACAGGAACAGGCACCAGCTCTGGCACAGCCCCCGGCACAGGATTAGACACAGACACAGGAACAGCCATCAGCATAGGAACAGACACTAACACAGAAACAGACACTGGCACAGGAACGGACACCAGCTCTGGCACAGGAACAGATACCGGCACGGGAACAGACATCGGCTCCTGCTCGGGAACAGCCACAGACATAGGAACCGACCTAGTCTCTGGATCGACCGCCGGGACGTGAACAGTCTCTGGCTGGGCAGACGGGACGGGTCGCTGGGGTGGCGCCGGCAGGGCGAGCAGCTTGAGCAGGGCGGGCAGAGCAGGACGCCTGGGCGGCGCGTCAGGGATAGCAGTCACCTCCGGGATGGTCTCTGGATTAAAAGCCACCAGACAAGTCGTTGAGGAGGCCTTTCTCCTCCTCCTCCGTCTCAGGACCACCGGACTCGGGACCACCGGACTCGGGACCCCCGAAATCGAATCCTCCCGGACCACCGGGCTTGGGACCACCGACGTCGGGTACTCCTGAACCACTTCTGGAGGGACTCTCACTTCCGTCGTTGGAGGATTCTCAGGACGATCGAAGAGTCCTACAAACTTCTCAAAAGTCAGCCTTTGAAGTCCTCTCATAATACCGAAAGGCAGAAGGTCATCAAGGGCATAATTAAATAAATCCTTCAAGGCATTATCACTCAGTTTCAGTCCTCTCAATTCTCTGAACCTCCATATCCGTTCGTAAACAGGGCATGACACAGGAGGGACCAGTGCTCTGTGCGATTCCTTCCTCCGCTGAGTCCTCATTCGGGCTGGTTCGTTTGGTCACGGCTGGATAGAGGAAAGGATCGACGACTCAAGTGCAGGGAAGAGGATTTATTAAAGTAAATATAAATGCAAAAAAACTAACAAACAAAAGCAAACAATAAACAAATCAGGTCCAGCAGGAAACACGCGGAACATGTTAACAACGAACCAGCACAGGACTACAAACACAGGGAGACTAAATAGGGGAGCAAACAAGGAGGGGCAGGTGGGACAAATTAACCAATAATCAGATAACAAGGAAGGTGGGGTCAACACAGAGACAGGAACACAAAACACCACATGTGCTACACATGACAGGACAGACATGTGACACATGCTCATCATTGTAACCTTTCATGCCACAATCTAAATATGATGCCATAGATCTAAATTGGATTCATATAATTATCACTTTTCACGAGTAGTTAACATTGAGAGCAGTAATAGTAAAAACGTGCTAAAGGTTTTCGAGAGAGTTCCACATGTAATACTAGCTATTTCATTATGTAAAGCTTTCAGCCAATCACAGCAGTGGGCGTTTACACTGAAGTCTCACAGCCAATCACAGCAGTGGGTGTTTACACTGAAGTCTCACAGACAATCACAGCAGTGGGTGTTTACACTGAAGTCTCACAGACAATCACAGCAGTGGGCGTTTACACTGAAGTCTCACAGCCAATCACAGCAGTGGGTGTTTACACTGAAGTCTCACAGCCAATCACTGCAGTGGGCGTTTACATTGAAGTCTCACAGCCAATCACAGCAGTAGGCGTTTACACTTAAGTCTCACAGCCAATCACAGCAGTGGGCGTTTACACTGAAGTCTCACAGCCAATCACAGCAGTGGGCATTTACACTGAAGTCTCACAGCCAATCACATCAGTGGGCGTTTACACTGAAGTCTCACAGCCAATCACAGCAGTGGGTGTTTACACTGAAGTCTCACAGCCAATCACAGCAGTGGGTGTTTGAAGTCTCACACAGACACTCCCCTCCAAACAGAGCGTTCAAATCAGAGGGCTAAAATCAGGGTAGGAAAAATGCCTTTTTATTTCTAAATTATGACAATTTTTTAAGTACAAATCATACTAACATTAAAAGTGCACCCCAGGAAACATTATGAAACAATACAACAATGCAGTTCATGACCCCTTTAAGTGTAATTGTTAAATTTTCTCCTTTTGTGTGCTTTGTGTTTTATTACTTAGACTTTAAGGTTGTATTCTGCCTGATTTTTGTGCTGTTTTCTGTTTACAGCACCATTTTGTAGTCAGTTTGTAGTTTTTCTGTTAATTAGCCCATCATTGTTTCTAAGGTATTCCTTGCATATAGATTTTCTAATATGCAAAAAAAGTTCTTTTATTTGTGTAGCCTACAAGAAAAAAAGCTTTTTTTAATGTATTCTATTGATCAACATTCATTCATCATTATTACAGTATCAAGGGCAATGGCAGACAATAATAATTTTGTCGTAATATTGCAGCCTTATGCCGAGTTCAGACTGCACGATTTTCAAAGTAGTCGGGTCACTGTTCTTTTCACACTGCATGACTATCTTGGCCAGCATTCAGTCATTACTGTGTTCACACTGAACGATGGATCGGCGACAGGAGGTTTCACACTGCATGACTTTACAAGAGGAAGAATCGCCGACAACTGTTTGGCACGCAAACTACGTTTCACAACCAAACACACGAGAGAAGAGATAAGAAAATGACGCAAGATCACGCGTGCGTGAGACCGGAGTTCTCACGCGAAACTCAAATTGTTATTAAAAATTATAGCCTGCAAGAAGCTTGCGATCCCAATCTGTGAGCTGATTTGCAGCGAAAAGGAGAGAGAAAAAATAAGATTATGCAGGAGGAAATGGTTGGGGAGACGAGATCAACTTGCTGAGCTCTGAGCATGGATTGTGTGTTCTACAAAGAGAGTTGGGGGTAAAGAAATAATTTTGCAATGTGCTGTTGGTCAAGCAATATGTAGGCTACTTTGTTTCTGTTTGATATACTTGTAAATATATCTATTAAAATACTGATATTCTGGTCTATAACTCCTCCCCGAACTCCCCGCTGCTCTGTATCTTGCTCTCTCATTGGCTGTCGGTCATCGCCGATGTAGTTTTTAGTCAGAACACTTTTCACACAGCAGGATTTTGAATCGCCGACAGGTCCAGATATTTAGCATGCCAAATATCTCACGGGTGTCGGCGACTCGTCGGTGATTCTCTCAGATCGCGTCTTTGCTCATTCACACTGCATGATTGTCACTCGCGTGAACGAGCACCGATTTGCCTGTGATTTCGGGCATTTGTCGGCGATTTCTCAAAACCTGTCGGCGAGCCAAAATCGGGGCTAAAATCGTGCAGTCTGAACTCGGCATTACTCTGTAATGAGTGCCTATATTTTATTGTACAATTTATATAGACCTAGATTTGAGTGTGAGAGCCCTGCTTTAAGGTTTGTGTCTGTAAGCAAATTTACTTTCAAAAACAAACTCACCTTTAAAAAAATATTCACTGAAAAGTGTGACCACGAGCCCCCAAATCCGCCATGTCATGTTATGTAACAACTTTTTTTTGTTATAGTTCTTAGGGTTAAATAGGTCTCCATAAATCCTTAGTTTAAGAAGTCTGTCTCAACCATCTTCTTTCAAGTAATAAGGACTTTCTTTCTGTCATTCTTTCATTTTTTTTCATCTCCTTTTGTTGCTGTCCATCTCTTGAGATGTCTTGTTTCTTTGTCTGAAGAGCTGGAAATGTTGTTTTCATTCTTGTAAGGAACTAGACTGGTTTGACATTTTCAACACAATTACTAAACTGACTCTAAATCCTGATAGATCTATTGTCCAGCTGTGTCCACTTAAGTCTTCATCTGCAGCATCATGGACTGTCTCCCGTACAATCTATCCAATCAAGTTCTTGCGGTGTGACAGTGGCAGTTCATCAGTGGAGGAAAAGAAGGCTCAGCCTCCCAAAATATTATTGAAAAAAAAAAAAACTGTATTATATTCTAAATTTTACGTTTATCAAATTAAAAGAGTTTATCTTCTAACTAATGTAAATAACTTAGATCCATAAAATGTATAATGTACCTTTTTTTTTTCATTTGCAGTAGAAGTGTTAATCCTCTACGTCATCAACATAATCTACATCCCCCTTCTTAATGATGGGTATATATGGCCATACAGGACCTCAAACCGGGTCGTGCCCCTGGGGAGGATGGCTTTCCCTCTGATTTCTATAAAAAGTTTTAAGAGGTGTTAGCTCCTAAATTGCTTTATGTCTTTCAGAATGCTCTGGTAAAGGGTAAGCTTCCAGAGAGTGTGAGAACCAACATAATCACTCTCATTCATAAAAAAGGGAAAGACTCCCCTCTTATTTTTGCACTGGTCTTAGAGCCATTAGCTATTGCAATACGTAATAATCCAAATATTAAAGGTATCATAGCGGGCCAGCAGGAGCATAAGGTACCTCTATATGCTGATGATATCCTACTTGTCCCCAGTAATCCACAAATGACAGTGCCCACAATCTGCTCTTTAATTGACGATTTTTCCCAGATCTCGGGCTATAAAATCAATTGGACTAAGTCAGAAGTAATGCCCTTGTCTAAGAATTGCCATGGGATAACAGGGGACCAGTGGCCATTTAGATGTGTCACAGTGTCTGGTTGTGTTTCCCTGGGTTATCACTAGAGGTCCTCGTTTTCAACGGTGTCATTCACGATTAACTACATTTCCCAGCATTCTGTTCTTCCACTCATCTGATCATTGCACACAGCTGTTTCCCGTCACCTTGTTAGTTCTGTGTGTATATAAACCCTGTCTGTGTTAGTGTTTGTCATGGAGTCCTTGTTGATTATCACACCACTTCTAAGGTCTGTTCTTTGTTTCTTGTTTTCTTGGATTGTTTATATGGCTATTGACCCCTGCCTGTACTGTGTTTTGAGTACGGATTTCCTTAAATAAATACTGTACTGCATCATTGGATCTTCTGTGTCTCTGTGAGTGTGGATCGTGAGAAGATGGGTCTCATCAGGCATGGTTTATTTGGGAATTAAACTTATATCAGGATTGGAGAAACTAATGCAGATTAATTTTCAACCAATTAATCGGATATTCAAAATTTGTTACAGAACTGGAGTAAACTCACAATGTCCATTCTGTGTCGAATTAATTTAGTTAAAATGATAAAATCATACATGCTTCCTCTTTTGATACCACCATCCCTTCTGAAGTAATACAATAAATATGTAGAATCCTTCATCTGGCAGGGGAAGAAACCCCTTTTTAATCGTACTAAATTGTATTCTGCTAAAGGTTCAGACAGGCTTTCTCTTCCCAGAATTGACTGGTATCATTGGTCCTCTTGCAGCTGGCTAAAGACAGTATGGCATTCAATAAAGCCCCTGCCTGGGTGCATATTGAAAAATAACTAATTGCCTCCTTTCCAGCGGAGGCCTTCTTGACACAGCTGAGCCGATCAATACCAGACCAAAATCCAGTTCTTAAATTTACTAGGGAAAGCTGGAAATTGTATCACCAACATTCAAAACAAACCCCGTGGCTAACAACTAGAGCCTCGGTGTGGCACAACACCAAATTACGGATAGATAGGAGGGCTTTCTGCTGGATACAGTGGGCTAATAAGGGAATATGTTATTTAGATAACCTGTATGAGGGCGAACATGTGGTCTCATTTAATCAATTACAAACTATCGCACACTGACTTTTGGAAATACCTCCAAATAAGACATTGTCCTGACCCACCAACGGATATACAGCTTCTGTCTGCTGCTAACGGTCACAAAAGGGATGGGCTCAGCTTTCGAGGCCTATATTAGAGGTGCCAATGCACCTAATTTAAATGGTCTTAAAGTGGCATGGGAAAGATATTTAGGGGGGGATGATCAATGAAGAAACCTGGAAACAGGTTGTATCAAAATGGCATACTAATCTTGAAAATTCATATGTAAAATTCAGGCCATGCTGCGAGGCATCTGCAGATAAGACCACCGGCTGATGCACGTCAAAATACTGAAGTACAGGAGGACTTGTGAGTAGTTCTTTAAGTCTGGTGAATGCTGCCATGTGGTGCTCCTGCCAGCACCACTCTACATCCTGAAGCAGTAGTTGTCCATAACCTGGCGCAGTCGCAGATCATTCTCTTCTCCTGTGCTGCCCCAGACGAGGATGTCGTCAACAACGATTACACATGGTTGTCCTTCAAAGAGCTGCTCCATACACCTTTGGAAAACTTCACTACCCGTGGATATCCCATTAGGCATTCGGAGGAAGGCATATCGGCCCACTGGGGTCATGAAGTTTGTCAACTTTAATGACTCCTCACTGAGTGGCACCTGCCAGAACCCACACTTAGCATCAAGGATGCTGAACACCTTGGCTCCTGGCATGTCAGCGATCACCTGTTCCACTGTTTTCATGGGATGATGTGGCCCTGAGGAGGGCTTTGTTGAGGTGGACAGGGTCAATACACAGTCTTGCGGCACCATCTTTTTCACGTGCAGCCACCATAGACGAGACCCACTCAGTGGGCTCCTGAGCTGACTTAATGACTGCCAGTTCAGTCATTCTGTTGAGTTCATTAATTATTTAGTCTTTCATTGCCAATGACACTCGTCTGGGAGCACATATTGTAGGGTGCACAGAGGGGTCCAAGCGCATGTGACACACTACAGGCAGTTTGCCTATGGTGCTGCAGTCAAAGAGATCTTTATACTCTGTGAGCTCGGGGTCCCCTTGTTGGAGATCATGCACATTCGGGCCAAGATGCACAATAACAACATGGAACTGTAGTGTCCCGCATGTGAAGTTTATATAAGTGACACCTAAAGTCCTTATGATGTGACCGCCATAGGCTACAAGGTTGACGACATGGCTGTGGTCGACATGAGCTGGAGAACGCCTCTGGACAGTACATTGTACGGGGCTCCAGTGTCAATCTTCACTTCAAGTTGCTTCCATGTGTTGGAAGTGGATAGGATGGTAAATATCTCTCCCTTATCAGCTGGCACCTCTACACTTTCACAGTAAAACAGATCAAGTTCACTAATTATATGTGTCTGTCTTCCTCTGCGTATGGTGTGGGGTGCTCTTTTTGACTGAGATGAACCATGTTCTGATCTGTTGTAGATGTGTGTTTTGCTTGATCTGCAGCATTTAGAGAAGTGGTTCCACTTCCCACATGCATTGTAGCACTTGTTGAAGGCTGGACAGCTGCTGCGGTCAGATGAATGCTGGCCACAACAGTTTGAACACGTAGAATATTGCATTATGGAGAATATTGGAGAATATTGTGTATGGAGCACAAACTTCACTTTCCTTCTTTAGTTCTTTGTTATTTGTTTTTTTTTATTTATTTCTTTGTTTCCTTTTTCAGACTGCTCATGTAGCATGCATATTTCGATAGCTGAGTTTAAAGTTGTCATGTTGTTGTCGGATGTTGTCATTCTGAATCCCACATACCAATCGATCTCTGATCAGTTCATCGTGCAACGTGCCAAATGTGCATTTTCTGGCTAGTGTTTTAACGTGGCAACGTAGGACTGGATTGTTTCATGTGACTTCTGATTCGTTGTATTCAATGCATGTCTGCCCATAATTACATTCTTTACAGGCAGGCAGATTTCTTCAAATTTCTTTACAAGTACCTCTGAATCTTCCGGATCTTCCCCCTCCTCAAAAGTGAACGTGTCATATTCATCTTGGGCATCGGGACCAGCGAGGTTGAGAAACGTGTATGCTCACACTTTTTTGGTTGCTGCTGAGTGACTGGCGTTGCTGTATATGCGTTTCGCGCTTAAACTTAGTCCAATTGTCCGCAATGTTCTCGTCAAAAAAGAGGGGGTCAATCTTACAAAGTCCTTGTGCCATAGTCACTTTAGGCTAACTTCTGACACCATGTAGATGTGTGTATACAAATTTACTGACACCTCGTGTAGAACTCAGGTCTGCTCTTTATTATTATTATTCACTTCTGCCTTATTTCCACGTTTCCGCTTTTTACTCTTTCTTTCAGACCTCTTACGTCATCCTCTACGTCATCAACATAATCTACACTCATGAAACCTGCTTGTGGCTCATGCAACAGGTGAAGGTTAAATTTTTGGCCAAACAGTCCAAATTATTGTTAGATCTCAAAACAAATGAAAGACTAAATGACAAGAAAGTATATACTGTATATTTAAACTGTTATAAATATTGATTTGAACAACAGCCTCCTCTCAAAATTCCTTCATGTTGTACCATTGCTGTGTTGTCTTCATCTGTTTCCACCTCACTAAATATGGCAATAGAATTGTTCTAGCCCAACACTAACACGGTAGCATAATGAGGGTCCCTACCTGCAAACTTAAGCATTGAGAATGTTGTAAATGTACAGACAGTTTAATAAGAAGATATTTTATAAAGACGGTTCACTTCGGCAGGAGCCATGTTTGGAAAACAGTCTCGACTAATCGAATCATGAACGCCGAGCCAAGTGCGCTGCTGAACTGCCTTGGAATCTCATATGGTCCGTTGTTTCCGGAAGAAAGCACGGAGCGCATAAGAGAAGCACTGAAGGCAACAGAGAAAACAAAATAAATAAAAAAATTAATTAAAAAAAGAGAGACTTAGTTCTTACACAAGATACACAGAAATGGCGGATTATTCAACCGGCGATCCGATTATGATTCGACTAGTCGAGACTGTTTTCCAAAGATGGCTCCTGCCTTTATAAGCGAAGTGGACTGTCGGCCAGCTTGGAAATGCTGGGCTGGCCTCTTCAATGTCTACAATCTAAGCACATTCTCTGGTTGTGCCGAATAGCTTCTCAACCTTTCAATATCCAGTACTTACGGCACACTTCGGCAAACACCCTATCTGCTCCTGGATGATGTAGAGGAGGAACAATGGGCCCTGACTCCATCGACTTGGCTTGGCTAACTCGGCTTATGTCTTGACCCTTGTGACATTGTCGGCAGAATTAGACATGGAATTTACATAATGCCAGTCCTTGGGGTCTATCTACTCCTGTATCCCTGGCTAATCGCCGTTCTTTGGGGAGGCTTGTAGTACCCCTTATCGGGCTACTCCATCTACTGCAACACTTGTAGTCTTGGACAAGAGCAGTGATATGACCTCTTGATCTTGCTTTGAGCGGGTTTCTCACATTGAGTTTCTCACTGCAGTAAGGGAGAACGTCTAGTTGCCACAATTAATCAAATTGTCTGTACAGGTTAGTATACGAATCTGAAGTAGTTGGGAAAAGGCAATGCTGGTTGAAAGGTGATGATTGATCATTTGATTGGGAGCTTGCAGGGTCTTGATGGCGGCAGGGCCATTAGGCGGGCATAGACGGAATGGCTATGGGGTGATGAGTTGAGAGTAATCCGACCCTATAAGGAGGAGTGGTTGGACCGATTCAGCATGTAGCAACTGTAGACCATGTAGATGGCAATATTTACACTTAACTCATCAACTGGAAACGTATGCTCAGCTAATCCCAGTGTCTCTGCAGTAAGGGCTTGACGGATCCTGAATGAGGTCTTGGGTTGGGACGCTGGTGACTCTGTAAAGGTACAGTGTCTCTGTGGTCTGTTTACCAAGCAGCCTTCTGAATGTCCAATCTCAGGTGTATCAGGCATCTTTGCAAAGATCGATCATTACATCTATAACAATTCTCTTTCCTTCAGTGATTCTGCTTGTTAACAGCAGGTGTTCATCAATACTGCTCAATCATCACTTAATTAATCACTTTAGTTATGTAATTAAATTTAACTCTGATTCAGAGTTACTTTAACACTCTTTAGAGAGGGACCATATGTACACTGAGCAGAGTTAATTTAACTCTGGGGATTTTGCTGTGTAGTCTCTGGGAAGGGGTATATGAGTTTCAATAGGAGACTGCAATCATCAGTGCTTCCTCTAACTTCAGGTGATCGACGATAATCTGGTACTTAAATTTCTCTGGCAGGATGTTCTTCAGAGCAATACGCAGCTGTGAGAACTCTCTTGGATATGGTTCTTAACGAAGTTCAGGATGGTGGGAGCTGGTCCCCTATTAGGTAATGGGAGGAATATGTAATCTGGTTGAGCAGATCTATCATGTTAACCTCTTAAAAAAGTGGGTCGCAGCCCCCACCGCCATGGCCCTGTTAGCAGGAGAAGGACGAACTGTGGTGGAGCACGGGAACCAGCTTTCGGCCAATCAGCAAAAGGAGCTTGAGTCCCTGGTTCACAGCTTCAAAGATCTCTTCTCAAATCTTCCAGGTCACACCACAGTTGTCTCACACTATCGCTGTACTATCGCTGTTTCATACCAGGTTTTTCCTCTTTGGCCTCTCCGCTCACAGACCTAACAAATAAAGGCCAACCCGACAAGGTGCAGTGGAGTCCCGCAGCAGAGGAGGCATTCCAAAACCTAAAAGCCACTTTGTCTTCCTCTTCAGTGCTGTACACCTCAGACTTCTCTCAACCCTTCACTCTCCAAACCGATGCCTCTGATACTGGGCTAGGAGCGGTCTTATCCTAGACCAGGGTTCCTCAATCTCGGTCCTGGAGGGCCGGTGTCCTGCACAGTTTAGCTCCAACCCTGATCAAACACACCTGAGCAAGCTAATCAAGGTCTTCAGGATCACTAGAAACTCACAGGTAGGTGTGTTTGATCAGGATTGGAGCTAAACTGTGCAGGACACTGGCCCTCCAGGACCGAGATTGAGGAACCCTGTCCTAGACTATCAATGGAGAAGAACACCCTGTGACATACATCAGTCGTAAGCTCACCCCTCCAGAGACCCAGTATGCTGCCATCAAAAAAATCACTGGCTATAAAATGGGCTGTGCTGGAGCTCCGCTACTACCTCCTAGGGCGCTCCTTTACCCTAGTGACTGACCATGCACCCCTCCAATGGATGTCCAAAGCGAAGGATACCAACGCAAAGGTTACCAGATGGTTCCTAGCACTCCAGGACTTCCACTTTAATGTAAAACACTGGGCCGGAATTTCACATGGGAATTCTGATGGTCTGTCCAGGATGTTCTCTGTCCCTCGGTCCAGGTCCCCATCGTTCCGACATCAGTTGCCCCTGGCAACACACACAGATCAGCTGACCAGCAATCAACACACACCTGACAGCTATCTCTCTTCATCCCGACATCAGTCGCCGCTGGCAACACATACAGAGCAGCTGACCAGCAATCAACACACACACCTGACGGCCATCGAATAATTCATCATTGGGGCTATATAAACACCAGTGAAGTAAGGCCAAGTGGGTTTTGTGATCTACCGGACACTCACTAACGTCTGTTTATCCTTTTTTTTTCTTACAGAAAATGACTAATGAGAAGGAACCTGGAAGCCTTGACATAACTCTCTGCCATTCAAGCCAACTCTCTGCTGTCTGGCTGAAGTTTGCAGTCTTCAATCCACTTTCTCCAGCACTCTCACCACAGGAGCACAAGAGCACCAATACTCCTTCAATCCTCACTATTGCACAACAAATAAAACGCATCACTTACGTTGGTTTAACCACTTACGTGTTTGCTAAATTAGCACTTGGGAAAATGGCGTCACATTTTACTTTAAATAAATAACAGACATTTCACTTTTTTCATTTCAATTCTGTGGAAATCTGTGGAGATGTCTTGCAGTCAAAGATTCTGTGGGGTATAAAACAGTGTCAGCAGCAATATGACTAAAGATGTTCAATAAATATTTTAATTTATTAATAATAATAATTACAAATTATTTCTGAGTGCTAAATCTTCTTTTATGGTTGGATCTTTTATATGTTGTGTACATTTGTTTTCATTTGGTGTTGTTTTATTTCTAAGAAAGCTGAACAATATCTCTTGCAGAAGTGAAGCCTGGGGTGAAGATTGAAGATAACACACCTGTGGATGGTGGCGATTGTAATCACTTTGCTCACTCCCGCTGCCTCTGGCAAACGATGTTCATAAACAGGGTTTTTTTTTTTTTTTTTTACAGGCAGATTTGCAGCCAAAGGATGGAAAAAGTGTGAATTAAGCTGATTGTGCCTAAAGACACTCAACACAAATCAGTTTAGAATCCGCACACTCAGTAACAATGAAACCCACAGAGGTCTCATATCCTTAATAAACCTCCAACCTCATTCATCAGCAACACAAGTTGATAAACACAAAGTTTAATAATTAACAAAAATGCTAAATGCACAACAGAACCCGACAAGATGCTAATAAGTGAACACCAGATCTAAAACAGACAGAAACTCCCAACAGAGGTATTAAAGTGTTTTATTTTTTTTTTTTTGGGGAGATTAAATAATAACAGTATCAGCACCTTAGATAATGGTAGTGATACTTTTTATAAAAATATTGCATCTGAAAATCCAATCCAATAAATTCAATTGTTTCATTTTGTTTGTCAAATAAGCACACAGTATGGTGCACAGCTAAATTTACACAATTTAGCACAGTTAAATTAACTCTGCTCAGCGAACATTTGGTCCCACTCTACAGGGAGTTAACGCAACTCTGAATCAATTAGTGATGAACACCTGCTGGTAACAAGCAGAATCAATGAAAGAAAGAGAAACACAAGAACTACAACTGACTTCCAGCCACAGTCTTATATAGAGTCAACCAGGGGCGTAGGAAGGAGTTTAACATTGGGGGGGGACACCAGGGGCGATTTTAATTTTAGGGAGGCTCAGCCCCCAATGAGAACACACAGGGTTTTTCCTGGCTCAAAACGAGGTGGAGGTGGTAAAATTCTGATCATGTAGCCTTTTATAAGATCATTACAAATGTATTTTTTACAGACCATATCCTGTGATTCCCACAGTATTTTTGTGAGTGTAGCTCAGTACCTCTAGGGGGGTTCGGGGGCATGCACCCCCGAAAGAAAATTTTGTACATTTTAAAAATAAATTCATTAATCTGGTGCACTGAGTCATCCAAATCAACTGTTGAAAATGAAAAATCTCCACGCCAATCGCAGAAGGAATGCTCATATTGACTGTTTAACCGTTAACCGAAAGTAAAAAAATTGACTGATTAATACTAACAGTTAAACGTTTTTTTTTTAAAGATTTTTTTATTTTATTTTTTGATTCATGATTAAAAAAACACATTTGTTAACTCACTGAGCGCGTCGACATGCGCAATCACACGCGCCAATATTCTCCCTGAGCAAGCAAAATGAAGCGAGAGAAAAGAAGTAGCCTAGCTAGGCTACTATATGTGGGACCATTTCGACAGAAAGGGCGACGAAGTTACTTGCAAAATATGCTACGTGGTATTAAAATAAAGCAGTCGTCCAAGTAGCCTACAATGCAGTATCACTTGCGAAGCAGCTTCCCGAAGCTGCCATAGCGAGACGTTATCTCTGTATTCCCGAACATCTGTGCCATCGGAGACTAGAGGGTGTTTTCTCTCTGCGCTCCAGACTTTAGGCTACCCAACAGCATGTAGACTGTAATGCTACTTTTTTGTGATGAATGATGAATGAATTGATGATGAATTCTCTGATTTAGATATTTTCTAAAAATAAATTCTAGTGAGATTCACCTGGTCGCTATAGGCTATGTCAGCTTAAGGATATTTACCATTCATATGTGCCAAATGTCTGTCAGATTTCGCGCTCCTTAACTCTTCTTCTGTTTGGTTTTTCCTAACTCACTGACGGTGCACGAGCTACTAGAGCTATAGGGAAAACATGACATGGATTTCAGGAGAAATAGGTTTTGTTAATGTAGCCTATAGTTGTAAGGCAAGTCGAATGGATTTGGGAAATGGACCGGCCGGGATTTTATATTTTCGGAGCTGGAAAGAAAGACGTATTATTTTGCAACCGCCCGCATAATCATACAGTATGATCAAATATTGGGGGGGACAAATTGTCCTTCTTTGAATATTGGGGGGGACGTGTCCCCCTGTCCCCCCATAGGATTACGCCTATGGAGTCAACTGAAGATAAAAGACATTACATCTCTGAAGATCTCAGCAGAGGAGGATTAAATAACTCCACAAACAAGCATTACCAGCTTCACTTATTACTAACCAGACTGACTTTATTTCTATCAGACGTCAACAGAACTTCTTATTGAGAATAAACAGAGGTTTAGCTGTTGTTGTTTTATTGAAATTGTGGACACCATTATGGTGATCAGTGTTCACCTTTGACAGCTTGACTCTTACAGATTGAGACTCATATTTGTATGTGTTTATGGTCTTTGTAACAGTGTTTACCAAAGCACATAATTTGTTTCAAAGAAAGCACAATAACACTTTTCAATAAGAACTTCTAAACCTGCATGACAAAAAAGGTAAATAAAAACTAAATAATTGCCTACTCATGGTCCCTGCAGCATATCTAGTCAGGTGGTCACAGTAGATGCATTTGAGACATATTTTCCGCACCATCTTCTGCTTGATTGTTATGTGTACATACATACAAAGACAGGCAGGTCTTACCATAGTTGGGGCAGCAGACTTTGAGCCAGCACACACAGGACAGTACGGTCAGGTTACTGAGGCTGCAGAGACCAAATAAAACTCCACAGAAGGCATAGCACATACACATCACCTCTGTGAACAACCACCTGAAAAAAACAAACAAACAAAAAAACATGTCAATCTGGACATTCACTTAAGGCTGGAGTGCCCAATCCTGTTCTATCTATAGTGTTTCAGAAAATATGAATTGTCTGGTTCAGATGTGGCCATTTAAACTGGAAAATATGTAGTTGCAGTGTTTACAGTACAGAGGTGCACAATCATGTTCCCGGAAATCTACCTTCCTGGAGATCCAGCTGAACTTTGCAGGAACATCTGACAATAAACAATGCAACTACATATTTTTCAGTTTATGGGAACATTTAAGTCACAAATACAAAGAAATGAGATTTATTTGAACCAATTGAAAATTTCCTAAACACTAATTATATTCTAGCCATGATGAATTTATTGGCTAAATGAGGCATTTTGCATTTAGTGAACAAACAAATTAAATTTATTAAAAAGTAGTGTTAGTTAGGACACTTTTAAGACAATAGTTGAGAAAACTCAGCATCAGGTTGAGTTGAATTTTAAGTTATGTCAACAGTTCCCTTTATACAGTGTCTTATATACAGATAGTTCAGCAAAAAAAAGAAGAACAAAAAGAAATCTGTAAAAATTTACTTTCCACTATTTTGTGTTTTATATGATTTACACAATTTATTATCACACACCTTATTCTAAATACTAAAGTCTTGACAGGCATACAGTAAATGCTAACACTGTACATCATGCTATCTTGAATTCATTTTTTTTTTTGCATTGTAGTAATAATAAGCAAACTATTTAACATTACATTAATACTAGCAGAATGGTTCATCTGTACTCATGCACTGTTTTATTTAAGTTATTTCACTTAAAACAACATGACAGGCTGCAATAAAACTGTGCATCCGGGAGTGCACTCACTGAATGTTTGAGTGATAAAGGTTTGGATTGCTATATGCAGTGACTTGAGCACTACAAGTGCGTAATGCCCTTAGCGTAATGCATCTGAAGTATGAATGAAAAGTATGAATGTGAACCGCAGGTCTCATCAGGAAACATACGACAAGCTGATGTCTCCTCAGAGGCCTATCACCCAGAGGAGCGTGGAAAGCCACAATGAAAGCCACACACACCTTGGGTAAGACCAGCAAAGAGAGGTGATCTTGGAGGAGCACAAGCACTGAAGCCAACCTCACGCTCTCTACACCAAGTGGAAACACATTCCACTTTAGGCCATACAATCTCCTCGTGGAAGGAGCTCTGGAACTAGTATGGTCTCAACGACTCCAGCTGACAGGCCAGCCTCTAGGTACTAACCCCCTCAGGGGCCAGGCCCAAGGCCCCACAGGTCTGGTCGAGGGTGCTTAATATTGACCCCCCCTGGCCTGTAGAAGCAGGTCCCTCCTCAGAGGGATCTGCCAAGGCTGGCCTGCCAGGAGTGCTATGATGTCTGAAAACCATACCCGGGACGGCCAGAACGGGGCAACTAGAAGTAGGCTGATCCCGTCTCGACGGAGCCTCTCCAGAACTCCAGGGAGCAGAGCGATCAGGGGGAAAGCCTCGGCTACGCCTGTACCATGACGTCCAAACCCAATGGTGATGAATGGGTGAGAGAAAACCACTGGGCCGATCCTCTCGCATATGGACTTCACCACCTCGGTGTGATGAAGTCTCCATTCCCCGGACCTCAGCCCCGGCCTCGACAGGATGTCTGCTCTCTGATCCTGGTGCCCTGGGACATGCATTGCTCTGAGAGATTACAGTTTCCCCTGGGACCACAGGAGGATCTGGATAGGGGGCACAATCTCAGAACCCCATGATGAATCAAGTAGGAGACCACCGACACATTGTCTGCATGGTGACCCCTGAGGTCTGGGAGGAGGCTCCTCAGAGCCCTGCCATCTATGACTGCGCCCCAGACTGTGAGGGAGGCGTCTGTCGAAGCGGCTTTCCGGCGACATGATGCTCCCATCACGGTGCCTTGGGACCGAAACCAAGCTTTTTTCCACATAGATAGGGAACGAAGGCATCTGTGCGTAACCCTGATCATGCAGAATGGATTCCCCCTTGGGGAAAACCCCCTGGAAAGCCCCGCTGTCGATATAATTGAGCACCCTGATACACTGAAGCCTCAGCGGAGCTAGAGATGCATCCATGCAGTGTTGTGCCTGAACGCGTTCATTGAACGATAGTTCATGAACTCGTTCATATTTTAGGCGAACGTGAACTGAACGTACTGTATTAATGCCTGATGAACGTTACTGTGAACTCGTTCATTCTGGTGTCTGTGAACGCACACTCTCTCAGTTTAACTTCGTTCAATTGGGTGCCATATTTCTATAGAGCCTTCCAGGCAAAACCCGGCTAAAACACACCGTAAACAGGCCTTAATATGTCGCGAAAAAAACACCCAATCTGGCAACCCCAGCCACCAGTGTCGCACCGCCGCATGCGTCATCAAAACAAAAAGCAGCATGAAGTCGACAAAGCAGCGAGGACTGGATGCGTCGTATTGTAACGCGTTGTGTCAGGAGGGAAAGGAAACCGGGATAGCTCACATCCGAAGCCACTAGGCCAGATAAACTCACGGAGGCGATTGGCATATCACAACAGCTCGCGCTTTATTTCCCCAATCAAACTTGGGGCAACTGTCTGTCCCACGCTCCGTCCACAGCGTTACAAACAAAACATAAACAGATCAAATAAAATGAGCACCATTACCCGCATACATCGAGGCGCACGGTACAATACCATACAGAGAGAGTGTAGACAGTTTAACAGGGCGCGAGCGCAGCTCTTAAAGGGGCCACACCTATCCACTCCTTCTTCTTCTTCTTCTCTTTCTATGGTGGTTGGCAACCAACTTTTTGGTGCATTACCGCCACCATCTGGACTGGAATGTGGATCAATGGGTCAAACTCATAGACTGTAAACGGGTCAGACTACACTTTTTAAATTCTTTTAATTAACCCAGTTATCTTTAAAAAAGAAAACAAAATATGAAAACAAATTTCGCCAGACCCTCTTTGCATTATTTCATGTAAATTTAGGGTAATCTGATTCTCACCAAGTTGTGATATCAATCTTTGTCTAGCTTGATGGTATTTAGGACAATTCATAATTACATGTTCTACTGTCTCTTGACTATTGCAATATTCACATTATCCATCAACATGCTTTTTCATTATAAATAAAGTTCTATTTAATCCTGCATGTCCTAGCCCTCATTCTAGACACCACATCTTCTTCTCGCCTTTTTCTGTATTCCTGCTCTTTCCCACTTTTCCTTGAATACTTTACAAGTATCTCCCAGTCTGTTCATTGTCCCATAAAAACTTTTTCATTATTTTTAGCTTTAATTATACTTTTAACTTCAGCTTTGCTGTATTTAATATCTATCTCTATATAAGGCTTCTCTGCTGCTTTCTTCGCACATTTGTCTGCCAATTCATTACCTCCTACACCTATATGAGCTGGCACCCATATAAATGTAGTACTAATACCAGACTTTAGCAGATTGTTAGCTAAATGGATTATTTCAAACACTATATTCTGTCTAGACTCAAGAGTGAAGATGCTTGAGACTTATTAATGCTGAACTGGAGTCTGACGCAATCACAGCTTGCTTAGGTTTATTGCTCTCTACCCACATCATTGCCATCCATATTGCCACCATTTCTGCTGTATATACCGCTAAATTAGCATTAATTCTTTCACCTATCCACTTGTTACAGTATGATCATTTAAACGAGTTTTATGACAAGGTCGGTGAGGATGGGAAAAATCGTACATTTCTGTGCAAACTTTGCCCACCGATAAAATTATTGCTGTCTGTGGTTGTGGGCTGTGGCAATAATTTAAAAAAAGAGCTGGCAACAAATTTATGGAAAAAAAGAACTATAGTTCATTTTTGGAATTGTGAACTATGAACTGAACTAGTTCATTTTAAAATGTGTGAACTGAACTTTGAACTAGTTCATGTAGAAAGTGAACTTTCCCAACACTGCATCCATGCATTTGGTAAACGAGGGTAGAGAGCTAGGCTGAACGGAAGAACGCTTCGCCCCCGAAAGCGAACCTCAGGAACTTCCTGTGAGATGGAAGGATGGATGTGTGGAAGTGCATATAGATGGACATGTGGATGTGCATATGGACATGTGGATGCGGGCACTTTATGGCGTGCCTTAGATCTATAGCAAACCAATCCTCAGATTTGATCAGATGATGGGAATCGTGAGCATCTTGAACCTGAATCTACTCTGTCTCTGTCCCTAAATAAATAATTAAATTAAAGTGCATAGAGAGAGCCCCATCTCTATTGCTGTTTTTTAGTTCAATGAAAATTCACGTTGCACTGCCATTTGATGTCGACATAATTTCCGGCTTTATTGACTTTGCCTCCTTATTTCATATGTTCACATGAAACAGGACCATTCCTCACTGCTTATTACTACATATTTTCTACTGCAAGGTGCATGTTGGATAATAATTTCTTTATCTAAAATAATAGGGCATGGGTTTGATTCCTAGGGAATGCATGACATTATTTAAAAACACCCTCCAAGTTAATGTAAGTCGTTTTGGATAAAGGATAAACCAAATTCATAAATATAAATGTATGAACAGTGTGAACTTGTTCAAAAGTGTACATATATACTTTCGTTGAAATACTTTAATAGTGTTATCGTCAACATGTCTACCCCCCCCCCCACCCCACTTCACTCTTCCCAACCATTTCACAGTCCCAACCCACACAGTATGAATTCTTATTTTATCTGTGCTATTTTTGTAAGTCTATGTAAACATGAGCTAGACATACTTTTGAAAAACATTACGAGATCCTCATGTTTTATTCCACTCCACTGTCCAGCATCCCTTGTGAATGGCTCCTTAAACCTCACAGGGCTTGAATAATACATGCTGATTCTGAGACTCAGAGTCTGCCAGAATACCACAGAGTACCTGGGAATATTTATTACAAGGCATTCACTGGTAATTATGGTATTACTGTTTTGATGTTACCACCCTGAAATCTCAGAATCTCAGATGTACATTGAATATCTTATGATTGGAAGCAGAAATTAGATTTTGTATGAAAAATGACTGTCTTGCCCACTCTGAGTATTGATTCTCTGCTATTTGATAAATACAGATAGTTTGAAACAAAAATAACTATTCTGGATAGAAAAACTATTATTTTTTTATTCTATTCCAGCTCTTGTGAAGGTGCCTTTCATTGCTGACAGAAATCCAAACCACTGAAAAAAAGTTAAACGACTCTGTCATTTATTTAAAGTGCATTTTTATATTGGTCTATTTGAAAACCATGGTTTCTGGTAAAAAAAAAAAAAAAACGGTTTTGTTCAGTTTGTCTATATAACAACCACCATAGTAAAAAAAAAAAAAAACACTTTCGTTTTATTTAGTGTTGATGTACAGAAACCATACTGACTCGCTTTACTGACTGTAGAAATTATTGTGGGTTTTATTCACTTCTCTAGTATTTTTTAGTACAGATATGATCACAATAAATACATCAGAATAAACATTAAGGTGTTTCAAATGTGTCTATTTATAGACTAATAAAATATTTTTAGTTTGATCTCAAGTAAAAATCCAACTCTCATATTATAGGTAATTTATCTATCTATCTATATATATAATAGCAATAGCCAACAATACATTGTATGGGTCAAAATTATCGATTTTTATGCCAAAAATCATTAGGATATTAAGTAAAGATCATGTTCCATGAAGATATTTTGTCAATTTCCTACCATAAATATAAAACATTTATTTTTGTGAGTGAATGCAGCACAATCGCGAACAGAAATGGCCAACTTGAAAGGCGATTTTTCTCAATGTTTCGATTTTTTGCCCCCTCAGATTCCAGATTTTCAAATAGTTGTATCTCAGCCAAATATTGTCCTATTCTAACAAACCACACATCAATGGAAATCATATTTATTCAGCTTATTCGTGATATATAAATCTCAATGGCAAAAAATAAAATAATACCCATGTGACTGGTTTTGAGGTATTATATATAATTAGCAACCTTTTACTTTGTTTCTTTGGGAAAATAAATTAACAATAAATCAAAAATGAAGATTTGAACCAAGCTATAAAAATTAATTTAGAAAATCGAATACATGGCTTCTAATTATTTGCATAATAAATTTGTAGAAGAAACACCTTGATATTTAAATTCTTACATTTTTATAGCTGACTACACACACAATAAAGGGGAAGAGGGAAGAAAAGGAATAGCAGCATCAAAAGCCCAGTCATCAGAGAGTTCAGGGTCTGAGAACACGGATGCTGCGTCAATGTGTTTCCAGCTGTTAAATTTGATTTAATTTATTTTTATTATGCTGACGCCTTTTAGAGGATCAGAGAGAGAATGAGATGACCCTCTTTAATGAGTCTCTGGAGGACACACTAACATCTAAAGGGGAAAAGAAAGATAGGGTATGTATATATAAAGAAAGAGGGGAAGACTCTTCTTCTATAAGAAATGTCTCTGCTGTGAAATAGTTTTACCTGTGAGCGAAAGACGAGGGAATTGCGAAGGGAAAGAGGAAAATGGTCATGCCCAGGTCACTGATGGAGAGGTTGATGATGAAAAACTCGGCTGGCTTCAGAGATGTCTTCTTGCGATAGGCAACAAACAATAGAGTGGTGTTTCCCATCAGAGACAGCACACCTGCAGTGAAAGAAGAGAGAAAGAAAGAAAGAAACAAACAAACAAAGAAATACACACTCGGTCAATAAAACAATGAATGAAAAATGTGCCTTAAAATGTGTTATGAAAAACGCCATACAAATAAATGTGACTTGACTTGAAAATAAAAGGCTAAAGTATGCAGACAGATTAAGGGTTAAACAGAGAGTATTTGCTCTTAGTAGTCGTTGAAAGTGTAATCAGTGTCAGATAAATCCACAGATCTTTGTTTTTCTCAAATTATATTTATTGTTTTTGTTTGGTTCAATCCTTAAATTTTGATTTAATATGAATTAATTTAATATTAATAACTTGTTAATATTAATATTAAAATATACAGTATATATAAATAATCTCATATATTTATCATATAAAGCAATCGTGTCTTTCTCAAGATTTAAACTAAACCGCTCAATTCTGATAGATTAGTTTTACGATCTCATTATGAACGTTTTGCATGGGCTGTCAATGGAGGGAGAACATGATTTTACCAAGTGCAACATGTTCTTGGATCAACATCTTTGTTGATCATGGAACAACATTCTAATCAACCAAGTTTACATTTTTTGTCAAGCTAACAACCAGGATTAACACACTGAAAAAAATGATTCAGACCCCTTGTAAATGTTACATGTTTTTATCTGGTTAATTTCACTGATTTTATTGTGTTATTTAATGCTACTTATTTTTTATTATAAATTTTTTTATTCACTGGCCTTGTTTAAAACAAGTTAATTTCATTCAGTTAAAAGTAATTAGAAACAAATTCGTTTAATTTAATAAAATGAATACGCTATATCTACTAAATAAAATTGTGCAGATTACAAGCAATATTATTAATTAAATGTAACACATTAGAATTGAGTAATAATTAATCAAATTAATTCCTTAAAAGTTAACCATTTAAAAACATAATGGTTAACACCTGATGTTAAAACCGTAATTTTAAGTCACCATTATGGAGATAAGTATGTGTTTTAGTTGGGCTCTGGACCCTTAAAACATTAACTTTCTTTTTTGTTTGACTGATCTACGTGAGTTATAACAGCCAGATGAACATAAAGGTCATCTGATAGTGTTGGTTGTGTTTTAACATAATCGTTAATTCACAATTGTTTGACCTGAATCACTGAACTCAATTACCAATAGAGGTTTACTTTATTAATTATAGCAGCACTGGCCTTGTACAACATTTTATTTTTAGCCTTTTCAATGAAATCCAAATGATCAAATCAATAAAAAAAATGTCAACATTTTCTTTTTATGTAGGCACACACAGACATCAAGAATTAGTGTATGAATCTCAGCAATGGTGACAAATAGATCACCTCTGATCTCATTATTTATTCATGCAGCAATGCATGATGGGAGCCATGAATGCGTTTTGATTGGTGGCACCCAGAATGCACTGCAACATATAATTGTCACCATTGTTGAGATTCACAGGCGGATTCTTGAAAAAATGTAGTAAATTCAACTCAAAATAATTTAGCTAAAATTATGAATATAATTCATCTGAAATTACTTATAAAATATAAGTACATTCAACTTAAAAAATATATCTGGACTTAGATAAATTTATTTTGTGCAACCCCTTGACATAATAAAATTAAGCAAATTCAACATAACATTTTTTTCAGTGCATCAATGCTACTGCTATCTTTTTCCTCTGATATTTGGGATAAGTTAGTGTTAAGTTTAGGGTTGGGATACGGTTAGGCCTAAACTTTTGGACAGGAATGTGTTGATCCAGAACCATTTAATTCAAAACCTAAATATTTTGATCCAGAACCATTTCTTACTTGGCAAAATCACATTGACCATTAATGGAGGGACGACTGAAATCTCCTAGATTTAATTAAAATACCTTAATTTGTGTTTCAAAGATTAACAAAAGTCTTACGGGTTTGGAATGACATTAATAATTAATGACAGAACTGACTTTAACATGATTAACATGTTTACTATCCTATTCACTATTCTATCCTTTATAATAAGGTGCTTGCAGAAATAAAAATAATGTTTAGCAAGTCATTTTTGACACTTACCAAAGATGGTGTAGATGATTCCCAGGAGCAAGTCATTCTCTTTTGATATTTTGGACATAAACAAGTTCGTTTCAGATGAGTTTTCCATCTGCACAGAAGAAGACGAGAAGCAAATGTAAGACCACATCCAGACCTTTGTTGTAACGGTCACCAGCTGGAGTGCCCTTGAGAGCCACCAGAGGGCACTGCACATCAGACTGTTGTCCTTCCCTAATGAAACTACACTCACCGGCCACTTTATTAGGTACCCCATGCTAGTAACGGGTTGGACCCCCTTTTGCCTTCAGAACTGCCTCAATTCTTCGTGGCATAGATTCAACAAGGTGCTGGAAGCATTCCTCAGGGAGTTTGGTCCATATTGACATGATGGCATCACACAGTTGCCGCAGATTTGTCGGCTGCACATCCATGATGCGAATCTCCCGTTCCACCACATCCCAAAGATGCTCTATTGGATTGAGATCTGGTGACTGTGGAGGCCATTTGAGTACAGCGAACTGATTGTCATGTTCAAGAAACCAGTCTGAGATGATTCCAGCTTTATGACATGGCGCATTATCCTGCTGAAAGTAGCCATCAGAAGTTGGGTACATTGTGGTCATAAAGGGATGGACATGGTCAGCAACAATACTCAGGTAGGCTGTGGCGTTGCAACGATGCTCAATTGGTACCAAGGGGCCCAAAGAGTGCCAAGAAAATATTCCCCACACCATGACACCACCACCACCAGCCTGAACCGTTGATACAAGGCAGGATGGATCCATGCTTTCATGTTGTAGACGCCAAATTCTGACCCTACCATCCGAATGTCGCAGCAGAAATCGAGACTCATCAGACCAGGCAACGTTTTTCCAATCTTCTATTGTCCAATTTCGATGAGCTTGTGCAAATTGTAGCCTCAGTTTCCTGTTCTTAGCTGAAAGGAGTGGCACCCGGTGTGGTCTTCTGCTGCTGTAGCCCATCTGCCTCAAAGTTCGACGTACTGTGCGTTCAGAGATGCTCTTCTGCCCACCTTGGTTGTAACGGGTGGTTATTTGAGTCACTGTTGCCCTTCTATCAGCTCGAACCAGTCTGGCCATTCTCCTCTGACCTCTGGCATCAACAAGGCATTTCCGCCCACAGAACTGCCGCTCACTGGATGTTTTTTTCTTTTTCGGACCATTCTCTGTAAACCCTAGAGATGGTTGTGCGTGAAAATCCCAGTAGATTAGCAGTTTCTGAAATACTCAGACCAGCCCTTCTGGCACCAACAATCATGCCACGTTCAAAGTCACTCAAATCACCTTTCTTCCCCATACTGATGCTCGGTTTGAACTGCAGGAGATTGTCTTGACCATGTCTACATGCCTAAATGCACTGAGTTGCCGCCATGTGATTGGCTGCTTAGAAATTAAGTGTTAACGAGCAGTTGGACAGGTGTACCTAATAAAGTGGCCGGTGAGTGTATATTTCCCATAACTCTCTGCCCGGACTCATCATCCCTGATTGCATCCACGTGTGTCTCATTGCCTTGTTTAACTCACTCTATAATAGCCTGGTTTTCATAATCATTCCCTGCGAAGTTTTGTATGTTGTTGCGCTGAATTTCTTAGCATTACTCTGGTTCCATGTATTTCGGTTTTTGGACTCTCTGCCTGCCTCTGGATTACCCGTTTGCCTTGTTCCCAAGCTTGTGTGTGTGTTTGTTTGGACTGCCTTCCTGTGTTTCGACTGTACATTGGATTACGTGTCTGGATTGCCCCATTATTAAAAGCTGCATTTGGGATCTCAACCTTCTTATCTCAGAGCAGTTCCTAACATTTGTTTTAGTTCGCACACATTCTCTTAATTTTAAAAGCTCATGTTATTCTGCCTTTTTCCCATAATTGATCAATGCGTTTACATTAGAACCGGCTCTAGTCTAAAAGATGAGAAGTCTCTGGAAACTAGAGTCTCATTATGTCTTACCATAAATCAATTTTGCTCTAAAGTGCACACAGTCCACATAGCAAAGAGATGTAGCATGTGTGCAGTGATGCATAACACACACACACACACACACACACACACACACACACACACACACACACACACACACTCACACACACTCACACACTAGAGCATGCCGGCGTGTGTAGGGACTCTGAATGAAACCAATGGATTGATTTGGTGAACATAGTGAATTATGCACTAATGGTATAACCTTATTCTGGAGTACTTTAAGAGGAGCAAAGAGCATATTCAGAGGCAAGTAATATGTCGGCACTTCCACTGCTCTCTCATTACTAACACATTTCGCTTTCTTCCTCTTTCATCTTTAGCCGCGGGCACCTGACCCAGAGGAATATATCACGCACAACAAATGATCCAGCGCTCCACATCCTCTCTCCTATAGCCTACGGATAGATATTTTATCATACAAAATATTGCTCTTTGATATCAAGAACACAACATTTATATGCATCCCACAACCAACAGACCACATCCCCTGTACTCAATTCAGGAAATGTCAGTTGCAAGACAACAATTCTTCCTTTGATTTATGGATTTGTCAGCCAGATGCAAAATGGGTCGTTTGATTGATGCTCTTGAGTTTTGAAAACTATTACACTGGTGGACTGTAGAACATCTTGCCAACTTCCAAGTCAGTTACTAATCTCACATGCAAGCAGTGATGCTTATTAATGAGATCACTAAACATCTGACAATAAGCATATGTTTAACATCTCATGTTTGATGATATAATTAATCTTGTACAGCCTACGTTTAAAAAGGCCCTTCTTATCATCAAGGAAAAATCTCCTTCAATATTACAATAAATCTGTATTTTGCTATTGGTTTTAATAATAGCATTTATTTTGATGGTCCCCTTTAGATATTCTGTTGATTATAAGTAACATTGCACCTACGGTACATGTCAACTAACTCTCATTAGAGTATTAGTTGAGTATTAGTAGACTGTTAGCGGTACGGGTAGGGTTAGTAGAATAAGGGCTAAGTAAAGTACATACTCATAGTCGGTAGAATGCCTAAAGCGGTCCATCAAAATAAAGTGTTTATGTTAGGAATGCTTCTTTTATGTTCCACAGAGGAAAACATAAGTCATTCAGGTATGGGAACCTCATAAGGGTAAGTACATGTTGACAGAATGTTTATTTTTGGGTGAACAATCCCTTTAATGTCACAAAAGTTGGTTGGTCATATAGAGTGATGGATTTTGAATGTGATTGAAAAAAACAAACAAAAGGATCCTTTCTTTATAATGGTTTTGTTACCATTTCAAATGGCTCACTTTTGTGAAACTGTCTCTGATTCTGTCCTGGTGAGAAATGAAAAACTGCCACATCAGTGCTTAGTCTCAGTTAAAATATGAATAATCTGATATTAAGGCATTTCAAAAGAGATTTATGTAGGTATACGCCCAGCACACTCTGTGAGTATAATCTGAAATTTATCCTGATTTGAAAATAATAAGACTGGTTCCTATAAATTAACTTTTTATCGTCCACAGCAGTGGATGATAACGTTCTGTTTTAGGCTCTCGCTTGTCGTCTGCCACTATAAATGCTCCAGCTTTTTAAAGTTGGGTGGATTCTGATTAGCTGTCAATGTTTTTATTGTTCATCAGCTGGAGAAAAAAAATGCTCTGAAAGTGATTCCAATGATATTGTTCATCAGTGTCATTATCGTTATAAATGTACACCTGGACACCGTCACCATAATGTGGGAGGGGAATTACCTCAAGCTATTGGATTATATTCTGGTATAGTGTTATATTGGTATAGTATTATATCACATCATATAATTGTCCATGGTGGAGAAGTCAGATTAGTAGGTTGTATCCGTATTGAGAATTTCCACAACACTAGCTTGTATTCTAGTCCGTTTTAGAACTTCAAACTGCACTTCTTATGTTATGTTTTCATGTTATGTCTTGTTGTTGTTAAAGCATGGAAATGCACCAATGTGTTTGTGACATTTTTTCCTCTGATTAGGTTGGTTGTGAATTACATAAAATTACATTAGTGTGTAAGCACACATATTCCCAGCTTGCAGCCTTGCACACAGTTTATGCTAAAGAGATTTCAAAGGATTTCTTTCCATATTTCAAAAATCCACCTTTGAAATTCTATACGTTTCCTTTTTTTGTCTTTGTCTACTTGCATAGGAGCAACTGACGGCTTGAAAGATGTAACTTTGGACAATACATTTTTTGAAAAATGACAACATCATTCTCAATCCAAGCACAAGTATGCAATACTTTCTATGTGCTTCACCCAATGCATACACAAGCAAAAAGCAGTTTGTGCTCTGTGTGAGTACATTTATTATTTCTCCAAAAAGAGAAATTTCATATTCTATTTATTAACATCAGTTAATTAGTTAACATCAACTAATAATGAAATACTTTAACAAAGTCAATGTTAATTTTCAATACACTTTAATACACTTTAGTTTGTATTTTTTGATGTTGCTGTTTGAGCAACAAAAAAAAATCGCTCCGAAAAAAATTTGAGATCTGCAAGGTTACAAAGTTAAAATTCCCTCCAAACTGATATTTTATTTAATAGAATCCCCTTTTAGAGACCTACACCGAACAGCTCGTTTGGACTACAACACGATTTTTTCCAGATCTTATGAATCAGTGTTACTCATTTAAATAATCTGTGCCCACTGAATACGCAATAAAGGGGAAGAGGCCTAGTTGAGTTGCATTAGAGAAGGGGGCGGCGTGTTAGATGTACACGTTATTGAAAGTCTCGTCGGGAAATTTTTAAATAGGACAATTACATAGCCATTATAGTTTGACATTTACTATTTATGAACGTTCAAGTGATTGATTTCTTCACTTTAACCTCCTTGCGCCAATTCATCTATGGGTAGAAGGAAAAATAGACAAACTTCCAAGGTGACAGCACATGCGCCTATGTCAACAATGGAGCCTATTCAAATCGTTGAAGGGAACGATAGCCCCGTTTCCTCCGTGGAAGTGATTTCATTGGATAATGTTGACGAACAACTGGTTCAATTCACGCCCAGATTTGAGTGATCTCCTTGCTGCTCCCCTGCCTGATACTCCCTTAAAATCTCCATAAAAAAAACTAAACGGGAAAGCATGGAAAGTGCTCTTCAGCAGACATTCTGGCGGCCATTTGCGAGCTTTCTGGCAAATATGAAGAGATGTTTCAGAAAATTTCTGCAATTGACACAAGGACTGAATCTACGGTTAAGCCGTTTGAGACTATGTCGTCAACTGTTACTCAACTTGTTGCTGAGGTAGCGTCGCACAAGGAGTCTCTGAGAGTTGTGGCGACGGAGATTCATGAGCTTCAAAAGGTGAATAAAACCATGAAGGAAGAGGTGGAAGAATGTAAGCGTTACAACTGAAGATGGACATTAAAGCTACATACATCCTAAAGAGAAGGATGGCGAGGATGTCTGGAAAGTTCCCGGTATCAGCGATAACCTCGAGGATGCCGTTGACATTGCACATCATCTTGGCCAGAGAAGAAAGAATGGTTCCCACAGATCAATCATCATACTGTTTGCTCTGCTTCGTCTTCGTTTGTTGTTTGTCGAACTGTGTGTTTTTTGCCTGGGAGAAGAGCATGCACGGGTGGTTCTTGAGGGAGCCCTCTGTGCAAACTGTGAGCGTTTTTCTCTTAAAACGCTCCGCTCTCGTCTAGCCCTCTTATCGAGTGAAGAGGGCTCAGCATCTGGACCTCGTGGTTCAGGTCCCGCTCACGCCGAGGCAGAGCGGCGGCTTGCATCATGGGGCTCCCAGATGGAGCTTGTCGATCACCTTGAGAGGGCTGTAAACTTCTTAGATGATCCGACGACTGACGAGGGCGAGCTGCAGGTCGATCAGGAAGACTTTTCGCGTACTATTCCTGTAGTTAGTGCTCTTCAGGATGGGCAGGAGATGGCTGAGGAGGTTTATAATCAGGTAGATCCTGAACCCTCTCAGCCACCCTGCCCCGTGTATGCAGAGCTGGTGGATGTTATAGAGTGCACCGCCCGTGCATCGACAATTTTTTTCTTCCTGATCAGTTTCAACATCTCAGCATCCTAGATAGCTTAGAAGAACTTGATATTGCAACAGAAACTTTCAACTCTCTCTTTTCCAGCACTTTAGACACAGTTGCTCCATTGCGATTAAAGAAGATTAAATAAAATAGTACAACGCCATGATACAACAAGCACACTCAGGCCCTTAAGAGAGCAGCCAGAAAAATGGAGCACAACTGGAAGAAAACACAACTAGAGGTATTTCGGATTTCATGGGAGGAGAGCTCGATTGCCTACAGAGAGGCCTTAAAAACTGCTAGATCTGCTTATTTTTCAACCCTATTGGAAGAAAATAAACATATTTCAAACACTAAACAAATTACTAAACAAAGTATTTATTTGAAACAGTGGCTAAACTAATGATAAAAAAAAGTTTCAAGCCCACAAGTTTTCAAGCAACACAGCAGTAATGACTTCATGAACTTCTTCACTTATAAGATTGATAATATCAGGGACAAAATTATAACTATGCAACCGTCTACTGCAGTATCGCATCAGGGAGTGCAATGTAGTCTCCCTGAGGAATATTTTGATTCATTTGTTGCTATAGGAGAGGAAGAATTTTGCAAACTCGTTAATTCATCTAAATTGACAACTTGCATGTTAGACCCTATACCGACTAAGCTACTGAAAGAGATGCTTCCAGATGTCATAGAGCCTCGAATCTGCCTTTTCTGTCAAAGATATTAGAAAAAGCAGTATCCTCACAACTGTGTTCCTTTCTTGAAAGAAATTATATCTGCAAGGATTTTCAGTCAGGATTTAGACCGTACCATAAAATTGAGACAGCTCTCGTTAGAGTCACAAATGATTTGCTCTTATCATCGGTTATATCTCTCTATTAATGTTACTTGATCTTAGTGCTGCATTTGACACAATTGACCAGAACATTTAAATAGACTAGAAAACTATGGGCCCTATTTTAACAATCTGAAACGCAAGTGTGTGACGAGTCTCTACTCATCTTGCTATGGCGGGCTAGTGGGTGTGGCTAGAAGACTCATCAAGGGAACGATGTCCACCTGTTGATCCCTCTATAAAAGTTAGGCTGGCTAGTGTAGAGGGGGGTCTGTTCTCTGGGTTATTTTGTGTTTGGTTTGGGCTCGACTTTTGTTATTTGGTTTAGATGTTTGTTTTCTGTTACTGATACTTGTACATCCATGCACCTGACAAACATTACAGATGACCATGTTTTCTTATTTTTTATGTTTTAACATTTATGTTAATAAATGTTTATTTTTTGCAACCCAATCACTGTGTCCTCCATTTCATTTGCCACGGCTTTGAGCCGGTCGTGACAAATGTGGGGGCTCGTCCATAACTTTGTTTGTATGGTTAAATAATTGATTTCGTTAATCTAATGATTAGGTTGTTAAATGTGTTTTTTTTCTTAGTAATGTTTGAGGAATATTGAAATTTCGTGGAGGATTATAGTGATTGGTTTGTTTTGTTTGTTTTTGGCCGATTTCACGGGAGGTGGGTTTCGGTAAGTACTGACTCTATTGGTATGTTTGAGGAGAGGTTTCTTGTTGGATATGCTTTTCCCTGTTTAGGGTTAGCAGGGTATCCTTAACTGGATGCTCTGATTTTTTTTTATTTTAGTTTGTTTTGTTTGTGCGGTGAAAGCAGCTAGAGCAGTGGTCTCGGGAACACGTCCGTGTTTTGTAATGGTGACTTGTTAATCGGTTGCCATTTTCAAACACTGGTTTACAGTGTATAAAAACCCGCTGCAAGTAACTGTACGAAGATTAGGGATAAGTTTAGATAGTTTTTGGGTTTAGTTAGAGGGAACTGTTTATCCAATTTTTACCCCCTCAGATATATATATTTCTGTCTGGATTAAGTAGTCGTACGCTTGTATTTCACCATGGATTTAAAGGTTGAGGAATTTATTAGTGCTCCGTCTGAAGATTTGTTGGATGTTTTTACTAAAGACCAACTAGTAGAACTTGCAACTCATTACAAAATTAGCTTGTCAAGTCAAGATAAACGTACAAAAGATAGTATTAAAGCTATGATTAAGATCGGGCTATCTGAACACGGAGTTTTGGAGTCTAAACCCGTGGAAGGCGCTTCCGTTTTTGTAAGTGCTGCATCAATGTCTCAACTAACATTTGACCAACAAAAACAATTGTTGTTAATTCAAACGGATATGAAAAAAGAAATGTTAGAAGCACAAAATCGCATTGAGATATCTAAACTAGAGTTGCAACAACAAAAGCTTGATCTTGAACGTTACCGGTTAGATCTGATAAGAGACGGTAAACTTAATTTAGTGGAAGGAGTAGAACATGGTTTGGCTTCGTGTAAATTTGATGTAGCGACTAATATGAGATTGATCCCAAGATTTGACGAGAAAGATGTTGAACGGTTCTTTTTGTTGTTTGAACGCGTGGCAAAGGCACGAAATTGGCCGGATGAGGAATGTACGCTTATGCTACAGTCGGTTTTTACAGGGAAGGCTCAAGAAGCATATTTGTCTCTTAGTGTAGAGGACGCTAAGGACTATTTGACTGTTAAGAATGCAGTATTAAGGGCACATGAGTTGGTCCCAGAGGCCTATAGACAAAAATTTAGGTCCTGGAGGAAATCCGATAGTCAAACGTATGTTGAGTTTGTGCATGATATTTCAGTTCATTTCAATCGTTGGTGTACAGCTTCTGACGTGAAAACGTTAGATGATTTGAAGGAGCTGATCTTGCTTGAACAGTTTAAAAACTCTGTTTCGCAACGTGTAGCAATATACATTAGTGAGCGTAAACCCGACTCCGCATATGAGGGTGCTGTTATGGCCGATGAATTTTCTCTGATTAATAAAACCTCTTTTGGCTACAAAAATGCTGGAGAATACTTTAAGAGAGAATTGGGGCATGATTTTAATAGAGCTCAAAAAAATGTGGGTAGTATACCTGATAAACAGCGTTTTGGCTTTGTTGGAGGAAATGAAAGAGAAAACATCTGCAATTATTGTCATGAGTTTGGTCACTGGAAGAATGAGTGTCCGTTGTTGAAATCTAAGTCATCTTCAGTGAAACCCGTTGTTTTGGCGGTGACTACCTCAGAAATAAATAATGTGCAAAAGAGTTCTTCGTCACGTATCTCAACATTTTCTCCATTTGTTACTGATGGTTTTGTCAGATTGGTAGGTTCTACGGAAGATATACCGGTCAAAATTCTCCGTGACACGGGTTCATCAGAAACATTTGTCCTAGAGTCCATCTTATCTTTTTCAAACGACTCTTACACTGGGAACAATGTGTTGGTTAGGGGAATTGGTCTGAATGTGATCTCTGTTCCTTTACATAAAATTGTTTTGCATTCTGACTTGATCCAGGGAGAAGTGGAAGTTGCTGTACGTTCCTGCTTGCCTGTGGACGGAGTACAGGTAATCCTGGGAAATGATTTGGCTGGTGAACGGGTTTGGCAGAATGTTTCACCGCGTTTGGTCGTCACACCATCTGGGTCGACTTTTGACACGGGGGATGAAATGTTTACCTGTTCTTTGAATGGGTTTCCGTCATGCGTGATAACCAGGTCTATGAGTAAAATACCTACTGATGTTACATCTGAAACTAAGGAGATGTTGAGGGCACCTCTAGAAATTCCTTTCTTCTTGTCTGTGTCACGCGATGACCTAATTAAAGGACAGGAGACTGACGTTACGCTTGTTGAATTGTTTGATCGAGTTGTCCCTTATGACACAATCGTAAACCTTCCTTCTGGGTATTATCTAGAGGAAGGTGTATTGGTTAGAAAGTGGGTGCCGCAAGGAGAATTTGTAATTGGTGATCCAGTTGTACAAATTGTAGTCCCTCAGTCTCTCCGTCAACTTGTTTTAAAAACGGCACATGATAAATCTGGGCATTTGGGAGTGAAAAAGACGTACAAATTGCTCTTGAGGCATTTTTTTTGGCCAAAATTGAAGCGTGACATATCGAAATATATTAAATTATGTCGAACATGTCAGCTTACTGGAAAACCGAATCAGTCTATGAAACCTGCCCCTCTCTATCCAATTCCTGCTATTAGTCAACCCTTTGAGCATCTTATTGTGGATTGTGTTGGGCCATTACCTCGATCAAAGGCAGGGAATGAATATTTGCTTACGGTCATGTGCCAAGTGACTAGATATCCAGCTGTGTATCCGTTACGTTCGCTAACCACAAGGTTAGTTGTAAAAGCACTGACTCAGTTTATATCGGTGTTCGGAATACCACGAATTATTCAGTCTGATCAGGGGAGTAATTTTACTTCCAAATTGTTTGGTCAAGTTTTGAAACAGCTCCATATTCAACATAATCTTTCCAGTGCTTATCATGCTCAAAGTCAGGGGGCACTGGAAAGATTTCACCAAACATTAAAGTCTTTACTAAGGTCTTATTGTGTTCAGATGAATAGGGATTGGGAAGCTGGGTTACCTTGGCTCATGATGTCAGCTCGAGAAGCCGCTCAGGAGAGTACTGGATTTAGTCCGAATGACCTTGTTTTTGGTCATGAGGTGCGTGGTCCTTTGTCTATTTTGGCTGCTGATTGGAAAAAGGTTGATCCACCAAAAAATATTTTAGCATATGTGAGTGATTTCCGCAGACGAATTTTTGAAGCCTGTCAATTGGCAAAAGCATCCTTGAGTAAAGCACAAGATCGAATGAAACGACTTTTTGATCGTCGTTCTGAACTGCGTTCATTTCAATCGGGTGATCAAGTTCTTGCTCTTTTGCCTATTGTGGGATCACCGTTTCAGGCTAAGTTTGTAGGTCCATACACTGCTGCTCAACAAATTTCTGACCTTAACTATTTGATTAATACTCCAGATAGGAAAAAGAAGACCAGAGTGTGTCATGTAAATTTATTAAAGCCTTTTTATGGTTCTGGAGATTTTGCTGACACTAATATAAGTCAAGATAACATCGACATACCTAATTCTGGTATCAAATCTGTGCTACTTACAGGTTCTTTGAGCTGTGATGCTGAATTAACAACAACTTCAATTCTAATAGGTGGGGATCAGGATGAGATTGATCCTGGAGATTCTATTGTTCAGGGTCGTTTACATAATTCAGAAGCACTAAGCTCTTTGCCTGATCGTTTTAGTCATTTAACGGAGGTGCAGCGTACCGATTTGATTGATTTGATTTTTGAGTATATTACACTGTTTCCCGACACTCCGTCACGTACAAGTCTTATTGAACACGACATTGACGTGGGAGATTCGCCTCCAATTCATCAGCGCTACTATCGAGTATCTGCGAATAAAAAACAACAATTAGAGAAGGAAGTTGACTATATGTTAGCAAATGGTATTGCTGAACCTTCTTTTTCTAGTTGGGCTTCTCCGTCATTGCTGGTGAATAAATCTGATGGATCATTCAGATTTTGTACTGATTACCGAAAGGTAAATGCCGTAACAAAACCTGATTCATTTCCCTTGCCTCGAATTGAGGATTGCATTGATCAGGTGGGAAATGCAAAATTTGTTAGCAAGTTTGATCTACTAAAAGGTTACTGGCAAGTGCCTTTAACTGAAAGAGCTCGTGAGATTTCTGCTTTCATTTTACCGTCAGGATTATTTTCGTACAACGTTATGAGTTTCGGGTTGAGAAATGCTCCTGCAACTTTCCAGCGTTTAATGAATCGGGTTATTTCAGGTTTGAGGGGATGCGCTGTGTACTTAGATGACGTCGTTGTGTATAGTCAAACTTGGGAAGAACACCTCATTCAAATTAGAGCACTATTTGATTGATTTGTGGAGGCAAATTTGACCGTTAATTTGTTAAAATGTGAGTTTGCCAAGGCCACAGTAGTTTACTTGGGGAAAGTGGTTGGGCAGGGCCAAGTGCGCCCTGTCCGTGCAAAAGTAGAAACAATTGACAATTACCCTATGCCTACCACAAAGAAAGAACTGATGCGATTCCTTGGAATAGTGGGTTTTTATCGTTGTTTTTGTAGAAATTTTTCTACAGTGGTGGCCCCCCTGACAAACTTATTGCGGAATGGAGTAGATTTCTGTTGGACGCCAGGTTGTCAACAAGCCTTTGAAAAGGTAAAAATGCTTCTTACGGAGGATCCTGTTTTGAAAGCTCCAAAATTTGACCAAGCATTTCAGTTGCAAGTGGATGCCAGCAATGTGGGTACTGGTGCCGTTCTCTTACAGACTAATGAAGATGGAATTGATCATCCCGTTGGATTCTTTTCTAAAAAGTTTAATTCTTATCAACTTAATTACTCTGTGATTGAAAAGGAGGCGCTTGCGTTGATTTGGGCTTTACAACACTTTGAAGTGTATGTGGGTTCATCTGAGGGACCTCTGGTGGTTTTTACTGATCACAACCCTTTAGTTTTTCTTCACTCGTTGCAGAACCCAAACCAGAGGTTAATGAGGTGGTGCTTGTTTTTACAGGGATACCTGTTAGATATTCGCCACATTAAAGGTTCAGAGAACATAACTGCTGATGCCTTGTCCCGTATTCATATAGTCTAGTGTCAAAGGATTTGTTACATTTTTCCTGTCTTTTCTCTTTGTTCTTTTCTTGATTTGCTTCCCAGGTGCAGAGGTTGCTGGAGGGACGGGAGACGTGAAAAGACTGGGGAAAATTTAGAGTTGGACTTACTGGACTGTTTGCTTAAGTTCGCTTACTGGACTGTTTGAATTTTGTAGTGGTGGGGTTTTGTTTGGGTTTTGGGGCGTGTTTTAAGTTCCTATGCTCTTCTTTTTAGGGGGAGAGTGTGATGAGTCTCTACTCATCTTGCTATGGCGGGCTAGTGGGTGTGGCTAGAAGACTCATCAAGGGAACGATGTCCACCTGTTGATCCCTCTATAAAAGTTAGGCTGGCTAGTGTAGAGGGGGGTCTGTTCTCTGGGTTATTTTGTGTTTGGTTTGGGCTCGACTTTTGTTATTTGGTTTAGATGTTTGTTTTCTGTTACTGATACTTGTACATCCATGCACCTGACAAACATTACAGATGACCATGTTTTCTTATTTTTTATGTTTTAACATTTATGTTAATAAATGTTTATTTTTTGCAACCCAATCACTGTGTCCTCCATTTCATTTGCCACGGCTTTGAGCCGGTCGTGACAAGTGTCAAAGCGCAAAGCGCAAGTAACTTTGTGGACGGATCCCGGCGCTGTTGCTATTTTCCCGGCGGGATAAATGCCTCTTGGGCCTGGCGCAAATCTAAAAGGGGTTGGTCTGAAGTAGCTTCATTATTCATAGGTGTGGTTTAGGCGTAACGTGAAATAAACCAATCAGAGCGTCATATCACATCCCCTTTAAGAGCATGATGAACGCGGTGCGCTTGTTCCATGGCGCAATACTATTATAACGGCGCATTTACCAGGAGCGCCTCAGAATCGGTTCACAGCCGAGGAGATCGATGTTCTCGTCAGGGCCGTAAAAGAAAGAGAAGTGACATTGGAGATGGGACAAACCCACCCAAATTAGCTTCGGTTATACATGAATATAATAATTTGGGTAAATATGTAGGCCTAAGCTTTATGCCTATTTTTCCCATCGTCATGGACACAACATATTGATACTGTGAAGCTGCTTTGATACAATCTGTATTGTGAAAAGCGCTATATAAATATACTTGACAACAATGATTTCCCTCGTGTTTTAATATTTTTCCTTATAATAATGTATCATTTGCAAAAAGGAAAATGCATCTGTGTAGATGAGAGAATCATCTACAGTGTATGCGCGTTGTTCACACTCTGTATTAGCACGAGCGCTTAAAATAGCATCTGAATGTACGCGCAACGCGCCAATGACTTTAGACTAGGTTTTTTCTGGTCAGTGGCGCAATTGTTTTCTGGAACTGCAAAATAGCACGAGGGAAAGTTTGCGCCGGAACACGCCTCCTCTTTGCGCTGAACCGCCCAGGGAGCGCAAGTGTATTTCTTAGTTAACCGACGTGTGTCTGTGGAGGGAAAAGTCCGCTTTGCGCGGGTGCAAAATAGGAATGATACATGCGTCGGTGTACAAAGTCATTTGCGCCGGGTGCAAGATAGGGCCCTATGTTGGCATTAGTGGAATTGCACTAGCATGGTTTAAATACTTATCTGACAGTTATACGTTTGTAGCAGTAAATGAAGAGATGTCTCATCGATCACAAGTTCAGTATGGTGTACCACAAGGCTCAGTACTGGGACCGCTGCTGTTCACTCTGTAAATGCTACCATTAGGAGATATCATTAGGAAACATGGCATTAATTTTCACTGTTATGCCGATGATACTCAGCTCTATATTTCTTCAAAACCTAACGAAACTTACCAATTCATGAAATTAATGAATGCATAGCTGATATAAAAAATTGGATGACTAGTAGTTTCCTACTACTAAATTCTGAAAAAACAGAGATTCTAATTATTGGACAAAGAACCTAGAATACCTAGAATACTGTCTAACACTTGAGTCGGTTACGAACCTGGGTGTGCTCTTTGATACCAATCTTTCATTTGAAAGTCACGTGTCTAGTATCTGTAAAAGATACTAGACACATTTTTCCATCTTAAATATGGAAAATATTTTCCATCTTAAATATAAGATTTATATTTATATTTATATTTACGCATTTTTCCATCTTAAATATATATCTAAATTACTCCATATCAAAAAAATATTTTTTCATATTTTTTCATATATTCTCATTGACAAATGCGGAAAAATTAGTTCATGCATTCATGACATCAAGACTAGATTATTGCAATGCTCTACTGGGTGGTTGCCCTGCATGCTTAATAAACAATCTACAGCTAGTTCAAAACACAGCCGCTAGAGTTCTTACCAGAACCAGGAAGTATGACCATATTAGCCCGGTTCTGTCAACACTGCATTGGCTGCCTATTAAACATCGTATAAATAAAAAAATATTGTTGATTACTTACAAAGCACTAAATGGTTTAGCTCCGCAGTACTTGAGCGAGCTCTTAACGCATTATAGTCCTTCACGTTTATTGCGATCTCAAAATTCCGACCAGTTAATAATACCTAGAATATCAAAATCGACTGCTGGTGGTAGATCCTTTTCCTATTTAGCACCAAAACTTTGGAACAGTCTTCTTACCATTGTCCGGGAAGCAGACACACTCTGTCAGTTCAAAGCTAGATTAAAGACACATCTCTTTGACCTAGCATTCACATAATACATTATCGACTTCTATAGCTCAATGTTGGCTGCATAAATTAGGTCAGCCGGAACTGGGAACACTTCTCTTAAATGCGGATGTACTCGTTACATCATACACTCAAAAAAATGATATGTTGGCTTTACTTAACTTTTTTTTGTAAACAGGTTCCACCGGTTCCACATAACTATGTTTCGTTAAACAAACATAATATGTTCATGTAACTTCAACATCATGGAATTTGGTCATTTTAAGCGACCCAATTAAACTCTGAGCTAATGAGTTAATTAAGTGATTAATTGAGTGATGATTGAGCATTATTGAAGACACCTGATGTTAACAAGCAGAATCACTGAAGGAGAAAAACGGAATGTTTTAGTCACCATTATGGAGATAAGTGTGTGTTTTAGTTGGGCTCTTGACCATTAACTCATTAACTTTAGAGTTTGTTTGGCTGTTGTACGTGAGTTATAGCAGCTGGATGAACAATGAACAAAGGTGATCTGATGGTGTTGGTTGTGTTTTTTGAGTGTAAGAAGAATGGCATCTCCGCTAATTTTAGTGTCTTTGTTTATCCCGAGGTACATGCTGAGGCAGCGTTCGTGGATGAGTCATGCACCCATTGTGGGAAGATGACCATCTCGGAGCTACGGTCGAGACTCTCATTCCTGCAAAGGGGCGGAGTCCCCGTGCCTCTGCCACAATCTAACCCTCCACAGAGGGTTACTGCAGGCAGTAGTGCAGGTGACCTGAGGGTTACGGTGAGCGCGCTTCCTTCGGGTGTGACAGCAGTGCTCGAGTCAGACCCGGAGATGATGGCCATGCTTTCCCGGGCCACCAACAGGATCAGGCTTGTGTGGAACCCTCCACCGTGTCCCGAGCCCTCAAGACTGGACGATTGGTATCTCGGGGTGGCGCACCCTGGTTCTCAGCAACCCACCCCAGTGTCTTTCTTCCCGGAGGTGCATGAGGAGCTCACGGGGGCTTGGACGGCACCTTTTACTGCCAGAAACCGTCCCGGTGGCTCCTCCTCCCTCACCACCCTTGATGGCGGGGCGGTTAAGGGTTACACGCGTATCCCACCAGCTAAGCGGGCCGTTGCTATGCAACTATGCTTTACCTTGGCACAGAGAACCGTGTCTCCCTTCCCGGGCCTGTAAGTACTCGTCTGACTGAACTGGCAAGGCTTACAACTGAGACTGCAGGGGAGCGATATGTATGTGAGATTAATTTGATTAAACATCTTCTTTCTTGTTGTTCAGTTTAATGATATCCATTATCGTGCTCTTATGAATTTGGACTCTGAATGAACTATGTGAGTTACAAAGTGAAAATAGTCACTTTCACAGACTAAGAGAAAATGAAGCAAGAGAGAGGATATGATCCATGATATTCAGGATTTAATTAAAGCCAATGAATCAAGGGACTTAAGTTAACACAATAAGCCTTATTATGTAAACAGGATATAAAAGATTATCTTCCGTCCCTGAGGGTGCATATGGAGAGACTGTCCTCTCTTATAGCTTCAGTATTATATCCTCCAAAGAAACATACATAAATGAAGATTCCCTATCCTCACAAGCTGATTTATATGAATAATCTCTTAATTTATACAGCTTTCTCTCAGTGAATCACTTTACCAGCTGCTCTGAGAATACAATTAAAGTCCTCATACTGACAAATTATTTATGATCAACACCTGATCATGGCCTGTCTCCGAAACACAAGGGGAGATTCACTAAGAATGACTCACGCCCACTGATAGTGCTGTTTATTTGCTCATGCTGTCTCCATTGTTTTAACTTCTTATTCACTTAAAATATTATGCAAATCAGGTAATGACACTGATGCAAGGTTGTGAATGATGCAGCAGACCGCTGCAATGGGATACTTTACATCACTGCACCACAAGGATCCAGGCATCTCAAATAGCTGAAAGTAAGCCAAACCATAAAATTGCACTAAAACCACATTTGGAGGTCAGAAACAAATTTATCCCTTAGTCTCAGCAAACTCCTGGTGAACCATGGATCAATTTAGGAAATAAGTAGAGAAGTCCAGATCAGATCATTTAAAACACACACACACACACACGCACACACGCACACACACACACACACACAGAAAAGTGTTTGTTTACACCAGTGTTTCTCAACCTCTCCTGCAGGGACCCCCTGACAGGCCATGTTTCTGTTTTAACCCTGAAATGGCACACCTGATTCAATTAATTAAAGGCTTAATGAGTAGTTGACTAATTGATAAATTGTCTAATTCCTACTCTAATTACTCATTAAGCCTTTAATTAATTGAATCAGGTGTGCCATTTCAGGGTTAAAACAGAAACATGGCCTGTCAGGGGGTCCCTGCAGGAGAGGTTGAGAAACACTGGTTTACACAAACCCATGTATATATGCCATCAAGAGCATGCCAGACCTGTAGGTGGCAGTGTAACGAGAAGCCAATCAGAATCCCCAAAATAGCAACAGCTCCTCCACATGATAGATCAGACGACTCAACGCCGGCGATATGTTATGCCCTAAATTAATACATGATTAACGAACTGTTTTTTTCTATGTACATTTCTGAAATGCACTTTCTGTAAAGCTGCTTTTAAACAATGTGTATTGTGAAAAGCGCTATACAAATAAATTAGAATTTAATTTAATTGAATCAGCTGTATCTGCAAATGCAAACAGACGAAAAGGGTTTGTACCAACATAAATGCGACTGCTACTCTGAATGCATCCATGATCACCAAAGCCAAATGAAGATGTAAACACAGGTCACACTTTTGACGCAGTGCAAGTTCTGTCACATACTGTGACGTCGGCGGAAACTCAGTGTTTCTCAGTTTACATGCAAAACAAAGTTTTCAGAAAGAATTGCTTTCAGATGCGAATTCTCTGTTTGCGTGTAAACGAAGGGCACAAATGAAGGGAAATGTATCCGTTTTTCAAAATAACCATCTACGTGTAAATGGGGCCTAAGTAAAACTGAATCAGTGTTGAAGTTAATTAGATAATTAAGTGATTAATTGAGTTATGATTGACCATTATTGAAGACAGCTGATGTTAACAAGCAGAATCGCTGAAGGAGAAAAATCACAAAATTGAAGTCAACATTATGGTGATCAGTGTTTGCTTTAGTTGGGCTCTTGACCCTTACATTTTTAACTTTAGATTTTGTTTGGATGCTGTAACTGAGTTATAACAGCCATATCAACAAACCCTAACCCTAACAAAGAGAAAAGTTGATCTGATGTGTTTTAACATCATATTTTTTTTTACCTGAATCACTGAACTAATTTAGAGCCTAATTTCTGATTTAGGTTTACTTTATAGATTATAGCAGCATTGTCCTTGTACAACATACCACTTTTAACATTTTCAATGTGAGTAAAAGTTTTTCTGATGCAAAAAAAAAACAACAACTTTCATTTAGCCACACACAGACATAGAGAATCAGCATATAAATCTCAGCAATGATGACAAACAGCATATTCAGATAAACAGATCAACTCTGAACATTAGAAAACAAGCTACTAAAAGTCACATAACAACAGCAGAAATAAAATAAAATAGTAATAATAAAGGAAATTAAGGTACTTAAGCTCATTATTTATTCATTCAGCAATGCATGATATGGGAGCCATGAATGAGTTTTGATTGGTGCACAATGCACTGCAACATGCTTTATAATAGTTGAGATTTGATAGCTGTGTCCCAATGTGAAGGCTGCATCCTTCTAAGGTCGCATTTGATTTGAAGGCCGATTGCGTCACCGCGGTGCGATGAAGGCTGTCCCAATTCAATTCTGCATCCTTCGAAGGCCATATTCGAAGGCCGGTTGCGTCATTGCGGCGCGACGAAGGCTACCCTGATTCAATAGCGACGCCAAATGCACCCTTTGTTTTTCCGTGAAATAAAGGATACATAAATGGATTCTTAGTGGCCTATCCTACCCCATAAGTCATTGCGCTGGTGATGACAGCATTTTTATTTTTTAAAAATGACGACGAGAGTTCGGTGGTGGACGGCAAATTCACATTTAAATGTAAGTAATGTTTTAATTAACTTAAATAGCTAGCGAAACCAGAGTTAAAAGTCACATGGTTTTCTTTCTTGTAAACTTCATCTTAACTCCTTGTTTAACTTTTTTTCACTTATATTTTTTAAAAGGAAAAATAATTTCTGTACATTATTTATTTTTATGCAACTTTAAATGTGTAAATAAAAGAGAATCCATTGCTCTGGACATTGTTTATTTTTGTAATGACAGTCATAATTTCTACATTATGACTAATTCTTCTAGGCTACATAAAAGTTTCCAACTACTTACAACATACTTTAAACATGCCAAAAAACAACATAACATTTTAAATTTACAGTACATAAAATAAGAAAAAAAAAATGATGTAGACTTGTGATGTAGAGATAAAACATGACAATCTGGGGCTCAGGTCAGGAAGCAGACAGACTGGCTAAACCGACCGTCTGCTAGCGACCTCGCGTCACCAAGGTCAGATAAATCCCATCACACAGAGCCTCTTTCACCTACATTGTAAAACCTAACAGTACTATGTACTCAATTAAATTGAGTTCACTGCACTCAAATAATACCAAAACTTGAAAACTTGAATGACTGAAACATAACTCAAACTGAATGAGTTATAGAACATTTCTAGATCCTAGAATGATAATTGAATACTAATTGTATAGTTAAGTTAATTAATCATCAATTAAGTGATGATTGATCATTAGTGATGAACACCTGCTTTTAACAAGCAGAATCACTGAAGGAAAGAGAAACACAAGAAATACAAGGTTTAAGGTCACCATGATGGAGATCAGCGTTTGCTTTAGTTGGGCTCTTGACCCTTGATGTTTGAGTACAAGTTTTTTTTTTGTCTGTTGTAACTGAGTGTTTATGAAACATTTATTATGGCACAAAATTAAAGGAAAAGTATGGTCGGGTGATGGTCATCACTTAATGACTTGTTTCACTGATATCATTCAGAGTCTAATCTCTGATTGAATTACTAGATGTATTCAAAACTAAGATTCTACAACATAAGAACTTACTGTGTTATGACTATCAGATAGCATGAAGGATTTTGCAGGAAATGTAACTCATTACCAAAACTAACACAGATATCAAGAATCAGCATATGAATCTCAACAATGGTGACCATTAAAAACCGATTCATACTGCAATGCATGCTGGGTACTACCATAATACAAAACTGCATTGCACCATTAATCATTTTTTAATGGTCACCATTGTTGAGATTCATATGCTGATTCTTGATGTCTGTGTAAGTCAGCACGATACCATAGAGGTTTTTAAAATCTGATTGTAACAACAATGGGTCTTACAGTAGAACAGAGGTGGGTAGTAACGAAGTACATTTACTTCGTTACATTTACTTGAGTATTTTTTTGGAAACATTGTACTTTTAAGAGTAGATTTAATTGTGGGTACTTTTACTTTAACTCGAGTACATTTCTAATGAAAAAACGGTACTTTTACTTCGTTACGTTGGGCGACGTTCCTCTTGTTACTTTATTTTAATGTAATAGCCTACGTGTTGCATAGTTTAAAGCATAGTTTATTCTAAGCGCGCGCTCTATCTGTTTTCTGGGCATGAGCGATGCTCAATTCACAAATGAATCACTCTTTTGAGTCGATTCTGTTCAAAGACGCCATCAAACAAGTTGGGCAGATCTGACTAAATCGGTTCGCGAATCAGTTTGAATGATCCGTTCGGTTTCCTGCAACCACTGAATCGCTTTCAATTCACACTCGACTCGGTGTCGTAACAGGAAGATTTAAGAACATCAAGAGCGTTGGATGAAGTTGCCGTGGACCTACAGTACAGAAAGTAAATCTGCAAATGCATCTTTTTTTTTTTTTTTGCCAGCGACGAAGATCTAAATTTGTTGAACATCTTCGTATGTTACTTCGTAAGCTGTCTGTGAATGAATGATTCCACAGGACGATAGGCTACATTCGATTTCATTACATTCAGGTAATACATTTTACAACCAAACAGATTATTACGCCACGATAGCACTACTACAAAGTTTGACATTACCCTTTTTTGGACATATACATTAATTTTAATAGGCTACATTAAATAAGATATCATTGTCCAGTTTATGAATGTGTGTATACACAAACTGGCGTGTGAACTCGACTTGAAAATATGCCTTTGCCTGCACTTAGCCTGCCTTAGACACAGTTAACCAGTTTAAAGATGGTTTCAGAAATATACATTTAAATACATTTTGGAGAACAAACAGAAGAAGATTCCGTGCATTTGATCGTTGTGTTCAGATGTTCAGTAGCGGACATGACTGCGAGCACATGTGAAGAGTTTTAACTCTTTCTAATCTGTGTCAATGGTTCCCTTTACATGCCTATGAATGCAAAACTCCACAGAGTCACTCCGGAATAAAGTCAGAGTTTATTCCGACATTGTCTAATAATCCAAATGTAGTTGTATAAGTTACTATACTATTATACAAACCAAAGGACAGGCAATATGGTTTTCGGGCTATACAGATATAAGATATATCAGATATACAGAAATGCTTGTCTCTTCTGTTTTTGTTGCAAAGATAGCTTATCTAATTATGATAATAATAGTCATTTAAATGAAAAATATCTAAATAATATCATGTTTTATATATATATATACGTATATATATATATATATATATATATATATATATATATATATATAGGCCTATGTGATCAAAGTAACTAGTAACTGACTACTTGAGTAGTTTTTTCATTGGATACTTTTTTACTCTTACTCAAGTAACTATTAAGATGATTACTTTTACTTTTACTTTGAGTAAATATTTCTATAAGTACTTGTACTTTTACTTGAGTAAAATTTTTGGATACTCTACCCACCTCTGCAGTAGAATCACAGTTCTTTTATAATGAATAATACAAGTTATATATCACTGGTTTAATCAGAGATTATTTTCTAGATAAGATCAGAGAATCAAGACACCAAATGATGATTCATCATTTCATAAATTATCATCAAAACACAACCACATGCTCATATTTTCTTTTGGCTTTTGTGCCATAGCAAATGTGTGTAATAAACACTCAGTTACAGCAACCAGAGAAAAACTGGTGTTATAAAGTCAAGAGTCAAGAGCCCAACTAAAGCAAACACTGACCACTATCATGGTGTCTTTAAATGAAACTAAATCATCTTCATCTAAACCTCTGTTCATTCACAATAACAACTTCTGTAGACACATGATACAACTCAAACTGGTTAGTCATAAGTGAAGCTGGCAATGCTGTTTGTGGAGTTGATCAATCCTCCTCTGCTGAGATCTTCACAGATTTAAACATATTTTATCTTCAGTTGATTTCATCGAATGTTGTTGGAAGTCAGTTGTAGTTCTTGTGTTTCTCTTTCCTTCAGTGATTCTGCATGTTAACAGCAGGTGTTCATCACTAATGCTCAATCATCACTTAATTAATCACTTAATTTCTTGACTACAATATCTACTTTTAATGAACTCAACTGAAATAAGTTCACAGTACTCATAACTATTGTTTTTAATAAACTTAAATTAATTGAGGTAATCTGTTTCCTCAAATGTAATGAGTTATCTTAACTCATTGAATTTGACATTGTGTGTGAAAACTCATTGGATTTGACTTTGAGCAGTAACTGCAAGTGCTCTGAGTTCATTTAAAGTTTATCATTTCACTGTTTTTACTCAGTAAAGTGACGTTTCAGCTATATACAGTATTAAGTGCAGTGTAAAGTTTAATTGTGTATTAAGAAATATTATTGTTTTAGTGAACTCGATTAAAATAAGTTTACTCATAGCAGAGTACTCATAACTATTGTTTTTTATAAACTTAAATTAATTGAGGTAATCGGTTTCCTCAAATTAAATGAGTTAGCTTAACTTGTTGGGGTTTACAGATATCATCATATAGAGACTGTGTCTGTTCCCCGAATTTGGAAATCCCCAAAATTATTGTTATCAACATGAACCTCGTCTGAAAGGCAAATGGGGGTGGAGTTGCTGTAATTTATAGTAATATTTTCAAAACCACTAAGAAATCTAGTTTTAAATATACTTCTTTTGAAGTGTTGGTGCTTAATGTAAAAATATATAGTGTAAACGATAAATCATGTTTGAGAATTCTGCTGGCTACTGTATAAAGGCCACCAGGGCACCATAAAGATTTTATCAAAGAATTTGCGGACTTTCTATCAGAATTAGTATTGTCTGCAGATAAAGTACTAATTGTTGGTGATTTTAATATTCACATAGATAATGAAAAAGATCCATTGACATTGGCATTTAAAGTCATTGTAAACTCAACTGGAGTTAGACAACACGTGTCAGGACCTACTCATTGTCGTAATCATACTCTAGATCTAATACTATCATATGGAATAGATGTTGATGCTGTTGAAATTCTGCAGCAGAGCGATGACATCTCAGATCACTATCTAGTCTCATGTAAATTACATTTAGCCAAGGCTGCAAAGTCGACTCCATGTTATAAATATGTTAGACCTATAACTTCTGCCACTAAAGATTGCTTTATCAATAATCTTCCTAATCAGTTTCATCATCTCAGCATCCCGGATAGCTTAGAAGAACTTAATATTGCAACAGAAACTTTTAACTCTCTCTTTTTCAGCACTTTAGACACAGTTGCTCCGTTGCGCTTAAAGAAGATTAAAGAAAATAGTCCAACGCCGTGGTACAACGAGCACACTCAGGCCCTTAAGAGAGCAGCCAAAAAATGGAAAGCAACTGGAAGAAAACAAAACTAGAGGTATTTCGGATTTCATGGAAGGAGAGCTCGATTGCTTACAGAGAGGCAGTAAAAGCTGCTCGATCTCATTATTTTTCAACCCTATTCGAAGAAATTAAACATATTCCTAGATATTTCTTTGAAACAGTGGCTAAACTAATGAAAAAGAAAGCTTCAAGCCCAGAAGTTTCCAAGCAACACAGCAGTAATGACTTTATGAACTTCACTTATAAGATTGATAATATCAGGGAGAAAATTATAACTATGCAACCGTCTACTACAGTATCACATCAGGGAGTGCATTGTAGTCTCCCTGAGGAAAAATTTGATTCATTTGTTGCTGTAGGAGAGGAAGAATTTAGCAAATTTGTTAATTCATCTAAATCGACAACTTGTATGTTAGACCCTATACCGACTAAGCTACTGAAAGAGATGCTTCCAGAGGTCATAGATCCTCTTCTAAATATCATTAATTCGTCTTTGTCTCTAGGATACGTACCAAAAACCTTTCAGCTGGCTATGATTAAACCGCTTGTAAAAAAACCCGCAACTTGATCCTACAGAATTAGTCAATTACAGACCGATCTCGAATCTGCCTTTTCTGTCAAAGATATTTGAAAAAGCAGAATCCTCACAACGTCTCGGTTACGTATGTAACCCTCGTTCCCCGAGTGGGGAACGGAGACATTCCGTCGGATGACGACGATTGGGGTTTCGCTTAGAAGCCTATCAACTTCGAGTATTACAAAACGAGCCAATGGCAAGGGAAATGCCATGGGTCTGCGGAATTTGCATGGCGCATCTCCGCCCCACCTCGTGGGTATAAAAGGAGGACGCCGGCAATATGCAGTTCATGTTTTCCTGCTGAGGAGCCGAGACTGAACTCAGGCGTTTCCCAGTGGTACAGCGGAAAGTGGCAGGCAGACGGAACGTCTCCGTTCCCCACTCGGGGAACAAGGGTTACATACGTAACCGAGACGTTCCCCATTGTTGTCACTCCGAGTTCCGTCAGATGACGACGATTGGGGTTACCAGTCTAATCACGCCACCTTCAAGCTGTCTTCCAGTGCCCTGCGTAAATCTGAGATCCCTGTCGTGCTAGACTAGCACGGACGAAGGACTCCTATTTAGCACAGGAATACCAAGGTACACTGGGAAGCATATCTCATATCTCAGAGGAAATATGCAATTAATGCCAGCCCAGAAGGGGGGGACTTAGAGAATACACATATGACCCGGAGGGATGCATATGGAAAACACTGGGGTGTCCAGCCGCAGGTGGAATATTTCAACCCCAGGGGTGGCAAGGTGGCTTGCCAAGGGAAAGACACACGCTCAGAGAGGCTTACAGTGGAAATACACATGTGGGGGTCGCTAAGGAGGGACCATGCACACGGAAGGCACCTAGCCAACGCGCAGGCAATAGACACTGGCGTCGATGTCAGCAGTGCTGGAGGAACTCAGGGCTTACGGGGAAGCTCACCTGAGGAAATATCGCACGTATCCAGTCCGTGGAGTGGAATGGCGAGCAAGCGAAGACACCTGAGCGGGTCCGGTACTAGCTGGTTGAAGCGAGTACATGAGAGGACACAGGCTCCACTCGGAGATTATAGAATCTGGCGAATGTGTTCGGTGTCGCCCAGCCTGCAGCTCTACAGATGTCTGTTAGCGAGGCGCCATGCGCTAGAGCCCAAGAGGACGCCACACTCCGGGTGGAGTGGGCAGTCACACCAAGGGGGCACGGTCGACCTTGCTGCTGGTATGCCAAAGCAATGGCGTCCACTATCCAGTGAGACAACCTTTGCTTGGAGAGAGCCTTTCCCTTCAGCTTCCCACCATAACAGACAAAGAGCTGGTCTGAGGTCCCGAAACACTGCATTCTGTCTACATAGGTGCGGAGAGCACGTACTGGACAGAGCAGTGCCAAGGCTGGGTCTGCCTCCTCCAGGGGCAGCGCTTGCAGGTTCACCACCTGGTCCCAGAAGGGAGTGGTGGGAACCTTGGGCACATATCCAGGCCGGGGTCTCAGGATCACGTGAGAGTAAGCCGGCCCGAATTCCAGGCATGCTTCGTCAACGGAGAATGCGTGCAGGTCCCCTACCCTCTTGATGGAGGCCAATGCAGTCAGGAGCGCTGTCTTCATAGACAGGAACTTAAGCTCCACTGACTGCAAAGGCTCAAAGGGAGCACTCTGCAGGGCAGTTAGAACCACTGCGAGGTCCCAAGAGGGAATGAGAGGAGGGCGAGGAGGATACAGTCTCCTCGCTCCTCTCAGGAACCTGACGATCAGGTCGTGCTTCCCCACAGACTTACCTTCTACCGTATCATGGTGTGCAGCAATAGCGGCAACATATACCTTGAGGGTGGAGGGAGACAGCCTTCGCTCCAACCCAGCTTGAAGGAAGGAAAGCACAACACTGATCGAGCATCTCCGGGGGTCTTCTCGGAGAAGAGCACCAGTTAACGAAGAGGTTACCACCGCTGGTGGTAGGGTACTCAAACCTGCCTCGTCCCGTCCAGGAGCCACACGTGGAGGTTCCATAGATCGGGACGAGGGTGCCATAGGGTGCCCCGTCCCTGAGAAAGGAGGTCCTTCCTCAGAGGGATTGGCCAGGGAGGTGCTGTCGCGAGGAGTACGAGTTCGGAGAACCAGGTCCGGGTGGGCCAGTGCGGCGCGACCAGAATGACCTGCTCCTTGTCCTCCCTGACCTTGCGTAAGGTCTGCGTAAGAAGGCTCACTGGGGGAAATGCATATTTGCGACCCGACGGCCAGCTGTGCGCCAGTGCATCCATGCCGAGCGTGCCCTCGGTCAGGGAATAAAATAGGGCGCGAGGGTCGAGTCGTGAGAGGCAAACAGATCTATCTGTGCGTCCCCGAACTGGTCCCAATCAGCTGAACCGACTGGGGATGGAGTCGCCATTCTCCCGGGAGGAGCTGAAGCCGTGAGCGCTCGTAGGCTGCACAGTTCAGGGCTCGGGGGTATAAAATGGCTCAAAGCGACCTCAGAAGCTTCTGACTCCATAAGAGGAGGTGGCGGGCGAGTTGCGACATACGGCGAGAGCGTAGACCACCTAGATGGTAGATGTACGCTACAGAGGCGGTATAGTCTGATCGGGCTAGTACGGTTTGATCCTAGAGCAGCGCAAGAAAGCGGTGCAGAGCAAGGCGTACTGCCAGCAACTCGAGGCAATTGACATGCAAAAGGTCCTGTCCAGGAGCCCGCGACAGCATGTCCACCCCAGCCCGTGGTAGAGGCATCTGTTGAGACAACAACATACCTGGAAACTCGTTCTAAGGGCACACCGGCCCGTAGAAAACTGAGGTTCGACCACGGGGTGAAGGTCTGACGGCAGGTCGGAGTAGCTGGTACTCGGAGCGTGCCTTGTTGCCATGCCCACCTTGGGACTTGATCGCAAAGCCAGAGCTGAAGTGGTCTCATATGAAGCAAACCGAGCGGCGTTGCTGCGGCTGGAATGCCATATGCCCCAGGAGCCTCTGAAAGTATTTCAGTGGAACCACACTCTTACCCTCGAATTGTCTTAGGCAAGTCAGCAGTGACTGCGCGCGCTAGCTCGTAAGCCGTGCGCACATGGCGACCGAGTCCACACTGAGAAAAGAGAACCTCTGCACGAAGTAAAGTTTGCTCTTCTCCCAGTTGACCCGAAGGCCCAAACAGGCTAGGTGCCGGAGCACAAGGTCCCTGTGTTCGCAAACCTGGACTCGAGAGTGAGCTAGGTACAGCCAGTCATCGAGATAGTTCAGGATGCGAACCCCGTGTTGCCGTAGCGGCACAAGGGCTACCTCGACGACCTTCGTAGAGATGCGAGGAGACGGGGCTAACCCGAATGGGAGAACCGCATACTAGTATGCCCGCTCCTGGAAAGTAACCGTAAAAATGGTCTTTGCCGAGGAGAAAAAGGAGACATAAAAGTAGGCGTCCTTCAGGTCGATCGCTGCAACCTAATCCTGTGGCCGCACACATTCGAAAATGCGTTTGGCCATGCGCAACTTGAACGGAAACGTGTGAAGGAAACGGCTCAAGACGCGCAGTTTTCAGGAAAGGTAATAACCCACCGCTCTTCTTGGGTACAATGAAGTAAGGGCTGAGAAGCCAGACTTCATTTCGGCTGGAGGGGTGGTCTCAATCGTACCCTCGCCAGTAGGGTAACGACCTCCGCACACACGACAAGGGCATAACCACCCACCATGGTAGCGGACTCCCCGGAAGCGGGGAGGAGACCATGCGAACTGAATCGCATAGCCGAGCCTGATGGTTCCAGTGAGCCAGCGGGACAGACGGGAAAACTCCAAAACTGAACCCGCAGGGCATGTGAACCACAGACGTACCCACGATGGGGCAGCGAGGCGGAATGACCGGCCCGGACATGGACGGCATAGCGGCCTGGAGTGGGGGCGCGGTCATAATCCGCATCCTGACAGAGGAGGCCAGGGAAGGACCACGGGGGCCTGGTCTGTCAGGGGTCTGGCGACAGAGGGGGACGAGAGCGGCGAGGCTCGTAAGCGGCGCGCACTGCCATCCGCGCCCTCTGGGGCTCAGGGATGGGAAGTCATTTCTAGAAAAGGGGTTCTCCCCCGGCCCTCCACCGGGGGAAGGAGTGACCCTGCAACCACATCCTGGAAGAACTGCAATCCATCTGTGAGCCGCCCGTAACGAGAGCGCCGCGTGGCTGCAGGCTGCGGGGCTGGTACGGGCTGAGGCGCCTTCCTGCGACCACCTCCACGGCGCGGCCAGGGTGAAGCTGCGGCTGGGGCCGGGCGGGAGGGGGCGGAGTCACAGGAGGGCGCGTTCGACGGCGAGCGGACTGAGGCGTCTGAGCTGGCGGCCGGGTGGCAGCAGCTGGCCGCGGGGTCAGCCACAGTCCGCTTCTGGGCGGCCGAGAACTGTTGGGCAGAGCTCTCGACCGCGCCGCCGAAAAGGCCAGCCTGGGACATGGGGGAGTTGAGGAAACGGGTTCACTCAGCCTCGCGCACATCAACCAGGTTAAGCCAGAAATGTCTGACCACAACTGTGGACATCACCTGACTCAGGGAGCGTGCGGTCACCTTCGTCGCTCGTAGAGCAAGGTCGGTGGCGGCACGCAGCTCTAGTATGAGCCCTGAATCAGCTCTACCCTCGTGCACGATACATGCAGTGAGTCGCCAGCCAGCCCCGCAGCTCTATAGGTGTTTGCCACCGGAGTAGACAAAACCTACAGGCGTTGGGGGGGGTGCTTAGGGCCGCCACGCCAGGTGGAGGCGCTGTGGGGTCACAGACGTGTCGCCACAGAACACTCCACAGGGGGAACCCAGTGCACCCTGGGCCGCGGTCTCACGAGGGCAGAGAAGGTGGAAGAGGCCGCTGAGCGGTCACGAAAGTCAAAAGAGACTCCCACAAGCTCATGACCTCTTCATGCACGTCCGGGTAGAAAGGAATTGGGGTCGCCACCCCCAAAAACCAATCATCAGCCATGAGTACTCGGGACATGGCAGATGTCCACACAAGCCCGATACTCACGGCAGCCCGGGAAAGCATAGCTGTCAACTCTGACTCGACAGGCAGGTGGCAGCACAGCCGAACCGTCATCTCCAGAGGACTCCAGCTCACCTTGTGATGCGGCGATAGACATGATTTCATCTGCCGGGGCGCCGGATGAGCTGCTGGAGCCGCCGGCGTCCTACTGGACACGGGCAGTCAGCGAACTCATCCGGACACCGCACGGGTTGCAATGTGTAAGAGGGGTGTGTGGACCGAGGATAAATCGTCGGGTTTTGTTCCACACCATCAGCCTCAGGTCACCCTGGCCACCAGCCAAAGTATTCCCTCACGTGGAAAAAATAGATTGGGGTGTGGATGAGGGGACTCTCGCTCTGTAGAGCTCATTGAGTCTCGACCATAACACTGCGATGGTCACGTTCGTAGAACATGACGCACCCGCGATCGCTGTCTGAGCGCAGCCCTAACACAACAAACAGCGATCGCGCCCATCAGCTGAATCTATCAGACTATCGCACTCAGAAATACACGGGCAGAGCGTCTTTAAAAAGACGTGCCGCGTGCAAGCTCTTTTTGTGAATGAAAGCTCTTTTTATGAATGAAAAGCTCGCAGCAGTGCTGAAGCGCCCAGGGAGAAACACACGCGCTGTCGCAGAACACTGCACAGATCAGCAGGCAGGAAAGTGAAACTCTTTGGAATACGCCGTCACACCAACACCGACTGGAAGCTGCTCGTCTAGAAGATTCTCGAAGATAATCAGAGAATAGAGTACGGAGTGAAGAGGACCTCTTGGCTCCGAAGCAAAAACATGAACTGCATATTGCCGGCGTCCTCCTTTTATACCCACGAGGTGGGGCGGAGATGCGCCATGCAAATTCCGCAGACCCATGGCATTTCCCTTGCCATTGGCTCGTTTTGTAATACTCGAAGTTGATAGGCTTCTAAGCGAAACCCCAATCGTCGTCATCCGACGGAACTCGGAGTGACAACGATGGGGAACTGTGTTCCTTTCTTGAAAGAAATTATATCTGCGAGGATTTCCAGTCAGGATTTAGACCATACGATAGTACTGCACAGCACTTATTAGATTCACAAATTATTTGCTTTTATCATCCGATAGTGGTTGTATCTCTCTATTAGTGTTACTTGACACTGTTGACACTATCGACTACAACGTTCTTTTAAATAGACTAGAAAACTATGTTGGCATTAGTGGAATTGCACTAGCATGGTTTAAATCATACTTATCTGACCGTTATCAGTTTGTAGCAGTAAATGAAGAGATGTCTTATCGATCACAAGTTCAGTATGGTGTACCACAAGGCTCAGTACTAGGACCGCTGCTGTTCACTCTGTGCATGCTACCATTAGGAGATATCATTAGGAAACACGGAATTAGCTTTCAATGTTATGCCGATGATACTCAGCTGTATATTTCTTCATGCCCTGACGAAACTTACCAACTCACAAAATTAACGGAATGCATAGCTGATATAAAAAATTGGATGACTAGTAATTTTCTAACTACTAAATTCTGAAAAAACAGTGATTCTAATTATTGGACAAAAAACTTCCACACGTAATAACCTAGAATACTGTCTAACACTTGATGGCTGCTCTGTTAAGTCTTCGTCGTCGGTTAGGAACCTGGGTGTGCTCTTTGATAGCAACCTTTCATTTGAAAGTCACGTGAATAGTATCTGTAAAACCGCATTTTTCCATCTTAAAAATATATCTAAATTACGTCATATGCTCTCATTGACTAATGCGGAACAATTAGTTCATGCGTTCATGACATCAAGACTAGATTATTGTAATGCTCTACTGGGTGGTTGCCCTGCACGCTTAATAAACAAACTACAGCTAGTTCAAAACGCAGCTGCTCGAGTTCTTACCAGAACCAGGAAATGTGACCATATTAGCCCGGTTCTGTCAACACTGCATTGGCCCCCTATTAAACATCGCATGAATTTTAAAATATTGCTGATTACTTACAAAGCACTAAATGGTTTATCTCCGCAGTACTTGAGCGAGCTCCTAACACATTATAGTCCTTCACGTCTGTAGCGATCTCAACATTCAGGCCAGTTAATAATGCCTAGAATATCAATATCGACTGCTGGTGGTAGATCCTTTTCCACTGTAGCACCAAAACTTTGGAACAGACTTCTTACCATTGTCCGGGAAGCAGACACACTCTGTAAGTTCAAAGCTCGATTAAAGACACATCTCTTTGCCCTAGCATTCACATAATACATTATTAACTTCTATAACTCAATGTAAGGCTGCACTGATTAGGTCAGCCGGAACTGGGAACACTTCCCTTAAATCCTCATGTACTCGTTACATCATAAGAAGAATGGCATCTACGCTAATATTAGTCTCTCTGTTTATCCCAAGGTTACTGCAGTCCGCCATATCCAGGCCGTATCCAGATCTGACAAAGGATCTGCGCCTGGACGCAACGACAACACAGTCCTTAAGTGTCAACTAGTCCCTCCCCGTGAAGGCCTTCCGTTTTACTTCTGTTTACTGAAGTCAGCCGGATCCGGGCCGTATCCAGATCAGATGGTGGACCTGTGCCTGGACCCATCCTCAACGCATCCCTGAAGTGCCAGCCTCATCAGCCCTGTGAAGGCCTCATCGATACAACAGCCATCGGCACTGATCCTCAACAAACTCGTCTCCATACCGACGTTATGACTCCAAATTACAACCAGATGGAACTGGATAATATTCTGAATGTTCTGATCAAATCTGACCTCTGACCTGTAATGCTGCCTGAATCATAATCATACACTGTTCGTTCGTTGGCCAGAGGCAGTGGCGGCGCCAGGGGGGGTCTTGGGGGGTCTCAAGACCCTCCCAAAAATGCTTTGAACCCCCATTTGACCCCCCACCCACTTCCTGATCAAAAAATATATCCAGAATAAAGATTTAAAAATATTTCTCTTCAGCAGCGGCGCCGAGCAAAGCGCACGTCAGAATCAGAAACAGAGGACAGGAGGGTGTGTGTGTGTGTGTGTGTGTGTGTGTGTGTGCGCGCGTGTGTGTGTGTGCGCGCGTGCGCGTGTTCATCTGAGCCTCATTGGTCTGTCACTGCTCGTCAATGTCCGAATATTTGAGATGACCAATCAAATCAAAGTAGGCGGGCTTTATGTTCACAGACGCTGCTGAGCGCGAATTTTTGCAGAGCGACTCGACAGTGTAGGCTACGGTCAAGTGCGAGACAAGATGTAAGTAGCTAAACTAAACATTTCATATTGGACAGTTTTTTTTAGGTCATAAATGTTAAACGAATACCAAAAATTATCAGGCAAACTAATATAGTTTTGTCTAATTTCGCCATTTTGAACTGAGAATAGGCCTATAACGTGACTCATGTAATGTAGGCTAATAATTAGTTTACCATCATTGTGAGGGGAGAAGAAACATTAACAAAGCCGTTTTCATCATGTTAGGCACATGATTAATAATGAATGTGTATTGCGTAAATATTGAGAATATAATACAAATTGTAGCCTTTAGTAAATTAAAAAAGCTCAGCTTTAGGACGGGAAGAGAAAGGGCACGATGAGGATAACGTTACTGAGAAAAAAGAAAGGATGATAGATGGAGATGAAGTGAGAGCAGGTATTGACATAGTCTCCTGCCCGCTAACATGGTTTTAAAGCTATTTCTTATCCTTATCCTTCAAACGTCTTGAAATGCACATATCAGAGAAATAAAAAATTTGAAGCCCTTACGCACCTCAAATTTAGGACCTCTTTGATTATAAATCCCTGTCTACTGCCCTGTATTAGGCATAATATCAATGTTGTTATCCAATTTTATGGCCTTCAAAACATCTTAAAATGCACATATGTAGATCAGAGAAATAAAAAATGTCTCTGGGAAAACCAGAACTCCCCTAACTAACCTGCTTCACATTCGGGACCACAGTGATTATAAAACCCTGACATTGCATGGTAATGAAACTAGTTAATAGTGAGCATTAGACCCTAAACTAAAGTGTTACCTTTTTATTTATTTTTTATTTTTTAATCATAATCATAATCATTGGGGGATTAGCCCCCTAAAATGAAAAGCCTAGAAACGCCCCTGAGTAGCAGTAATATGCAGTTATTAGCCGTGTCCACTGTATTTTTTTGTTGGTTTTCATGAGACCCCCCTTGAAATGACCAGGACCCCCCATTGCCCCCCCAATCAAAATTGTCTGGAGCCGCCACTGGCCAGAGGAGAACTTGTCCTCCGACTGAGCCTGGTTTCTCCCAAGGTTTTTTTCTCCATTCTGTCACTGATGGAGTTTTGGTTCCTTGCCACTGTTGCCTTGGCTCTTGGCTTGCTTATTTGGGGACATTTAAATATTCAACAATATTATTGATCTGCCTTACTTAAGGTGGATGATGACACAATTTTCTTCTAGAAACAAACTTTGTTGTATTATTTTCATGTTATCACTGTGAAGCTGCTTTGATATAATCTGTATTGTAAAAAGCGCTATATAAATAAAGGTGACTTGACTTGACTATTCAGCTGAGCAGGGAGACCCTGGTCTGGGTGCTATTCTTTTTTAGTTTCTATTCATCATAGCATCATGAAATAAAAACGTAAAAAACTGTTTTCAACACCTGTCCTTCGGATGAGACGATAAACCGAGGTATTTCCATACGTCGGACCTTCAAGTTGCCACAGCAGCTCTGATGAACATACAAGAGTCTTTTCAGCAGTTGCACAAAATATTCTCAGATATTGGTGTTGTTGTGTGGCAGTGCTTCGTTGCCACCTAGCCGCCTGGAGTGCATACTACATCGAATTTCACACACTTTTGCGTCACCATATGCACGCAGATTTCCCCTTCATAACGCTCGTCTAAACGCAGAATAAAAAGTGAAAACGCAACGTCACTTTTGCGTTTTCTCTTCAGATCGTTTCCGTGTAAACATGGCCTAAATGAAAGATTTTTTTGAATCAGAACAACTTTTAAGAAATCATTTGGATTACATGAAAATGCTAAAAATAATTATGCTGTACAAGGACAGTTCTGCTATACTCAACAAAGTAAACCTACCTCATAAATTAGGCTCTAAATGAGTTCAGTGATTCAGGTCAAATAAAGATTATGTCAAAACACAACTTTTCTATTTGTTCATCTGGCTGTTACACTGATAACCACAATGGTGACTTTTGCTTTTCTCCTTCAGTGACTCTGCTTGTTAACATCAAGTGTCTTCAATAATGCACAATCATTCCTCAATTAACTTTAACACTGCTTCAGTATACTCATATACATACTGAGCAGTACACTGGGGATTTTGCTGTGTTTTTCTCAGTTGTTAATGTTGTTGTTTTGATTTGTAAATATAAATATACGTATGCTGCCTACAGATCCACCTCTCCTTCTCCTTGCCTTGCCAGCACTGTAACATTTACTTAATGTAGATGAATATAACAAATATATTACTGTAGCAGTTGATTCTAGCTTTAGGCTTTAAAAACCACAGAAAACCAATTTAATTTCTCAATCTGCTGAGAGCATAAAATGAAAATACATGTTCATAAAATCTGACCAAACAGCAGTAGGCTAAAGCACTAAATAAACATCTATTGTGTTTGCTCTGAATCTCATTCCACCCGTGTCTACTTCCTTGTGGAATTTGGTCAATTACAGCAAAACAAACCCCATTTACCATTTCCACCTTCCATTTACAGATTATATGAGCACATGACCTAAGATGCACACTGAGGAGTCTGGGGATTAAATGGATTAAAAGTATAGCATGTGTAATTAACCTGCTCATCGCCTAAATGTCTGAGACCAATTAATGGGACAACCATTGTAAAGAAGCAATATACTGCACAGCTAGTCTGTAAAACCTCAATTAGTGGAGTTTGCAAAGGGATTACTGTTACTATTGCTCAAATTCACTGTTGCAAACTCATAACCCTTTGCAGTAGTATCAAATTTCAATCTGCAAGAGAGGTGTGCAATTACTTTTTTAAGCAATTAGACTTTATGAATACAGTCACACTTTAGATTAGGGTCCAATTCCACTATTAACTACTAACTATTAACTACAACATTTGCCTCAATAAACTCCAAATTACTGCTTATTAATAGTTAGTAGTTCTAAAGTTTAGGTATTTGGTAGGATTAAGGGATGTAGAATTTGGTCATGCAGAATAAGGTATTGATATGTGCTTTATAAGTATAAATAAACAGCCAATATCCTAGTAAACTGCATACTAATAAGCAACTACTTAATAGTGAGAACTAGACCCTAAACTAATGTGCTACCATGAATTCATATGAATTAGCTACCAACTCGCCAAAACATAAAATAGTTATGAATTGCAATTACCGTAGATTGTTCATTACGCATCCACCCTCAATCACCCCAACCCGATCTCACTAAATGCGTCTTTATTGCACGCATGTGCATTGTCGTGTAATTTATATGCTAAATTGAGTTTTTACGTGCATAGGATACGCATTGGTTGGTTAGGGTAGGTTTAGGTGTGTGTGGGGTGCATGTTTATTATACGCTTGGGTAGGATTAGTGGTGTGGGGTGCGTGTGTATTACACGCAAATGAACTGCGTATCAAATGCACGCAAAAAACTGCGTCTCATATGCACGTAAAAACTCATTTTCGCGTATCAATTACACGACAATGCACCATGCGTGTCATAGAGACGCATTTACATGAGAACAGGCTGATCACCCAGAGTATTCTTACAGCAGCATGCTGAAAACCCCTCATAACAACTTAGCAACCGCATAGCAATGCATTGTGGCGTACACTGATTACATCACTTGCCCACCACGGCACTGTCATTTAAATTTTTTACATTAATAAAAATAATTTAGTTCAGTTAGAGAACAGACATTGCAATTAAAACCTGAATATGTCTGCTTAATTTAAAGTGAGCACAGTTCCCTTTCGATGCGGATCACTCGCATTACATTAGTTCACTAATGCATATGGGGAAAACTCCTGTTTTCTCCAAATCCTGAAGCCTGATTGGTTCGGGCATTTCAGCCTGCCGAAATGGGCGGGGTTGGCTGCCTATAAAAGCACGCAGAAATTCACACTTGTCAGAATATTTCTCCTTCACCCGCACCGCCCGGACCGCGCTCTTTAGCGAACCTGCCGCTCCATCATCTCCTTCGCCTCTCAAGCCAAGGCAAAAGAAGCGGAGCCGCCAGGCTGAGCAGCTATGCGGTCACGTCTCATTTGACGGGACTGAGGAAGAACTAGACTCGCTGTCTCAGGCCGCTGCGTACTCCGCCCCTCTGCCGCCTAGACAGAGTGACGAAGCCCTGTCTCGCATACACTAAAGTTGTTAAAGAGCTCGATTTGGGCTGGTTGGCCACAGAAGAACCCAGCCACAGCTGACTCCTCGTCAGCAGGCCTCTCGTCATCGTCTAGCCCCATTCTTCCTAGAAGTCCACCAGGAGCTCACCAAAATATGGCACGCCCCCTACTCAGTGCACGCCCACTCTCCCTCTTCGGTCACTCTCTCCACAGTTGACGGCACCAAAGAAAAAGGCTACACAAAGCTCTCCCCAGTGGAACAAGTTGTCGCTGCGCATCTCTGCCCGCCCACAGATATTGGCAGGAAGGCCAAGGCCAGTCACCCAATCAAGCCCTGCAGGACCACGTCAGCGCTCACTTCCACAGTGTTCACCGCTGACGGACAGGCCGCCTCCGCACTACACATGATGGCGGACTCCAGGAAGTGCTCTCTCCCCTCTGTGAAATACGGTAATCCGCATACTCAACTGTCTCATGATAGGCTGCTTATAGCCCGATAAGAGCGGCAGCTATGCGCCCAAAGATTCCAGCTCAACCATCTGGAGAACCAGGGCTTCAGGGTCACCATTGGCAAGAGCTCGCTGCTCCCCAGCCAACGAATTTCATTCTCTTCGAAGGCTTGGTTCTTACAAGAGTGCGCATTGAAAATCAGAAGCATGGCAACCGGTAACATCCTCAGTCATTCCCCTAGGCCTGCTCCACATGTGACCATTCCAGCTCTGGTTGAAAGGCCTTATCCCACCCCATGCATGGCGCACAGGCCAGCACACTCTTAAGGTGACCCACGGCTGCGTCAGAGCCGTAGTCCCTTAGAAATCACCCCGCTTTTACCAGAACGTTCCAGGAGGAAAGTGGTCTTCTACAAGACGGGCTGGGGTGCCTTGTGCGACGGCAGAATAGTCTTCGGCTCATGGGTGGCCTCTATGTCGAGCTGGCACACCAATTACCTCAAAATGATGGAGGTGATTCTGGCCTTCATGGAGTTCCAACCGTAACTCCGGGGTCATCATGTCCTGGTCTGCTCAGACAACAGGACGGTGGTTGCCTTCATAAACAACCAAGGAGGTCTCAGGTCTTGCCCTCTGCACACATTGGCGAACAATCTTCTCCAATGGGCACAGAGGAACCTCCTCTCAGTGAGGGTGGTTCACGTGCTGGGCTCCTCAAATGAAGGAACCGACATGCTGTAATGCAAATAATGCAAAATGCAATGCAAAAATGCAAATTTTTAATCTCAAATCATTTGCCAAAATAAGTAGAGACCAAACATCATGTTCAGTTTGCAATCTTTTTCGTTTTCAGTCATTTAGCTTTATGAAGGAACCGACATGCTGTAATGTGGCGGACCACCCCGGGGGAACGGAGACTCCACACCCAGGCAGTCAACCCGATATGATCATCAGTCAGATTTGGGAAGAAGCATGTGCAGTACTTCTGGTTCCCAGAATTAGTCCAGCTACTGTCAGCTGCTCTGTGGCACACACCCTCTCTCCCAGCCAGGAGGGACGATCTGGCACCCTCAAGTGGAGTTGTGGAACCTGTATGTGTGGCCCCTCTACAGGAAGCGTCAGGCTTTCCCAAAAATGGCATGGGAACAATCTCAAAGTCGAGGGTCCCTTCCACAAGGTGCCTCTACGCCCAGAAATGGTCTATTTTCTCAAGCTGGTGCTTGGTTCGGAAACTAGGCCCAGCTAAATGCGGTACCATGTCAGTACCGGTTCAGTTTCTGCAGTAGATGCTGGACAGTGGGCGTGGTACAGCAGAATCTCTATTGCAAATATCTGTGAGGTTGTGGGCTGGTCCTCGCCATATACTTTTATCAGATTTTACCACCTGGACATCCCTGCTCTTCAAGCACGGGTGTTGTCAGCCTAATTGCTTATGCACTATGAAGTCAGGCTCCGACTCAACACAATATTAATAGGGAACCTGCAAACATTAATTTGTAAACATCGGAAGCTAACACGTCTAATTTACACGCACACCTTCATGTGCACAACAAGAATGAGGCTGCCAAAATGGGACCCGCAGCAAAAAAAGGTTTTATTTTATATTACAGCATGGAGTATGCTTTGCCTCCAAGCTGTCGTTTTGTTAATAAACAATCTATGGTAATATAAGCAAGTTTATATTCATTACTTATTTATTTGTTTCCACAGTGTTTGCTGATTTTCAGTGTTTTATTTAAACTTTGTGTAAGTTATTTGTAAATTTATATTAGGCCTATAACTCTCATGGGTCAGGGTGTGTCACCAGTTCTTATGTGTTTTTTTTTTTTTTTAAGGTCCTGTCATTTTCTGCAGCCCGTTATATGAGCAATCAGTACTGTGTGCAGAATCACGAGCTGATCTCCCAGACCTGTCGCTCATTCCCTTTATCCTATATATTTCCAGCTGTGTCTACCCCTTGATGTCAGGTGATCACTATTCATGTTGCGTGGATGTTTCATGTTCTTTCATGCTTCTGTTACTTACCTGCTTGTGATTGTGCTCAGGAACCAAAGATGAGGAGTTTGTGGCTAGACTGTCTTACTGTGTCGTTTCCTCTCGGTGATCTCATCTACTTGTGTCCGCTGATGTGTGTGAGGAGTACACGGGAGAGTCAACTATGTGTCGCATGGACTGTTTAAAATGTTTACGCATAATTTTTCTAAATAAACTGTCACTGCAATTGACTCCTCCATTTATCGGAGTTCCTGACAATAGCATGGCGTAATAAAGCCGTCTTATTTTTTTTGCTATAAAAGTTCTATGTTTAATATATCGTGTTTTGTCAATGTACTGTTTTGTTGTTGTGTTTTTCATTAAAAATAATAATGAACCCACCATTCAAGAAATTGCCACTCCCGAATTACCGTTAATTTGAAAGCGAAAGTAAATATGAACCAACGTCCCAATGTCAACGCAATCAAACAATGAACCACTCAGAAAAAAACAAAAACATGATGCAAAGGAAGCACATAAATGTGTAAGCCTATGGAATTAAAGCCTTAACGGAGATGTTTTGTAAAGTCCTGTGATCACAAATAAATGAAATGGCGTGTTTTAGGGTAGTGCTGCGGGGGCTACTGGCCCGACATTGGAAACGCAGCTTGATTTTGTCCTCATGGCACGTTGTTAGCTTGAGCGGCTTCTCAGAGCTCAAGAGACGGTTGCCGGTGGCTTTATTTAGTCACTCATTTACAATGTAAAGCCATCTGCACAAAGGAAAACACAATATGCACACCTGACTAACCCAGAAAAACATACAATGCTGACTTTAGCGTGGAAACACTTTTGACAGCTTACATGTTTGGAACCATCCGCAAGACTTCTCATCCACATAAAATACATTTGAATTTGCTCCTCTTTCAATTTTATTGTATAAAAGAAGCATGAAACATATTAGAAGGCAAAATTTTTTGTGTTTTACATATACGAAAAAGTCATATGTATGGGTTTGAAACAATACTATGGGTCAGCTTTTACCTTTAAAATTATATTGTGTATATATATAAAATTAATATGTGATGGTGTAATTAGAACAATAATTGTTCTTATGGCATGTTGAATGACCTGCAAATCTATAAATAGAGTATATATATATTACTGACATCACTTTAGGTTATGTATTGATGTGAAGGGAATTAAAATTCTGTGGAAAAGAGAAGTTCTTTGGAGCTTTTTTTCATTCAAGATCTGTCAACGCAATTAACGTGTCCTCAGAGATATTTCAGATGTCTCGCTCTAATCCCGAGTCCAATTCATGCAGTTTAATTTTCAGACAGCTGAGTACAGTGCTGTGATCTCATGTCCATCATACTATACTTATGGCTGTGGATGGTTTCCTCACACACAGCCTGATTCATCTCTATTGGGGATCATCTAGGACCTAGATTCTAGGACAAGACTGGGAAGAAGATTTAAGGAACATCAGAAAGGACTGACACTCAGATGAATGGAAGTTAGAGGAGAGATGTTGGATGTACGATCAATCTTGACATCCAAGCAGGATCTGAGCATTGTTGCACTCTGGGCAAATGTCTATTCCTGTTGTAGCGCTGTTAACCCTTTCCTTTGTAGAAATAAAAGACAGCGCTCTGAGTTCGAATGAAGAAACTTTGTTTTATCAAATCTATTGTGAGCTAAGTGTGCTTATTTACTCACTTTAACTTATTTTGTGTAACTGTGTTTGTCCCTTAAACTTTAAAATGAAATCACATAAACAATAATGAATTATGATTTTTGGGTTCATCTTCTGTTAATAAAGTAATTGTTTCACTCAAAAAAAAAAGAAAAAAGAAAAAAGTCCCAATATGTATTTATATCCCCTTCGTAACTCAAATTAATAAGCTGAAAACACTCAAGTATACGGTAAATTAACAATTTACTGAAATAAATGTAAAATGATCAAGTTGCAGGTTTTTTTTCAAAATGTTAAATAAAATAACACTTATGTAAATAATCAATAGGAATTTCACCAATTCACACAGATGAATCCAACAAAAATAAATAAAATGAATCAATTACACATTTCACATTTGTAAATAGTAATTTGTTCCCCTCTTTTTAGGTATACTTTAAATTTGAGTCCCCAAACTCTCTATATCAAACTCAAAGGACTCTTCAACCAAATACTAAGCCGGCAATATGAGCTTAACTTTAATCAATATTAACGTCTGTAATTTTCACGTTGCAGGCCTGTTTGATGCTGGGATGTGTTGTGGTCAAAAAATAAATAAAAGACCGTTTCACTCAACACGGAGCAAACAAACAAAAATACCTTGAAATATCCAATCAGAAGAGCGTGTTTCACCTCCTGACGTTAGATGTCCGTCAAACTCACGATCGCGGCGATTTCCTCAGGGCCAAAGAAATTACGAGCACTCACTTTAACTCATGAGTCACAATCATCCTCATCTGAAACTGCCACGAATCCTCACGCTGACGTCTCTGTAGTATAAGTTTCTGTTCTCGTTTTGACAACTCACAACTAACTACAAACACTATTGTAACACAATATAGCATTATCTACACTATATTTTTTGTGAAACAATATCACACCAGATGATCGCACGCTCTTCTCCCTCGTGCTCTCCTCATTCTTCCTCGTTCACCTTTGCCTTCAATTCTTCCCGCCCCCTTCACCTTAATCTAGAGCACTGATTCGACACCCACCATGGACAAGTGAATACGATTGATTGAGCAATAGAAATGACAAAATACAAAATTAATAAATATCCCATCAATATAGGAAACATAGAACTTATACACAACCATATACATTTATAACATGCCCATGAACTATATATAAAATAAAATAAATAGGGCCGGGACTCGATTAAAAATATTAATCTAATTAATTGGAGGCTTTGTAATTAATTAATCGAAATTAATCGCATTTTAATCGCATAAATATTTGACCTGAGAACAGTGTGGAGTAATTTTTTTCACATGGATTTTTAGTATACCATTGAATAATGATAAGCTTAAGCAACAAAATATTGTTTATTTTTGTTCAACCAAGTCCAGCAGACCAGGGCAATTTTTGCCATTGAATGTAGCAATAGCATATTTAGAAATATAGTAGGCCTACATTTTAGAAATTCGAGTAGCCTATAGGTAGGAAGGCCTTCTGTAAACTGTTTTTTTAAAGTTAAAAAAGGTTTCCAGGGTGACGCGTCAGGCTTGGCACGTGATTCACCACAGCCAAAATAGCGCTGCATGACAAATGTAGCGCTTTTATTTCTAAATATTAAAAAACTTGCTCACCATGTCATCAACTTTTTTCTTTTCCGATTTTCAAATATGTGTAAGTGAGTTTGTTTTGTTGTTTAAAAAATCTTTATAAATGATCTTGATCTGTAACGTGAGATGGGCGCCGTGTTTGGGCCGCAGTTCAGAGATTCCTGTCTCTGTTGGATTTATTACAGTTTCTCCCGAAATACATGAAAGTAAGTGGCCGGTGAACTGGGAGTAGAATAGAGTTGACTTTATAGTTATTTACACTGTGTGTCTGATATGAATAAAAAACTTCGGCAAATATATTTTCCTTGGTTGTTATTGCTGCTTCCATAGACACCATTGTGTATTTTACAAACTATAAATGTGTTTTGCTATAAATTATATTAATGTCTAAAACCTAAAATAAACATTATGTGGTTAAAAACACTGAACAGTTGTGATCGCCTATGACAAGCGCTGAGCTTGTCCGTCTTTGGCTCAGCCACAGCGCGAAAGCACAGTTTGAATCTGGCAGTTGTCACTTCACTGTACATTCGCTCCTTAGTGGTCAGCTGGTGCAGAGCGGGCCGAAATCACAATTGCTGATGAGATATAGGAAAATATCTAGTGGAAAATAAGAATGTTATTCATCCAGTGAGAAACGTTCCGTGGTGCCAAAATAAGCGATTAAAATCAGTTATCGCGTTAATTAACGCGTTAAAGTCTGTAATTAATTCATCTTAATTAACGCGTTAAAGTCCCGGCCCTAAAAATAAACCTTGTAAATTATTACACTGGGTTACACCCTCTCCTTTCTAATTGTCTGAATGTCCTCATCAAACATTCAGCCCTCGCGGACGACTGCTGGCTTACCAAAATAAAACACAAACAAGACACAGGCCTGTTCCTCTCTCGATCATCAACGTCGTCGCTCCTCCTTTATGCCTCCACTCCTCCGTGAGAGATGCGAGACTGGTGTGCTCACAGGTGTCGCTCATTAACACTCGCACCACCGGCCTCACGCCGTTCTCTCACGTCCCTCGGCCTCGTCCTGTTCGCCACATTAGGTAAGTGGTTTTGGGTTTCTTTTAACACCTTTTTGTGTGTTTGGTTTGAGTTTGCATGTTTTCTTGCCTTTTCAGGTGATGCATATCCTGGACTCTTTAGCATTCTCACAGACTGTCCAATGGGTAAGAGGTGATCTCGATGGATGGTTTTTACTCCTCTACCATGTTCAGGTTTCACCTTATACACTGGTAAGTTAGGCATTTTGTCAACCACAACATATGGCAAAGAACTCCATCGACTCTGAAGTTTGTGTTTTCCTTTCAGTCCCAGATTCTTCAACAACACTCTATCACCAGTGTCCAAGAACTGGAATCTAACTCTGACTTATGACTCTGCTGTCATAAGCTCTCATGTTTCGTTGGTGCACCTTATTTGAAGCTTCTTAGGCTAGTTGATAAGCTTCTTTTAGATCTATTTTCAGCTTGGCAACATACTGAGAATGTAGAAACTTCTTCTCTAGAGGGTATTTTACTGTTTCGGAAAAGCAAACCTTCTTTAATTAGAAGCCTATTCTCCTCATGTTTCATGAGCCACAACTCAGAATTCACCTTCACCTCAGTAGGTCCCTAAGTCCCTTGCTTCAGAGCTTCAATTACTTTCCTCAGGACAACATCATTCTTTTGGGCTTTCGCCAAATCAGCTATGGATTTCTGCTTCAAGAAGTCACATTCCAGTTGAACAGGGAAAACATACGCATCAGGGATACACTCAGGTGAGGCTGCTAGTTGCTCTACATACCGAGGTGATTTGTTGAGCTTAAAGTCAACATGAACTTGCTGACATATGGACCTTACATCAGTCTCAGAGATGCTTTGCCAACCCTCTGATTATTCCTCATCCGCCAAATTACAAGACAGCAAATCTGCATCAGTATTGTTCTTGCCTGGTCTGTACAACACATCAAAGTCGTAGGTGGATATTGCAGCCAGCCAACGATGTCCAGTGGCATTAAGTTTAGCCGTGGTCAGAACGTACGTAAGTGGGTTATTATCCGTACGTACGGTGAATCTAGCTCCATATAGGTAATCGTGGAATTTATCCACGACCGCCCATTTGTCCAATGACACTTTCAGTCCTACTTCTTCTAGTCTATCCAGGACCTTCAGAATTCTTTCTTCGTGTTCTTCCAACGACTTCCCAAAGACTATCAGGTCATCCAGGTATACAAGGACCTGAAGCAGTTTCATATCCCCAACAGCTTTTTCCATCAAGCGTTGGAAAGGCGCAGGTGCCCCAGTAATGCCCTGTGGCATACGTTCAAACTAATAGAATCCTAAGGGGCATATAAAAGCCGTTTTTTCTTTATCCTCTTCAGACAAAGCTATTTGGTAATAGCCACTTCTGAGGTCAAGGACGGAAACCATCTACTCCCTGATAAACAGTCTAATGCATCGTCAATGCGAGGAGTAGTATGCTGGTCAGGCACTGTTCGAGCAGTAAGTGTGCGATAGTCGATGCACATTCTTACGCTTCCATTTTTCTTTCGGGCGATAAACAATAGGGAGGCGTAGGGGCTTCGTAATTTTTTGATGATGCCGGATTTCATAAGCTCCTGAATGTGTCTTCGAACATCATCGATATCTGCAGGAGCCAAACGCCTAGAGCGCTCACGAAAGGGCCTAGAATCGGATTGCCGAATTTGGTCTTCCACTCCTTTCGCCAAACCCATGTCCCACTCGTGTAGCGAGAACACAGAAGCTCTTTCCAACAATGCCTGCCTTATTCTCTGCTTCCATGTCTCAGGAATTGGAGAATCTCCAAAGTTAATGAGGTTTGTATCCAACTCTCCTGTCTTTGTGGCTGGGCTTACTGGATCTGTTGGATGTAAGTGACCAACCACTGTTCCTACCAAAATCACTGCGTTCTTCAGGGATTCATTATGCATCAGTACTGGGAAATGGTTGACATCCATTTCAGAATGTGGCATTACCATGGCCTGCAGTAACACTCCAACTGGCAGAGTGGCGTCTGGAGAAGCCTCTACCAACAGAACCTCTTCTCCTAATGGTTAATTTAAGTCCACCTTACAGATCGCCACGCAATCCCCTCCTGGGGACAAGGACAAAGAGCCAGGACCATGCCACCTTACACTGCCCACTCCTTCATCTTCACCGGGGATCTTAGAAGGGTCACATGACAGTTATTCGGAAAATGGACCCACATTTATGCCGAAGGTTTGTGCAATGTCCATTCCAGTACTTTCTCCACACAACCGAGTCAAACGCTTGAAAAGGTTAGCATTGGTACCCAGAATAACTTGTGTTTGATCTGGACTACACGGTCCCGGACAGATTAAGGCCAAGACTGAAAGGGTTTCCTGAATGCCTGAATTCCTGTAATTTTGGCAGGGAACTCAACATCTACCATCACATAACCCAAGGAAGGGTAACTGGACTCACTTAAACCTCAAATGGCCAAACCTGTGACAGGGTAAATGGGAACACCAGACAGATGCTGCTTGTACCATGCTTCGAAGATGATGGTTACTTGTGAGCCACTGTCTAATAAGGAGTCACATTCATGTCCGTTCACCTTTAGCTGAACAACAGACGTTGGACCAACCAACCCTTCTGGACAGTACCTTTGTTTTTGTATGTCTACTGCACTCCTCTTTACTGAACATTTGGTTGTACTGGCTTTTGGCTCAGATGAAAGCAAATCTCTACTTTTGCCTTTTTTTAGCGACTGTATTAATCTTCAAATAACTTTAGCTTGGTTTTCAGCATTTCTGCATTTTGCCGCGAAGTGTCCATTTTCTCCACAGCGGTAGCAGTAATATTAATCTGAATCACTGTACGTGGTCGGCTTATATGTACCAGCAACATTTCCAGAAGTCTCCACAGGTAAGGAGGCAACCTCTGCTTTAGCATGGATCTTATACACAGTGGAGTTTATCTTAGCCCTAGATGCCTCGTATTCTTCCTCACTGCGAATCTCACTCAACAGCTCCAAAAAGGATGGAAGATTTTCCTTCCTTTCCCTCAACTTGAGATTAACTAGCATAAGATCAGCAGCAACTGCTCCTCGAAGTAACTGTTCCACTCTCGCACGGTTTGCAGAGGCAACCGACAGACCACATCGCTGTAGGACTTTGGCCAACGCTTGTTCCAATCTTTTAAGAAAGTCTGACAGTTTTTCACTGGGCTGTTGCTGCATCAAGTGAAAAGCAATATACAGCTCTTCCCTGGATTCACCAGAACCAAATTCACTTTCAATGGCCTCTAAACATTGTTCTGGCTTGAGATCAGCAGTGGTTACACGAGCAGCTTTTATTATTGCCATGGCTGGACCTCGTAGACACTCCATAATGCGACGTCTTTTCTCTTTGTCTGAGCAATCGCTTTCTTCTACCATAAGACGAGCTTGCTCAAGCCAATGTACTAAAGACTCTTCTCCAGTGGGAGTTTTCAGTCCCAGAAAAAACACGGCTGTGACTGTAACTGCTGCTATCTCTCACTGGTTTTTCTATTTTAGATAGCAGATCCCCCACAGCACGAATAATAGACTCAGCCGAGCCATCATGTGCGCCCAACTATTCCTGAACATTGGCATCATCCACAGCGGTAGATGAACTTTAACACTTTAAATTTGAGTCCCCAAACTCTCTATATCAAACTCAAAGGACTCAATACTAAGCCGGCAATATGAGCTTAACTTTAATCAATATTAAAGTCTGTAATTGTCATGTAGCAGGCCTGTTTGATGCTGGGGTACGTTGTGGTCAAAAAGTAAATAAAAGACCGCGGAGCAAACAAACAAAAATGCCTTGAAATATCCAATCAGAAGAGCGTGTTTCACCTCCCGACGTTAGATGTCCATCAAACTCACGATCGCGGCGATTTCCTCAGGGCCAAAGAAATTACGAGCACTCACTTTAACTCATGAGTCACAATCATCCTCATCTGAAACTGCCACGAATCCTCACGCTGACGACTCACTGACGTCTCTGTAGTATAAGTTTCTGTTCTCGTTTTGACAACACACTAACTACATAAACTATTGTAACATAATATAGCATTATCTACACTATATTTTTTGTGAAACAATATCACACCAGATGATCGCACGCTCTTCTCCCTCGTGCTCTCCTCATTCTTCCTTGTTCACCTTTGACTTCAATTCTTCCCGCCCCCTTCACCTTAATCTAGAGCACTGATTCGACACCCACCATGGACAAGTGAATACGATTGATAGAGCATTAGAAATGACAAAATACAAAAATAACAAAAACAATAAATATCCCATCAACTTAGGAAACATAGAACTTATACACAACCAAATACATTTATAACATGTCCATGAACTATATATAAAATAAAATAAACCATTACACTGATAAAGTACTACCTCAGCAGATGACTGTCGCACTGTGGAGTCAAACGCCTGCTCTCTGCTTGCAATGTGTTGGTGTTCTGCCAGGCCAGTGTTTGTGTTGCTCTTTGTCCTGTGAATCTGCTGCTGTGATGCCATGGGCCAACATCAGAGCACATGAATACATCACCAGATCACCAGAGAAAAAGCTATTTGAAAACAATAATGAAGTCAACATGAAACACTATTTGCAACCCATTTTTTCTTCTGTAATATCACAGAATGAAAATAATAGGCCTTGGTGATATCAGTCAGTCATTTAATGACCTGATGATTGTTCACAATTAGACCAGAAACATATTAAAAGGATCCTGATATTTTGATATTTCAACCGATTAGATTTCACCCTACTATAAGAACATTCTGCATGTTTAAGAATTTAAAACCTTTGTTAAAACCATTGTTATTTGAGTTGTGCTTCTGTATTAGCTTCAGATGTGCAGGATTCACACAATTTGTGAAATTCAGCTTTCAATGAATGCATGGACTGGGTTAACGTGGTTGTTGCTCTTAGAAAGAAGCTGTTGCTGTATTATCAGAAGTGCAATGCCTAGCCATTTTTGGTCACGCATCACCAGTACAGAGGTCTTCAATCCTGCTCCTGGAGACCCATTGCCCTGTAAATCAGCTTCTTCAGGGGTGTTTGATTACTCTGCAGGACAGTGGGTTTCCAGGAGCAGGGTTGAAGACCTCTGCTCTAGTAAATATCACATTTAACCTATCTGTTCTGGGGCACTAATAATCTCTCTATTGAACACACTCTCGCTTCATTCATTTCTTTTCATTTTTCTGTTAAAGGGTAAATGTACCTTTCAGAGGAGGAGATTGCAGCTTGGCACTTCTCCATTCCAGTGCAGTGATGGTCACAGTGTGGTCCACCCTTCTTTCCGCTGTGGAACTAATTTGCATAATCTAAAACACACAGTTAGTACAGTGTCTTTATAGACACTAAGCTGGCGTCAAAGAACTAGAGGTCACGAAAGCTGACTGTGTTGTTGCCTCTCGTCGGTTGCGTTTTGGCCAAAAGTCTGCGCTTGAACACAAAAGGACTAAATACGGCTGTCAACTAGCACATGTAAATATTGTAAATATAGCATAAGGAAATATCTGTCTATAGCAGTGTAGGAACTTGGAATTAAGCCTTTTCCCCGTAATCATTTGATTCTTGGGACCAGACACCTGTTATCTTTCCAAGAAAAATTGGTAACACTTTATAATAACTGCACGCTGTTAATCATTAGTTAAGCATGAGTAAACAGTTAATTTATCATTTATAAAGCATTAATAGACATTAATAAGCAGTTTATAAATACATAAATACAGCTATAAATGCTTTTTTCTTGATTTATAAGCATATCTATAATGTGTTTAATAATGTAATTTCATACTTTGTTAATGATCAATTAATAATTTCTAAATGAAGTAGCATTATTTACAAACCAGTTATTTAAGAGTGATTACAAAGCATGATTAGTCCTCACTTTAGATGAGCTCCCAAAAATAGTTAACTGACCACTACTGAATGCTTTATAACTATCTGAATTAACCCTGAATTACAGTACAAATACATGTTAATAAAGCATTTATTAACACACTAAGTAACTATTACTATATGTCTGAATAATAAGATGTATGAATGTACATATAAATAGTTTATTAATAAGTTACTTACACTTTCTAAGTGACCTTATGAACCACTGACAACTCCTAAATAACTGGTTTATAAGTAATGCAATACTTAATTTAGAAATGATAAATTGATCATTAATAAAGTATGAAAATACAATTATTAAACACATTATAGATATGCTTTTAAATGAAAAATAAAGCATTTATAGCTGTATTTATAAACTGCTTATTAATGTCTATTAATGCTTTATAAATGATGAATTAACTGTTTACTAATGCTTAACTAATGATTAATAGCGTGCAGTTATTATAAAGTGTTACCGAAAAATCTTTATTCTTATGTCAGGAGAGAAACTTAAGATGTTGTATTCATGCCAGCTCTATGCGTTTGCGTTTCTCTGTCATAGTACTGTAAGATTGAGCTTATATACATCACTGAGGAACTTACAACTTCCTTGTAAGGTAGAAAAACATGTAACTTGAGCTTTAAAAATGGAACGTATAATACAGAGCTGCCAACTCTCACGCATTGACTGCAAGACTTTTCACACGCTCTCACGCCACACATCCATTTTCTCACGCAGAGAAAACTAGCGAAGCAAAGAGGACACTGACACCGACAGACAAGACAGAGAAGGTTACTTTTGATATGGAACAAATTCTCAGCTCTCAGATTCTGTAAATTTTATTAAGAAATTCTAACAATAAATACCATTATGGCTCTTTTAAATGTGACAGATCGCTGTAGCGCCTCAGTTCAAGCGGCACGTGAACCGATCTCTCTTCACTAGCCTAGTTAATAGTAAATAAACACCAATGATCAATAGGTGTGTAACGTGTGTTGAAAGATACAGTAGCCTACAACTTACCGAAATGTATATGCCTCATTCATACTGTAATATCGAAAAATTGTCTATAGTGTTTTTCAATAGCGGAAAGAGTTCAATAAAAAACTGGAGTAGACATCATATAACATTACTTTTACCTCAGGAAAGCCATTAATGACCATAGCACGTATAAGTTGGCTAGAAAAAATAAGTATTTTATAATATATTTAGTATTAGTATAAATTAGTATTTTTCACTATAAATATGTGCACTATATTACATATTTATTATATTTTTTACTTATTTCACTAAAATATTATAAAGTTGTAATAACTTTATTCACTTTTATTCACTCTTTATATAAACTGTCTGGGGGAAAATGTCCAACATGCATTTTATCATTTTTATGCAGATGATACGGTTATTTATTGTTGCGCAGATATCATTAGGAAGGCCTATGAATGCTTGCAAACTGCTTTCAATATATTGCAAGCACAGCTTTATCAATTTCCGCTTAATGCAGAGAAGACCAAAGTAATGGTCTTTTCAAACTCAAGGAAAAATGAGTAAGACCTGAATATTGTTACTGACCAGGGTAAAGCAATTGAGGTAGTTTCATCTTATAAATATTTAGGATTTTTACAGTTTTTTTCCAATTGCTAACACACTCAAATGACATGCACAGCACAATTATTTAAACTGACACACAGAGAGCAAAACCTCTTATCAAGTTTCCAAAAGTCTAAACACATTTCTACTTTACACACATTTTGCAATTCAAAATGGCACTATTTAAATGCACTGAACACAGTTCTCTGCATAAGAAACAACAATCTGACATAAAGTCACTTGTTTGCCATTTCAAAACGAAACTAATTGGTCAATACATGTGCCACCGGGCCAAACACCTCAATGGTTCATTGTTAACACTTCAATCAGGATCAAGACCACAGGTGAGCACCTTTTTTTTTACAACAACAATGGGAGACGTTGCAGAGAGAGGAAGAGGGAGAATAAGAGGGGGATGAAGAGTGAGAGGTAGGGGTAGAGCAGGTAGAGGAGTTCATGGCCAAAGAAGACAAACACTTTCAAATCAAATAAGAGCAACCTAAGTAGATCATGTCATCAACCATGGGCTGACAATGCGTGAGGCTGGACAGAGAGTGCAGCCGCCATTTTACTGTCGCCTCTGTCATCTGGACCTTTAGACTGGAGAACAGGTATGTAACCAAAATTTCATGTAGTACACATGTAGTACACCCCATGTCATAGTGTATCAATTGGGTGACACCTGTTTACTTAGTGTATGACATCAGCCATTCATGAACTGTACAATTTTCCTGTACAATGTACTCTACTGTGGGGGAAAAATATTTAGGCTGCATTGTCCAAGCCCTATTATTTTTTTATTTTATTTTTTCTAAAGGACTGAGAGACGACACCATGGTGGAGGAAGGGGCCAAAATGTTCACCGGGGTACAGGAAGCTGGCATTGTAAACTTGGTTTTGGAACATAATGAAATCAGATTACGAGAAATTCAAAGCCACATCATTCAAGACAACACCTTATTCAACAACATTCAACGAGTCAGTCTGTCCACATTGGCTCGCATTCTCAAGCAAAACCAAATCAGAATGAAACAACTTTATAAGGTACCGTTTAAGAGAAACTCTCAAAGAAAAAAAGAGGTCAGACGAGCATATGTGGATGTAAGTACTACACTCACCGGCCACTTTATTAGGTACCCCATGCTAGTAACGGGTTGGACCCCCTTTTGCCTTCAGAACTGCCTCAATTCTTCGTGGCATAGATTCAACAAGGTGCTGGAAGCATTCCTCAGGGAGTTTGGTCCATATTGACATGATGGCATCACACAGTTGCCGCAGATTTGTCGGCTGCACATCCATGATGCGAATCTCCCGTTCCACCACATCCCAAAGATGCTCTATTGGATTGAGATCTGGTGACTGTGGAGGCCATTTGAGTACAGCGAACTCATTGTCATGTTCAAGAAACCAGTCTGAGATGATTCCAGCTTTATGACATGGCGCATTATCCTGCTGAAAGTAGCCATCAGAAGTTGGGTACATTGTGGTCATAAAGGGATGGACATGGTCAGCAACAATACTCAGGTAGGCTGTGGCGTTATTAAGAAATTCTAACAATAAATACCATTATGGCTCTTTTAAATGTGACAGATCGCTGTAGCGCCTCAGTTCAAGCGGCACGTGAACTGATCTCTCTTCACTAGCCTAGTTAATAGTAAATAAACACCGATGATCAATAGGTGTGTAACGTGTGTTGAAAGATACAGTAGCCTACAACTTACCGAAATGTATATGCCTCATTCATACTGTAATATCGAAAAATTGTCTATAGTGTTTTTCAACAGCGGAAAGAGTTCAATAAAAAACTGGAGTAGACATCATATAACATTACTTTTACCTCAGGAAAGCCATTAATGACCATAGCAAGTATAAGTTGGCTAGAAAAAATAAGTATTTTATAATATATTTAGTATTAGTATAAATTAGTATTTTTCACTATAAATATGTGCACCATAGATTCAACAAGGTGCTGGAAGCATTCCTCAGGGAGTTTGGTCCATATTGACATGATGGCATCACACAGTTGCCGCAGATTTGTCGGCTGCACATCCATGATGCGAATCTCCCGTTCCACCACATCCCAAAGATGCTCTATTGGATTGAGATCTGGTGACTGTGGAGGCCATTTGAGTACAGCGAACTCATTGTCATGTTCAAGAAACCAGTCTGAGATGATTCCAGCTTTATGACATGGCGCATTATCCTGCTGAAAGTAGCCATCAGAAGTTGGGTACATTGTGGTCATAAAGGGATGGACATGGTCAGCAACAATACTCAGGTAGGCTGTGGCGTTGCAACGATGCTCAATTGGTACCAAGGGGCCCAAAGAGTGCCAAGAAAATATTCCCCACACCATGACACCACCACCACCAGCCTGAACCGTTGATACAAGGCAGGATGGATCCATGCTTTCATGTTGTAGACGCCAAATTCTGACCCTACCATCCGAATGTCGCAGCAGAAATCGAGACTCATCAGACCAGGCAACGTTTTTCCAATCTTCTATTGTCCAATTTCGATGAGCTTGTGCAAATTGTAGCCTCAGTTTCCTGTTCTTAGCTGAAAGGAGTGGCACCCGGTGTGGTCTTCTGCTGCTGTAGCCCATCTGCCTCAAAGTTCGACGTACTGTGCGTTCAGAGATGCTCTTCTGCCCACCTTGGTTGTAACGGGTGGTTATTTGAGTCACTGTTGCCCTTCTATCAGCTCGAACCAGTCTGGCCATTCTCCTCTGACCTCTGGCATCAACAAGGCATTTCCGCCCACAGAACTGCCGCTCACTGGATGTTTTTTCTTTTTCGGACCATTCTCTGTAAACCCTAGAGATGGTTGTGCGTGAAAATCACAGTAGATTAGCAGTTTCTGAAATACTCAGACCAGCCCTTCTGGCACCAACAATCATGCCACGTTCAAAGTCACTCAAATCACCTTTCTTCCCCATACTGATGCTCGGTTTGAGCTGCAGGAGATTGTCTTGACCATGTCTACATGCCTAAATGCACTGAGTTGCCGCCATGTGATTGGCTGCTTAGAAATGAAGTGTTAACGAGCAGTTGGACAGGTGTACCTAATAAAGTGGCCGGTGAGTGTATATTGACTGCAGTACACTACACGCAACATTGTTTCCCAGTGTACTGGATAACACCATATTGACTGAATTTTGTTCTTTGTTTTCAGGGAGTTCTGGAAATGGATGCTCATGCAATCCCACATGAGTTCATCTTTATAGATGAGGCTGGGTTCAACCTAGCAAAGACCACAAGAAGGGGGAGTAACATCATTGGCCACAGAGCCATTATAGATGTTCCTGGCCAACGTGGTGGGAACATCACAATGTGCGCTGCCATCTCCAGTATGCATGGTGTCCTCCACCGTCATGCCAACCTTGGACCATACAATACAGCCCATATTCTCACATTTCTGGACAGACTTCACAACATTCTCATACCACCAGAGCGTATGAATGATGCAGACCAAAGAAACCGGTACGTTGTAGTATGGGACAACATGAGCTTTCATAGTGCAGCCCCAGTCCAAAACTGGTTTGCTGACCACCCAACATTTCTCGTGCAATACCTCCCACCATACTCACCATTTCTGAACCCCATAGAAGAGTTATTATCGGCATGGCGGTGGAAGGTATACGACCGGCAGCCCTTTGTGCGCATGCCTTTTGTGCAGGCCATGGGAGAGGCATGTGATGAGATTGATGTGGGTGCAATTCAGGGATGGATAAGGCACTCAAGGCGCTTCTTCCCTTGATGTCTGGCAAGGGAAGATCTTGCCTGTGATGTTGACGAGGCGCTGTGGCCAGACCAGACTGTGCGGCAAGATGCTGCCTAATTATTTTTCTTGCCTCTTTTTTTTCTGTAATATATTTTTTTCTGAAATTTTCTTTTTCAGTTTACTGTTTTTTGTAAGAATATTTTTGTTCAGTCCCATGTAAATATATCCTCTGTGCATATGTTGCACTGACTTGTTTACTGTAGTGAAAAAAAAAATATATGTTTCAACAGCATGTGTGTGTATATGCAAATATTTCTGTGCATGTGAACAATCTGATACATATTTTAGTATTATGGCAAAGCATACTAAAGATGGGGGTGCTTTTCATTATGCCCACCAGTGTGTAGTTGGTTAGACAAAAATGAAGTGTGTGCCATTAAATGCAAACGTTTGATTTTGATAATGCTATGTGTAGTTTCAGTTGCAGTGCTTCATTTTGCAGGATATATGAGGTATTTTGCAGTTTGGGTGTGTGGTTTTGTGAATTGTGTTAAGTATTTTGATAAAACCTGACTAGTTTGCAAAATCTGTGTTAGCAATTGGAAAAAAATTTAATTGATGATCACCTTTCTTTTAAGCTTCATATAAAAAAGTAAAAAGTAGTAAAGTAGTAAAAAAAAGTTGAAATTGAAGCTAGGTTTTTTCTTTAGGAACAAATCTTGTTTGACTTTTTCTGCCAGAAAAAGCCTAGTCGATGCCACATTTCTCTCTATTATTGATTATGGTGATCTGCTGTATATGAATCAATGCCCCATCAAAGTGTCTTTTGATGTTGGATGCTGTTTTTCATGGAGCTTTAAGATTTATTTCAAATTGCAGACCCCTCACTACAAATACACTCACCTAAAGGATTATTAGGAACACCTGTTCAATTTCTCATTAATGCAATTATCTAATCAACCAATCACATGGCAGTTGCTTCAATGCATTTAGGGGTGTGCCTAAAATGGCCCCACAGTCACCAGATCTCAACCCAATAGAGCATCTTTGGGATGTGGTGGAACGGGAGCTTCGTGCCCTGGATGTGCATCCCACAAATCTCCATCAACTGCAAGATGCTATCCTATCAATATGGGCCAACATTTCTAAAGAATGCTTTCAGCACCTTGTTGAATCAATGCCACGTAGAATTAAGGCAGTTCTGAAGGCGAAAGGGGGTCAAACACAGTATTAGTATGGTGTTCCTAATAATCCTTTAGGTGAGTGTATTTTACAACACACTTATGTATGTACTGTCTGTAGTAAGTGTAACACTGAACCAAAAAAAGGCCGAATTCATTATGATGACTGGAGAAGAAGTGTTTTTCATTCATCATCGAGTTTTACATTGAGCACATCAGTTGGGATGTTCAACTGGTGTTCAGCCTCTGTTAGGCTGTGTATAACTTACGATGGACATTTACATTTATAAATATTATAATTTCGTGATTGTTTAATATTCTGTATAAGATCATTTTTTCCCTGCCGCTATTATGTTAAGATCCAATGTGAGGACTTTTATTTTGACGTTTTTTCCACGAGCAATGTGCATCGGGTAACAGGAAATAACGAGCTCATGGTGCAGTGAACTCTTGAGAGATGTTTGTATTGCTTCTGAGGCAATCTTTCTTCTAATCCCTGTCGTAAGCATTGGCTGTAAGTTAATTTGAATCATTTATCTGTGTAGTGTATATTGCAGGAGTTTAAACGTGATATAATTAAAGATGTTTATGTTATTGCAGATTGGCGCTAGTGCGCTGTATTGATAATGCTTCTAACCTAATGCATCTATATAGGTTTTACTTGTTACACTGTTAATAAGTATGTCATTTGATTTCTAATACGTTTTTTATATTTCTTTAATTTATTTACAGTTTTATTCGGTTCAATGGCTGGTGTTTTTGCCCATGTAAACTGCAGTACATGTTGTACCATTAAAGGAGCAAGACGCTCATATCCTGGCTCTTGAATGGAGTTTGGCTTGCTGTTTATCCATATTCACGTTTTCGAAAGCAAACATATAGAGAGAACTGTACAGTAAAAAGCCATGGATCAGCGGGTGCAAGAAGAAGTTACAGATGTAATCATGGAAAGTGAGGGAAGAGAAAAGGCATCTTCAGTGGTCAGTTCGACACGCTCATCATCTTCCTCCAAGCATTCTGTTGCCAATGCTGCCGTTAAAGCTAGAGCCTCAGCAGAAGCTGCACGTGCCAAGATGGCGTTTGCAAAAGAGGCTGAGGCGTTAGAGACAGCAGTGAAAATGGAACGTGACGACAATCGCAGTGAAAAGAGCATACTTTCATCACACGTGATTTCAATGAGAACAGAAGAATATGTGAAACACCAGTCTCAGGTGAGCTCCGACTTTGCTACCTTACCTCTGAATAGCTCTTTGTTAACCTGTGTGAAGCAATCAATTCCATGTGCGATAAAGTCTGAGAGCATGAATGCTACATATGACGGCGGCACAGATACTGTTCATGAGCGGAGCAGAAACTGTCAAGGTGAACGTCAGCAGCTGGCGAGATATCCAGAGTCACTGTATAATCTGCCTCATTCCATACCAAATACTGCATCTAAAGCATCTCCATGTCAAGATCCTACTTCACAAAGGTACGCAGTCCATCCAGATATGCAGCATTTCTCTCAAAATCAAGTCGTGCCAATGTCAGACTTTGCTAGATTCGTAGCACGTAGAGAGCTAGTCACCACAGGGCTTACTAAGTTTGATGATAACCCAGAGAACTTCAGAGCATGGGAGTCTTCATTTGTTAATGCTACACAAGACTTACAGCTCTCAGCCAGTGAAGAATTAGACTTACTAGTCAAGTGGCTGGGGAAGGAATCGACAGATCATGTGAGAAGGATTCGAGCTGTGTATGTTGCTAATCCACAAGCTGCTCTTCAACTGTCGTGGACGAGACTTCAAGAATGTATTTCGACTCCTGAAGTGATAGAAAGTGCTTTATTTAAGCGCTTGGATAACTTTCCACGTCTATCTCCAAAAGACAGCACAAAACTCAGGGAACTCGCAGACCTGCTCATGGAGCTCCTTGCAGCTAAAGAAGACACATACTTACCAGGGTTAGCTTATCTCGATACCCCTCGTGGTATCAATCCCATAGTGGAGAAGTTATCAGTAAGTTTGCAAGAAAAATGGCTGTTCGCTGGTTCACGCTTCAAAGAAGAGAAAAGAGTCAGTTTTCCCCCATTCTCGTTCTTCACACATTTCATTTGCAGTGAAGCTAAAGCCAGGAATGATCCTAGTTTCAAGCTCTCAAACAGTAGTTATACAGCCATCAGAAATGAAAAACCCCTGTATAAACATGGTGCTAGTAGAGTTCCTGTGTCAGTGCATAAGACAGATGTGTCCACAAATGAGTCATATTCAGATAATGTGAAGGACATTATCAAGAGAGACTTGACAAAGTACTGTCCTATTCATAACAATTACATCCGCTGTCAAAATGCAGAGCCTTCAGGAAAAGATCATTGATGGAACGCAAGAACCTGCTGAAAGAACATAAAAGATGTTTCAGGTGTTGCTCTCCGAGTCATGTAGCCAGAGAATGTCTCATGATGCTCACATGCTCAGAGTGTGATTCTGACAGACATTGCACAGTTATGCATCCTGACATAGCTCCGCCCCTCTCTATACCTCCGATGCAAGAACCAAACACAGAACAACAGATCAACACCACCCCAGAGGTAACTTCAAGGTGCACAGAAATTTGTGGAGAAAGTGCTCCAATGCGATCCTGTGCAAAAATGTGCTTGGTGCGTGTATTTCCTCAAGGACAGCAGGGACGAGCAATCAAGATGTATGTCATCATTGATGACCAGAGCAACCGCTCACTAGCCAAAGGGGAGTTCTTTAGTCTGTTTGGAGTCCAGAGTAATCCCTCTCCATATTTGTTGAGAACATGTGCTGGTTCCATAGAAATGTCTGGAAGAAAAGCAGTCGGCTTCCAAATAGAGACGCTGGATGGTAAGATCTGTCTTGATCTCCCTCCACTAATAGAGTGCAACGAGATAATGAGCAGCAGATCAGAAATTCCCACTCCAGAGGTCGCCCTTGTTCATCCACACTTGAAACCTTTGGCACAGTGCATCCCAAAGCTAGATCCTGATGCTCAGATCTTAATATTGCTGGGAAGAGACATGATACGTGTACACAAAGTGAGACAACAAATCAATGGGCCTCACAATGCACCCTTTGCACAGCGGTTGGATTTAGGCTGGGTGATTGTAGGTGATGTCTGCATTGACAAAGCTCATAAGCCGATGGTGAGTGTCGTTAAAACTAACATCCTGGAGAATGGTCGTCCATCTCTTCTCACTCCATGTCAGAGCCACTTCAAAGTGAAAGAGAAATTGTGCCATGGTGGGGAGCATAAGTCTGTTGTTTTTTCCCATTGTCCCATGCAAGACAAAGATGAATTTGTGCTCAAGGTATTTGAGAGAACCAAGAATGATAACAAACTTGCTATGTCATTTGAGGATGAGATCTTCTTGAAAATCATGCAAACTGAGTTCCAACAAGAAAAACTGGGTCGCTCCTTTGCCATTTCGGTCACCCAGACCATTACTCCCAAATAATCGGGAACAAGCTTTGTCTCGCCTTAATTCTTTGCGTCGCACACTGAGCAGAAAACCTGAGATGAAGGAACAGTTTTCTGCCTTCATGGAGAAGCTCTTTCAGAACCATCATGCAGAAAGAGCGCCACCTATCCACGAGGATGAAGAATGTTGGTACTTACCCATCTTTGGAGTGTATCATCCGCAAAAACCTGGACAGATACGGGTGGTATTTGATTCCAGCGCACAACACCAGGGTGTTTCTCTGAACAATGTGCTCCTCTCAGGCCCTGACCTAAACAACTCCTTGTTAGGTGTGCTGTTACGGTTCAGGAAAGATCTCATTGCAATTATGGCGGACATCCAACAAATGTTCTATGGTTTCCTGGTGAAAAAGGATCACAGGAACTGTTTGAGATTCCTCTGGTACAGAGACAGTGACTTGAGCAAAGAAGTGGTAGAATACCGTATGAGGGTACACGTTTTCGGGAACAGCCCTTCTCCAGCAGTGGCCATATATGGTCTACGGTTAGCTGCACAGCAAAGTGAGCAAGAGTATGGAACTGACACTTCACACTTTGTCAATCGACATTTCTACGTGGATGACGGGCTCATGTCCTTTCCCACAGAAGCTGAAGCGATCGATCTGCTCAAGCGCACTCAAGAATCGCTTTCCAAGTCGAATCTTAAGCTCCATAAGAAATCTTCAAACAGTGTGAAAGTAATGCAAGCTTTCCCATCAGAAGACCTGGCTTCTGGCCTCCAAGATCTGAATTTTGCAAATGAGATTTGGCCCACTCAAAGAAGCCTGGGTTTATACTGGGACATAAAAACAGATACCTTCACCTTCAAAGTTGCAACTAACAACCAGCCCTACACTCACCGCGGAGTGCTCTCCACTGTGAACAGCCTCTTCGACCCTTTGGGCTTGGTGGCACCAGTGACAATCCAAGGCAGAGCGCTAGTACGTGAGATGGCTAAAGAGGTGCATGACTGGGACACAACCCTTCCTGAAGAGAAAAGGAACAAGTGGGAAGAATGGAGAACCTCGCTTCAAAAGCTAAGCAACATTCACATCACACGCACATACCTACATCATTCACTCTCTAACATTTCATACACTGAGTTGTGTGTCTTTTCGGATGCCTCGAACTGGGCCATAGGGGCAGTGGCTTACATTCGAGCTCTGAATGATGAAGGCGAGGCCAAAGTGGGATTTGTGCTGGGCAAGGCAAAGCTATCGCCTCGTCCTGAGCCTTCCATCCCTCGCCTAGAGCTGTGTGGAGCGGTGCTGGCTGTAGAGATGGCTGAACATATCCTTGACGAACTAGATTTCAAGCCGAATGCTGTGAAGTTCTATTATGACTGCAAAGTAGTCCTGGGATATATATGAGTCCAGACGCTTCTTCGTTTATGTGCACAACCTTGTTCAACGGATACGTCAGTCAACTTCTCCAGATCAGTGGAATTATGTGCCTACGGACCAGAATACAGCTGATCTAGCGACAAGATCTGTGGTTGCATCACAGCTTAATGACACTATATGGTTCACAGGACCCAGCTTTCTCTACAAACTGCCCCAAGCGCAAGAATGTGAGGTATTCAAATTGGTGAATCCTAAAGTGGATACAGAAATCAGACCTTGTGTGACCAGCTTCATTACTCAAATTGATAGAAGCCACTTCTCAGAATGGTTTCAGTGCTTTTCAACCTGGGAATCTTTGCTAAGAGCAGTTTCTTTTCTGATTCATCAAGCACATTCTCACAAGTCAGGTTCCGTCAGCACATCACATGCGTGCAAAGGATGGCATCAGTGCAGCGAAATACGCAGTATTTAGGAAGTAGGAAGTCCAGAAGATGGCAGATCTGCCTCCTGAGCGCCTCAGTACATCTCCTCCATTTACCTACGTGGGGTTAGATGTTTTTGGTCCATGGACTGTGGTCACTCGACGCACCAGAGGTGGGGTAGCTGAAAACAAAAGGTGGGCTATACTCTTCACGTGTATGAGTATACGAGTAGTACACATAGAAGTTATAGAATCCATGAACACTGTCAGTTGCATCAACGCTCTGCGACGGTTTTTCGCTGTGAGGGGACCTGCAAAACAGCTCAGATCGGACAGAGGAACCAATTTTGTCGGAGCTAGCCAGGAATTGGGCATGCAGCCAACAAAAGAAAACCAGCCTAGTCTTCTGAAATACCTCCATGAGAATGGTTGTACGTGGGAATTCAATCCTCCACACGCTTCCCACATGGGGGGAGCGCGGGAACGCATGATCGGCGTGAGCCGCAGGATTCTATACGGTATGCTGTTGCAAAAGAAACATGCTCACTTGACTCATGAGGTACTTTGCACTCTGATGGCAGAGGTATCCGCAATCATAAACGCTAGACCTCTGACTCCCGTCTCTTCAGATCCCTATTCTCCATGCGTACTCACTCCAGCAATGCTCCTTACCCAAAAGCCAGGAGTACCCGTCCCAATTGAGAACTGCACTGAAAAGGATCTCCTAAGATGTCAGTGGAGACAAGTAAACGCATTGGCCAATGAGTTTTGGAGCCGATGGCGAAAAGAATACATCAGTACACTTCAACCTCGACGGAAGTGGCTTGAAACTCACCGAAACTTGCACATTGGAGATGTTGTGTTGTTGAAACAAGTTCAGACTAAAAGGAATGACTGGCCTTTGGGCTTAATCACTTCCGTCTTCCCGAGCAGTGATGGAAAGGTCCGCAAGATAGAAGTTAAAACAACCTCAGGTGGTAACGTGAAAACATTCTTGCGACCTATTTCTGATGTGATCTTACTCCTAGCTAAAGAGGACTAAGACTAATCACGGACTGTTATAGTGGCATTAATAATGCCAGGTGGGGAGTGTTCAGCCTCTGTTAGAGGCTGTGTATAACTTACGATGGACATTTACATTTATAAATATTATAATTTTGTGATTGTTTAATATTCTGTATAAGATCATTTTTTCCCTGCCGCTATTATGTTAAGTTCCTATGTGAGGACTTTTATTTTGACGTTTTTTCCACGAGCAATGTGCATCGGGTAACAGGAAATAACGAGCTCATGGAGCAGTGAACGCTTGAGAGATGTTTGTGTTGCTTCTGAGGCAATCTTTCTTCTAATCCCTGTCGTAAGCATTGGCTGTAAGTTAATTTGAATCATTTATCTGTGTAGTGTATATTGCAGGAGTTTAAACGTGATATAATTAAAGATGTTTATGTTATTGAAGATTGGCGCTAGTGCGCTGTATTGAAAATGCTTCTAACCTAATGCATCTATATATGTTTTACTTGTTACACTGTTAATAAGTATGTCATTTGATTTCTAATACGTTTTTTATATTTCTTTAATTTATTTACAGTTTTATTCGGTTCAATGGCTGGTGTTTTTGCCCATGTAAACTGCAGTACATGTTGTACCATTAAAGGAGCAAGACGCTCATATCCTGGCTCTTGAATGGAGTTTGGCTTGCTGTTTATCCATATTCACGTTTTCGAAAGCAAACATATAGAGAGAACAGTACAACTGGTTCTTATAAATGTCTATTCATATGATGGTTTGTGAGTGTCATTTGAAAACAAAATACCATTTTGTGAAGAAATAACATTGTTTTGAAAGTAAAGTTTCATTTTGCAGGATAATTTAGGGGGTTTGCCCATTGAGTGTGTGTGTTTTTTTATTTGTGTGTAGAGTTCTGAGAGTATGAGGCATGCTTTCAGAAAATGTGTGTAAACAATCGTGAAAAACTGTAAGTGTTCAGTCTATAGTGTTTCATTGCCATCTAATGGCCTGGCAGCAGATGTTATAAGTCGTTTCTGTGGATCGGTGTGAACAGGGATCGTTTTGACAATGATGTCGCCTTCACACAGAAAACTCAAAGGAAAAACTTCTCAGTTTTAAGCATATCGTTGTCTTGTAAACATACACTTATTCTCCTGCACTGACCCGTTCGCTGAGCTGAAGAGCCAATGAGAGTTCTCTCTTTTACCGACGGCCCAACACCGATTCAACATGCTGAATCTGCCCCAAAGAAACCAGCATTTGGCACTACACCTGCCTTAAAGTGTTACTTTGCTCACTTTCCAAACCACCACCAAACATGAAGGGCAAAGAATGTGAACTGTCATCCATAAATTCATTTGTGCATTAACAGCTGAAATTGTGTAAGATGCACTACAAATAGCTGTCACTGAGAATACTTATTTTGAGGTTGTGTTGAATTGAGTGGCCTTTGTTTATTTGTTTCAGTCATCGCTGCTGCATCCAAATGGTCCTAAGGAATTTGTATGGTGGTTCAGGCCTAAACCTTAGAAATGAGTCTCATTAAGGGTGAAGGACAGAAACTGCCTCTGGGCCAATGAGAAGTCGTGTACTTCCAGGGATTGGTACTAGGGGTCTTCGTCTTGCCCTCTAAGAGGTGTCTGGCAGTTGTCCTAGCATCTTTTTTGTCCTAGATTCAATTGGATTATTTGTTTGTGCAAGTCCACCAAGATCCAATGAAATATAGCCAATCTTTCTGGCTATATCTGGCTATAAGAGAAGGGCCCTGCCATAAAACTGGGCCCTGAAAAGTGCTGTTCACTACAGTAGGATACCTTTTGATCTGGATTTGTTTTCTTCAGTTCTAACATGAATAATCCTCTTCTTCTTTGTAGACTTCAGTGTGTGTGTGTGTGTGTGTGTAAGAGACAGACAGGGTCAAAGTGAGATTTACTTGTCAGCTGTGCCAAAGCCGGTCCTTGAGCTCTTCACTTTGCGCACAAGTGTCTGTTTGAGACACTGTTTAAGCTGCTTTGGGAAGACTTATCTGAAACTCTTACTGACTGAAAGCAAATCGATAGAAAATAAACCCTGTTAAATTGTCTTGTTAGGGCAATTTATGTATGTTAGAAGTAATCTAATGTTCAAACACAATACTGACCTCCATTACTGTAATTAACACATCAACTGACACCAGCACATATTAACGTTAACATTTCGTCTATATGCACAAAGTATCCCTTGAAATTATTTAATTTTTTTATGGGTGCCTGGTTGACTCGAGCTACCTGTTTGAAAACCACTGGTCAGTATAGTAAAAGAAGCGTTTTAAACAGCACACTGATGTGAAGTTTCGAGTAACATAAGACTGTTGTGGTGTTTAGGAACAGAGCTGTACTATTGCGCTGAACTCAACACAATCTTTTGCAATATTAGCTTTTATGAAGCAACATAAATCCACCCTTTTAAGTATTAAGTTCATCTTAAGTATACTTAAGTAAAGTTCAAGTATATTTTTAAGTAAACTTTATGTGGTAAGTATATTAATATTAATGCAGAAGTATACTTGTAAGTGTACACTGTAAGCAATTGCTGTAAATTTACAGCCAATTTTCAACACTAAAATACTGTTTTCATGTTAAACAGTTTAGTACTGTAGTTAGCAATGCCTTGTGGGCTGCTTAACTTGGAGCAACAGGACAGAGGCCCTAAACAGTGTAGCAACATTGGGTTACTGCATTAAATTAGCTCAAATTATATATAGGGAATTCTAATAATTAATCATAAATATGATTAATATATTGCATTTTACAGTTAAATTATCGAAGTTGAAAAGAGATCGATTGTATAGATGAATGATCTCCACAATGAGTTATGGTTCGTCATTAATATATCAATAGTCTCATTACAGATCGATTATATGAGACAACTTTTACAGGAACTAATTTAGTTATCAAACAATCTGTCTGTCCAGCAGACGGCAGTAAGACTAACTTATCAATTTCCCAACAAAAATTGTCTCTTTCTTATAATTCCAAAAAGCTATTTTCTGGCCATGAAAATATCACCTTCTTGTTATTATAAAGTTTAGGTTACTGAAATAGTAACGCATTGTAAAGCTTTGTAGCGAGATCAAACAATTCATTGACTTTGTAAATATGAGCATTTTAGGCAGAACCAATCAAGAATATAATGGCTTTAATAAAATGCAACTACAGATACAGAATTCTACATTTAAACACGGGATACATGTATGTACAGTAAACAGTAAAACTAACGCGACAGACGAATAACAAACAGGAGTGAGAATGGGATGAGAGGAAGATAAAATGAGAGATTGAGAGAGAGAGAGAGAGAGAGAGAGAGAGAGAGAGAGAGATCCGTAGGATCTCAGGATGGCAAATTTCATCTAGACATTTTTAACCTTTAAGAGACAACACGGAAAAACATAATCTTAATGCTCTAGCATCTCGGTAATTCAAATATACTTGCATTGTAATGGTTCTCATGTGTCTGAGGCTGAGCTCTGCTGCGCATGTGAGCGGCTGGTCTTTGTGTGTTCCGTTGGAGCGTCACGTGGTTTGCTGCGGTCTGGAGCGCGCAGTTTCAAAGAAGGCTTAAAAGTCTTTGACGTAAATTACCAAAGAAATAATTCAGAATAAGTTCATTTCTGGTAAAATGAACAAAGGGAAAAAACAAACTTAAGAGAAAGAAAATAAAAGAAGAGAACACGGCGTAAAGCTCCCTAAGGAGCCATGATGGAAACCTCTCACAGGGAAAAACTCTCAACCAACCAAAAAAACTCTCAGGAGTCAGTCTTTTTATGGAAAGACTGGGTTCACGCCTCTGTTTGCGCGAACCCCCATGACTGTCCGAGACTCTGAAGAGGACAACGCTTCCTTTGTCCTGTGGGGGGGGGGAATGCCCACTGGACTGAGGAGATGGTATTGAGCCGTTCGGCTCCAGAACCATGAGATGTGTAAAAGAATGCACATTACTGCCTTCTGCTATCGGAATTCGGCTCCGTCAGATTGAGAGAATTACAGAGATATCAAACATGTCACAGAAATACATGAAAAAAATAGAGCATTACATACATGCATATTATAAGCATTTAGTTCCTTCAAAGCAAGTTCGTTCCTTCAAACAAACGTCATACATGAAGTGAATATAAACTGGGAAACACATAAACATACAGGGATATATCGTATACAGTTGGCAATGGCTCATATTCTGAGTATAACACAGACTTTTACATGTGTGTGTGTGTGTGTGTGTGTTTGGGTGTGTGTGTTAGAATGTCCTTCAGAGTTTGGGCTGGGTGGTGACCTCGTGCTCACCCCCCCCCCCGTTCCGGGGAGTGTATGGGTGTGCATATGGTGAGTTTAAGTTCGGGATAGTGGTTGATTATTTGTTGGAACAATGCCCATCTTGTTTGTGAGGTATCATGCAGGAAGGGTGTCCTTCAGTCAGAAGGGCGCCTCTTGGTCACATGTGATCAGAAAAAGGCACCCCTTTGTTTACTCGTTGGAGAAAAACGCTGTGTCTGCACTATAATCAGTAACTTACTCAAGTCCAACACCATACTTCTTTGTGTGTCCGTCCACAGTGAGTGGAGCTGTGTCAGTTGATTAAAAATCCCGTGATTCAATCAACTAGCAGGATTTTAGCCATCTGGTTGCGGCTACAGTCCCCCCTTGATGGGTTGGCAGGACCCGTGTAGGTGGGCCTCGTCAAACCATTACGATCACAATAGTCAGATGGCTGGTGGATCATGCAAGGAGGATGCTGCGGATGGTTGTTAGGACTGAGGGCTCAGCTCGATGAGGTTCAAAACGGTCTTTGGTGTGGCACCCTCTTTCCGAGGGTTTCGGAATCCTCCAGACACGGCTTTCGTGAGCTCGGCTGTAGATGTTTGCATCTCGTGGGGTCCCTGGTACAGGATGAAGGCCAAGCCCAGTGTCAGGGTGTGACTGAGTACCATAGAGATACACAGCGCAGTGTCAGCTGCGTTCCAGGCCTGGACAACAGGTGAGGTAGTCAAGATGGGCAGTCGAGACACAGCTTGAAGGGCAGTGACCCCCCTTGTTAGCGAGCAACCTGTCACCTACAATTTTTTGCTTGGGTCTCGGTGACTTGAGTGCGAGGCTTGGCTTTAGCAGGGCGGCGTGTGCCGCTGATCATGGGCTGCAGTCCGCAGATTCCGTCAGTGTTGTCTCTGAGGAAGGGTTTGCTAGGGCAGAGATAGTGAATGTTTTTGGTCAATGTGCACATGTGCGGATTCGGAGCTGGGGACAGCTTTGTGCAGCTGTCCTGGAAGTCAACCACGTGTGCGGATCTTGATGTGAGTGTTACTTTTCAAAATCTGACATTGACAATGTTCTTGAGCCGGTAGATTTGGCTTGACTCCCTGATGGGCAAGTTCAGGAGCAAAACCCACTTCTCTCTGCTTGGGGTCGACATAGAGTGGGATGGCGCTACCCAACGAGTAGGCAAGGTGTATTTGTAGAGAGTCAGTTGGCGTGGTGATGGCGGAAGCCAGCACTGTTTGCACAAGGCTTAAGGGTATCAGGTGCGGTGGAATTCTACCCATGGTTAGGCTGTCAATGGAGGAGTTCACCCCCCCCTGCAGCGTGTCTGTCATCAGTGCTGTTACCAGCTGAGTTTGAGCAAAGTCATTCTTGAAGACAGTAAACAGCTGTTTCATGGAGTTCACTGTCTGGGTCAGCAGAACGCTGTGAGTGTTGAAAATTGCCACAGTTCCCTTTAGTGTCTTGTCGATGGTTTGCAGGGACGCAACGCACTCTGTTGTGAGTTGCTTTTTTATCTGTGGAATCTCAGTCTGAATTTCGGCTACATGCCGCCTCACGTTGGCTAGGTTCACTGCATTCACGCTGGACATACAAGTGTTAAACAGAGTTCGGACGGCAGTGGCGGCTCCGAGCAAAGCTCGTAGGAACCGTTGGGAGCGGCGGTTGTGGCCACCTAACTCCGCTAGCGTGGCAGTCATTTTCTCAAGTTGGTTGAGCATGTGTTCAACGTCTGCCTCACAATGTCCATTGGTAAGCTGGAAGGTTAAGGTCAGGTTAAGCAGGGACTCTGTGACATTGTGTCACACTTGCGGTGAGAGACTAATGCATGACCCTAAAAGTTCAGAACCACGGTTTAACTGGGTCGCTAGGTATGTAGCATAAACTAGGTGTTTCACTTGTAGCTAGCTTGTGAAGTGTGTCTTGCATCCTTATCTTAGCTGTGGATGTTAGGACGCTAAGACTTATGTGGTTCCGAAAGCATTTCCTGGATAGCCGAGATGAAATAAATGACTTAAGATGGTTCTTATGACTAAATTATTTCACTGGACTCAACTAGTGGTTCACTACGGCTTGACGAAGTGAATGACAGGGGGAAAAAGGACAGCTTTCCTATTCAAATTATGCTTATTATCAATCCTCAGGACCTATAGTTATGCCCTAGTAATTGTTGAAATTACTTGTGTTGCAGGGTCACAAAAATGAGAGCACTTGTTGAAAATTAACAAAATCACAAATAAAGGTGTCTCTGTTTCCTTTCTGGGCCCTATGGGAAATGGAACCACGTTTGAACAAGAGAGGAAATGAAATTAAATCATGTAGATGACCGAATAGCCAAGGGAATAGCTGACTGCTATTATTATCAAAGTCAAAGAAATGAAAAATTAAAGAAGAGCAAAAAAATTTTTTAATAAAATTAAAAGCAAAAAGGAATAAAGTGATCAAAACAACGGGAATGATCTTAAGGGAATAATCAGTGGCATTAGTGACTAAACTTTAGATTTGCCTGGGCCAACACTTTATAGTGGGTTACAACGGTTGCGTGTTCAGGGCCACATCGTGTGTGTCCCATCAAAGGATTAGTCACCTGCCGATGAAGATTCTTATCGCTATATGAATTCTTCTCTAGCTACACAGTTTTACTTGTAGTTAACTTAAGTTTAATTAACAGGGTATCTTTAAAGTTAGCCTTTGACGGTTAGCAAGGGCTATGCCTCAACTAGTGAAGGTGAACTTTAGCTAAGAAGAATTGCAAACACAGAACGTGAATAATTAGAAACCCTTATCTGGTGTTAAGGAAAGTATTTTAGAATACTGTGCACTGTGTAAACACAAGCGGTGATTAAGGGCTCAAGTAAATTATGCTAACTGCTAATTGTAGAAGTTATTATTTAGCTTCAGCTAAGCTGGATGGACGCTAGGTTAGCTTAGCGTAGCGTAAGCTAGCTGGATGCTATGTTGGTTTAGCCTAGCATAAGCTGGAAGGATGCTAGGTTAGCTTAGCGTAAGCTGGAAGGATGCTAGGTTAGCGTAGCCACCTAGGCTGGTTTGTTTACAAAGTGACATCACAAGTTAACACTTCCTGTGACAAGTCGTTGTCATGGAAACTAGAGCATGTCAGACAATTCAACAGTCCCTAAAGGCTGTCTGTAGATTTTACATGAATTATGCATGTTTAAACGGGTTAACAGGAGGCACCTATATTTTAAGTCCTTCCAGAACTTGGTGTTACATTAAGTAAAATGCAGGTGTGTTTTGGCACTTGCTAATTCTACTCGTGGAACTCTTTTCTTTATTTTACGCAACTTATTCTATTTGTTTACAGAGTAAGGAAATAGATTTGCTGTAAGTCAAAGCTTGTCTAAGCATATATAGTTACGTCCATCTCCTGCATAAGTACTGCATTTTCAGCGAGTGATCAGTTTTGATCGCTAGGTAGCTCTCTGCTTGTAGATGCAGCTAAAATTTAGGTGAATTACATCAATCTAACAATAATTTGTAAGGCCTTTACATTGTAGAAAGGGGAGCATCACCCAGGTCTACGTACATATAACACTGTACTGAGCTTTCTTTGTCAGAAACAGGTTTAGCAATACTGCAATTTGGATTTCTTTAACCAAAGCAGAATAGATATCGGTACAGTTTACAAGCTGCTGAGATGAGATTTCTTTGTCAAACAGACTTACGCTTTACTGCTGAACATGCTAATATTAGTTGGAAATCTAAGACTCTTTCACTTACAGTAGAGATGTCAATTCCAGCTATTGTTTTATCTGCATTTAGACAAGCCAGCAACCAGTGATCAAAATGCATATCGCATGTTGTGTTCTGGTTGGATCGCAACGATCAAAAGCACGCCCGTAGGTTAACAGTAGTTTAAAACTGTGATGGTTTTCCTACACCCTGGCGTTAAGGTGACGTATGCCCTATTTGGAGCTAGTGTTTCTTGTAACCCTTCATTGTCATGGAAACTAATGTTTAGCAGTGTCATTTCAACCAGCATGTTGCAAATGTTTGTTTCAAAAGAGTCGTGCATAGTCTGTTGGCAGGTGAGGCTTAGACGTCCATTCAAGATTTTCTTTAAATCAGTAAAATTCTAATTTTTATAATGCAGAGTCTTGCACTGTGTTCGTGCAGTGTCTTCTGGTTTTGCAGTTCAAAATCATTGGGGTTTTAGGAATTCTTTCTGAGGAGGTCTTCTGTGTTAGAGGCCTTCTGCATTAGGTCACGCATCGTTGAGTGGGCATTGCGTGGTCTTTGGCGAGCTGGAAGGTGCAGGGTAGCGAGCTTGAACCTTGACTTGGTGCTGAGGCTGTGTACCCATGGATGGCTGCTGGGGTTCCTGGGAACTCTGTGACCTTGGAGTCTGGCTTTGTTGTAGTTCTAATGACCTCTGTGACCGGCCAGTCTGGCTTTGGTGACCTGTGTGACTGGAGGGGAAGGGGTTCTTGAACTTGGGCCCAGACTGTCAGGTGTTTGAAGTCTAGTAAAGGCTCAAAGCGCTCTAGCAGATCTTTGCCAATCAGAAAGGGGTAAGTGTCCATTTGTGAGATGTACACCGGGTGTTTCAAACTAAAAGAACCAATTGTCAGGTGAATGTGAGCTACCTGTTTGAGCCGGATGTCGTTCTGGCTGTATGACTGCACAGTCAGCTCGCATGTTTGAGATGTAAGAGTTCGATTTTGTTTCTCAGAGTCTTTCAAAGAGTTTCCGGGTCATACCCTGTTTGATCATGTGCCCGAGGAGTCTTGGTGTCGGGGCTGGTGTGGTGATCGACGGTGGTTAGGGCCAGTCTTGTGTAGTTCTCTGCGGAGACAGACAGACAAAGCAGCATTTCCTGGTCTTTTGGGATGTTGATCCCAATTGCGGGAAGTTGTGCTGTTGGGCTCAGGCTGTGCAGCTGTCAGCTGTGATGGCTGGGTGCTGCTGTCACAGCAGTTGTGATGTGATGTGACAGTTAGCTCTGTGGTCTGTGGCTGACGAGCAGTGTTTTGTGTGCCTGTTGCAGGTCTTATGCTTAGGCATAGGATGTCGGGCTCGTCCCTTTGTCTTTTTTTGGAAAGTCTTTTGTGAAGAAGCTCTTTCAGCAACTTCAGGATCTCGGCTGTCTCGGACGTGGCGGCACTGTTTCGTCTGATGTGTGTCCAGACTTGTGCTCACCAGTGGCATGTCGAGAGGGGTTCCGCTCTGGGCTGTCTGGGCTCGATGATCTGGTCGATGGGGCTCGGCTCGTTCTGGGCTGTTGGTTTGCTTCCCAGAATCTTTCAGAGCGTTCGCTCTGATGTTTTGGATGAGCACCATCGTGGTAGTGCTGCCCTCTGCTGGCCTGGAATGGTCTGGACCCTCTGTCGAAAGGTCTGTGACTGTGGTGCGGTTGGGCGCCCTCTAGAGTTAGCTCTGGATAGTGCTCAGAGACAGGGCAAATGGTGGTGTCTTTCACAGTCTTTACAGATAAAGTCTTTTGTTTGGTGTAAGCTTTGTGGGTGAAAGGTAAAGGACGGTTGGTCAGGGGAAACTGTGTTGTGTGTGTTTCCCCTTCCCGGTCACTCTGTAGTTTATAAGAGTGTTTCAGCTCTCTGTGAACAATGTCAATTTCGTATATGATATTGTCTTTGTGCTGAATGAGTTCATGGATTTCAGCTCGGGCCGCTTGTAAGTGTTTTTCACAGGCCTTTGCTTTAGTGTCTTTCTCTTTTAGTTCAGTCTTTGCTCTCTCTAGGAGAGCTTCACCTCGTCGGAGTTTCTTGTCGAGTTCCTCTCTGGTTTCTTCCTCCGACTGCTCTCTTTGGTCTGTGTCCAGACGAAGATCAGAAAGGGCATTTTGAAGTCTTTCCACTTCCTCTTGGAGCTCTGTGTCTGTTGCATCCTCTTTTCCGCGCTGGTCGTGGGTCTCAAGGAGTAGCTGATCCAGACGACTTTGTGCGTGTGCTTGGTTCCTCCGGGCCTCCTCCGCTTGAGGCTTTAGCGTTGCGGCTTCTTGCTCCAGGTTGGTGCTGTTTCTTTCGTTGAGCCGTGCCTGTGCAACAAGAGTGTGTGCGAAGTTTCCAACGATTTTGGCCCAGTCTTTGTGTTTGTAGCTTTGGGTTGGACCGTGGGCCGTCAGCTTGTCCAAGTTGGCGTCCCGCTGCTCTTGGCTTGGGGGCTCTGAGTCACCGGCGTCCTTGGGCTGGAAAGCGGTAGTCATGGCTGTCAGCCATATCTCGAGGTTGTCCCAGTGGGATACAGGACTGGATGCACGGAACATACTGTAGGCGAGAGAAACACAGCACGCACACACAGAGGCCAAAAATGCAAGTTTTGTTCTACGGTTAACAAGCTATACTCATACGGGCTATGCCGTTTATGAGAATTTTGGGCTAACTGATGCAAACAGTTAGACAGTTAGGTCTGGACAATTTGCTTAGGTTAGTGCAGGGCTTAAATAAAGATTTTGACAGGGCGGCAGCCTAGTGGGTCAGGTGCTGACGCTAGCTGCTTGGTCGTCGATCTGTTATTTAGCTTTCCTTGGTGTCTCTCATAGGTTCTGTCTCTAGGTGAAATGAAAGAAACACATCACAACAGAACAAAGGATAGAAAAGATCAGAGTGAAACAAAACAATGAAAATAAATAGGTCTGTAATGAACTGGAATAAATACTAGCACTGGAAGTGTTAGGGAGAATACGGAGGCCTAAGCCTACTACTACTGATAGGGTTTAAGGTAGGGCCTACAGGTTAGTGGGGGCTATCGGGGTAGAAACCCTAGGACGATGGTGTGGCTTGGAGAAGAGGCGGGCCAAACACTTAAAATATCCGGGAGATATCTAGTATTCTGTGGCTTATAGTAAGCGGAATGGGTTTTACTAAATTTAGTTTACCTGCGGTGAATTGAGGCCTCTCTGGGGGGGAACCCGTGGCTCAGTCAACCCCTCCGACGGTTCCCAACACCTGACCGCAGTGTTCTCGGGCAACTTCGTTGTCTCCCTGTACCTTGCTGCGCCCTCTCAAACAACCTGACTTTAAACACAACCGGCACCCCGAGGTGTCAACTGCCAGACGGCACAGCAAAGTGGATTTTCCCCAGAACCCTCAAAAAGAGTGGCCCCTCTTCAGGCCCTGGTTTGGGTAATTATTCCAACATTGCCTTGTGTGTCGACTAGCGTGGTTGACGTTACCTTTGGAGTGCCCAATTGCTGATGTCACAGTTGCGTGCCGCAACGATGGTACGGGATTCGGAAGTGTCCGAAACTCACACACGGCCACGCGTCAGTACCGCCGGTCGGGTAACCTCGCTCGCGGGATACCAATCAGAGAATGCCGCAACTCACCGCCGTGCTCTGGTGAGTGCCACCTATACACAAAGGTTAAACAAGTGAAACGTAAAGTGGATTAAGGCTTGCTTGTTTAAACCAAATGGATTGATTGTTTATGTAGCAATAAGAGTCAAAGGTTTTACTAAATAATAATAAACAAAAGGAAATTATGATAAGTATGGTATTTTATCAAAATAACCTAACCCAAAAGAGAAGAAAAAAAAAAAAATTAAATAGAAAAAGACAGGATGAAACACAAGAGAAGAGGCGGGCCTTCTCTGTGCTTTAACCTGGTGAACAGAACACTTAATTCAAATTCACAATTCAACACTTGTTTAAATTTATATTTAAACTAAGCAGGTAAGAATTAAAAGGAAAATCAGATTGATTCCTATAATGACCAATGGTATCCGTAAAGTATCATTAATAATTATGAATCAATCAGAAGAGAAAAGTAGAAAGAAGCCAAGCAGGTTTAAACAAGGGAGGAGGTAGTAGTGGGTTTTCGCCACAAAGGGGGCGCACTTCCTTCCTGTGGTTAACCTGGTTGAATCAGACACCTTAATTCAAATTCAAAATCAACGAAGTCGAAATTAAATTTAAATAAGCATGTAAGGAAATGTAATAATCAGAGTGATATCCTATAATAGTCCAGATACACTAAAGTATCAGTACTACTTATAAAATAATCAAAAGAGAAAGACGATATAGATGCACACTTCAAAAGAGTGAAAAGGGGGAAAAGAGTGATACCGATTTAGTATCCACAAGGCTACGTGGTGGCGCTGTTTCCTCCAAATGGATATCAGTGGCTGACAGACCAACACAATTTAAATTTTAAGTTCAAACTGGCCTCAAACCAAATTTAAATACACGTGTAAGGGAATTGAAAAATCAGGATGATATCCTATAATAATTAACGACAACAGTGAAGTATCGTCAATAATTATACAATAATCAGAAGGGAAAAGTGGAAATAAAAACTATTCACAACAGAATTGAAAAGAGAGGAAGGAGAGCTGAATGAACCGGCTTAGCGGGTGATGGCCACTAGATGGACTTCCAAGTGGGCTCTCTCTGGCTGTGTTGGAATTTAATTTAAGTTTTAATTCAAATTTTGTTTTGAACCAAACTCAAAGTAAATGTGCCAGTCAAAAGCAGGAAACTTGTCTAACACAAAATAATATTCGCACGAGCAACGCTGTATATGCAAATAATTATTGAGAATCTAGACGGGCTAATTCACTGGTCATATGGAATTTAGCAGTAAGAGAGCATTATCTGAAACGGCCACGAGAGGGCGTAATTGCGCTCATGTAGGCTGAAGTCAGAAGGCGGGGCGTAATTTGAGACTTCTAAATGCCCTCTAGTGTTTAGTCAGCGGAATTACAACCACTTTTTAATGTGATTCAAGAGCTAAGAGCTTTCAGCTCGCGTCACGCGCTGATTCTCTGCAATAAATCACCAATAAACAAACAGACAAAGGTTTTAGGACCTTTGCGGTGCTAAATGGCAAAAGAGCGTGTAGCAGGATTTCTTCGCTGCAAAAACACTCAAATGTGAACAACAGGAATTTTCCGTCTGTTGTAGCTACTCCAATACACACAACTATCACTAGCACTATGAGTAAATTGTGTTTAGGTTTACAATTGATTAGCTAGGTCAACGTGAACCAGGAGTTATCGTTATCTAACGATTTTAATATCAGGCCTTTCTACTACTGAATCAAAGGAGTCTCGCTATGATCAGATTTACGTCTCGCACTAAAAAGAGATTTCTTCGTCTTTAATAGGCGGTTTTATTAAAAATATTAAAATGTATCACCTGCAGAGGGATTTGTGCATCTCTTAACAGGACATTTGTAATATTAATACTGCAGTGTACTCAGCATTTAACAGTGATAAAAATGTCTATGCATATTTTAGCAGCTGTTAAAATGTAACGTTACTACTGACTGACATCGGCTTTTTGCCTCGGTCAGTTAGGAGTGAGTTCGCGGTGCGACTTATCTCACAAGTTCAAAATTTCATAGAGCGCATGCACAAAATTATTAATAACCATATAAACAGATTGACACTGAATTTTGCCTATAAAACAAAGTTTGAAATGCCCGCATTCTCCACCATTATGTAGCAACATTGGGTTACTGCATTAAATTAGCTCAAATTATATATAGGGAATTCTAATAATTAATCATAAATATGATTAATATATTGCATTTTACAGTTAAATTATCGAAGTTGAAAAGAGATCGATTGTATAGATGAATGATCTCCACAATGAGTTATGGTTCGTCATTAATATATCAATAGTCTCATTACAGATCGATTATATGAGACAACTTTTACAGGAACTAATTTAGTTATCAAACAATCTGTCTGTCCAGCAGACGGCAGTAAGACTAACTTATCAATTTCCCAACAAAAATTGTCTCTTTCTTATAATTCCAAAAAGCTATTTTCTGGCCATGAAAATATCACCTTCTTGTTATTATAAAGTTTAGGTTACTGAAATAGTAACGCATTGTAAAGCTTTGTAGCGAGATCAAACAATTCATTGACTTTGTAAATATGAGCATTTTAGGCAGAACCAATCAAGAATATAATGGCTTTAATAAAATGCAACTACAGATACAGAATTCTACATTTAAACACGGGATACATGTATGTACAGTAAACAGTAAAACTAACGCGACAGACGAATAACAAACAGGAGTGAGAATGGGATGAGAGGAAGATAAAATGAGAGATTGAGAGAGAGAGAGAGAGAGAGAGAGAGAGAGAGAGAGAGAGAGAGATCCATAGGATCTCAGGATGGCAAATTTCATCTAGACATTTTTAACCTTTAAGAGACAACACGGAAAAACATAATCTTAATGCTCTAGCATCTCGGTAATTCAAATATACTTGCATTGTAATGGTTCTCATGTGTCTGAGGCTGAGCTCTGCTGCGCATGTGAGCGGCTGGTCTTTGTGTGTTCCGTTGGAGCGTCACGTGGTTTGCTGCGGTCTGGAGCGCGCAGTTTCAAAGAAGGCTTAAAAGTCTTTGACGTAAATTACCAAAGAAATAATTCAGAATAAGTTCATTTCTGGTAAAATGAACAAAGGGAAAAAACAAACTTAAGAGAAAGAAAATAAAAGAAGAGAACACGGCGTAAAGCTCCCTAAGGAGCCATGATGGAAACCTCTCACAGGGAAAAACTCTCAACCAACCAAAAAAACTCTCAGGAGTCAGTCTTTTTATGGAAAGACTGGGTTCACACCTCTGTTTGCGCGAACCCCCATGACTGTCCGAGACTCTGAAGAGGACAACGCTTCCTTTGTCCTGTGGGGGGGGGAATGCCCACTGGACTGAGGAGATGGTATTGAGCCGTTCGGCTCCAGAACCATGAGATGTGTAAAAGAATGCACATTACTGCCTTCTGCTATCGGAATTCGGCTCCGTCAGATTGAGAGAATTACAGAGATATCAAACATGTCACAGAAATACATGAAAAAAATAGAGCATTACATACATGCATATTATAAGCATTTAGTTCCTTCAAAGCAAGTTCGTTCCTTCAAACAAACGTCATACATGAAGTGAATATAAACTGGGAAACACATAAACATACAGGGATATATCGTATACAGTTGGCAATGGCTCATATTCTGAGTATAACACAGACTTTTACATGTGTGTGTGTGTGTGTGTGTTTGGGTGTGTGTGTTAGAATGTCCTTCAGAGTTTGGGCTGGGTGGTGACCTCGTGCTCACCCCCCCCCCCCCGTTCCGGGGAGTGTATGGGTGTGCATATGGTGAGTTTAAGTTCGGGATAGTGGTTGATTATTTGTTGGAACAATGCCCATCTTGTTTGTGAGGTATCATGCAGGAAGGGTGTCCTTCAGTCAGAAGGGCGCCTCTTGGTCACATGTGATCAGAAAAAGGCACCCCTTTGTTTACTCGTTGGAGAAAAACGCTGTGTCTGCACTATAATCAGTAACTTACTCAAGTCCAACACCATACTTCTTTGTGTGTCCGTCCACAGTGAGTGGAGCTGTGTCAGTTGATTAAAAATCCCGTGATTCAATCAACTAGCAGGATTTTAGCCATCTGGTTGCGGCTACAACAGTATGCTGATGTTTTAAATTACAGGAAACTACAGTATTTTTTAGAAACTGAGTGTTGACTGGGGAATTTGGAGTTTGATACGTCAGTCTTTTACATTGAGGCTACTACTTTTGTTTTGGTAAATGTTCTTTATAAAATACTGAAATAATTTGCCATTAACTCCTGGAGGGACTTCAGGAACCATCATTTGGATAGGAGATTTTCCAGAAGAGGACGCACAATTTGGATGACGTGCATGCTACACATCATCGAGTGTTGCATCTACAAATTAAACGGTAATTAAAATCTTATTCATATTGCCAAAAATGTTTGATATCAAACCGATGCTCAGGAGCTTGTCTAGCTAGGGATTTGAACATGTCAGTGAGGGTTAAATTTGAATGGCCAAACCAATAATACTTTTGGGTGTTTTTTTGTTTAATTTTGGTAACATTAGCCGAACGTTTGCATCCGAGGAATAACACTTGTTAATCGGTAAAAGAGGCAATCGGCAGATGGAGGCAGCAGGAAAATATTATTAGCATACTTATTAGCCTACATTGATGCCCGATGATTAAGGATTTATTTCAACCAAACCATAACTATCCCAACTTTGAGGAGATTCCCTGTTTAAACGTAAAATTGGTGTGAAAATATTGCCTTTCTGGATTGCCTTTGTGAATGCATTTTGTTTATCTGGCGCTGCTCGTCTCACACAGCCTACTTCTCCCAACTGTTTGGCAGCCTGCACTCTGGAATTCATTCAGAGGTAAAACCCCTTCATTCCTTGTCATCATTATATGGATATATACAATTATACATAAATTATATTAGTACTGTACATTTCAAGCCACAACACACATAAAATAGTATTAGTACTGTACATTTCAAGCCACAACACACACACACACACACACACACACACACACACAGGTTATTTTGTTGTACTATAGGCTTTATCATAATTCCATTTGATGTAATTTATACTGTATATGTCATTCAAGTCCACTCTATTTGTGCAATGAAGAAAGACAAAAAAAAAAAAATAATTCATTGCATTTAATTGAATGTACACAAAACAGTATGTTGTTGCAACCCCACTCTGATCTTAGACTATTTTGATTTCAGGCGCTTCATTGGTATAAATCCAGAGAGAGGGACAAAGGCCAAAAGGGGCAAGGCTGTCTCTAAGAAGAAAGGTGTGATCGTCCAGAAGAAGTCTTCTGCAGTCAATACACATGTCCCCATGCTACTGAAGAATCTCCTTGACTCTGAATGGAACTTCATATAGATTGGTGAGCTCTTTAATCTCCCTCTCTTTGTTTTGACAGTCTGGCATTGCCACATTAAGCCACAAGATAACTGGTATTATTACTTTATAAGCATTAGCTTGGAGTGTATACTGTACATTCCTGATTGTATAGTTTATTTATTATTATGATAACGATTGTTTGTTTTTGTTTGACAGTGGCAACACTGGAATAATGCTGCAGAGAGGAACAGCGGTTACCAAAGTGATGGTCATCTCTCCTGGATCCACAAGTACTAAGACGTATAAACACAAAACTTCCTCACAGGACTATTTTAAGAGAAAAAACATGCACCTGTGGGCTTTTTCCCGCCCAAAATGTGCCAAAGATGCTTGCATGCTGAATGTTCTTACTCATGTAATCAAAAAGGTCCTAAAGGAACACTCCATTATTTTGGCAAATAGGCTCATTTTCCAACTCCCCTAGAGTTAAACAGTTGAGTTTTACCGGTTTCGAATCCATTCAGCCGATCTCCGGGTCTGGCGGTAGCGCTTTTAGCATAACTTAGCATATATCATTGAATCTGATTACACCGTTAGCATCTCTTTCAAAAAAATTACCAAAGAGTTTCGATATTTTTGCTATTTAAAACTTGACTCTTCTTTAGTTACATCATGTACTAAGATCGACGGTAAATGAAAAGTTGTGATTCTTTAGGCCGATATGGCCAGGAACTATACTCTCTTTCCTGCGTAACAATCAAGGAACTTTGCTGCAGTACCATGGGTGCAGCAGGCACAATGATATTACGCCGCAATTGAAACTTAGTGTCGGTCACGTTGGAAGTTATATAGCTGGGGACTATTTTCAGGTGCTGTGTAACATCATTGTGTTACACAAAGCAGCGCTAGTCCTGCTGCGGCTCCAGGGTATTCGCATTCTGAACTATATCGACGATTGGTTGATTCTGGCTCAATCGGAGCAACAAGCGGTTCGGCATCGAGATGTCGTCCTCGCACACATAAAAAAATTGGGGTTGAGGCTGAATGCCAAGAACAGTGTTCTATCTCCATCACAGAAGACATCTTTTCTGGGGGTATTATGGGATTCAGTAGTGATGCGGGCCAGCCTGTCTCCTGCCTGCATCACCTCGATTCTCTCAACAGTAAAACAAGTAAAGCTAGGCCAGTTGCTTACTGTAAAGCAGTACCAGAGACTGCTGGGTCTTATGGCGGCAGCGTCCAACGTTATACCTTGCGGCCTGCTGTACATGAGACCGTTACAGTGGTGGCTCAGAACCAATGGGTTCTCCCCGAGGGGAAACCCCCTCCGCATGATCAAAGTTAAACAGCGTTGCCAATTGAGACCATCGCTTCTGTGTGAGCACCCTCTCAAAATGAGGCATGCTCCCCCTTAAGTCAAGTCAAGTCAAGTATATTTATATAGCGCTTTTAACAATATAGATTGCATCAAAGCAGCTTCACAGTATCAATCAAAACAACATAACAATGTTCGTTTCTTAGTGGAAAAACATCCACGTTTGGTAGAGCTGATCAATGGTATTAATGATTGGTTAATTAATTTGAATATCCCCAACTGAGCAAGCCAAAGGCAACAGTGGCAAGGAACCGAAAAACTCCAAGTGACCTAATGTTGTCCAAAAACTCCATCAGGTGACTTGCACGCATTTTCGATCAACGAATCGTGCCTGGAATTCGGGCGGGCTATCTCTCATGAAATCATGTGCCCGAGGTTCCTACCACTCCTATGGGACCAGGTGGTGAGCCTGCAAGCGCTGCCCCGGAGGAGGCAGACCCAGCCCTGGCTTTTCTCTGTCCGTCCGCTCCATTGTGGTTTTACGTGCTCAGAATGCAAAGCCTTGACCTCAGACCAGCTCTTGTCTTTTACAGAGACCACAGAAGGAAAGACTGTTTCCAAGCAGAGGTTGGCCCACTGTAATAGTGGTTGCCTTCATCTTGATGAATTTTCCCAATATGCACGTTCCCACCTGGGTGGTGATTTCCTCCAAAGTGAGTTGCTCCTTCTTAGGTGTTGATACAATGTGCCTTGTAGTCCTGTCGCCACTATTGCTGGACCACCGCTGACTCCGGGCTCTGCTCGGCTCCTCAGCGAAAAACAACTGGTGCGTGCATCCACTTCCGTATTTATACAGCGCCGTGGGGCGGAGTGTGAGATGCAGATCTCGCACTCCAATATGCATTGGCCCGTTTTAACAGTACTTGAAGATGACAGGCTCCCTATGCGTGATCCCAGCCAGTCGACACGTCGACTACGTCTCCGTTCCCTCCATCATCTGATCACATTTCAACATGATCTGAGGGTTGTTCCATAAAAGACACTAAGAAAAGAGGGGATTAAACTCCAACACCTGACTTGAATGAACCTAACAAATACGTTGGGGCTAAAGCGGTTTCATAAAAGGTAATTGAAGTTCATGCAATCCCACTAATTTGATCCAGGTTTATAACTAGGCTAGATAATTGCGTGTACACGCATTTCTGAAGCAGCCCTAAAGGTCGATCGTGGATCAAATCGATCCACCATCAAACAGCGTATGTTTTGTGCTGTTTCATGCGTTTGAGAGTCCTCTGTTTAATGCGTTTTTCCCCTCAGTGCAAAACTGAGACATTTCACAGGTATAAACTCCATCTGTAAATGTTAGAAAGTCGTGCTTATATTTAAATTTTGCTGCTAAACTTCACATTGAACGAGCTCTGTTGCGCACAAGCGTGCCAAATAGGAGCGCAATAATTTGTACTAAAATATAAATTTTGCTTGGAAAATTAATATGCAATATTTTATAACACCAGAAATATCTTTTAATTATAATAATTTATCTTTAGAATGTTGGATAAGTTGCAGTGAATATATCTCATTACACTCATTATTTTATACTTAAAAAAGAAAAAAGTAGCCTAATTTAGGGAAGAATTTTTTTAAGAAACCAAATATAATAAAGATACAAAATATAGTTTTGGCTATAGGACCTATGCTCCTTAATAAAGAATGACTTATTCTTATTTAGAATGCTGAGAATTACAGCTTTTAATGCAATATTTCATTTTGGAGAAAGCAAGAATCCCCAGTTTTAAATGATTGGTTGGATTTAGTTTCTAAAGTACACCATGGAGAGGATAGCATGAAATTAACAGCAAAAGCATACATTTAGAAAAAATATGTGCAACTCTAAAATCAAAAAATATTCCATAAAATAAAGGAATACATATTAGCCAAATAAACTACATTTTATATAACCCTCCCTCCCTTTTAATTCTAGTTATTTGTTATTTTATTTTACTTATTTAATACTGAAAATTACTTGAATAACTTATGTATAACTATTGTTATTATAAGAGTTTGATATAAATATGTGAATGTTTAATTTTTAGTAATATATTTATATTTTTTGTTGTTGTCTTTTTTTCTCTTTTTCATATGTAAAAGTGTCTAACTATGTACTTATTGGTTATTGTTCTAATTATGTGTTTTTTAGGCTATGTGTTGGTGGGTATTATCACAAAAGAAAAAAAAAGTAGAAGGAAAAATAAGTATTCTTATTTTTTGGGGGGAAATATTATGTCTTTAAAGGAAATGTCCATTTGTATAATTGTGTTAAATGTGTTTGAATTGAAAGACATAATAAAGTACATAAAATATATATGCTACAATACTTGTAATTTGGACATTAGATGTGCCTTATTTAGAATTTTAAACCTACACGTGTATTTTTATGATAAATAAATTAAAGGTAAATTAAATGTAGGCTAATATACTGTAGGCCAATTACTAAGCTCATATTCATCTTACCAGTTAAAATGTATACTGTGATTTAGTAATTATTTATTTTTAATTTGGGGATTTTAACTTCTGCTATAAAAAGTTTTTGTTTTGGATTGTAATTTTTTAATGTTCTTCTAGTAATCATAAAAATGTACTACAGCTGTCAAACAAACCAGAGAGAAATGTATTCATAAATCTTTAAAACAATTTAATTAAATCTTGGGCACAAAACATTCAGCCAGTAAGAAAAGAAAACCTGTAGCACACACACGCACGCATGCACGCACGCACACACGCACACACGCATACGCACGCACGTGCACACACACACACACACACACACGCACACACACACACACACACACACACACACACACATATAACAACATAAGCCTGGCTTGTATTCTAATCTTGTTTTATGGAACAACCCTCTGATCTCTTTCTGTTCTTGCCATTATAAACACAGTTACAGCAGCCAGTCAAGGGTCAAGAGCCCAACTGTGTGGAAAAAGTATTTAATAGGCTATACTCAAACAAAAGAGTAAATACAACTACAAGTATACTTAAAATACTTCATTTAAGTATCTCTCAGTCAAAAGATTGAGTACAGGTATAGGCCAAATATACTTAGACCTTTCTGTCAGTATAAGTCAAGAATACTTAAGTGGAACTTTAAGTATATTTCAGAAAAGTACATAATGTCAGGGTCCTGCTCTGACAGTCTTGCCTTTTTTGTCTTTGTCTGTTGCTTGTCTTGTCTTGTGCTTTAGCAGGGTATTCCAGAAAGCAAGGTTATCTTACCGTCAAACATATCCTGAATTCTCGGATGATTTGAATAGTTATTTAAAGGTACAATATGTGATTTGTTTCACCGCTACAGGTCGCTAACCTCTCACAATAACAAAGGCGTAGGTTTATGACACAGTGACGAGCTGAATGATGGGACTTGCTGTCAAGCTGATGGATCTAATAATGTTTATGGATGTGTGAAAACATTCATGTTTTTTTAACATTACAGTGGTATGAAGCAGGAGCGATTGTCAATAAGAGACAGATATCACACGCAAGTCCCGCGGATATAAAGAAATGAGGACATTTCATTCTACAGGTCAGTTTATTAGACGAATTAAACTTGTGAGGGAACGCAGCGCTGTTCCACTTGCTCTAACGTTAACTGTTACACTATACTAAACAGCATTATGATGTTATTCTATGTGTTAGTTCGTTTGCTATATGAAACTAGCAGTAACGTTAAGCTAGATCAACATTAGAATCACATACTGATCATATTCTAACATTTCATCATGTTGAGCTATATAACATTGATTTGTTTTATGTAACTTTGCTCACCTGTCTAATAAAGTATGTGCAAGAGCAGTGTCGCTGTCAAGTGAACTCGTGAAGCTCTGTCGAGTCCAAGTTAGTAGCGGACGTGGAGCTCTCGGCATCTCGAAAGATGTTGATCTTCGTTTTAGTCCTCTTTTTGTCTCAAAGTCTGCTTGCCATGGTCCTTAATGTTTGACCAAAATAACAACAGCGTGAGCGTCCTGCTAGGCATAACACAGTTGTCCACGTCTGTCGCCGTGGTTACTATGGCAGTACGAGCGGAAACGAGGGTAACGCGGATATGACCCATTGACAGGCGACTCCCAGCTCAGCCCTGCTCACACGCCCCGTTTCCTTGGTTAAAATTTTCTCACGATTTAAAAATAGTTGGAAAGATTTGGAATATTGCAAGTTATCAACTTAAATTATATAACACTGGCCTTGTGATTTTGGCAATTTGTTTACATATTGTACCTTTAACTAATGTTTATTGTATTGTAATATACTGTAGATAGATAGATAGATAGTTAGAATAAAATGTGTGTGTATGTGTGTCTGAGTGCAATTTGTCACACCTATAAATGTATTTCTGTAATTAAAAAAACCCCTGATATATCATACCTCACATTTACATCCAAAATGGTAATTAATCTACAAATAGTAGAACCAAATGTGTAACAATAACTGTTCAAACATTACCTTGTTTTAATAGTGCTATAACTATTATTGTGCACAATCTGGTCTAGGGCACACATGCGCTGAACACCTCTGAAGTAAACTGACCCTGGATCAGATGCTGTTATGCTCAGAGAGTGAGTTGCTATGGCCGCTTGCATACCCTGAAAGTTAACTTAGTTTTCAGAACTGAAAGCTGAGGTTATGCACTTACTTCCCCTTAAACATACCACCGTATGTCCCATAACCTGCTTTCTGGAAAACCCTCCAGATGGCTCTGTCTTTGTTTGTGTTGGCCCTGTGCTCCTCTCATCCTGCCTCCTTGTTTCCCATTACCATGCCCCCTTGTTTAGTCATTGTCCAGTTCTCGTTGGCCTGATTGTGTTCACCTGTTCCTCATTTTGATCTGCTCCCTTTAGTTATATTGTGCTCCTTCTCTCCTTTGCTGGATTGTTGTCTTCATTGTGTGTAAGCGTTTCTTGCTTGTCTACAGGTCTTGTCAGTCACATTTAGGTTTCCCTGTCACTTCTAGTTTTGTATTTATTTAATTTGGATTTTTCTGTGCACCTGTATTATTTTAGACAAGTTCCAGTCTTTATTTTTCTCTAGTTATCAAATACCTTATTTTTGGTTTCTCTCTAGATTTTTATTTTTATTGCCAACTAATCTTTTATTTCTTTTCTCTCTAGGTCACTGCAAGGTGGTAGTTGTAGTTGTTTCTTGTTGTTTGCTAGTTCCAAGTTTTCTAGATTTTTATTCCTTTTCTTTTTTTCTTTGCTAGCTCCATTATTTTTTATATATTTTTTGGACTGTTCCACCTCACCTTTCTTGCGCTGTGCTTTTTTGATGCTAATACATATCACCCCCGCTCATTCTGCATCTGGGTCCTCCCTCTCAAAATCCTGAGACATAAAGTATATTTCTGAGAAGTATATAAAAGTAGACTGAAAGTATGCTTTCTTATTTTTAGTTTAAAAGAAGTATTATAATAGCACACAAGAAAAAATGTAAGGGTACCCACCCACTGCTTGGGGGAAACAAAAACATTTGAGCTGGATTGAAGTTCTACATGCAATGACAGCCTCACAAAAGCACATTCAAGTCCATCATTGTGTCTGAAGCCAGAGGATTTGAACAGCTATTGTTACACTTTGGGTTCTAATTGTAGATTAATTAACATTTTGGATGTAAATCTCTATACTCATTAATAAACTAGACTTCATGATGATCAAGTTTAAAGCAAATCTCATTACATAAATGGTTTGAATCAAGCTTAATGTGGCCCTTAATCACATCCTGGTATCTTAACATTTGTTGTAACTATATAGATTTATGGTGATGGAGCACATGAAGCAGAGTTAAAATCATAGGATGCAAATGAAACCTAAACCTATTTTATAGAAAATATTTCATTGCAAAATGAATTATCAGCACAATGATTTGAGTGAAAATTGACTTGTAACATTTTTTTTTTTACAAATTTCTTTCCGTTTTCAATTTCCAAGAGGCTGTTAGTGTGACATTTAAGGATTGCTTCTCTAGACACAGCGCATCAATCTACTGCCTGCCTTCATGAGCACAGGATGATAAATTACCCAGGGAAAACCCCTGATCCCTTGTTAGCTTTGGGGTTGGAAAGACTGTCTGCTACTATAAGATGGGAAATGTCTTACAGAAGAAGCATTTTGACTGATGTAAGACTTAAGGACCCTGAATAAATGTATGTGATAATAGTTTTGGTAACACTTTAATTAAAGGTCCGTCATTAAGTAATGCAGAACTAATGAGTAGTACTACATTAACACTACAACTACTACTATGAACTAATATGGAAACAGCTTAACTAATCATTATCGAATTTAAGAGATGGTTCTTTATTGGGTAATCAATAATTAAGTCAAGTCAAGTCGAGTCAAATATATTTATATAGCGCTTTTCACAATACAGATTGTATCAAAGCTGCTTCACAGTATCAATCAAAACAACTTAACAATGTTTGTTTATTACTGGAAAAAAGACATCCAAGTTTGGTAGAGCTGATCAATGGTATGATTGGTTAATTAATTTGAATTTGAATAATTACTTAATGAGATTAGCCTCATTAATGACTATTAACTAACTGAAAAATGATAAAGAACATTATCATGTGTCTGAGACAGAATCAGTCATTTTTACTCTGAATATGGTCATAAAATACATCACGAATTAAGTGTTACTAATCATTATGCAGGAATTACTAGTGATCTGGGCCCGGTTCCCCAAAACGTTCTTATCGCTAAGTATTTCTTAACCTATTCCTTAACCTCTCTCTTAACCTTATGGCACAATTCCCAACACGTTCGTACGCTAAGCATATCTTCTGTAAGTCACACTTTCGTAAGGTTGGTCTGGACCATTCGTAAGCTCTCTCTTAGCATTGTTTGAGCTCAAGACGCTAGTCACCGCCACTGTGCAGCAGTCTTTAGACATCAGTACAAGTCAAACTATGGTATGTTGACAATGTTGTGTCTCAACAATGATTTTATATTTTATGGACATTTTAAGACTAATAATAAAATAGGTTCGCAATGGATACAGGCCTATTTATGAAGTTGACTTTATTTGGTATCAGAACTAATATGGTGGTAATTAGCCGAGGCTATTTCGTAATGTCATTAAAACGTTTAAATTGGCAATCACTTTTGATAGGCTAATTAAAATCTGGCAAACAATTTGGCTCTAAATGGCTAAGATCTATAAATGGGTAAGCATGGTGGTGTCTAGTAACTGACCAACTATGTCACATTTTTTTCAAAACTCTACACACAATTCCCAAAACTTCACACACAAAATGCAAAATGCCTCACATCTCCTTCAAAAATGTCATAAACACATGTCAGAATGAAGCATTTGCATCAAATGGCAAACATTTATTTCATAATAGTGCATTTTTGGATATACCTTGTAAACATTGTTTTTCTAAATCTAAAGCTCTTTGGTCATTCTTACACTTATATCTATATTTCAATACAATGTTCTACAGTGAAAGTAATCTTCTGAGAGGGGTAACAAGTACACTGTAATCACCAATGCAATGTAGAAACAGAAAATATTTATTAGGCCAAACATTACTGTTGTATATAGTAGCATACAACAAAACCATAAACATATGTAAACCAAAAGTATATTCTTTAGAATACAGTAAAGAACACAATTGAGTGTAGGGGTCTCTGTCCATTGTTGGCATCCATTGTTCAAAACAGGTAATCTGACCTTTGACCTATTATAGGCTTATACTACAGTAAAGCAGTGATTGGTCAGTGATCAGTAAAGCAATTAGTGTTTGCACATATGAGGAGTGTGTGTGTGTGTGACCTGGTGAATAAGTGTAGCATTTTGATTGGTTGTGTTTGGAAAAGGAAAGCAAGTAAATTCCTGCTAGATTTTTGGGTTACACTTTATTTCGATAGTCACTTTAGACGTTCTACTAATTATAAGTAACGTTTCAACTACATGTCAACTAACTCTCATTAGAGTATTAGTATATTATAGTAGACTGTCAGTAGACTGGTAGGTTATGGTTAGGTGTTAGGGTTCGGGTTAGGAGAATAAGTTGACTTGTAGTCGCCAAGTTACTTATAGTCAGTTGAATGTCTGTTGGGGGACCAACAAAATAAAGTGTCAGCAGATATTAAACTGACAGTCTACTAATACTCTAATGACAGTTAGTTGACATGTAGTTGAAAAGTTACTTATAGTTAGTAGAATGTCTAAAGTGGACTATCGAAATAAAGTGTTACCGATTTTTGTGTTTTAGGTAGAGAATTGTATGTAGTGTTTTGAAAAAGTGTTTTATGCAATTGAAAACTGAGTCAAAGGCTGAGAAATAGCTTATGGTTTTGTAGATTTGGTGTGTAGGTTTGCACTTTGAGTGAGAGGTTTCAGGGCCGGAGTGGGACTCATTTTCAGCCCTGGAGTTTCATGCCTCAGACCGGCCCACTTTAGTTCCCGACTGTCTATATTAAAATAATGTAATTAAAACCTCAGTATATAAGTCTGCAATAGTGCACTCTTCTGTACAGCATTGTAATTCATTGTATTTTTCAAAAATATAATTTTCTATTCAGTGCAAAAGCCGTACACAGGGTTTCATAAATACAGAGGTCCCAAAAGTGATCTTGCTCGGGGGCATATTATTTTTCCACTGTCATTGTCAAAGAACTTAGGCTATGTATATATCTGTGTTAAATAGGAATCCATTGCAATAAAGTTATTCTCATTGTGGGCACAGTATGATAACAATAGGCTATTGCTTTACCTGCTCTCCTCTCTCATCTCCATCTCCTTCTCTCGTTCCTCTTCTCTCAGTCTCTTTATCTTTACCTGTAAATATCCCCTTCCCGAAGCTGAGCTTTGATTGATACAGTCTTTGCAAACTGATTATTTATGTCAGTCGTTTAAAACTTCTATCGCAAAACAGCTGTTTAGTTTTGCCACTTGCATCTTATCTCGTGAAGCGTCGCGTTGGGATTCGCGCGCGGCTCGCGCTTCTGTGAACATAAATCTTGCTTTGATCGGTCATCTCAAAAATTTTGACATATCACAATTTGATTATTTAATTAATAGTCTATATTTTACTGATAACTTAAACTATGTTAAAATAAATATTACTGGAATAATTTGAGGAATATTTCATTTGCATAGAACTTGTTGTCTTTCTTAACGCCGTAATGCACCTTCACGTGAAGTGGAAAATCAATTCCTGAGCAATCGATGCCAACTAATTCAGCACCTTCACCTGGGACAGCGCCTTTGTAACGTCGTACGTAAGAGGAGCGTGTTAAGAAGCTTCCTAAGGGACACTTCGGGGAACACACTTAGGAACATAAACAACTTCGGTAAGATATATCTTTTTGAGTCTTCTTAGCGCGCTAAGAGTGAGCGTTATCGGGAAACCGGGCCCTGGACCATTACTTTTAAAGTGAGAAACATCTTTTTCAGTTTGAGAATAATGGTCCAGGGCTGCGTTTCCCGATAACGTTGTCTCTTAGCGCGATACGAAGGCTCTTAAGGTATAACTTAACTGAAGGTATACCATTTCTAGGCGTGTTCCCCGAACTATACCTTAGAAAGCTGCTTAAGATATACCTTCTTACGTCGGACGTTACCGGGTGCTGTCCGTGGCGATGGTGCTGAATCTGTTGATATCGATGACTCGAGAATCAATTATTCTCTCGTGCAGGGGCTGCTTATGTGAGAAAGCGCTGTTCTTTATAAAAGAAGCACTTCAGAAATAGTTGAAATTGCATTTACTAGGACTCATGGGATATTATAAAAAATAATCTAAACTATAACAGCCTATAATAGCCTTGCCTACATATTTTAAAATTGTATCATATATTGCTGCCATCATAACCATTTACATTTTTGATGTGCTTTCTTCTCTTTCCCATTTTTGTTCGCTGAGGTGAGCTGCGATGAAATACTGTTCTTGTAAATACTTTCAAGCATTTCAGTAATAAAAGAGTACGTCATGTAGCTACGGTGCTCGGCAGTGATCAAAAAGGATTTAAACAGTGAATTTTGAATCTCTTCTTGTAAACTCAGAGATGTGGATTCAGACGGCAATTAAATTACCACACGACCTGTTTGTCAAAAAATCAGTAGGTACTAATTTGGACAGAGATTTTTACGCGGGTTGGGTGAGAAAAAACACTGATATTATGGATTCGGACGGCACTAAAATAACCGACTTACCCCTGTAAATGTTTAAAATACCGTACGAGCCCATGATAAACAATATTAGCGTCCGAATAGGACTTAACTGACAGTAGCCTATGCTTTCACTGGCCTTTAAAAGCGCTCTTTAATTAAAATAAATTTATAAAATTGTATTATATATAATAATATAATTAAAATTGTAACAACAATCAGTGTAATGACAATTTTATTCTTTGCATGAAAACACTTGAATTAGCCTAATTGAACACTGTCTGGGTGTATTAAAACTTCAGAATTATATTCATATAGACCTTTAACAGTGATAAGGTAAAGCTAAGAGTGGTCCAGACCAACCTTCCGAACGTATGACTTACAGAAGGTATACTTAACTAAGAGCGTTTCGGGAAACACGTATTAACGATAAGGTACAGCTTAAGGTGTAACTTAAGAACGACGTAGCGTTAAGGTTTCGGGAAACGCAGCCCAGATCACTACTAGTTCCTGCATAGTGATTAGTAACACTTGAGTAATTAGTGATGCATTTAAGACCACGTTGACAGTAAAAAAGACAATTGTTAACTTCTCTTTATAATTTGTCATAATTACTTACTAGTTCTTAATAAGTTCAAGCGCATTCAGCAATTAAATTTGATATTACTTACTGATTAGTTAAGCTTGCTTCTATTTTAGTTAATAGTAGTAGCTGAAGTGTTAATGTAGTACTACTCTTTAGTCCTGGCTGTATTATTTCCTGCATAGTTATTGACTTAATGAAAAAAAAAAGGAAATATGGACTGGTTAACTATACATTGAAACAATATGCTGCCATGTTCATCATATATCATGATGTTGTGAATGATTAGTGTACTGTATCTGAAACTGTATACTTGGGTTTGGTGTTTTTATGGTGAGTTTATACACCATGCCTTGAAACCCTTTTAGAAATGAGTAAATGAAAATCATTGATAAGACTGTCACATGACATCTAAGCCCACATCTGAGTGACTAGCCTAGTTGATCTTTCATGGTCCTTGGAATCCTCAGTTGTTTCATTGAAGTATCAACATGATATTTTTTTTTTATTACACAATAAAGAGACAATTGTTGAGATACAGTAAGAGTATTGTTGAGATACAGTAAGAGTATATAAGGGCACATTTACACAAAAAAAGTTTGACGTGCATACGACAATGAACCCCATTCACACAGATCCGTGAAAACGACTAAAATGCTGTGTTATTCATGCCATGCCAGTAGTTGACGATGTTACTTTGTAAAGAAACACTATCAGGCTATAGACTGAATGTCACTCACAGATAGGAACAGACAAGGATTATAAACAATCAACAGTTTATTTGCAGGATGTAATACATACAGGAGCGGATCGTAGATATGGTAGGCAGTTCAATCAGTTTGCGTGAATGGGACTCATCCGAGCTGGTGATGGTGGAAGGGATTCGAGCTGGTGATGATAGTGGACGGTGCTGGTTGAAAATGGAGGAAGACTGGACAGAGACAGATGATCAGGATAACAGGACAGACAAAAACAGGATACTCAGATGAAGAGCACTAGAAGAGTAGGTAGTTGAACAGCACTAGAGGAGTGGGTAGTTGAACAGCTCTAGAGGAGTGGGTAGTTGAACAGCTCTAGAGGAGTGGGTAGTTGAACGGCACTAGAGGAGTGGGTAGTTGAACAGCACTAGAGGAGTGGGTAGTTGAACAGCTCTAGAGGAGTGGGTAGTTGAACAGCTCTAGAAGAGTGGGTAGTTGAACAGCACTAGAAGAGTGGGTAGTTGAACAGCTCTAGAAGAGTGGGTAGTTGAACAGAACTAGAAGAGTGGGTAGTTGAACAGCACTAGAAGAGGTAGTTGAACAGCACTAGAAGAGTGGGTAGTTGAACAGCACTAGAAGAGTGGGTAGTTGAACAGCTCTAGAAGAGTGGGTAGTTGAACAGAACTAGAAGAGTGGGTAGTTGAACAGAACTAGAAGAGTGGGTAGTTGAACAGCACTAGAAGAGTGGGTAGTTGAACAGCACTAGAAGAGAGTAGGCAGTTGAACAGCACTAGAGGAGTGGGTAGTTGAACAGAACTAGAGGAGTAGGTAGTTGAACAGCTCTAGAGGAGTAGGTAGTTGAACAGCTTTAGAAGAGTGGGTAGTTGAACAGCACTAGAAGAGTGGGTAGTTGAACAGCTCTAGAAGAGTGGGTAGTTGAACAGAACTAGAAGAGTGGGTAGTTGAACAGCACTAGAAGAGGTAGTTGAACAGCACTAGAAGAGTGGGTAGTTGAACAGCACTAGAAGAGTGGGTAGTTGAACAGCTCTAGAAGAGTGGGTAGTTGAACAGAACTAGAAGAGTGGGTAGTTGAACAGAACTAGAAGAGTGGGTAGTTGAACAGCACTAGAAGAGTGGGTAGTTGAACAGCACTAGAAGAGAGTAGGCAGTTGAACAGCACTAGAAGAGTGGGTAGTTGAACAGCACTAGGAGAGAGTGGGTAGTTGAACAGCACTAGAAGAGAGTGGGTAGTTGAACAGCACTAGAAGAGAGTGGTTAGTTGAACAGCACTAGAAGAGTGGGTAGTTGAACAGCACTAGAATAGTGGGTAGTTGAACAGCACTAGAAGAGAGTGGGTAGTTGAACAGCACTAGGAGAGAGTGGGTAGTTGAACAGCACTAGAAGAGTGGGTAGTTGAACAGCACTAGAAGAGTGGGTAGTTGAACAGCACTAGAAGAGTGGGTAGTTGAACAGCACTAGAAGAGTGGGTAGTTGAACAGCACTAGAAGAGAGTGGGTAGTTGAAAAACACTAGAAGAGAGTGGGTAGTTGAACAGCACTAGAAGAGAGTGGGTGGTTGAACAGCACTAGAAGAGTGGGTAGTTGAACAGCACTGGAAGAGTGGGTAGTTAAAAAACACTAGAAGAGAGTGGGTAGTTGAACAGCACTAGAAGAGAGTGGGTAGTTGAACAGCACTAGAAGAGAGTGGGTAGTTGAACAGCACTAGAAGAGTGGGTAGTTGAACAGCACTAGAAGAGAGTGGGTAGTTGAACAGCACTAGAAGAGAGTGGGAAGTTGAACAGCACTAGAAGAGAGTGGGTAGTTGAAAAGCACTAGAAGAGAGTGGATAGTTGAACAGCACTAGAAGAGAGTGGGTAGTTGAACAGCACTAGAAGAGAGTGGGTAGTTGAACAGCACTAGAAGAGAGTGGGTAGTTGAACAGCACTAGAAGAGAGTGGGAAGTTGAACAGCACTAGAAGAGAGTGGGTAGTTGAAAAGCACTAGAAGAGAGTGGATAGTTGAACAGCACTAGAAGAGAGTGGGTAGTTGAACAGCACTAGAAGAGAGTGGGTAGTTGAACAGCACTAGAAGAGAGTGGGTAGTTGAACAGCACTAGAAGAGAGTGGGTAGTTGAACAGCACTAGAAGAGAGTGGTTAGTTGAACAGCACTAGAAGAGTGGGTAGTTGAACAGCACTAGAATAGTGGGTAGTTGAACAGCACTAGAAGAGAGTGGGTAGTTGAACAGCACTAGAAGAGAGTGGGTAGTTGAACAACACTAGAAGAGAGTGGGTAGTTGAACAACACTAGAAGAGAGTGGGTAGTTGAACAGCACTAGAAGAGAGTGGGTAGTTGAACAGCACTAGAAGAGAGTGGGTAGTTGAACAGCACTAGAAGAGAGTGGGTAGTTGAACAGCACTAGAAGAGAGTGGGTAGTTGAACAGCACTAGAAGAGAGTGGGTAGTTGAACAGCACTAGAAGAGAGTGGTTAGTTGAACAGCACTAGAAGAGTGGGTAGTTGAACAGCACTAGAATAGTGGGTAGTTGAACAGCACTAGAAGAGTGGGTAGTTGAACAGCACTAGAAGAGAGTGGGTAGTTGAAAAGCACTAGAAGAGAGTGGGTAGTTGAACAACACTAGAAGAGAGTGGGTAGTTGAACAGCACTAGAAGAGAGTGGGTAGTTGAACAGCACTAGAAGAGAGTGGGTAGTTGAACAACACTAGAAGAGAGGGTAGTTGAACAGCACTAGAAGAGAGTGGGTAGTTTAACAGCACTAGAAGAGAGTGGGTAGTTGAACAGCACTAGAAGAGAGTGGTTAGTTGAACAGCACTAGAAGAGAGTGGTTAGTTGAACAGCACTAGAAGAGTGGGTAGTTGAACAGCACTAGAATAGTGGGTAGTTGAACAGCACTAGAATAGTGGGTAGTTGAACAGCACTAGAAGAGAGTGGGTAGTTGAACAGCACTAGAAGAGAGTGGGTAGTTGAACAGCACTAGAAGAGAGTGGGTAGTTGAACAACACTAGAATAGTGGGTAGTTGAACAGCACTAGAATAGTGGGTAGTTGAACAGCACTAGAAGAGAGTGGGTAGTTGAACAGCACTAGAAGAGAGTGGGTAGTTGAACAGCACTAGAAGAGAGTGGGTAGTTGAACAGCACTAGAAGAGAGTGGGTAGTTGAACAGCACTAGAAGAGAGTAGGTAGTTGAACAGCATTAGAAGAGAGGGTAGTTGAACAGCCTAAAAGAGTGGGTAGTTGAACAGCTCTAGAGGAGTGGGTAGTTGAACAGCACTAGAAGAGTGGGTAGTTGAACAGCACTAGAAGAGTGGGTAGTTGAACAGCACTAGAAGAGTGGGTAGTTGAACAGCACTAGAAGAGTGGGTAGTTGAACAGCACTAGAAGAGTGGGTAGTTGAACAGCACTAGAAGAGAGTGGGTAGTTGAACACTGTGTGAGTATCAACAGGTCTGTGAACCAGTCAAAGACAAGACCAAACAATGGGTGAACAGAAGGTGAGTGTTTTTAACCAGTGGGGATGATGAAGTTCAGATGCGGGTGATTGAAACCCGGGTGAGAGTGAACGAGTGGGTGGAGTGTTATGATTGGGTGATTGAGGGAGTGAGTCCATGACACTGGACATGTAATAGGCCTACGCACCATTTTCACAAATTCACATTTTTTTAGTTTACCTTGAGATAACTGTATAACTGTTTTCAAAATCTTGCGTTCTCAGACTCCCAAAATACTGTTGCCATTAAAATAAACCGCTCAAAAGTTAGATTACTGGGCTGTTTTTCTCAATTGCTTTGTATGTCTTCAGTGATTGGGTTGAATGGGAAGTCAAACTGCATGCTGACATGTGCTTTAATTTTTGAGTGGTCACACTTGGGCATTGGCCGCAAAACAACTGATTGTCTGTTCAGTCGATACAACTATTGAACAACTGACCTGTGACAGAGTTTGTTTACTGCCATTGTTCATGTATGCTCTGTTCCAGTCACAAAGTCATTCCCTGTTTCTCTCAGGACACTCTTCACGAGGCCTTCTGAGAAATCTTGCAAGCTCCAACTTTCCTTTTCTACCATTTACTGGTGAACAAGCTAAAAATCACTGTTAAAGTCAGATTGAGATCTTTTTGTTACTGGATTTAGACAATTAGCCTTCCACTTAATGAACTCAGTTAAGATTGTTGATCAGTTATATGTCTACTTTTGCTTGCCTTCACATCATTAATCAAATCTTTCTAGTATAATACTGCAATAATGGCAGCTTTATAATGAGTCAACACATGTTTTTTTATAGGGAGGAAAATGAAATGAGTAAAAACAGACCTATAGGAATATTGATTCTTGTGGTTTGAAACATTGGTGTACACAAGCATATAGGATATATTATCAGAGTATACATTATCATTATTATTATTTTTATTATTATTACTTATGTATTTGTTTGTCTTCTTTTTCTTGGTAAAATGTTTGAACACAGATCTGAACATTAACCACAGCAATTTTGGAGTCAAGTAACTGTGCAACTACATGCCAACTTATTCTATAGCATGAGCCACCGTCATCAGCCCACCATCACAGTTAAATTCGTTAATGTGGACATAAGGCCTTGAAATATGACATACTTCCCAAACGAAAGCCAATTTTTCAACACTATTTACTGTATCAGTATTCCCTCTTCCCTTGAGACGAAAGTCTCACCTTATCTACATTTCATTCTCTCTCTCAGAGACACCTAAAACTCACATAAAAATAGATATGGTTTAATGTGAATGATTATCATTGAGTATTATGTTTAGTATCATTTAAAATGTCTCAAGAGTGAGTGGTCCAAATGTCTCATTCCCAAAGAGTAAAACACAAGGTAATAAGGTTTTTAGAAGTTTAGAGAAACTGGCACACAAAGGAAGATAGGCAAATGGTCGTCCAACCCCCCAAGAGGTGTAACCTCTGAATGCAAATTACCATTTTTAGCATGTTTCCATGTGAAAGAGGTTCTGGCTATTTAATGGAACGCAGCGAGAGATCGGGGCCTTTTCTGTCCTCAGATCAGTCTGCGAGGCTCAGAGCACAATATCATTAAAACCTTTTCATTTATGGAGTCAGCTGAAATAACGAGTCAATACATGAGAAAATGTATTGCATTTAATCAAAAATCCCTTTGCCATGAGAAAAGACGAAACCTTCCCCGCTAATCGAATGCCGCCGTTGGATCGATTTAGCCGGGCCTTACAGACACCTATAAAAAGCTTCTCATTATGTATCAGAAACATTTCGTCTCACTTTTTCAGATCTAACTAGAACACAAAAACACATCTTCTTCCTCTTGTATCTGAGCTGAACATTTCCATAATCGTTTCACAGACACACGCCTCAGACACAGCATGTATCACATCTTCAGTCGTTCCATCACACATATTCATATTCAAAACTCACCCTGATGACAGGGAAATAATCCGTAAATGACATCAGGGGTTCCCTACATTTTTCATTGCTCGGAAGGGCTTACCAGCTTCTAAGCCGCAGTGAAGTTTAATTAGTGGAGCGAGATATCTACACTTAATTAACTTCAGCAGGAAACAGTCGCTCAGCTCCAGATCTGAGCTCTGTCTTCATAATGAGCCCATCTGTTAAAAAAATATATAACGATCAAACATCACAACTAAACTAGAATTCCTCCGAAACTGAAATCAAGATAAGCTATCATCTGAGAGAAGGTAGAGAAGAAAGACCTGACTGTTAAACAGAGGCCTTCTAAATGGGCTTTGCGACTTCTAAACAAGTTTTGACCAAGGTTATTGGAGAGTAACAAAAATGTTTGGTTTAGTAGATAGCACAAGAATATGATTTGTGAAATGTGCATCAAGGGAAAATAAAGCAGGGTGTTATGAATTAAATAAAGTGCTCTTGGGGACAGTTATGTTTCTCTGACAGCTGATGCATGACTTTAATTCTTATGATGCATGACTTTAATCCTTATGTACATTATGTACAAATAGTAGTAGTACTGCTTGTTGCTCATAATGAAGTTTTAATAAGCCCAAAATAACCTTATCTGGTAATCCATCTTTCAATATGCAAAAGGGATATGATTGTTCCCGAATGTGACATCGCGGTATCCTTCCCCCAAACATTTATGTGTGAAAATATACCATTGCATAAGCTCTACAGCTTTCTACAGCCTTCTGTGACATTCACATGAACGTACATGTGGCTTGACTGTTTTGAAAGTGACATAAACAGATCACAGCAGTTCATCTAGTGCAACTCTGTGATTTGGGTCTTTGTCTTGGTGCATCATCCAGACTCTCTAAAGCTTACAGTCATAAACTTTTGTCCTGACATTCCTTGTAAAATGTCTTGATACACTTTATAATTCATTGTTCCTTCAATGACTACAAAATGTCCAGGCACTGAAGCAGAAAAGCAGCGTTAATAAACCATGATGCTCGATCCAACATAAGACACAGCTGAGATGAGGTGCCCTTTTTCCTCCAAACAAAGAAATTTTTTTTCTCAACTGTCCATAGAACATTTTCCCAGAAGCTTTGTGAAAGAACATTGTGATCTTAGACAAATATATAAGATATATAAGTGCCTTGCTCTGTCTGTCTGTTTCTGTCTGTCTGTCTGACTGTCTGTCTGACTGTGTCTGTCTGTTTCTGTCTGTCTGTCTGTCTGACTGTCTGTCTGTTTCTGTCTGTCTGTCTGTCTGTCTGTTTCTGTCTGTCTGTCTGTCTGTTTCTGTCTGTCTGTCTGTTTCTGTCTCTCTGTCTGTCTGTTGGTTTCTGTCTGTCTGTCTGTCTGTTTCTGTCTCTCTGTCTGTCTGTTGGTTTCTGTCTGTCTGTCTGTCTGTCTGTCTGTCTGACTGTCTGTTAAAGATTCAAGATTCAAATAGCTTCATTGGCATGGTGAAAGAAATCTTTACAGTGCCAAAGCATTCATAACACTATACAATACAAACAAATAAATAAATAATTATAAAAATAAAAAAAAACATATATATTTTTTACATGAAAATAAACATAGCAATAAAAATGTTTAATCTTATTCATATCAGTTTTTCTAGGTGTATAGTTGGTAGCCCTGTCCTGCTGGAGGCTTTTTATTAGTGACAGGACCTCACACACCTGGCAGCCTCTCTCTCGCTCTCTCTCTCTCACACACACACTCTCTCTCTCACACACCTGGCAGTATCTCTCTCTCTCTCTCTCACACACACACACACACACACACATAAGTGCCTTGCTCTGTCTGTCTGTTTCTGTCTGTCTGTCTGACTGTCTGTCTGACTGTGTCTGTCTGTTTCTGTCTGTCTGTGTCTGTGTGTGTCTGCCTGTCTCGATGCTCAGACTGTGTGTGTGTGTGTCTGCCTGTCTCGATGCTCAGACTGTGTGTGTGTCTGTGTCTGCCTGTCTCGATGCTCAGACTGTGTGTGTGTGTCTGTGGAACAGCTGGAACAGCTGTCTTGTACAGATGGACATGGTCGTAGAGGCATGAGAGGTTCATACTGGGGTGGTGTGTCAGGTGCACATTGGGTTTAAGTGCACAGGAGCAGGAGAGGTGGGCATTCACCCGCTGGATAGTGTCAGGGTGGAAGTCTTTTCGGGGCAGTAGTGTAGAGATGGTAGTTTTAGCATTTGGGAAGGTGGTTGAGGCCTTTTCAATCACTGTTTGTAGGGATGTAGCCACCCTCTCCTGTTGGGCTCTCAGATCGTTTGTGCCGGTGTGGATTATTACATGGCTTGGGGATCCCAGTTTGTCAACACTTAGCCATTTGAGTGCGCTCTGAGTGTTCGGACACCAAAGTTTGAATCAATTAAAATAGCGACTTCCGGTCGTAATGTTCCTTCTGTCGGTGTGGAGGGGTCGTCTGAGTGTGAGGCTGGTTGTGGGGTGAGGGAAGGGTCTGATGGGAGAGGAGGATTCTGGCTGTGCTGAGTCTCTGTTGTTTGGGAGCTGTGATCAGGGTGAGGCGTGTCCTGCTCCTCTGTTCCTCTGATGAGCTGAACTCGCTGTGCTGTGCTGTGCTCACCTGTCCTGCATCAGTTCACTTATTACCATCTTCATTGCTGTTAGTTGTGATTTGTGTAACTCAGTCTGTTGTAAGAACCGTGTTTCTAGTGTCTCCAGCTGAGCCCTGAGTCCCTCTCTCTCGTGCTGGAGCTCCTTCACCTCGGTCTGCAGTGTAGACAGCTCTCTCCTGAGGCTGGCCCTTTCTCTGTGCTTGGCTGTGGGGCTGTTCCTGGTCTGGTCTGTTGTCTGAACTGTTTGCAGGGAGAAGATAATTTCCTTGAGCTGGACCATTTCTCCCTCTAGCTCTGTGAATCTCTCTCTCATGTCAGTGCAATAGCAGTGTGGATGGGGGTCTTTGGTCTGTTCTGTGCTCGAAGGGTCTGATTCTCGTCTGTGTGAAAAGTGTGGAAGACTGACTCCTCAGGAGTGATTAGTTGGTCGCTGGTAGTGGTCTCTTTCTGTGCTCCGTCTTTGATGCAGAGGAAGTCTTGTTCAAAGAGACCATTGATGCTTTTTACCACCTCTATACCTGTTGTTTTGTAGATATTTAAGTTGGTGATTGTTGTGTCTTCCTCGTTTCTTATTTTTAGCTGGAAACCCCTGCAGATGCCTTTTCTTTCAGCAGAGGGGTAGTGTCCAATGATGACCTTGTGCAATGCATACAGTAGGGCTTGTTGGTATAAAATATCAGGTTACTTATGCTGCCATCTTTATGTAGGTCTGCAAAAAGTGTTTCTGTCTCTGTCTGTCTGTCTCTCTGTCTGTCTGTTTCTGTCTGTCTGTCTGAATCTCTGTCTGTCTGTCTCTGTCTGTATCTGTGCCTGTCTGTCTGTCTGTCTGTCTGTCTGTTTCTGTCTGTCTGTCTGTTTCTGTCTGTCTGTCTGTTTGTCTGTTTCTGACTGTCTGTCTGTCTGTCTGTCTGTCTGTCTGTCTGTCTGTTTCTGACTGTCTGTCTGTCTGTCTGTTTCTGTCTGTCTGTGTGTCTGTCTGTCTGTCTGTTTCTGACTGTCTGTCTGTCTGTTTCTGTCTGTCTGTCTGTGTGTCTGTCTGTCTGTTTCTGTCTGTCTGTCTGTCTGTCTGTTTCTGTCTGTATCTGTGTCTGTCTGTCTGTTTCTGTGTCTGTCTGTCTGTCTGTATCTGTGTTTGTCTTTCTGTCTGTTTCTGTCTGTCTGTTTCTGTCTGTCTGTCTGTATCTGTGTCTGTCTGTCTGTTTCTGTCTGTCTGTCTCTGTTTGTTTGTCTGTCTGTCTGTCTGTCTCTGTCTGTTTCTGTCTGTCTGTCTGTATCTGTGTCTGTCTGTCTGTTTCTGTCTGTCTGTCTCTGTTTGTTTGTTTGTCTGTCTGTCTGTCTCTGTCTGTCTGTGTGTATCTGTCTGTCTGTCTCTGTTTGCCTGTCTGTCTGTTTCTGTCTCTCTGTCTGTCTCTGTCTCTGTCTGTCTGTCTGTCTGTTTCTGACTGTCTGTCTGTCTGTTTCTGTCTGTCTGTGTGTCTGTCTGTCTGTCTGTCTGTCTGTCTGTGTGTGTGTCTGTCTGTCTGTTTCTGTCTGTCTGTCTCTGTTTGTCTGTCTGTCTGTCTGTCTGTCTGTCTGTCTGTCTGTCTGTCTGTCTGTCTGTCTGTCTGTCTGCCTGTCTGTCTGTCTGTCTAAGATTCAAGATTCAAATAGCTTTATTGGCATGGTGAAAGAAATCTTTACATTCATAACACAAAAGCATTCATAACACTTTACAATAAAAAAATAAAACATAATTATATAGGAAAAACACACACACAAACAAAAACATTTACTTGAAAATTAACATAGCAATAAAAATGTTTAATCTTCTAATATTTATATCAGTGTCTCTAGGCGTATAGTTGGTAGCTCTGTCCCGCCGGAGGTCCTCGTGACAGGATCTCACACACCTGGCAGCCTCTCTCTCTCTCTCTCTCTCTCTCTCTCTCTCTCTCTCTCTCTCTCTCTCTCTCTCTCTCTCTCTCTCTCTCTCTCACACGGACTGCACTCTATCTCTCTCACACACACCTGGCAGCCAGGTTTGAACTCGCTGGGCTTTCTCATAGCAGGAGTGGTAGTTTGTCCATATTTGATTTCTGATGGAAGTCTTTCTGGTAGATTGTGAAAAGGGGATATGAAGTGTCCCTAATGTTTGTATAATTGGGGCAGGATGTCAAAAACTGCATCTCTGTTTCCACTTGTCTCTCTTCCTTTGTAAGCCAAGTCTGTCTGTCTGTGTGTCGGCTGAGGGCGTTTTCCTCTGGTTTCAGCTCTTGGTAGGACAGGGCTTTGTGATGGAGGGTCTGTTTATCGCTATTTTTTAAGTGGGCATGGAATTTAATGGCTCTTTTTTTAATCGTTATCACAAGGGTGTATAATCCTAATTCTGCTCTACAGGCATTATTTGGGGTTTTGTGCTGAACAAGACTGTAAGATTTTGCACAGCTCGGTCTACAGAGTCTCTATTGGGTGTTTGTCCCATTCAGTGAACTCTCGGTCTGTGAGTGGACCCCAGACTTCACACCCGTACAGGGCGATGGGCTCTATTACAGTTTTGATTATTTTAGCCAGATTCTGATTGGGATGTCAATTTGGATATTTCTCTGAAAGCTGCAGTCGGCAAATCTGGTAGATTGAGGGGATTTAGCCACATTTTTTATGTTTACAGCTCTCAGGCCCTCCCGTCGGGTTTGTGCTCGTCAGTGCGTGTGTGCCAGATCTTCTGTGAAAGTGCCCGTCTCTTCAGCATCGAAGCATCATTTTCTTTTCTTTGGTTGTTTTGGACCTCCTAGCTCTGGTTGTTAACCGAGGAATTGGACATCTAAAAATGAATTGTCTGTCTGTCTATCTATCTTTCTGATTCAAGATCTGTTAAAGGTAATAATGGAATAACTGTTTTAAAAAATGAGTTTTTGCTATTATTTACAACAGGAAATGCATTTATATGGGTTAAATATATACATATTTTAAGAGACAATAAAAACAAGCTTGTGCATAAAAATATTTATTTCATGGTAAAAAAAAAAGACTAGAAAAAATAACTTGATTTTCAAAAGGCAACAAATTTGTGACAGATGAAAGTATTTTTTTTCATTAGGCAAACATGTCAGTCTCTAAGTAACATGTCATTTATTTAAGCCACGAAATATAATTCTGTAAAATAGGTATAATGAACTACGCAAAAAGCAATTAAAATGTCTGCAGAACATTTTATAATTACTCAAAAATCAAACATAGTTCAACCCTTACAGACGTTATCATGTTACTGGCAGAAACTGTAATTTGTACTTTGTTTTGATGCACATTTTTTTTATGCAAGGACTACGCATTCTGATTCTGATTTTAATTTTCAATTATTTTCTATTCTTGAATGATTTTTTAAAAATTATTTTTCAGTTAAATTAGTGATCTTGAGATGAGTCCCTGAATTGTCCAAATTGACTCTCATATGCTGATGTAGGATTCGGGAACTTTTATAAAATGTAGTTTGATCGCCATCTACACAGTTGCTTAAAAGATTAAGGCAATTATCAAAAGTTTGAATAAATGTTGTTTAATTTTCTGATAAAATATTACATTACTCTCCAGTTCAAAGGACACTAAACAAATGCACAACCTCACATAACAAAATTTGGTCTCATCTGCATCAAGGATTGTGATGGACCCTCACTGGCTGCAAGACTAACTTCAGCTGTTGGTAAGCGTGGCATGAGGAAAACTCTTGTTGTTATTTTAAGCTACGCTTTCAGCGATTGACCATCATTGCCCATCCTCAGCAAGCAGCGCTAGAGAAAGCTTTCACACACACACACACACACACACACACACACACACACACACACACACACACACACACACACACACACACACACACTATCCCCCTACACTGCCCCTGTCCCTAAACCTACCCATCACAGGAGACATGCTGCATTTTTACATTTTTAAAAAAACATTGTTTTTTATGTTTTTTAAGCTATTTGAAATATGAGGACTCATGCAATGTCCTCATAAGTCACGTGTAAGTTGTAATACCAGTGTAATATGCATGTCATTATACACATTTGTGTCCTCATATATCACAAAAACAAACACACACACACACACACATTGTTCTATAGTTCATTGTTCTTTTTATGATTGACAGAATTATTATTATTATTTTGCCAAAGAAATGACACTTTAAGCAACATTCTTGCTCAACTGTAAAGATTATTTCTAATTCATCGTGTAAAACAAAAGAAACTTAGCCCAGAGTGAAAAAGGAGTGGATGAAACAGCTTCTGCTGAAAATGATAAATGGACAACAATGTGCAAAACACACTAAACATCTAACAATAATTCAAAAAGCTGACAGGTGCTCCATACACAATCTTTGTAAAAAAAAATAATCAAAGATTATCAATAATAACTGGTTATAATTGATTATGATTATTTGGATCAGCTAATATAATTAACTTAATGTAGTAAAATTAGTATTACAATCAACCCACCTGTTCGTCCTGAACACTCAGCGTTAATTGTTTATTAATTCTAAGAAATATTCATTTCCAGGGAAGGGAATGTAGAGCCTGTAGTCAAAATCTAAGGGTGTATTCACACCAGGAAAGTCCGATAGTTCACTTGCTTTGGTCCGGACCAAATAAATTTTTTTTTTTTTTTTTTTGGTACGGTTCCCTTTCACACTGCTCTTTTTCCAAGTGAACCAAAATTTGTAAACAAAACCACACGTGTGCTAAGGTCGTCCATTCATTGGACAAGGATTCTCAAGTAGGAAAATCAGGAAGTGCAAAAAAGGCTCAGTATGGAGATATTTCGTACTGCAATATTTGTTCTTTGACTAATTTTGTGTTATTCTGTACAAACGCAATATGAAGAAACTGAGTATCATATGATACAATGTCATCTATTCGATGTTGTAATTCGGATTTTGAGAAGACGACAATGTGCGACTAGCTTTCGTGAGGCTGCCGTGCGCGCAGTGTGTTCTGTCTCGCATACGCACTCCAGAATCCGGGAGATTTGAACTAATTCAGGGAGACGCTATCAATATGCGGGAGATTCCCGGAACTTCCGGGAGACTTGGGATGTCTGATAAGGCAGCTCGCGCAGTGCTTTCTTGCAATTGGGTCGGTTCATGTTCACACCGTAAACGAACCGTACCAGAGTTCGTTTGGAACCGCACCGAGACCACCTCTTCAGCTGGGTCTCGGTTCGGTTGTTTGGTCCGCACCCGAGTTCGACTGCTGTATTCACACCTGCCCAAAAGATCCGCACCAAGGGGGGAAACGAACTAGAGTTCGATTCAATCGAACCAAACAAGGCAGGTGTGAATACACCCTAAATCGTAAAGTAAACTTTGTTCCAAGCAGAGAATCAGAACCAAATACGTATTGTGCACAAGTTTTATTAACTAAATCACAAACATAACTAATCTGAATAATTGGTAAAGAGGGTAATTGGAAGCACTAAAAGTGTGATAGACACATCAAGTTTACAACTTACATATTGTAAATATTATCGGTTTCACTTTATTTTGATGGTCCCTTTAACAAATTCTGTTGACTACTGTATAAGGATCATTGCACCTATGTAGGTGTACTCTCATTAGAGTATTAGTAGAGTATTAGTAGAGTTTTAGTAGAGTTTTAGTAGACTGGTAGGGTTAGGTGTTAGTAGATTAAGTTGACATGTAGTTGCACAGTTATTTATAGTCAGTATGTGTCTGTTGGAGGACCATCACAATAAAGAGTTTGCAGATATTAAGCAGTCTACTAATACTCCAATGAGAGTTAGTTGACATGTAGTTGTAAGTTACTATAGTCAACAGAATGTTCAAAAGTGACCATCAAAATAAACTGTTACTATATTATCCAGCATTAATTACTTCAATGAGTGTGCTGACATAATCATTCAGAAAGCATGTCTGCTCCTTTAAACATTGTTGTCATGCTGTTTTGTAGGTCACATGGACTTTGTCATACACACCAGTCCACTTTTACTGACAAAATACCAAAGTGGCAAAGACATCAGCTGACAGCTGGGAGTGACATCACATGTGTGTTTGTGTGTCATCAGTCAACCACACACACTGCTTGTGGATTACAGATGATCTAAGCAACATATTTACATCTATATGCATCCATGTGGTTATTAAAATTCCTGCACACAAAATAGCCCAAAAATTCTGAGCTGTCTGGAATTAATCACTGTCTATATCCAAAGATATAAATACCTCAGAGCTCACATGTTTGTGTATGTGTATGTGTGTGTGGCTTGAACAGAATGGTTCAGGAGCCACAGTGTACAGGATAGTGGGCATATTGTGCCACAGTTGATCCTTTCTCAGTTTCTCAAACTTACTGTAGCCTACATTAAATCCAGACAGAAAAACAGAGGGAGAAGAGAAGCAGAGAAACGGATCTAGTTGGCATGAAAGAGAGAGTTTGGAAACGACTTGTTCTTGCTGTATAAAACTGACATCAAAGCAAAGTGACAGGTACGGTTGCGCAAAGCAGCGAACGCCCTGGGTAAAATCTGACACACAAATCTCATTTCGCGCCCTGCTCTGTCCATCTCTCTCAGATTCATCCGTGCATCAGCAAGAGGCACACATTCAGAACATGCTGAATATTACATTCCCTTTCCTTGTTAATGCTAACCCCAAACCATCAGCCATTCAGCATCTCCAGAGGCCATAACTTATGCAACTTTATCTTTGATTGATCAAGGCTCACACATGATGAGTGATGTGGTCTGCGTTCAGAAGACTAGCTTACTACATTGTGGTACAAAATGCATGTTCATTGTAAAAAGTGGTAACCTGCAATTGTTACCTTAAATAATTACTTCTACTGGACATAAACAGTAAAAATTGTTTTGTTGGCATACGTTTTGGTAGTGTAGTAATGTAAGTGAGTCATTTATGCAGCAATCAATGTCTATACAATTGTATGTACTACATTTGTTGTGACACATGACGTCATTACATTTCATTGGCAGTTGCGACCAATTATTATCTTTGAAATACTCAAGATTATGATGACTTTTTATTGGAAATGTAACTGTTAAAAATAACAATATGATAAATAAACAGTTCAATTGTCACACAGAAAATGGACTGTATAGGTGTATACTTTGCATTTATGAGTGCACAATAGACATAATATATGCTGCAATAGTAGTATTCTGGTCCCTAGCTCAAGTATATACTTTAAATGCAAGTCTATTTTTTTTTTCTTCTATCATGCACCAGATGAAAGATCCATAATGATAACTGTATTAGCGTTCACACCAGCAGACAAAATCGTTCAAGCGCGCTGCAAGTTTGCGTCTGGCACTTTCAATGCTGGAGCTCTTTAAAGCAGAATTGATTCTGGTTGGCTGTCAATGTTTTTATAGTTCATCAAAAAACTTAAATTATATCGTTTCTCTGTGCCGTTATCATTATCGTTTGCTCAGTACTTATTTGTGTAATTACACAGTAACAAAGAAACCCTAAAATAAAGTATAACCAACACCACTAATGATTTGGCTCATCTAATAGATGCACAGGAAGTAAACAAAATGATGACTGTGTTTTGTGGATTGCCACACTTCACAGTCAAAAGGGAATCAATAAGGCAAAGTTTGACATGATTCAAGGACTTTCTGTAATGGCTTGAAGAGAGCTCTCAGGGAGACAGAGAACTGGCTTTGAACACGGCAATTTAACATAAATCAATCCTTTCTCCTCTGACTGGATAAACGACAACATTCAAAAAGTGAACGTGCATCATCCTGTTATCATGGTGCTCACGTAGGAAATGCACTTTTGAGTCTGCCTTGTTCCAGCTTTTGTGAGTCGGTCCCCATGCAGTTCTCCTCCAGTTCACATGAGTCTCTGCCCTTACTCGACTATAAATACATGTCCACTGTTCCTACTGTTCTCCAGCAAGAGAGTGGAAGGCGATTTATGCTTTCAAGCGCATCACTTAACAACCACAACAACAAATAGTGATAATAAATATACAATATTTATATTGTACAGCTTTTGTGCAATAGCTCTGTGCAAAGTTATTCATTACAAATCATTACAAATTTATGGTTGCATATATTTAAATATCCTGTTTTTCCTGTATTCAAATATCTAGTTTTGAGAGATTTGACATCTGTTATATCTATGATAGAGGGAAATCCATCATAGATTTAAATATCCAGGATATTTAAATATATGAATGAATTCAACCATGAATGAGATTTAAGAGCTACGGCAAAGGGCATGAATTATGATTTGCGCCTGCCGTTTTATTTGTGACACTTCAGAAGACATGAGCTGTATGGATTGATTTATCCACTGTAAATGTGTGTACATTTGCTAAGTGTTGCCTGAAGGAAGTAAAACAAGTTTGGAACAACATTTTAGGGGGTAAAGAACGGCTAAACTAAATGGCTAAACTAATTCAATACCAATTTAAATGTTATAAGCCATATAAAAAGACTGTTATTATGGCAACAAATATTGAACCCTTAGACAGACCACATATTGTCATGCAATGGTTTATGATGGTAATGCCAAGCTCGAAATTTAATAAAGTGTGTGACATATATCTGAGATCAATGCATTACAGCAGTGCTGTCTTCCGAGAGCCTGAGAAAAAAGCTTACTTGTCTATACGTGTCTTTATGAATGCGAGTCCCCTTTCAGCTTAGTTTCAATATTTTATTGCAGTCCTTAACTTGACTTTTTATTTCACAAACACATCCAAGCCACTTGTCTTAAAATACACTATTTATCACTACAGCCATGTAAAGGCACTGCATGCGCATACAGGACATGTAAAGGGGCCCGTGAAGGTATTTATAGCCAGACTTTACATACTCTCGTCCCTAGAATGGGTGGACCATCAAAACATGTGACAGCACACAGTGTAACTCATGGTTTCCCAACCCTGTTTAAACTCTTCCTAATCAAACACACCTGATTCAACTCATCTGCTCATTAGTAGAGACTCCAAGACCTGAAATGTGTGGGTCAGATAAAGGAGACCTCCAACTGTTGATGTGCCTCCAGGAACCGGGTTGGGAAACACAGCCGCATGTTTGTTACATAAATCAGCTGATCTGTTTCTTGACATGAAATAAATGAAGGAACCTCAGAACGCATTCCACGATAATAGTGCTCTCCAAAAATATATACTAAAATATCACAAATAAACTAGTGCTGGTTTATGAGACCAAGAAAAAAAACAAAAACCTGCGAGTCTGTCATATTGATAAAAGCCTTAAAAAGGTTTTAAAGCCCCCCTTTTAGTCCTTTTTGTTTTAATAATAATTCACCCATTCTATGAAAAAAAAAAAAACACTAAAATAAAATATATCATATAAAGCAAAATACACAAAAACCCACATTTAACAGACTGATGTACCTCAGCATGTGGAACAGTTATAAAAATGTAAACTGCTATTCCTACCTTACAGAGAGACTTCAGTGGTGGTCCTTATGTCCGATGCAAGTTTATGGAAAAATCTGAAGCCTGTGAGCCATCAGCCTTGAATGAACGATTTTGTTTTGAATGGAAGTAAAATAGGAGAGAATGTGGTGACAGGAGGAGGTTGAGAAGTCATTGTGCGGGAGCTAACGCTTACATTGCAGCAGCGGGAAACATACTGAGAGACACAAATCACAGCGGTGGCGATCTGAGACGCCTACTATGAAAGATTCAGTCTCTCCCTTTTACTGTCTCCCTCACTCTCCTCAGCTCACCCCCACCCTCTATCTGTTTCTATCCATTCCTTTCTCCTCTCTTCTCCTCCTCCTCTTCTTGTAACTAATCCTGCTCTTTGTGTGTGACTGTCTGTGATTGTCACATGTGAAACCGTCCAATGCCTCTCATTCGCATTCTCTCTGTGTGTCACTAAGGCTTGCATGGCTAATCATTTTTAATACTTGATTAGTCACACAGAAAAGTAGTTGAGTAGTTGGTGGGTCAGCATTTATTTATTTCTAAATTAATCACAATATGTCATGCGGTTTTAGTGGGCTTTGCCATTTCTGTCAAGTCAAGAGTGTGTGAGTGGAGAGAACATCCACACAGCTGAGATGATGTAGCTGAGAAAATGAAAGTGTGGATCTTATCCATTATCCCTCGCTTAGTTTCTATCAGCCTCTGGGCGCACTTGATTACTTTCTGGCTGGTTTGTAATAATTTTGGCTCCAAACTCCAAATGAACTCACATCCTTTCAGAAGTCTCTGTGTTTTCTCTGTTTTCATACATTTCTGTTTATAAATTTGGTGTAGAAAGAGTGAAACTGATAACAAATTTCACAATTAAATACAAAGTAACCTCAAGTAATGCATTAAATTTAGAAAGTAGAAAGACAGAATGTTATAACCCTAAATATATATTTTTTACAGATTAGGATAAACTTTATTTTCACATTGTTTAATTAAAAATATACATTATTTCCCTTATGTCAACTAAATTCACTGGGAATGTAATTTTTTTTATTATTATTACATAACATTACATTTTATTTAGATTGTAGAGAGTGGAAGTAAAAGTGAGAGAGAGAAGTGGACGGAATCAGAAAGAACCACAGACTCTTCAAGGCTACTGGCCACTGGGAAGCAGTTTGAGGATAGATGAATTTTCCTCCAGCTGTTACCATGTATAGATCATGTGCAACTATGGCCACGGTCACATTGTCAGTCCAAATCGGGTGCAACTATGGCCACGTTCACATTGTCAGTCCAAATCGGGTTATTTGTCTATCAGATTGCAATTTTTTAATGTCCACACTGTGTATTTCAACTGTTCAGAGGCGATTTGTGTATCCTGTGACGCTCTTTCGTTCTTCGGAATATCTGCATTGATTTCTATAGCAATGACATTGCATTGACAGACATACACTAGGGGTTCAAGAGGAGGATGTGGAGGCAGAGAGAGATGTGACTGAGTAAGGTCTGACCAAAGGGTACCCTTTGGCGGAGATGATAGTGGGAGGAGCCAGAGGATGACCCCAAGTAGAGCCAGGATGAAGGCCTGTGATGGAATCGATGGAGAGAGGAGCCGAGATGGAGGTGATCTGAGGTGGTCTGAGGTGATCATGTGCAAAGTGAAGACCCAAGTGGAACCGAGGAGATGAAGACCCAGAGTGACAGTGAGGGCCTCGAGGGCCACCTGGAGCCAAAGGTGCATGTGATTGAGGTGGATACATGGGCTTGGCAGAGCGGTGTGGAGTCGGTGCAACTGAGGACAGTGGTGGAAAGGGTGAAGGAGGAGCCTGGTAAACCCAGAAGGGTGGAGGGTCGAGACGCAGCTGGAGACTCGGAAGTCCGAGGCGGAGCCAAAACGACGACAGACCAAGGTGGAGTCAGAGGGTTGAGAGAGCCTGGCAGAGCCTGAGGGATGACAGACCACGGTGAAGCATTGAGCCAAGGTGAAGTTTATGGGACGGAGGGCCGAGGTGGAGTCCGGGGCTTGGAGGCTTAAAGGATTAGTTCACTTTTAAAAAAAAAACGTTTGCTGATAATTTACTCACCCCCATGTCATCCAAGATGTCCATGTCTTTCATTCTTCAGTCGAAAAGAAATGAAGGTTTTTGATGAAAAGATTCACGGATTTTTCTCCATATAATGGACTTCATTGGGTACCAAACGGTTCAAGGTCCAAATGACAGTTTCAGTGCAGCTTCAAAGGGCTTTAAACGACACCAGACGATGAGGGTCTTATCTAGACAAACCATCGGCATTTCACAAATAAATAAAAAAGTTTCAGTTTTATAAGCACAAATGCTCGCCTTGCTCTGTTCTGTGAAGCGCGTTCGTGACGTCACGTAATCCACAATTACGTTGTAAAGGTCACGCTTCTATCCTGACGAAAATTCTCTTTAGCCTTTTTAATATTAAAACACCCAGGATAAGCACACGAAATGGGCATTTTAAACGATAAACTGACAAACAATAGAGGGGTTTCACAACGCGTTATCAATCCGGAAGTCGGCCATTTTGGAGGCACAGAACGTACACAATGCCATTGAACTGAACGGACTCGCAAATTTGGCTGATTATTTCTGCTGAAAAATGGTCGAGTTTTGGTCTATACTAATCGGTCACATCGGGAAAAAAACATTCGAGTTCTATAGACTGTCAAAAGTTAAAGAGAAGAGTGCAAAAAACTGATGAAAGGAGGCGTTTGTGGTTGAGAGAGGTACAGCATCAGTCACATGTGTAAATGAAGCATTGATTATGGCTAAAATGTGTATTGCAACTGTGCATCGCAACTGTTCATATCCAATGTGTGTGTCCGTGCGGCTCTTTGGCAATGTGGCAATAACGTTGCGTTGATGGAGGGGGTTGCATTTGCAATATAACGTTAGAATATAACGTTAGATGTTGTCTTATTTACATGTTACAACATGGAAATGTGTAGCCGCCGAGCTGGTCTACTGCGTCTTGAGCCCGCGGCAGAACTGCAGGAGGCTGTTATGCACAGCTTTCTCCAACGCTCTTGTCTGCACCGGTTTCAGAAATAATCATTTTCTGCTCGTCCGGCACTTTGCAACAACACAGCATTGTTTCGGCAGCTACTTTCAGCATGTTTCCTATAACAACGTCTGACGTTTACATTTTACGTGGCGTGAGAGTCACATACCACGGGAAATCTGATCGTTCAGGCTGAAGCTGATCTCCTTATATGTGATTTGAATAGGATTTCAAACCGCATATGAATGTAGCTTGAAACGGATTTCCTGTGCTTTTTAGGACTGACCATCTGAACGTATCCTATATCGGGATAAGAAATAGAAGGAAGAATTGCAGTACCTTAAGGGCTAGAGAAGTTAACTTTGCTCGTTCTTATCTTTACCACGGATTAACTTTAGTTTGTCAAAATTTTGCCTATAGTCAAGTCATTCTCTATATGATTTCGCACCTACCACGTGTTTTTTCCATGGTTTATTAGTGCAATCCATGCAGTTGTTTACATCCGAGTGCCTCCATAATGGCCGCGCATCCGGGTTACCGCCCAGAACGTGACGTTGGTGAAACCCCTCTATTGTAAACTCGATACTTCCGTAATTGCGTATTACGTGAGTCACGAAGGCGCATCACAGAACAGAGCAAGGCGAGCATTTGTGCTTATAAAAACTTAAACTATTTTTATTTATTTTTGAAACGACCGATCGTTTCGCTAGATAAGACCCTTATTCATCGTCTGGTGTCGTTTAAAGCCATTTGAAGCTGCACTGAAACTTTCATTTGGATCTTGAACCATTTGGGGTCCTATGAAGTCCATTATATGGAGAAAAATCATGGAATCTTTTCATCAAAAACCTTAATTTCTTTTCGACTGAAGAAAGAAAGACATGGACATATTGGATGACATGGGGGTGAGTAAATTATCAGCAATTTTTTTTTTTAAAGTGAACTAATCCTTTAAGGTGGAGTTGAGGGACCCACAGACCAAGGCAGAGCTGGACACACATTCACCTTGCACATTTAACAAATGTGTGGATGCAGCTCTAGCACCCCTGAGGCTTCAGGGCATCAGGGTGCTCAACTACATCGATGACTGGCCATCACTGTCAAACACTTTCAGAGAGTGCTGGGACTCATGGCAGCAGCGTCCAACATCATTCCATTCGGCTTGCTGCACATGAGGGCCCTTCAGTGGTGGCTGAAAACCAAGGGGTTCTCTATGTGTAAAAAAACTTGGTTTCTGTTTCAAGGCCCCGTGTTGGGAGAGTCACGTCGCCGGAATTTTGTTTCGACAGACGCCTCCCTCACGGGCTGGGGCGCGGTCATGGACGGCCGCTTTATGACAGGCCTATGGCAGGACCATCATTCATCATTCATTCATAAATTGCCTGGAAATTGCTGGGATTCACAGGCTGATTCTTGATGTCTGTGTGTGCCTACTCAAGATATTTTTTAAGAAGTTTCTTTTTGATTTATTGATTTGATCATTTGAATTTCATTGAAAAGGCTAAAAATAGTATGCTCTACAATGACAGTGCTGCTATAATCCGTAAGGTAAACTTAACTTAGAAATTGGGTTTCATGTAAGTTCAGTGATTCAGGTCAAATGATTTTGAAATAATGATTATGTTAAAACACTACCAATACCATCAGATCACCTTTGTTCATTGTTCATTCGGCTGTTATAACTCACAAACAGCAGCCAAACAAACTCTAAAGTTAATGAGTTAATGGTCAAGAGCCCAACTAAAACACACACTGATCTCCATAATGGTGACTTAAACATTCCGGTTTTCTCCTTCAGTGATTCTGCTTGTTAACATCAGGTGTCTTCAATAATGCTCAATCATCACTCAATTAATCACTTAATTAACTCATTAGCTCAGAGTTTAATTGGGTCGCTTAAAATGACCAAATTCCATGATGTTGACGTTACATGAACATATTATGTTTGTTTAACGAAACATAGTTATGTGGAACCGGTGGAACCTGTTTACAAAAAAAAGTTAAGTAAAGCCAACATATCATTTTTTTGAGTGCAGTCGACCCTAGTCGACTAGTCGTTAAATAATTTATTCATTAAATTGACGCATTAACGCATTGAGCATTGTTAAGGAAGACACAGAGGAAGGAGTTCTGGTGAATCATTGGAAATGTATTTTTGAAATCCAGAAATAACATCATAAATTCATCAGTTATTCTTTTCATCAACATGTGTTAATACAAAAACAGCAGCATTAATTTAAAACATTCTTGTAATTAAAACATTCTTGCTATGAGCCGCGCCACACCATGCGCATCAGCGAACGATAAACATTGCCACATGGAAAAATTGCAAAAAATTTCATATTCATGTTTAAATAAAATATATATTTTTTAAATTTCATGTTGATTATATGAAAAATGAAAAGCATGAATAAGATAAGATAATCCCGAAAATATCGATAGACAAATGGAGTGGGCAGACATTTACAACTTCATTCATTTTGTTTTTGTAGAAAGCCTTTCTTTAAAGCGAATTTCGTTTTGTATTAATTGTATCTTAATTTTAATCAATGCTTCATCAACCAATTTCCTGGATTTAATAAATAATAGGCTAAATATAGCATGCAGGCAATATAATCAGGACACAGAGGCGCCGGCGCGCTCATCTCTTAAATGAACCGAAACTCAGTGTATAAGCTATTGCCCCACAGACCTGAGAAATATATATATATATATATATATATATATATATATTATATATATTTAAGGATGGCCTTAGGCCTATATTTTTAGCCAAAGCGACTTAAACATGGTAAACTGTTTAGACATTAGAGTCAATGTTAGTTCTAAACTTACCCGTAGCAGGCTGTTCCTCCTCCTCTCCTACCAGCCGAGTCAGGTGCGCCAGGGCATCCGCTCTGATATTTTTCGGGAGAAACTTCAGGTGCTTAAACCGTGGATCTAGCATGCATGCCGTTATCGGGATTGAATCTGCCAGGATGTCAGACTCTAGTTTGAAGCGTTTTACGAGTTCTTTCACGACGCATAGGTAGGCTACCTCAACAACGCCTGATGCCATTTTGTTTCCGACTAGTTAATGAAACCCCTAGTGGTGGCCAATATAAACCATCAGGTGGGTCTGAGGTCTCGCCCTCTATGCAGACTGGCGCATCAGATCCTCCTGTGGTCCCAAGGGAGACTGTTGTCTCTCAGATTAACATACATCCCAGGGGTTCAGAATCAGGGAGCAGACATCCTGTCGAGACAGGAGACCTGCTGACACAGGCAGAGTGAGGGGGCACAGTACAGAGAGGCTGGCCTGTCAGTAGGAGTGGTGGAGACCACACTCAGCTCTAGAGCTCCCTCCACAAGGAAATTGTACGGCTTGAAGTGGAATGTCTTCACCATTTGTTGTAGAGAGCGTGAGGTGGACCCAGTCAACTGCCCAGTGGTTTCAGTGCTGGAGTTCCTCCAAGATCGTTTCTCCACTGGTCTTACCCCGTCCACGCTCAAGGTGTACGTGGCTGCCATTGTGGCTTTCCACGCTCCTCAAAGTGATGGGCCTCTGGGGAGACACCAGTTGGTCGTTTCCTCCATGGAGCTTGGAGGATGAGACCTGCGGCTCGTACCAGGGTTCCCACATGGGACCTGGCAGTGGTTCTTGAAGGGATGGCTGAGGCCCCCTTCGAACTGCTGGAGTCGGCTGAGGCCAAAAACCTTTCATTGCAGGTGGTCTTTTTGTTGGCCATTACTTCTCTGAGGAGGGTAGGAGATCTCCAGGCGCTTTCTATATCCAATGGGTGCCTGGAGTTTGCATCTTAAAATCTATTTGCCTAAGGTGCCATCTAATGTGGCACGGCCTGTGGTTCTGAAGGCTTTCCATCCTCCACTTCACGTGATGGCGGATGAGGAGAGACTTCATCTGCTCTGCCCTGTCAGAGCTCTTAAATTATATATCCAGAGGTCCTCTTCATGGCAGAAGTCGGACCAGTTGCTGGTGTGTTTTGGATCGCCCAAGAAGGGGCTTCCCGCTTCCAAGCAGACCATTAGCAACTGGATTGTCCAAGCTATATCCATGGCCTACCAAGGTGCACTATTTGCCTTCACCTTTTTTCATGAGGGCTCATTCAACCAGAGGCATGGCGTCCTCTAGAGCCCTCCTCTCGGGAACCCCTCACACTTTTATTAGGTTTTATAGTCTGGACATTCCGTCTACACCTGGCACTCTTGTGCTCTCATCCTAAGTGTGTCTGTGAGCAGCTTCACACTAGGACAGGCAGGGCGCGTTGTGGCATAGTGGGTACTCGTTCCCCCAAAGTGTCATTCGACACAGTTCTCATTCCCTTTCTCAGGGAACAAGGGTTACAGTCGTAACCCAAGACGTTTTACTCATTGAGAGATTTATTTGATGGGGAATCATTCTCTTATGATTTTATTGGAGTCTTACACACATGATGCATTTGCAGCTATTATGTGACTGGTTTGATGCAGCACAGGAGATGCAGATAACTTTAAAAAAAAAAAAGTGTTGTGAAAGTGCAGTCATCTCAGACAACTTAATACAGATATTTTAATCTGCAAATTTGAACGAAGAACCAAATTAGCCAGAGATCAGTTATCACGATTACATGAGCTGGCATCTGTCAAATCATTTCAAAAGTATTAAGCAAGGTACGAAGAACGTCCCTGAGGATGAGACAAGACTGAGTGTGACATTCAGAAATGTCATATGTTTTTGTTTATGCTGTTGAAACAAAGCAGTCAAGACCGGGGCCGACACTCTTAACTGATAACAGTAATCTGTTGTCACGTGTCACACAAAAGCTGCCACCCTGTATCATAAGATGATTTTCACTGTAATAAGAGGTTAGAATAAAATCTAGAGTGTTGAAGTGAGACAATCTGGATAGCAGGACTCAAGAAAAAAACAAAAAAAAACAAACACTGATTACATAAATGTTGCCTTCCTGAGCTGATAAGAAAACTGTGTACGTCCCAATTCCCCACAACAATTAATGGTTACATCAAGCAGAGTTGATCTACAGAGACCATGAATGGAGAGAAACAGAGAGTGACAGTGTGCAATTACTGAATAAGATAAAAGTATGCCACTCCATGCATACAGTATATAACTGCTGATTTCTGCCTCCCCCATTCACATCCACAGCACACATTCACATTTTGCACAAAGCATATGATTAATGAATGTGAAATATTCAAAAAGACACTGGCAAAAACAGAATCAAAGTATTGCCAGTAGACTATATCTCCACGAGGAAGTATGCAGTTGATGTCTTATGTCATAGAGCTCTAGGCTCCCTGCTGATGTTCTCACCAATAAGTTGAATTTTCATAGACCATATTTTATCATAAAACTCTACATGGGACACATTTTAATATGATGTTCCATCATTAATAAATAACTAAACCTGAGCTAATGAGTAATGCAATATTAACATTATAGTAAGTACTGTTAACTAACAAGAAACATTTATAAGATTAATAATATAGTAATCAATGGCACTCTGTTGAATACAGTAATTTACTATTAGCTAACTTTTCTGTTTTACTATTTTAATACATCCAGTAGAACTACTAATATACAGTTTTATAATGAATGCAAATACAAGTTACATTTTATTTTAAGGTGTCAGTGTAATTATACATTTGAGCACTGAGTAATATTAAACTTGTACTTACTACATAATTAGGATTAGTGTTTGGTTTAGGATTAGTTGTTTATAATTATGCATAATTTAGTGATTACCATAGTAATTGCATGTTAAATGTGTCACTGGGATATAATTAATGTGAATATCATAATAACCCACTGGTATTGACTGAAGTTTTACCAAATCCCTCGGAAAGAAATACGAATTATTTGGAACATTATTATAAAGTGAAAAGCATGATACACTGAAAAAAATTATTAATTGGATTTACTCAATTGAATAGTGGACATTGGTTGCACACAACTTGTTTGCTTTGGTTGCCACTAACACAATTGTGTTCCATCAACACCGAATATTCATGTTCAAACAACACAGACGAACACAGACTATTCATGTTCAATCAACACAAGTATTTTATATTGATATAAAGTAAATGGAATGTGATTATTGTAAATAGTCTTTTTACATTAAGTTAAAATTGTAATTTCTATGTTTAAAATCTATATGTATTACTAAAATAAATTACAGGTAACCAAGGAAAGTGGAAATCTAGGGTAACTGGACTGGTTAAGGTTTCTTGAAGGGGTTTCGCTTCTCATTGGAGAGGCTTATTTAGTTCTGACTGAACCACTTCATCCACAACTGAAGAAGCCTCTTGGACGAGAAGTGAAACGTCTTCAAGAAACCTTAGCCAGTCCAGTTGCCCTCTATTTCAACCTTTCTTTGATAACCATGACCTGGATGACTTCACAAACAAATTACTAAAGAAATAAACAATTATCAAATGTATTTTTGACATTTCACTTTACTATTGTAAACATTAACAATATATTTTCATTAAAAACTATAAGCCTGTTCAATTCTGCCATTTTATTCAACAAATTAATGTAATGCACAGGTGTGGCTAGAAGGCACTGAGTTTCCAAAATGCATCCTGGGGTGTACTGCATACACAGCAAAATCCCCAGTGTTAATTTAACACTCCTTGGTGTTTATATGAGTCCACACCCTACAGAGTGTTAAATTAACACTGCTCAGTGTTTATATGAGTCCATACTCTACAAAGTGTTAAAGTAACACTGAAGAAGTGTTAAAGTTAATTAGATCATTAAGTGATTAATTGAGTGATGATTGAGCATTATTGAAGACACCTGATGTTAACAAGCAGAATTGCTGAAGGAGAAAACCATAATTTTTAAGTCACCATTATTGTGATCAGTGTTTGCTTTAGTTGGGCTCTTGACCCTTGAATCATTAACTTCAGAATTTGTTTGGCTGTTGTACATGAGTTATAACAGCCGGATGAACAAATGGTCATGATCATCTGATAGTGCTGCTTATGTTTTAACATGATTGTTATTTCACAATCATTTGACCTAATATGGAGCCCAATTTAGGTTTACTTTATTAATTATAGCAGCACTGGCCTTGTTCAGCATAATATTTTTAACCTCTTCAATGAAATCCAAATGATCAAGTCAATAAAAAGAAAACTTTAAAAATTCTTTATGTAGGCACACACAGACATAAAAAATTAGCGTATGAGTCTCAGCAATGGTGACAAACAGATCACCTCTGAACACAAGCTCATTATTTATTCATGCAGCAATGCATGATGGGAGCCATGAATGAATTTTGATTGGTGGCACCCAGAATGCACTGCAACATGCTTTATAATTGTCACCATTGTTGAGATTCACAGGCTGATTCTTGATGTTAGTTTTTTGTATATAAAATGTTAAAAACATTCTTTAAATTACATTGTAAAAGATGACAATAATATGCTGTACTAGGTCAGTGCTGCTATAATTAATAAAATAAACCCAAATTGGGCTCTATATTAGTTCAGTTATTCAGGTCAAATGATTGTGAAATAATGATTATGTTCAAACACAACCAGATGACCATGACCATTTGTTCATCCGGCTGTTATAACTCACGTACAGCAGCCAAACAAATTCTAAAGATAATGATTTAAGGGTCAAGAGCCCAACTAAAGCAAACACTGTTCACCATAACGGCAGAGAGCTGCACGGGTCCGATTTTTAAAATCCGCACCCGCCCGTACCCGCAGTGCTTAAAACCGCATCCGACCCGTTTTCCGACAGCAGCACTAATTAAAATCCGCAACCCGACCCGACCCGATAAAAATAGAACCGAGACCCGACCCGCACCCGAAATAAAATCAGTTTAGCCAATCACATTATACACTTTTTTATTTCCTTTGGCGGCTTGCCTTAAGACAAGGACAACAGCCGAAGCTGTCAAAAAGCCGATAGCCTATACAGAACATGGCTAACAACAAAACAACGCAATTTTGTCTAGCACATCAAACAATTTCAATTCACAGTTCACAGCACAGGCTTACTTAACAGTTTTAAATTAGACAATAACAACAGTGTAGGCTATATGATCATTTTAAATGAAAGAAAAGTAGTTGTAGGCCTATGCGAAAAACGCTACATAGCCTACACCGGTGCATAATTACTAGCCTACTTAAACTAGGTATAAGCCTTACGATTAGGGCTGAGATGTGAAACTGTCTCGTTTATAAATCCAGTGCGAGCCTGCGAGGTGATTAGATAGATCCTATTTGTGGTGTTTTAAATTGCTGTGTAAAAAAAGCACATCGTCCACTGTTGACGGTTTAAGGTGACTTCTCCGCTCTTGGATAACGTATCCAGCACAAGAGAAGTCTCGCTCACTTGCAGCGCTGGAAGCAGGGATGGCGAGGATAGACCTCGCAATCTGGGCAATATTAGGGAAAAGGTGAGCATGGCCTTGCCACCATGACAAAATGTCAAAATGGTCATCTTTTGGCGATTTGTGATCGACGTAAGCAGCCACTTCGTCCTGATACTGCGGGCCCTCATCACTGGAATCTTCCACGTCAGATAAAGTGTCCGCCGACACTCGGACTCGCTTCTCCGGTGGAGGATGGTGGCACTGCTCCTCCTCAGGACTCCCACGCTTATCCTTAAGGTCTATATAATAAATGTAAATAAATATTGTAGAGCAAAAATTTTATGGACGTGACATTTGCAGTCAAAACTGCATTTTATAAATGAAAATGCATTTAATACCATATGGAAACGTCTGTTTATATATCCATCCATACTCCCTTAATAAAGGAAAAATATCAGTCTACACATGCGTTTTATATTTAATATGAGGGAAATACACAATGCCTACGTGTGAAAAAAAAAAAAATCTGCAACTTTTAGGTGGCAAATCATTTTTCTTTCGTTCAAATCCCACTCCGACATAGAAATTATATAGGGCTAGCCCTGTAGGCTAAGCCTACGTGTGGTGGGCGATAGGCATTAAAGAAAACATTTAGTTTCACAATTTTATATATATTTATATATTATTTCATCAATGTTGATTATATGAGAAGTGAAAAGCATATTAGCCTAAGATCATAACTTGTGCGATATGTCGGGACGGGAGACAGAGTGGGGCGGGCAGACGTTATTGACCACTTCATTAAGTTTCTTATTGTATAAAGCATTTCTTTAAAGTGAAATTAATATTAATCTTAATCTATTAATTTTAATCAATGTTTTATAACCAATTGTCTGAATTTAATACATTTTAATAGCAGGCATCAGGACACGGAGTGGAGGCAACGGCGCATGAATTGGAAATTAACGAAACTCCGCGTATAAGCTACATGCATCACACACCTGATAAATATAGAAAGCTTGAAATGTGTACTTTTAAACATTACAATTCAAAACGAAAGAAAACAGACTGCTGTCTCCTGGTTATATTTGACATATAGGCATTAGGCCTATTCAATAATCATTAGGCTACTTTTGCCGTTTTTTTGCCGAGTTTTTTACATTTTTCATGAACCTCTCAATAGTTAATATTGTTATTTGGTGTTCAAATGTTATTTAATAAAAATAAAATAAAAATTCCCTGTGGCTGTGTTGCATTAATACTGACCTTTCACAAGGCGCCGCATCTCACTGTGCACGCTTGCCACTTCACTGTCAGCAGCAAGTAGCTTCATACTTTTTAGTTTAGGATGCAGGAACATTGCAAGTCTGTGCAAACGATGAATTTCGAACTTGTCCTGGAGGATACGGAGGCATTTCTCCTTCAGTGAGGAAATGGTCATGCTGTCATTTGAAGAAGCTTGCAAGTGGCGTCTGATGCGCTCATACCAAACAATGGTTAGATGGAGGGTCGGAGTTTTCGATGCCTCTAACGCTTTGGTGGCTTCCTTAAATCGCACCAGGAATGCAACAAAGTCGGAGAGGACCTCTTCATCCAAATTTGTGAGGTGGTCAACTTCCCCTCGCTCTTCCAGAAGTGTGCGGATGTCTTGATATTGACTGCTGATAGACTCTAGCATTGTATGCAGGGAATTCCAACGTGTCTCTACAGAGTTTTTAAGAGTCTTTTTCAGCCGAGCCTGGAGGTTGGTCTGCTTGAAATAAGTCACCAGTGACTTGGCTGAGTCAATCATTGCAGTTACTTCTTCCCCATACATATCCTCCTGGGACGGTTTGAATGTAGTGTACAGGACAGTATTAAAAATATGGGCAGCGCAGCTCAATCTGGTCACTGTACGCAGAGCTGCAACAATATTTGCGCCCCTATCTGTCACATACACGAGTTTGGAGTAGAATTCATCAATGCCAAATTTACGCAATGCGCTGATGATGGCTGGTTTAATGTTGTCAGCCGTTTTACGTAGTGAACTGTCCCACTCAGAGGTACACAGCACTCGTTCAATAAGCTCCCACTTATTGTTAATGTAGTGCAGAGTAACACAAAGGTAGCCGATTTTTCTGTAATCGTCAGTCCACATGTCCAAAGTAACAGCCCCATTACTCCCCTCCAACTGCATTTTAAGTTCTGGGATTAGTTTTTGGCGAATCTCCTCTGCATATTTGTTGACACCACGAGAAACCGTCGTAGGGTCAGGCAGTAGTTGTTTAACATCCACACGACCAGCACGAGCACCAACGTCTATCAACCCTTGTGCTAATGCAAAAAATCCCTCGCCGTGTACTGCATCAAATGGTCTAATATCATTGCATACAAATTTCACAGACAGCCTGGTTATGGTGTCCTTATCATCTCTACGAGGCACCTTCAGTTCTGTCCCCTTTGAATGATACTGTTCGATAGAACTGGTGTTCGGTTTGTTACTGCAGGTATCTGCGTGCTTCCTCAGCGACGAAGTTCCATATTTTCGGCTATCGAACACGAAAACTTTAAGGCAGGTTTTGCATGCAGCAAAGCCTTTAACAATGTTGTTTTCTTCATCAGAGATGACTCCAAATTTCTCCCACACACCTGACTTGAGTTTCGATGAAGTATTGTCGACAACTTTATAATCTCCTCTAGCTATTTTTTTTTTCAACTCCTCACTATCCATCTCGACGACTCATGCAGCGCAGCAGTTCGAGTGTTTGTGATTTTTTTTAAAGTGAATGTAACGTTAGGCCTAGAGACTCATGGGAGGGCGCGGGCTCAAATAAACTAAAAACAAATATTTTATCAACTTGAAATACAGGGCAGGCATAGTTTTATTGTTCCTAAAAATATGCATTTATTTTTACATTTGCACGTGACTGTTTTGAACCGTGTTTAGACCCGCGTCTCCCCGTGTCCGACCCGACCCGCATCCGTATCCGACACAGTTGGAAATTTTTCACCCGTTTGAGCAAAATTTGCGGGTCACCCGTCGGAGACCCGCGGGTACCCGAACCCGTGCAGGTCTCTGCATAACGGTGACTTAAAAATTATGGTTTTCTCCTTCAGTGATTCTGCTTGTTAACATCAGGTGTCTTCAATAATGCTCAATCATCACACAATTAATCACTTAATTATCTCATTAACTTTAACACTTCTTCAGTGTTACTTTAACACTCTGTAGAGTATGGACTCATATAAACACTGAGCAGTGTTAATTTAACACTCTGTAGGGTGTGGACTCATATAAACACAGAGGAGTGTTAATTTAACACTGGGGATTTTGCTGTGTAGTAACTAAGAGCCCAAAATGAGTTTACTAACAATTATCAAACAAAGAATAAGGCACTTTCCTCTCAGATGTAGCTTAGCCAAACATAGCTTTTACAAAATGCATATGCATAAATAAAAACAAATACACATGACCTGTCCTGTGGAAAGCTCAAGGTTTTTGAACATGTATTATATATTAACATTAACACAATAAAATGGAGAGTTTAAATTCAAATTTGCCTGGTACTGTACAGTAATCAAAACTATACAACTTGATATCACTGGATTGGTGATAACAAAACCAGGCTGCAACACCACACCACTCACTCAAGGAATGTATACTGTAGCTAAAGGACAAAAAGGTGTATCCCAACAGTGATGTCCTAATCAAACCAGGAGACAAAAACATTGAGCTCCCTTCCCATCTGTAAAACAATTCACTTCAAATGTGCCATGGGAAGATATGTTTTTTGTACAATGTATTATATTTCACATGTATTATATAACACATTAACACATGGAATGGTAAAATGCAAATGTACCTTGTACTATGAAGTAATCACAACTGTAAAAGAAAAATATCACTGGACTTGGTAGTCCCAAAACCATGTTGCAACACCACTCAGTCCAGCAATGTAGAGTTGGAGTCATGTCCTAATCCAACCAAGAGCCAAGAACAATGAGCTCTCTTCACTGGTGGAGCTCAGTTTTCAAGCTTTGAGCTTTTCCTGACAAGGTCACCTGCATCCACCTCCATGATAATCTTTTGAATTACCTCAAAAGTGTAACGGAGCTTTGTAGGGTACTGCATGTTTAATGCATAAAAGAGTCCAAACAACATTGTAGACGCAAGGGCTACATTCTCAAGATCTCGAAGTGCCACCACAGCCTCGATGACTATTCCGACGTCAGAGGGTTCGCTGTTGGCAGTGTCTTTCACAACATAGATCCCCACTGTCGTCATCTCTATGGCACTGAAGAAATGGGTCTCAGCCATTTCCTGGTGAAAAGAAAGGACACAATTATTTAAACTCAGACCTCATTAGGACATAGAGCATCTTTTAAACTACACCAAAGTTACTTCCAACAGTACCTTTGTGCTTAAATACAGAATTTTGTTTTACTCTTTACATAAATAAAAAATGTTTTACCGTCAATTGCAGGAAATAAATTAATGCTCAAAATCTTCATACAATTCAGCACTGAGGATCTCTTAAAAGCACTGTCAAAATCGTATCTATCTCGTGAACCCAATTTTGTGTCTCGTCTCGTGAGCGTTTTGTCACACCCCTAGTTCTAAAGATCCAAATCCCTCTGGCATATGTGCTTTTGCATAAAGAAACAGCAGACACATTCATGTTTTGTTTGATTAACTGAAATTACAGTAATCACAGAGACAGTTAAGTACCTTAAAATTTACCATTTGGGTACTGATACAGAATTCCAGATGACCAGTACCCAAACTCTAACGAACACACTAAGGGGGCTTTCACACCTGAATGAACCAAAGTTCATGTTTTGATACATTCGGTTAGTTGGCTCTTTTTGTCGGACCAAATTGTGTCTGTTTGGTAGGTGTGAAAGCCCCCTAGTGTATAAAAATGCAGTACAAAATGCAGCACAAAAAAAATTTGGCTACAGTTGAATACTTAAAATGTGCCAGGGCTTTTGTGGTCCTTTTTAAAAAAAACTTATATTTAAGATTTTGTTTGCTACCCTGGCAAAAGACATTTCATGGGATAGACGTCCTATTCTTATTTACATTATTTTAAGTTGAAGGGCAAGCTAAATTGTATTGTTTTGTTTAAGCAGATAAAACATTTTTAGGGAAAAGGCTTTAGAAGCACGAATGTTAAAACTTGTGGTCAGCTGCGTTGCAAATATCAACACCGACTTTTTAACGGTCGTCAACGTATTATTTCGCAAAAAACAGAGAGAGAAAGACAAGGAAAAATGGCAGATACTGGATTCTCCTGCTTTTTATTATAATTTTTAAAGAAGCTTGCTATTATAGCTGCGGCTGGTCAAGTTATTATTTAACGGCAGGCCAAAACGGCCCACAGGCCACTGGGAGATCTCCCTTTGCAGACTCCCTCCTGTTTTTAAACATGAAATAAACAACAACAACAGGTAGTCAATTTTGTAGGTTGCACAAGTTGTAAAAACTACTGGCACTATCTCAAAAAATGGTTGCAAAATGCGAGAAAACATTTTAGACTGACTTTCTGTGGGGAACTGAATAGCCTACTACATAACCCTGCCCTGTGAGGCAAAAAAATTTACATTACATTACTCTCCAGACAAACGTGAGCCCACAGTGAAAGAGCTGACTCTACATGACATGTACAGAGTGTGAGTTTGAGTTTAGTGTCCATCTGCAGCAACAAAGAGCAAGAACAAATTAATGTTACCATAAAATAATTAAAAACTAGACTATAATGTTAACGTTAAATCATAAGCCTTTCAAGTTAAACTCTTCCTTCTTGTTTATGATGACCAGCTAAGTTAAGAACCATTTAAAACACATTTTGTAGATTAAGTGACCCTTTGTCTTTTCTAAAACAACTAACATTAGCTCAAATTACTTTAAAGTTATTGTTACCTTGTTAGCTCATGGTTAAAACCATAGACATAGAGATAGACGCCCTATTGGCCGCCATCTTCAACCGGTCATACTCCTATTTACGTTGTGCGGTAGAAGTTAAGATGCCGAGCACTGATGCACACTGGGATCCTGCAGATTGATAGTCAAAATATCCCCTTTTCGGGGATTATGTGCCTAGTTTTGATCTCGGACGTCTGGTCACTTTATATCATATATCAGAATATTCTATTACTGTTATGCCCACTATGAATATTAAAATACGGTGAACCATGTGTCCTGTATCATAGCTACATGTATGAGCTTTGCAGAAAAAAAAAGCCTGTGTGAAAATCAGTTTGGTATTAAGTGAGGTGTGATTAATTAAATGCACTGACGCTCATTGCACCCGCCAAACAGATTACACTGAGTGGAGCGGGTGACCGGTCTAAAATGGCGGCCCCACGGCGCGTCCGCGCCAGTTACTAAGGCGTGGCGGTCGATAGGGCATCTACTCTTTAATTTATCTATGGTTAAAAGACACTTCATTGAAATTCGACAAAAACTACATAAAACTCACCAAAACCTTGTTGAAAAAATCACCAATTTCACCAGTTTTGCTGCAACAAACCTCTAACTCGTAGAATTATTATTGTAACGTTAGCCTATTCTGTCTGTAACTTACATGATGCACGTCTCTGTTTCTCTCTTACTGGTAAAGTTACTCTGAGCAACCGTTTGTTGCAGGTGCTTAAAAGCGACCAAAGCGGTCCCCGCATAGTCTCACTTTCATCTTGTAAAATCTGCTTTTTTCTTTGCTCTCTTCGAAAATGGAGGTCACGTTATTTAGTTGCTGTTACCAGCCAACGCAGTCTCATGAAAGTGCGTATCAATACCACGAATGTTATTTCTCGTGCCATTTATACGCCAAAATTGTTTTTTGCGTGTAAATGCTACGCACTGAAAACCGCTTGGGTAGGATTAGGGGGAGGGGGGACGGGGGGTGCGTGCGTATTACACGCCAAAAAGTGCGTATCATATGCACGCGAAAACTGCGTATCATATACACGCAAAAACTATTTTTGGCGTATAAATGGCACGAGAAATAACATTCGTGGTATTGATACGCACTTTCATGAGATCGGGCTCTACCAGCAACTTTTATACAGAGTTGAGCTGAGCGATGGTGGAATAGACCCAGAGCGAGTTGAGCTGGAAGTAGGAACGTTGAAAAAAGTGCAGACTTTTCTTTCTTCTTCCCGAAATGCATTTGCTCCCGTGCGTGCGTAAATATCGTGAGATAAAATGAGAATTGGTATTCACTTGATTGACTTACTTTAACCCAACATGAGCTAAATATATTCGTGCACGCTTTCTGCATATAGTGTGCAGTCTACACAATGATATCACGTTTTACTTAAGAACATAAAACCCTTTAGTAAAATATACTAAATATTATTTGATAAATCTAACAAGTGACCAGTCTCCCTTTTTTCAGTGTAACTCCCAAGTAATGACAGAAGTCATTGTAAGCATTTGAAGTTTTGTAATGTTTTTTAAACCGTTACTAGTGGGTTACTGTGATCTTCACTTTAGAATATTGTTCCAAATGGCTGGTAATTCCTTTAAAATGATGTAGTAGCATTTGAGTCATTACAAGTGGGTTATCATGATGCCTACAAAACCTAATCCTAAAGGATAGCATCTTCTAACCATCCAAAAGAAAATGGTGGTAGTAGACTTATTTACCTCTTATTTTACTAACCGGTGTCCAGTTTAGTTCATCATTATCTTGTGCATATATTGTCCTTAGTTTCTTCAGTTCTTGTTCGGTTATTGTCTTGGTTAAAACTAAGCTGTCCCATTTCATCTCCCCAATTTGTACTATCTTCTTAATTGTTGAAATCAACTACTGCTGTCTGAATGTTATATTCTGCAATTCTCGGGTTATTAATAGTGCATACATTACGCATAGCAGCTTTATTGATTATCCTGGGTAGCTTTATGACAGGCTTCATTGACTTCAAAGAAACTAAGGCTGGTCCTGAGGCTGGGAGTGTGGATGGAATAAACAATATTAACGGCAAGACCTCAGATTTCCGAATCATTTCATAAGACTTTAATGCAGAGAATGTAAGTCTGTGAATGTAATTGTGGGATTTTTCACGTTCACAAGTCCAGATTTGAACCATCTGTTACTTAAAAGTTGCGAGCAGAGTTACATGCCGAAATGTTAATACTTAGGGTTAGGAGATTGTTAGTGGAAAAGCTCCAGATGTTTGAAGTCATGGCGATCATGAGAAAAACTCAGGCTGGAAACTTGCTTGTGTTGAGTTCCAATCCCTCTTTTCCCAGTAATTTCCCATTCCCGCTTTAATGTCTTTCTCATAAGAAAAATAGGTAACACTTTAGAATACTGTATCTTACTTACTGCATAACTAATAAGGAATTAATGAAGAACTAATAGGTAATTCTTTATTAACACTTAAGTCACTAGTGTTAACTACTAAGGAAGATGTGTTAACTAATCAGTATGTAATATAATTTTATGATTGTGTTAAGTATCAGTTAGTTAATCAATGAATTCTGTCATACCTCCTGAAGAACTACTACTAATTATCTACTAATTAAGGTTCAAGAAAAATAACTATGAAGTAACTACTGATTAACAGTCATACACACAGTAGTCAGTTTGTCATTCTTCAGCACTAATAAGAAAGATAAGTGCAGACATTTACCTATAGGCTATGATCTGCAAATAAGCAAACTTTTTATTTCATTAGAAAAACTTATCATGTATATTACACCTTATTATTATACTTAGTTCTTATACATTTTAAACTTCTTTTGCACCATTCAAGTTCCGCAAATATCGCGGTAGCCTCATACAGTGATTTGGTGATGCGTTTGCATCCTCCTCTGGAGAGTTCTCAGCGCCGCCGATTTGGTGCATTTCTTCAGCGAAATACAGATTTGTGTACGTTTTATTTAATCCATAAAATCATTACTGTGCTGTAAATCATTTTATTTTATGCAAGGCAACATACATATAGCCTATAGCTAGCGAGTTTTTTTTTTTTGTGTGATGGAAACGCCTGATAAAACAAATTATTTTATTTATAAAGATTTTATAAATAAAATCTATTTACATCAGATGTTAAAATCTGTTCTCAGAGCTGTGCACTGTTATGGGCAGGTTGAGTCAAGTATTTTTTTTATTATAAAATGTTTGTTAAATGAGTTTAAATCTAGTCAGTATTATAGCCTACATGTTAAAATGAAAGAATTTTTTTGCTGTATTAAAAAATGTTCTCATCTGAAATAAAGGAAGATATCATGCAAACAAGTAATTGTTGTGTATTTTACAAAGGTTTAGATGATTACGTTAATATATATAGGCTTTTTTTTTTTTACAGTAAGTTTTATTTGAGTCAGAAGTATATGGTAATTCTTTCTTAATTACTAATGGGTTCCCTATATTGTCACTTTAGAATACTGTTCCAGGTTCTAAGTAATTCCTGCAGAATTATTTGATAATTATTTATTAATTACTAATAAGTTCCCTATATTTTCAGTTTCCCTCAGTCGTTGCCTCAAATACATGAATTTACTCAATGGCATTCTATGCTGAGGAAAACAGACACACACACAGTACTGTATATAAAATATACAAATAATCTGAGGTTAGTTTTGTATTACTGTTCAGTAGTTACTTCTTAGTTATTTATCTTGAACCTTAATTAGTAGAAAAGTTCTTCAGGAGGTATGACAGAATTCATTAGTTATTGATTAACTAACTGATACTTAACACAATCATAAAATTATATTACATACTGATTAGTTAACACATCTTCCTTAGTTAACAGTAGTGAAGAAGTAGTTAATAAAGAATCACCTATTAGTTCGTCGATAATTCCTTATTAATTATGCAGGAAGTAAGATACAGTATTCTAAAGTGTTACCAAAAAATAAACTGACCTCCACATTTTTATTGAATACACCCAGTAATGATTCACAGTGCTGGGTGGAGAAAGTAAGTAAAATCTTGAACTTGTAGTTCCCCCTTTAGCAAAATCTCTCCCAAACATCCTCTGTAGTTGCTTATAAGCCTTTTGACCAATTTTAGACCATTGCTTCCCTTAAATCTCTTTCAGTTTATCAATATTTCGAGTGATCTTGCTGCTCTCCTTAGTTTATGCTACAGCATCTGAAGGGATTTAAGGTAAATATCCATATTCTGGATGACACTCCATCCAACAAGCCAGTCAGTGATGGATAGAAGATGGAGGCGTTTTTGTGATGCAATAAAGCCTTCTAAATCTCGAATCCTTATATAAATGCACAACCGGCTTAGGGGGGCTTGTTTTTATTTTCCTGTCAGGAAGCTTATTTTAACAAGAGCTTTTGTGCCATCCAATGGTGCTTCCGCATGCATCTCTGGAGCCTCTCAAAGCTGGCATCTTTCAATCAGCTCGGTCTCAATACAGGAGAGTGTCAATTGCTTTCCTTTCCTTAAATTTTTCAAGGGTTATTCGGGCTCTCATAATTCCCTCTCATGGCTGTCATGTGTATTTCCCTTTGACTATGACAGCTGCTTCGACTTTAAAGATTGAGAGAAAAGCATTACCCAACACTATCTGTAATGCCCTCATAATAATAAATACCTCATCGAATGAAATAAAAATAAACAAATTTATAAAATTCCTCACTGTTTTTGATCAGAATTCTCTTCATTCCATACAGATTCTCCAAGGCTCTGATACAAAAGCATCTTTTATTTAGTATATTTCATGATGGAACTTACCGAACATTCAAAACAATGCTGTGTTCTGGGCTGAAAGCGCTTGTTGTATGTGTGTACCTACTTATGATGGTATTTTGACCAGCTGAGAACTTGTAAAGAGCTTATAAAATGTGTAAAGGAGTCAAAACAGTGTCAGGAATCTCTCCGTCACACACACATGAAGATCTGCTGTGAGGAGACGCGGTTCTGATCCTGTACTGAACTGTGATGGGCAACATCACGAAAATGATGAGAAAAACAGGTATGGTTGAGCATTCTGCACTTTTAGGGTCGTAACTTGTGACATCATGTCCTGTTTTTGGTTTGTTTACATGTCTTTGATCCATGATGCATTCATATTTCATTCGAACCGCACCAGAGTTTGTTTGGAAGCGGATCGAGTCTCATCTTTCAGCGTCTCGGTCCTCTTGTTTGGTGGCACCAGGGTTCAGATGGCAGCGTTCACACTTATTCAAATGAACCGCACTAACAGAGCAATCGCACCATGTTTCGTTTTAATACAACCAAACATGCCAAATGTGAACACACCCTAAATAAACGCATCATTAGAGTTATGCAGCTAAACATGGTAACCCTGTTGAAAGCGTCAATTTTTATTTCACTTTAACCTTTTCTCATATTCGTAGCTTAGACGGCATATCCTCACAGCAATAGAGTAGACCGCTAGCTGCTGCATAAATACCATTGTGTAAATGCTATAAATGCTATATATTTCCAGTGCACTGTTAGACCTTTTTTACTGTTAATTGTTAGTTCTTACTGTAATCTACTAATCATGCACTAAATTAAAACTCGAGTTAAAAATTTAGAAAAAACTGCATTAAATTGACCAACTGCCATTTAAATGTATTAACTCAGATTAACGTAGATTTTTTCAAAGCAGCTTTACAGAGATGAACATATAATTTAAGGTAACAGAGATTGTTTTGGCTTTATAGCGGTTCTTGAATAATGTTATTTCCAGCTAAAGTTAGTTTTGATTGATTCACCTCTGTCGAAATGATCATTTGTTATTAAATTAGGGGCCGCTAAGACGACGCCGTTCTCTCTAAACAGACTTTAAAATGAACCTGTGATAAACGCTGATGGCGTTCACATGCGCATTAAGAATTGATTCTATAATTATGGGCGTTTGAATATATGTGCGCAGGTTTGTAATTCCCTACAAACCACGCCTAAACAAACTACTTGTCTTGCCTATAATTTTGATACAGAATTTTATTTTATTTTATCACTTCGGGGTGGGTACGCGAATCGAATTTTCCACAACGCTTTATCTGTAGAGTGGGAAAGGGATCCTCCATAGGGAGAGGCTAGTTGGCACGTCAGCACTGTATTGTCATCGGCTCCAGGCGAAGCTCCTCGTCAGATCTGGATACGGCCTGGATCCGGCAGGCTGCGGGAAAACCTCGGGATAAACAAAGACACTCAAATTAGCGTAGATGGCTGACCTAATCTATGCAGCCTAACACCGTGTCCTAACTACACGCGACGCGATAAAATTCCGGCGACAGCAAGTGTGTCTGTCCACACTAGACGCGACGCGACTGTGAGACACCACACGTCAATCAAAAATCACAGCCATTCAGAACAGCGTGTTGGCAGAGTCTCTCTGTGAAAGCGCACTGCTGGCCCGCACTCGCATTGGAAATGGGTAAGGACATAATCAAATCAAGAAATAACATTATTAAAAATCAAAACATTAACAAAATATACTCATTGACTAATTTTGTTATGAAGTACAGTTGTATGTTTGCATAGAATTCAGTTTGAACGCTATATTATATGCTTTCAAAATCTGAGGTAAATTATCCGTTATCGTCCATGTTTGATGATTAAATATTCATGACACGCAGAACTTCCATCCAATGAGATCTCCGTGTGGGCGGATCTGTCAGCCTGTCAGATCTGTTAAGACAAAAACTCTGATTAACATGGAAAAGATACCTTTTATCGCGTGTCGCGGCGTCGCGTCGCGTGTAGTTATGACACGGTGTAACATTGAATTATAGAAGTCTATAATGTATTATGTGAATGCTAGGGCAAAGAGTTGTATTTTTAGTCTAGCTTTGAACTGACAGAGTGTGTCTGCTTCTTGGACAATGTTAGGAAGACTGTTCCTAAGTTTTGGTGCTAAATAGGAAAAGGATCTACCGCCAGCAGTTGATTTGGATATTCTAGGTATTATTAACTGGCCGGAATTGTGAGATTGCAATAGACGTGAAGGACTATAATGCGTTAAGAGCTCGCTCAAGTACTGGGGAGCTAAACCATTTAGTGCTTTGTAAGTAATTAGCAATATTTTAAAATTTATACGATATTTAATAGGCAGCCAATGCAGTGTTAACCGGGCTAATATGGTCATACTGTTATAAACTGTTATAAACCGGGCTAATATTGCCACTGTTGCCTTGGTTTTTGGCTTGCTTAGTTGGGGACATTTAAATATTCAACAATATTATTGATCTGCCTGACTTAAGGTGGACGATGACACAATTTTCGGTAACACTTTATTTCGATAGTCCACTTTAGACATTCTACTAACTATAAGTAACTTCTCAACTACATGTCAACTAACTATCATTATAGTATATGTAGTTGAAAAGTTACTTATAATTAGTAGAACGTCTAAACTAAAGTGACTATCGAAATAAAGTGTAACCCAATTTTCTTCTAGAAACAAACGTTGTTGTATTATTTTCATGTTATCACTGTGAAGCTGCTTTGATACAATCTGTATATAAATATAAGGTTACACTTTATTTCGATAGTCACTTTAGACATTCTACTAACTATAAGTAACTTTTCAACTACATGTCAGCTAACTCTCATTAGAGTATTAGTATATTATAGTAGACTGTCTGTAGACGGTTAGGTTATGGTTAGGTGTTAGGGTTCGGGTTAGGAGGATAAGTTGACTTGTAGTCGCCAAGTTACTTATAGTCAGTTGAATGTCTGTTGGGGGACCAACAAAATAAAGTGTTAGCAGATATTAAGCTGACAGTCTACTAATACTCTAATGACAGTTAGTTGACATGTAGTTGACAAGTTACTTATAGTTAGTAGAATGTCTAAAGTGGACTATCGAAATAAAGTGTTACCAAATATAAATATATAAATAAAGGTGACTTGACTTACTTCCTGGTTCTGGTAAGAACTCGAGCTGCTGCGTTTTGAACTAGCTGTAATTTGTTTATTAAAGGAGAACTCCAGGCTATTTTTAAGTTAATCTTGATCGTTATACCTTTGTGAGTACTGTCTATATAAAAAAATTTTAAATAAACAAAATGGATTGGTGCTTGCAACATGGAGCTGCTACAGCGAATGCCCAGAGCTCTCACTCAGCTAAAACGGCAGTTATGGGGGCAAATGCATAAAGTGTCTTTGTGCCTCTTAACAGTGTAAGGTCCACCCATTGGCCCAACACCGGAATCCAATGGTATGGTATTGTATGTATTGTATGTCTTTTCAGCGCTCCAGTGAGGTTCACTTAATTTATTGGAATTTAGTTTAAATAATACTTTAGCTCTACGCTTAATCTGACTCCAATTTCAATGTTAATCAAATTTAGATTGTTTCTCTTCTTAGAAAACCGTCATAAATACTGATTATGAGTTAATTTAGATCTTTGATTATTCTGGCCATTTCATAATTTCAAATATTTGTTCATTAAGGACCTAGTGTCGCTTTGAGACGTCACGTCGCGAATGTGCGCTCACGATCACAAACTAGCCAGTCCTAAAATAGTCAGAGGGTGCAGTGCAAACTATCTTACCCTACGCGGCCGCTCACTGCTGACTCATAGGTGTAATTTTTCTCAATAGTTGCAGCGTACAACATGCTAAGTTAGGAGATAGTCAGAAATCAGAAGGTCTAATGATGTGCCCCATGCTCCATTCATTAGTGCCTTAGGTGTGATCTATCCTGGACAGAGATTTGCGGGAACAACAGACTACACATAATCTACTAGTAATAATGATTTCAGAAAACTTCAGAATAATCAAGGTTAACATTTATTTTTGTCAGGAAAAATGTATCATGTCAATTTCACAAGTAAATGATTAAAAGCCAATTCAGAAATAATAAATGTATGACATCAATTACTGAATTAAAAGATGATTCTAAAAGTAAGCAATGCATTCCTGACAGAGACACACAGTAGTGTGTGAGAGCTTTCCAAGGGGAAAACTCTGACACAGCACTGCATGGGGGTTTTACTGGTTACAGTTCCCAAAGACTGCTCTGTTACCTAGCCTTAAATACCCAGACCAGAACAAAAGGGTTGTGCCAATATTTCTCCAGTGTGTTTTGGGTCAGTTCCTGTACCCCAGGCGGAGCACCTGGTCTCGGGGGAGAGGGGAGATGTCTTGAAGAAACATCACCCAAAGAGGAACACAGGATTCTCCTAGTCCTCAATCTTTCTCATAATACCAATGATTGCAATGAAATGAAGACCATTTTACCAATCGCACTGAGACATTTAAAATAATACCAAACATGAAAAGTAAAAACAATAGATTCCCAAGATACATCATATATGATATATAGGCATTCTTAGTGAACTTTTGGTGACTTGACTCGGGGAGAGGAGATGAGGGAGAGGGGGATGCAGAGATAAGGTAGAAGAAACGTTTGGACAAGACAATGTCCTGTGCTCTGTCTTCGCAATCTTCTGTCCAGGGTGCGTTTTATTGCTTTATGGTGAGTTTTATCTCAGCTTTTGTCTTAGCAGGAAAATCAGTTCTTACAACAGACACAAAATAAAATAAAAATGTCTGTCCAACATGAACAGGGCACATAAATAGTGTGTAGTACCTGCCATGCAGTATACCTTATTTCAAGTCTGACTACGCCACCTCCTGATGATGGGCAGGAGGAACCCCAAATCTTACCGTGAATGTAGTGTGGCTAATAATATGTTTATCCCCGCAAAGGGACAGTCAACAAGAGGCAGACATGTAAATGTATTCCAAATTTATTACATATTTTAGTGCAAAAAGACGTAGAAAAGTTAATAAAAAGGATTGTAAAAATACTGGGATAAATAACTGGTGGATTTTCCTCAATCTAGGAAGGGCAGATCAGCCAATGCAAAACTCAAACTGCTCAGGAGGCCCTAGGGAGACAGAAACAGGAGACAGCAACCTAACACCAGTCGAAGCATGCAACACAGCAAGCTCTACACACTTAAGATCTTTAGATATCACTACAAAATATCACACCGTGTTGTAGTTCCCCATCGTTGTCACTCCGAGTTCCGTTGGATGACGACGATTGGGGTTTCGCTTAGAAGCCTATCAACTTAGAGTATTACAAATCGAGCCAATGGTAAAGAAATGATATGGGTCTGCAGAATTTGCATGGCGCAACTCCACCCCACCATGTGGGTATAAAAGGAGGGCGTCGGCAATATGCAGTTCATGTTTTTGCTTCGGAGCCAAGAGGTCCTCTTCACTCCGTAGTCTATTCTCTGATTATCTTCGAGAATCTTCTAGACGAGCAGCTTCCAGTCGGTGTTGGTGTGACGGCGTGTTCCAGCGAGTTTCACTTTCCTGCTTGCTGATCTGTGCAGTGTTCTGCAACAGCGCGTGTGTTTCTCCCTGGGTGCTTCAGCACTGCTGCGAGCTTTTCTCTCATAAAAAGAGCTTTCATTCACAAAAAGAGCTTGTACACGGCACGTCTTTTTAAAGACGCTCTGCCCATGTATTAGAGCTTAGATTGGGCCCAAAAAATCAAGCCCGACCCGACCCGAGCCCGTGCACGTTGTGTCCGAGCCCGGCCCGACCCGACACATTAACTCTAATTATGAGCCTGAGCCCGATTTAAACCCGACCATTTTTAATACGTGGGCCGTTATAACCGGGGGCGACGTCAGATACATTTTTTTTTAACGCAGGTGCTGAAAGGGGGAGCTGCGCAATTATATATATATATATATATATATATATATATATATATTCGATTAAATTCGGTGACAAGCGTCCCGAGAATTGATTTAATTTATGATGAGATGCTCCAGTTCACGTGGTGACCGCGGCTCGCCGGCACCTCCGTGTCATGATTATATTGTCTGCTATACTTGCTTCTTATTTATTAAATCCAGGCAATTGGTTGATGATAAACTTATTAAAATTAAGATACAATTTATACAAAACGAAATTCACTTTAAAGAAAGGCTTTCTACAAAACAAAACGTAATGAAGTGGTCAAAATCATGCCTGCCCTGAACCACTCCATGTCTCCCGATATTGCGCATCCTCCTATACTCTGTTATCTTCACAGAGTACTTTTGAAGTACTGTGAGTACTTCACAGAGTCTGTTACTTTCATAATCAACATGGAAAAAAATAACATTATAATATTTTAATAAATATGAAACTAAATGCGCTTATTTAATGGCTACAACACGACGGCTACTCTTTGGACAAATTGCTGCACAGTGCACATTCATTTAATTCAGAATTTTGCACATAAGTTGAAAGGCATATTGCCTTTATTGCGTGCATTTAATTAGTATCTTTATGAATAATGTAACAAGGACGAAGCTTAAACTGCATTGTTTATTTATTCAGAATCGAATGGATCGCGAATGGATCCGAATGAAGAAACGTAAAAAAAAAAAAAAAAAAGGTTCCATATACCTCCGACTTTCCTTCATACTTGCTCAGTTAATTATCCTGTTTTCATTTTTTTCCTTTACTTCTTCAAGCTCCATTTTGCACTTAACTTAAGATACACAATACAGCACAGCGTGCGAGAGTGGAGGAGATGCTGCGCGTGACACGTGACATGCCTGATCAAGGGCCCGACCCGACCCGAGCATAGTGGCGGGAAATATCGGCCCGGCCCGCGGGTCGGATCGGGTCGGGCTCGGGCAGAGAATCTAAGCTCTACCGTGTATTGCACGCGGCACATCTTTTTAAAGACTCTCTGCCCGTGTATTTCTGAGTGCGATAGTCTGATAGATTCAGCTAATGGGCGCGATTATGCAGATTATGACCGTGCCCCCACTCCGGGCCGCTATGCCGTCCACGTCCGGGCCGGTCATTCCGCCCCGCTGCCCCATTGTGGGTACGTCTGTGGTTCACATGCCCCGCTGGTTCAGTTTTGGAACTTTCCAGTCTGTCCCGCTGGCTCACTGGAACCATCAGGCTCGGCTATGCGATTCAGTTCGCATGGTCTAATCCCCGCTTCCAGGGAGTCCGCTACCATGGTGGGTGGTTATGCCCCTGTCGTGTGTGCGGAGGTTGTTACCCTACTGGCGAAGGTACGATTGAGACCACCCCTCCAGCCGAAGTGAAGTTCGGGTTCTCAGCCCCTACTTCATTGTACCCAAGAAGAGCGGTGGGTTATGACCTTTCCTGGACCTGCGCGTCTTGAACCGTTTCCTTCACACGTTTCCATTCAAGCTGCGCATGGCCAAACAGAGAGAATGAAGGGCGGCATCCATCAAACTGACAGTTTTATTGCCCCCCTATGATTGGTTCCCGCGCTAAGCCCCTCCCCTTTTTACCCCTCCCACCCACTTCCGGTCTGACCATCTGGAGCGTGGGAAAATTCCCACGCTAACTCCGCCCCTTCCCACCCCCACAACCCCCACTTCCGGTCTGACCATCTGGAGCGTGGGAATTCTCCCACGCTAGCTCTGCCCCTTCCCACCCCTCCACCACCCCCCACTTCCGGAGAGATCATGTGACCGTGGGAATTCTCCAACGATACGGAACCCCTCCCATCCGACCCGGTACGGACCCCTCCCATCCGACCCGTTTCCGGAACCCCTCCCATCCGACCCGGTTCCGGACAGGACACCTGCTGTACACCTGTTACGGGCATCTGTCTTGTTCAATGTAAAAATTTTCAAAATGATGGAAGAAACATTCAAAACAATACATTTGAATCTTTTTAAGAAGGATGACAGAAAACAGAGATAGGTTTAGTGTTTTTTATTAAAGAAAGGGTTTTCACGTTTACATCTGAAATCTTTTTTACTTTTTACTGAAATCTTTTAGAAAGTTTAAATTGCGTTTTCTTAAAGTTATCAAAATGTTCTAGAATTAAAACATCTAAAACACCATATATTTGAAGAAAACTTGTACTTTCACAATTACATAGTGTTTAAAGCCATTAAGACCAGTACAGGTATTTACCTTCACACATTATTTTGTAAAATGTTCCATTTTATATAAACCAGCTGTTTTAAAAGGTGTTTTCTTAAAGTTATCAAAATGTTTTAGTATGAAAACATGTATTTTTTTCACAATTACCTAGTGTTTAAAGCCATTAAGACCAGTACAGGTATTTACCTACACACATTATTTTGTAAAATGTTCCATTTTATATAAACCAACTGTTTTAAAAGGTGTTTTCTTAAAGTTATCTTAATGTTTTAGTATGAAAGCATCTAAAACAACATGTATTAAAATTATATCAAACAAATAGGTCTATTTTCTATCATACATTTCACATAACACGTATAGTGCTTAAAACTATTAAGTCCCATTTATATCATTAAGATACATGTCTTTAGTGTTCATACACTTAAAACATTAATGAAAAAGTTTAAACAGCATTTCTTAAAGTTATCAAAATGTTTTAGTTCTTAAAACATCTAAAATGTTAAAAGGTTAAAAGATCAACATCCAGTTATTTACAGAAAAGTAAAACGAGTTAAGAGTTTTTTTTTTCATTACAAAAGATACATTTAACCTTCATTATTTTTGTAAAATGTGTTACATTTTTACATAAAACACGTCATGATATTAAAACTACATCGTGTTAAAAATCATGTTTAAAACAATGTATAAAAGTGTGTTTTTAGCGGGCTCCATACACTTAGACATAAAAAATAAATAATTAATAAATTAAAAAATATAATTCAATAATTAAATAAATAAAAGTTTTAAATTGTGTTTTCTAAAAGTTATCAAAATGTTTTATTAACCTATTAAAACGTTAAAAGGTCAATGTTCAGTAATTTACAGAAAAGTAAATAGTTATGTTTTTTAAAACATCTAAACCTTGTATTAAAATTACATCAGGCAAATAGTTCTATTTTCTAACATATTTGAAGAAAAGTAGTACTTTTCACAATTACACGTTGTTTAAAAGCATTAAAATGTTGTATAAAGTTAAAATACACACATCTTTAGCGTTTTTACAGATTTTGTAAAATGTTAAAATGCATTTTCTAAAATGGAAACATTAAACAAATATTAAAGCGTATCAAAACGTTATGTTAAAAGTCACAATATTAAAAATACATACATTTAAAAACTGACTTACGTCTTTACATCCGCGTTTTGTTGAAACCAAAACTTTTATTATCCGTCTCCAAAGATTTAATCCAACACCATCGATATAACCAACAGTATCCATCTCCAAAAGGTATATCAAACTCCAAAACTTAGAGATTTTTATCCCAAAAGTCCTCGTGAGGAGCTCCACGAAACACGTCTACACTCTTACATCCCAAAAGTTAGACTGACATCTGTGAGGTCTGCACAATAGCCAGACGCAAGCTCCACCCCTAAACCTCTCCCACACCTAGACCACACCCCCGCCAGGTGTTGACGCGTGAGAAAAAATAACAACAGATTCCCACGCTCAGGGTCATCGTGAAAAAGTGACCGTTCAGCTCAGCCGTCTGACAGAAATGACTGTCCTGAACACAGCTTGCGGACCCATGATGGCTCCACCCCTAGACCCACCCACAACACGTGGTCAGATGACGTGCTCGTGGGAAAATAGAACACAAAGCTCCCACGATCCGTGCACGCGCGCATGTGCACACTTGGAGCGTGGGAGAATTCAAGGCATTACCAGCCCCACACACACACAAACCCCACCCATATGTGACAGGATACGCGGGCTGTTTAAAAAGCCACAAACTCAACGTGCAATCTCTTGGAATTTACGCTACTGCAGACCCCAAGGCTTCCCGATATATGCCTTGGTGAAGTTATGATGGATTTAACTTGAGCTTCGTGAAAATTACAAGGACCGTGCTTAACAAAATTTCTCCATGAACCAGCAGGACGTGTGGAATATATTTTTCATTGGATTGAGCAGTGTGGATATATAACGATAGAAGATTTACATGGAATATACAACAGAGCACTCTCGATTTGGTTTTCACAGAGCGAGATGTTGGATTTTATTTTTTACCACGTTATGGATTGGCTTGAAAAGACGGAGGAGACGGATTAACAAATGGGAATATACAGACTGCTCGCGGACCGCGTTAATAAATACCCACGTATTAAATAAATGTATTTAATGTAATATAATACATAAATATATATACTTCCTTTGCATATCATTTGCATCCTTCCTATATTGTTTTAACAGGACATCCTGTACCCATTTAATTACACCGAAGCAGAAAAGTTAAAATTGAACAACATGGTCCTTCGGTGAAACGGAGAAACATGCCCGTACATGTTCCCTGAGACACAGTCGAAGTCTACACGACATGCATACCATAACATACAGATAAATAACACGGGAGGATCATGCGTCAGCTAGGTGGTAGGCTAATAATATAAAGTGCAAACATAATTAACAATGTAAACATTTAGACGGAATGCCTCATGATCTAAATTCTCTCTTATGAACGTATTATACGATAAAATACGCAAATGTGTTTACAATTAGCTGCACGCACACACATAATCCTTAGTTGACAACACTTGAGTTTAACTATTATTTACATTGAACAAGCGCCTCTGTGCATTCTCTCTCCATTAGATTTTTTCAAACCTCCCGGAAAGTTTTTGAACAGTCCAAATCACAAGCAGAGGTGGGGGTGTTTGGAAGAGTCCATTTCCAAAGTTTTTTTTTTTACAAACAAATAACATTATGTCGCAGGAGAAGTTCTCGCACACACAAACACACCCCTACAATGTATTGGGTGGATGTGGTAAGATCAGGGAGGTGTTTTTAATCAAAGAAAGTTTAGTTTTTCACATATATTTGAAAATTTCACATTTAAAACTTTTTTTAAAAAAGCTGTAAAAAGTTAAAATACAAAGGTTAGTATTCCTACATTTTACTACGTTATCAGAAAATGTTAGGGAAAGTTTTTTTCTTTTTTAATTCTGTATATTTACAGACCTAAAACCATGATGCTTCAAAGTATGGAATATAAGTTTTTGAACATTTATAAGATTTTGAACATTAATACATTTGTGTGTTGTTGCAATAGCATCTATTTTCTTTAAATAAAGATTTACCTTTTTATTTTATTTTAAATAACGATTTACCTTTATTTATGCTTTAATTTCTTTAAAACAGTCTGATGACATGCATTATTTCTGTGATTAATTGATTAGTAATGTTGTTAGGGGTTTCCTCACACGAGTAAAAGCGCTTTAGGCGTGTTTGTGACAAACACGTTGTATTTACAGACATTTTAAATGTATTTAACATCTTAAATGTTTTTTTCTGACCAACTTACATTTAATATGAATTACCTGAGGCGTTTAACAACCACATATAGGGAATGCATGTTGATTAGTAAGTTTCAGGCATAGTACAAACATGCTATGTTCGAGAAAAGCTCATATTGTTGTAATCTTTGTGTGATCTCACCCCACAAACGTAAAACTTTGTGTTGGGATGACCCATGCATGGCATTACTAAAATAAACTTTACGGAAGTCATTTTCAAGGTGTGAGTATGCTTCGACATGTAATTATACCATATTTTATATATTATGTTTATGGTTCCATTTGCTTTAAAGTCTTTGTTTGTTTGTTTGTTATTAACTAATAATTTTTATTTTTTAACTAACACTTCAACGTCCTACACAAATTAAAGAAACATATGAGCTAAGAATGTTCTCTAACCCCAAATAAACAGATAATGGGATGTTTGCAATCTACAATATGTTTGATATCCTCCTACTTATGTGTGTAAATAGCTGTGCTTAAATCTTTGGGTGTATTTTACACAGCAACATATTTTGTCACCGCAGTGATGCAAAGTACCACACTCTTGTAAAGCCTATGGACTAGCTTTAAAACATAGCCTTTATACAGGAATCACACGTGTCCAAAACACCTGTGTAAGATTCAAAATACCAAATCACTAAGAAAAGAGGGCTGAAAAACACTGATTATATTAAATACACAAAAGTTTGCAAATTATGGTTTCATTCGTTTTTAGTCATCTTGCTCAGATAGCAGATGACACCGTTCACATCTTGTTTCTCGGATTGTACGTGTTTTAGGTGAAGACTTTTCTTTGAGAGCCGTCAACATTCAATGTTTATAGGAATAAATGATAATTAAGAATTTAAGTGATAGTCTTTCTGTTTGAGAATGCTTGACAATCTATGACTACCCCTCTATCTATGATGCTGAATCACACAAAGTATTAACACGAAAAGTGCATGCTGTTTTACACTTAAACCATTACCACAGAATCACTTGAGTTAAATTAAAGCTTGAGTTGAGTTAAAACCAAACGTATCTTCATACCTGTTGTGCCAGACACAAATTGTTCTAAGAAATCTTTTTTGTTTTATAAATACATTTTTCTTATTTCTACAAATATCGGGGCTATATGATGTTAATACACAATGAAACGAGAATAATGCTACCAAATATGTCTGACACAATGTTTTAACAAAAGGCACTGTTTTAAAATACAGATGTTTTTCTTTTGACAAATCTACAATTCCAATGATCTCACCCCGGTGGTGTTTAACATCCAAGAGTTGAAGAAGCAGTTCTTTATGCAAAAAAGCTAATTAATTTAAAAACAACAACAATACAAATAGTTTAAGTTGACATAAACAAAACACCCCCTGATCATCCCTTAAGTTATAGTAAACATTTACAATGTGTAATTCTGTCAGTTTGACATGACGTACCTGCACCATATTATTGTAAAGCAAACACATTTGAGGGTTAACGTTAAAGTAAAGGATATGGATAAAATTCAAAATTATGTTTGCACAAAAGTAGACTCTATAGAGGGCAACTTGCTAAAAATAAATGTAGCATGAGCCATTTAAAACAAATACAGAAAAGCCGCATCAGTTTTGAATGTTTGTAAGTGACATTTTATATTTTAGCCGATTACGATGTTTACATATTGTTTATATTTATTTTTGGACAGTTTGCAAAATTATAGTATACGAGCGTGATCAAAAGTGTTAAAGAATATGATGTGTAATACTGTTATGAGCTCAGCCACGACCACAAAAGAAAGATTTTTTAAAAACAATTGTTTCAATTTATTTCAACAATACATTGAGAGATATATTCATTGAAACGTTATACAGTATATGCACAAATTGAAACGTTATTCAGTATATTCATACATTGAAGCGTTATACTGTATATTCATAGGCTATTTGAAGCGTTATTCCGTATATTTATACATTGAAGTGTTATACAGTATATTCACACATTGAAGCATTAAAGAAACAATAAGTAAAAGTAAACCATTAGTAATGACGTTAAAGTCTGTCTAACCAGAAGATAAATTGTTTACACCCTATCATGTTTTGGTATGTAGTTGACTAGAGTGCGTTGACTATTTCAGCGATGTCACAGAATTTCTAATTTTTTTAATACAGTGACACACATAGATCTGTTACAAATACAGAGAACTCCAAACTCGTCACTACAATCAAACATCACACCCAGAACTTTTCTGAGGATTACACAGATCGGCTCGTTGGCGTTAAGACACACGATCGTAACATCATGCCATGAATTTGTTAGGCCTCTTACAATCATTTCATTTTTGAGATTTGTTACACGTCTGGTATCCTCCACACAGACGTTATTGGAATCACACGAGGCATCAATTACTTTATGCATCAAGTCACCCATCTGGCGTCTAAAATATTCTTTAAACATACAGTCTATGGTAACTCTTAAACGACACTCTTTGCTCATGGCGCACTCGTACACCGTAGGGTTGTGCACTTCATCTTCAGAGCTCAACGGACAGTCAATCTCCATCATGTTTTTTGATTTTTAGAACAAAACTTCGTGGATGGTATAAACTTTGTCCCCTATTCGATGTTGAAAGATTCGGATAGTTCCTGGAATGTCGTGCGATTGAGTCTTTGCAGCACCATCGTCCAAGTATTGTGCATTAACACTCTCAAGTTTGGGTTTATGGGTCAGATCCTCCAAAGTATTATTAGTCAAAGAAGCGCAAGTCGTGTCATGCTCAGGCATACAGGAGTGTTGAAGCGGTCTTTGGTTGTCCATGTAACAATCAGACAATGTTCCTTCAACCTTTGATCGATGTGATGTTGCAGTACCACAGGTGTCCACACTGGTATTTGCTCGGGTCCGGTGGCTAGGTCAGCTGTGTCAGGAGGTCAGCTGAGGTCTGTGTATCTGGGAGATTATCAGGTTGAATATAGGTCTACCCCTCCGGAGGGGGTGTAGCCGTCATGACGTCGTAAACAGTGGGTGTAACCGTTTGTTTTTGACATACACAGCGGACATGATGCCTGAAAGAAGTTTATTATTTTCACTCCAATTAAAATTTTTTATTAGACTTTACAAGGTCAATACATACGCATGAGCGGATTGTTCGCAATAAGAGCCGTAACAAGCATTTAGAAAGTAAATAGGATGTAATTTCATTTTGTGCAGGCCTAAAGTTAAGTTATACAATATTAATAGGCCTATGTTAAAGTTCAGTTATAGACCTTTAGCGCATTCGAATGTGTTGAGTTAAATTTAAATGTGATATAAGTCTCACATAATAAAACATGTCATTACCGAATTCAGGGGTGTTTAATAACGTTAATAGTTTTTAAACAGCAGATGATTTAAGTTGACTGATTTTTTATTTTTTCAAACAAAGTGACATAAGTATTTCTCTAGTTTGTTGTATACACACATTTTGAGGGTCACTTATAGAAAGATGTTTTCTTGTCTTTGTTTCGTGAAATCTTTTAATTGAATGACATAGATTTCAACGTACAAACGCACATTCGCAACTCTTGTAAATGTTTTCTTTTTGCTGTAGATTAGATGATGCAGGCATCACCAGTGATAGGTGTGAGAGAGACGAACGCAAGACATTTCTACCGGCTGACGACATTCTAAGAAAACATAGTTGTCAAGTCTGGAAACCGACACATTCTAAATTTATAGAGAAAAAAAGATTTTTAGGTAAAAAAGTAATTTTTTTGACCAAGACTATTTTTTGTCTAGTATCTAAACTATTGCAGATAAAATAGTTTGACTTATATTAGATTAAAATTTAGTTTCTTATGTAGCATTCGATGCAGTTTTTCCCTGCTAATTTCAAACCAGTATGCTACTACAGCTACCTAAACAGTGACTGACAGGGGTGGGGTGGGTTGTAACACTTCTTGAAAAAGTGTTACAACCATCCCCTATCATAGAACTGATTGATTTTAATATTTTTATAGAATGCCTAGGCAGTGGAAAAGAGAGACAAACAGAGGTGTGAATGCCAGTAAAAAAAAAAAAAAAAAAAAAAAGCATCTGATGAGGTCACGAAAAAGGGCAAGTCAGTCAGATCAGCTGACACACACACACACACACACAGATATATATATATATATATATATATATATATATATTGTTAGAAGTTGTAATATGTTTATCAATAGCCTACTGTTAAGTAAATTCGTTCAAGTAGACACATTTACATATACACACACACACACACACACAAGTTAATCAGACAGTCTGTTCCAGAGAGGGAGTGAGACATTGTTATTTTATGTCAATAGACCTGTTTTTGAAGCATTTCATATAGTGTGGCATCCATTTTAGCTTATTTTGTGTAATTGTTACAACTTACCCCAGCATTGTATAAAAATTTGAGAACTCTAGCTACAAAATTCAGTGAGTTATAGTTACTGAAGCAAAAAGTGTTACAACCATACCCGGTCTCCCCTACGCAAGACATTTCTACCGGCTGAAGACATTCTAAGAACACATAGTTGTTTTCAAAGTTTGTTTTTCAAATTGTAAGGAAAATAGACACGCCGCACTAGATTGAGAAGAATGGTGATGTTAAAAATTTATAACAATTTCAAAACCTTGTGTTTCAGAAGAAATGCAAACAAAATCAAATATGCATAAAACACAAAGGTGTTCAAAATGTTACATGCTAAGATTGTTTCAGAGTCGGTATGCTCCGGTGAAAACTTTGAGGCTGAGAACATTAGCACTGTTAAACATACGGTTCAATAGTGATGTTCAATATAAACAAGAATCAATGCGACTGAGCTTGTTTCACATATAACCGTTTATAGTTAGATATAATAGTTAGATCATTTATCTAACAATTGAAATTTACGATATGTTAAAACATTTTGGTATTCTGATACTGCTTCGGCATGTTTTCATGAAAAGAAAAACAAAATATGAAGACATTAAACACAACGTCTAGAGATGATTAGACCTAAAAGACAGATATCTAAAACTCTGTTGTCAAAGTATTGATGTGGACAGAATAAAAACGAATCACCCCCATCTTTCACTTAATACCACTTATCATTTGTAATTCATTAACTGTTGTTTAGTGAGATACACAAAATAGCTGTGTATCTGTGCTGTGAAATGCACATCTTTAAGTGTAATAGTTTACAGAAAAAACAGCAATACCCATCTTTCATGTCGATGTTTCGTAGACATAGCAGAAAGATGCTCTAAAAGAAATATAATTTTATTCTTAAACACTCATAGACGACTGTAATTTAATACTCTTTATGCCATATTTGTACGTGTTTTTCATAAATTCCTAAAAATTCCTAAAAATTTAGATTTTTTTTTTCTAAAATATAAAATGCCACTTACAAACATTCAAAACTGATGCGGCTTTTCTGTATTTGTTTTAAATGGCTCATGCTACATTTATTTTTAGCAAGTTGTCTACTTTTGTGCAAACATAATCTTTGAATTTTATCCATATCCTTTACTTTAACGTTAACCCTCAAATGTGTTTGCTTTACAATAATATGGTGCAGGTACGTCATGTCAAACTGACAGAATTACACATTGTAAATGTTTACTATAACTTAAGGGATGATCAGGGGGTGTTTTGTTTATGTCAACTTAAACTATTTGTATTGTTGTTGTTTTTAAATTAATTAGCTTTTTTGCATAAAGAACTGCTTCTTCAACTCTTGGATGTTAAACACCACCGGGGTGAGATCATTGGAATTGTAGGTTTGTCAAAAGAAAAACATCTGTATTTTAAAACAGTGCCTTTTCTTAAAAACATTGTGTCAGACGTATTTGGTAGCATTATTCTCATTTCATTGTGTATTAACTTCATATAGCCCCGATATTTGCAGAAATAAGAAAAATGTATTTATAAAACAAAAAAGATTTCTTAGAACAATTTGTGTCTGGCACAACAGGTATGAAGATACGTTTGGTTTTAACTTAACTCAAGCTTTAATTTAACTCAAGTGATTCTGTGGTAATAGTTTAAGTGTAAAACAGCATGCACTTACTTTTCGTGTTAATACTTTGTGTGATTCAGCATCGTAGATAGAGGGATAGTCATAGATTGTCAAGCATTCTCAAACAGAAAGACTATCACTTAAATTCTTAAGTAATCACAGAAATAATGCATGTCACCTGTTTTAAAGAAATTAAAGGATACATAGAGGTAAATCTTTATTTAAAGAAGGTAGCCTTCTGCTTTTGCAACACGCAAATGTATATAAATGTTCAAAATTGTGTCTTTGACTACTTCTAATCTATACTTTGAAGCATCATGGTTTTAGGTCTGTAAAAATACAGAATAAAAATAATTAACTATATGACTAGCTGTAGGGGTAAATGAAATAACTTATTTTGTGTCTTGTTTTAGTGTAATAACAGTTTTTGTAAAACAAAGAGTTGTATAAATGTTTTAAAGTCCCCATAACCGGAAGTTGCTAAACAACTTTTCTCCAGTGTCGTGTCGATTTCCCAGTGAAATAAGAGGTTTGTTTGAGATGAGCTAAATCTGCACAGATCCGATCACCGGTTAGAAATGTGTCCGAGGGACAGTCAGCCTTGCTCTGATGTCATGCAGACGTATGTCAAAAAACTTTTTTACCAAGATTGAAATCTGTAGCTATACCTCTGCACATGTGTATTCTCGTGCGTTGTCGGAGTTGTAGCCTATGTGGGCGGAGACTCACCGTCTATTTCTCATTCATGTTTTGCTTTCGGAGCGCGAGCCACGAGGATGCTGTGCGGGGCAGTGAAAGATATATTTTTAGCTAATAACTAAATAAAAGTTTAGTAGTGAATTGAAATGTTAAAAAGTTTTGCTTAAAAACTATTCGTTTTATGTATTTTTTAACTGTTGATATGTTGAAATATTGTTTAAAACATAATTTACAATTTTCCTGGTAGTCCTATCTTTAAAAGTTGTTCGTGAAAGACATTCTATAACTTGTTTTAAAAGATTTAGCGCTGACTTTCTTGTTTTTAACTGGTTTTAAAATCTGTAGGTTATGTGAAGGAAAACATTCTAACCCATTTAAAATTGTTCTGATAGGCCTAATAACGTTTTAAATACTAGCCTATAAACCTTTGTATTTTAAAGGACCGTATCATTTAAAAAGTTATTAAAGTTGTATGTGAAAGTGTATGCCTGTTTGCCTACCGCTTACATTTCACTTTTTTAAAAGTTTAAAGCACATAGTTTTGAACAGATTCATATTTTTTACTCCAAAAAATGCATTCTCGAACAATGATCAGATTTCTCCATTGGGCGAGGTGGATTATCCTATCGAAGAGTGAATAAATCAGTAAGATAGTAATTTTTTTTATTTTTTTTAAACAACTATTATTTTTATAAATGTTATTTGTGTAGGCCTAATTATAAATAAATCTAGTGTTAGATGGACGGAGACTCGGCTTCACACATGTAGGCCTATCATACGGAACTTAAAACTAAACTTTAGTAGCAAGGGCCTATTGTAATGTTAGAGAACTCGAGCTTTTGTTTGATGTATTCTTTTTTATTTTATTTTTAAAACTTGTTTTAAATTAATGCACATTGGGATGTTGTTTTGAATGGTTTTTAAATCTGTAGGCCTATGTGAAGGACCGCATTCTAACTTTCTTCAGATAACGTTGTAAATGTACGAATACTAAACCATTGCATTTTTAACTTTATACATAGCCTAGCCTACATTGTTTTAAAAGTTTTTAATTGTATGTGGAAAACAAAACTCTTCTTTAAAGAGTTGATCCGTTACCCGATACAACGCTTCACTTTTTAAAAGTTAAACGTCGTTTCGTGTGTGTCTGTGTGGCAAATCTACCCTGTTAGGGATCGTAGACTTGTATAATAAATATAAGTTCTCCTGTGACATAGGCAATGCAATGCATGGCAAGTTTATTTATATTGCACATTTTATACACTGGCAATTCAAAAGTACTTTACATAGAAAAGGATAAATAATCACAAAATGTATTCAGTCTGTGAGTTCGTTGCAGACGGTAATCCTATGGTGCGTATCCCAAAACAGCCAAGTGATTTTAGAAAAAATATATTCCAACACAGTAAATCCTCAGAAATAGGTAATGATTTCCAAAATCATTGCAAATGGGCTGGCAAATGATATGACATAATCCTCAGGTTGTTTATTGATATGATCCGCAAGAAGTATGTATCTTATCCCCGTTGTTAAACAACATCCGAAATCCGTGCTGGCATCACAGGTTTCTTATAATCCACTCTGTCAGACGGTCCACAGTCACTGAGTTTAGAGACAAGAGTTTTTAAACAACAACCTGTGCCTTGTCACAATATGGGAGGGATTTGTGTGCGCGTGGGTCTGGTAGGGGGGGGGGGGGTCTCCCACGCTCCAAGTGTGTGTGTGTGTGTGCGCGTGCGCGTGCGTGACCCGTGGGAGCTTTGAGTTCTATTTTCCCACGCCCACGTCATCTGACCACGTGTTGTGGGTGGGTCTAGGGGTGGAGTCTAGGTCTGTCTGGTGTCAGGACCCCAGGTACCCCATTCTAACGTTTGGGATGTAAGAGAGCGGACGCGTTTCGCGGAGCTCCTCACGAGGACTTTTGGGATAAAAATCTCTAAGTTTTGGAGTTTGATATACCTTTTGGAGATGGATGCTGTTGGTTATATCGATGGTGTTGGATTAAATCTTTGGAGACGGATAATAAAAGTTTTGGTTTCAACAAAACGTGGATGTAAAAAACGTAAGTCAGTTTTTAAATGTATGTATTTTTAATATTGTGATTTTTAACATAACGTTTTGATACGCTTTAATATTTGTTTAATGTTTCCATTTTAGAAAATGCATTTTAACATTTTACAAAATCTGTAAAAACGCTAAAGATGTGTGTATTTTAACTTTATACAACATTTTAATACTTTTAAACAACGTGTAATTGTGAAAAGTACTACTTTTCTTCAAATATGTTAGAAAATAGAACTATTTGCCTGATGTAATTTTAATACAAGGTTTAGATGTTTTAAAAAACATAACTATTTACTTTTCTGTAAACCTTTTAACGTTTTAATAGGTTACTAAAACATTTTGATAACTTTAAGAAAACACTCTTTAAACTTTTTCATTAATGTTTTAAGTGTATGAATACTAATGATATTATATAAATGGGGTTAATAGTTTTAAGCACTATACGTGTTATGTGAAATGTATGATAGAAAATAGACCTATTTGTCTGATATAATTTTAATACATGCGGTTTAGGATGGTTTATTAAGAAAACATAACTATTTACATGATATAATTTTAATACAGGCTGTTTTAGTTATTATTGTGATTGAAAACAGTTGTCTTATGTAAAATGGAACATTTTACTAAATAATGTGTAAAGGTAAAGACATGTACTGTGTTTTAATGATATAAATTGACTTAATGGTTTTAAGCACTATGTGTTATGTGAAAAGTACAACTTTTCTTCAAATATATGTTAGAAAATAGAACTATTTGCTTGATATCATGTTAATACGTGTTGTTTTAGATGTTTTCATACTAAAACATTTTGATAACTTTAAGAAAACACCTTTTAAAACAGTTGGTTTATGTAAAATGGAACATTTTACAAAATAATGTGTGAAGGTAAATACCTGTACTGTGTTTTAATGATATAAATTGACTTAATGGCTTTAAACACTAGGTAATTGTGAAAAAATACTTCTTCAAATATAGTAATTAGATCTATTTGCATGATATCATTTTAATACATGTTGTTTTAGATGTTTTCATACTAAAACATTTTGATAACTTTAAGAAAAAACTTTTTAAAACAGTTGGTTTATGTAAAATGGAACATTTTACAAAATAATGTGTGAAGGTAAAATACCTGTACTGGTCTTAATGATATAAACGGTCTTAATGGTTTTAAGCACTGTGTTATGTGAAAAGTACAACTTTTTTAAATGTATGATGGAAAATATAACTATTTGCTTGATGCAATTTGAGAAAATCCTATTTAACAATTTTTACAAATGTGTGAAAGTAAAAAGATTTCAAATGTAAACGTGAAAACCCTTTCTTTAATAAAAAACACTAAACCTATCTGTTTTCTGTCATCCTTCTTAAAAAGATTCAAATGTATTGTTTTGAATGTTTTTCCATTATTTTGAACATTTTTACATTGAACAAGACAGGTGCCCGTAACAGGTGTACAGCAGGTGTCCTGTCCGGAACCGGGTCGGATGGGAGGGGGGTTCCGTACCGGGTCGGATGGGCGGGGTTCCGTACCGTTGGAGAATTCCCGCGGTCACATGATCTCTCCGGAAGTGGGGGTGGTGGGGGGTGGGAAGGGGCGGAGCTAGCGTGGGAGAATTCCCACGCTCCAGATGGTCAGACCGGAAGTGGGGGTTGTGGGGGTGGGAAGGGGCGGAGTTAGCGTGGGAATTTTCCCACGCTCCAGATGGTCAGACCGGAAGTGGGTGGGAGGGGTAAAAAGGGGAGGGGCTTAGCGCGGGAACCAATCATAGGGGGGCAATAAAACTGTCAGTTTGATGGATGCCGCCCTTCATTCTCTCTCCAAACGCTTTTTCAAATGTGTGCGGCCACAGGATTAGGTTGCAGCGATCGACCTGAAGGACGTCTACTTTTATGTCTCCTTTTTTTCCTCGGCAAAGACCATTTTTACGGTTACTTTCCAGGAGCTCCGGTTAGCCCTGTCTCCTCGCATCTCTACGAAGGTCGTCGAGGTAGCCCTTGTGCCGCTACGGCAACATAGGGTTCGCATCCTGAACATCTCGATGACTGACTGTCCCTAGCTCACTTTCGAGTCCAGGTTTGTGAACACAGGGACCTTGTGCTCCGGCACACTAGCCCGTTTGGGCCTTCGGGTCAACTGGGAGAAGAGCGAACTTTGCTCCGTGCAGAGGTTCTCTTTTCTCAGTGTGGACATATGAGACCACTTCAGCTCTGGCTTCGCGATCGAGTCCTGAGGTGGGCATTTAACTAGGCACGCTCTGAGTACCAGTTACTCCAACCTGCCGTCAGACCTTCACCCCGTGGTCGAACCTCAGTTTTCTAAGGGCCTGAATGCCCTTGGAACGAGTTTCCAGGCTTGTTGTTGTTCAACAGATGCCTCCACCACGGGCTGGAGTGCCATGTGCAATGGACATGCGGCCACAGGCTCCTGGACAGGACCCCACCCTCTGTGGCATGTCAATTGCCTCGAGTTGCTAGCAGTACATCTTGCTCTGCACCACTTGCTCTGCACCACTTTCGAGCACTGCTCAAGGGTCAACACGTACTAGTCAGATCAGACAATACCGCCACTGTAGCGTACATCAACCATCAAGGTGGTCTACGCTCCCGCCGTATGTCGCAACTCGCTCGCCACCTCCTCATATGGAGTCTGAAGCTTCTGAGGTCTCTTCAAGCCATTTACATTCCCGGAGCCCTGAACTGTGCAGCCGACGAGCTTTCACGGCTTCAGCCCCTCCCTGGAGAATGGCGACTCCATCCCCAGTCGGTTCAGCTGATTTGGGACCAGTTCGGGGACGCACAGATAGATCTGTTTGCCTCTCACGACTCGACCCATTGCGGCCTGTTTTATTCCCTGACCGAGGGCACGCTCGACACGGACGCACTGGCGCACAGCTGGCCGCGGGGTCGCAAATATGCGAGTGATATATTACTAACAGTGAGCCTTCTTGCGCAGACCTTGCGCAAGGTCAGGGAGGACGAGGAGCAGGTCATTCTGGTCGCGCCACTCTGGCCCACCCGGACCTGGTTCTCCGAACAAGTACTCCTCGCGACAGCACCTCCCTGGCCAATCCCTCTGAGGAAGGACCTCCTTTCTCAGGGACGGGGCCCCCTATGGCACCCTCGTCCCGATCTGTGGAACCTCAACGTGTGGCTCCTGGACGGGACGAGGCAGGTTTGAATACCCTACCACCAGCGGTGGTGGCTACCATCACTTCCGCTAGAGCGTTGTCTACCCGACACGCCTATGCGTTGAAGTGGAACCTCTTCATTAACTGGTGCTCTTCTCGCCGAGAAGACCCCTCGGAGATGCTCGATCGGTGTTGTGCTTTCCTACTTTCAAGAAGGGTTGGAGCGAAGGCTGTCTCCCTCCACCCTCAAGGTATATGTTGCCGCTTTTGCCGCACACCATGATACAGAGTGCTCCCTTTGAGCCTTTGCAGTCAGTGGAGCTTAAGTTCCTGTCTATGAAGACAGTGCTCCTGACTGCACTGGCCTCCATCAAGAGGGTAGGGGACCTGCACGCATTCTCCGTTGACGAAGCGTGTCTGGAATTCAGGCCGGTTTACTCTCACGTGACCCTGGCCTGGATATGTGCCCAAGGTTCCCACCACTCCCTTCCGGGACCAGGTGGTGAACCTGCAAGCGCTGCCCCTGGAGGAGGCAGACCCAGCCTTGGCACTGCTCTGTCCAGTAGCGCACCTATGTAGACAGAACGCAGTGTTTCAGGACCTCAGACCAGCTCTTTGTCTGTTATGGTGGGAAGCCAGCAGCCATATCACCCTGTAGCCCAAGACTGTTTGCCCACTGAAGCTAAGCAGGGCTGAGCCTGGTTAGTACCTGGATGGGAGACCTCATGAGAAAACCAGGTTGCTGCTGGAAGAGGTGTTATGAGGCCAGCAGGGGGTGCTCTTCCTGTGGTCTGTGTGGGTCCTAACGCCCCAGTGTAGTGACGGGGACACTACACTGTCAAAGAGCACCGTCCTTCGGATGAGACGTTAAACCGAGGTCCTGACTCTCTGTGGTCATTAAAAATCCCAGGATGTCTTTCGAAAGAGTAGGGGTGTAACCCCGGCATCCTGGCCAAATCTGCCCATTGGCCTCTGTCCATCATGGCCTCCTAATCATCCCCATATACTGATTGGCTTCATCACTCTGTCTCCTCTCCACCAGTAAGCTGGTGTGTGGTGGGCGTACTGGCGCAATATGGCTGCCGTCGCATCATCCAGGTGGATGCTGCACATTGGTGGTGGTTGAGGAGATTCCCACCTTCTATGTAAAGCGCTTTGAGGTCCCAGATAAAGCGCTATATAAATGTAACGGATTATTATTATTATTATTATTATAAGCTGAAGGGAAAGGCTCTCTTCAAGCAAAGGTTGTCTCACTGGATAGTGGACGCCATTGCTTTGCCATACCAGCAGCAAGGTCGACCGTGCCCATTTGGTGTGACTGCCCACTCCACCCAAAAAGTAAAAACGATAAAAATACTGTTTGTTTTCTCACACAAACCGCTCATTTCGTGTATTAGGCCATCAATGTGTACTTACATTTACGAGTCATTAAATCATGTTTAATTTGGACTTCTCTGTGCATGCTCTTTGAGGTGGTGACCATAGACCTGCATTATATGACTGACAGACAAGAACGGTTTGACCTAAAAAGATTAAAATTGAAACTACTGCAAAAACAAAGACACCTACATCTTGGATGCCCTTGAGGTAAGATAAAACATACCAAAGATTTATTTTAAAGTGAACTATCCCTTTAAACATGATCTACAATGACCAGTTATACCTGCGTGAAAAGGGAGTCCAACTCACACAACAGTGTCTAGCATCAACACAAAAAATGTTTGCCTTGCAGCCAGCAAATATTTATCACTTCCTGATTAGTCATGTGACCTTACAACAGATTATATGATCCCGGGTGTTGAGTGAATGTTCTGCAGCTGTGTTGTATGCCTGCCTGAGTAGATCCCCACAAGTGTTTTAGACGGCTAGCTGTACAGTAGTCTCGCCCTGAAGTCCCGTGGGAACTCAGTTGTAGCCGGAAAAAGGTAAATAGCAGTGTGTAGGTGGCAGGAGCGTTGTGTGTCAAGAGTGATGATCGGAGTTGCTCACAAGAGAAGAAGCTTGGAGTAACATAACTATGGAGAATATAGAAGATTTTGAATACATGTAAGAGGCTTTTGAGTTTGATGGTCGTCCTTATTTATTCGAACCCGAGTATACAGACGAAGAACTAGCCTCACAAGAGTTGGAAAGGAGGAGACAGACAGAGGGGCAACTGGCAGATGAAGCATATGCTTCAAGGACACGGATTTCGGACAACTGGTGGTGTTTGTGTGGGTATTGTGACCCAATGCCTACCGAGGAAGAATTTTTTTTTTGCTGTAAATACATTAGCCATTTCGCTATTGAACTGACCAAACATCTGCTCTCTCTGCCCCACCCCCTTTAGCCAACGCAGACTGGTGGCCAACCGTGTTGTGCTAGAATGGCCAATAAAAGGAGAGTGCCTTGGGCGTGGCAGTAGAAGACCATTACCTAGCTGTGTTGTATCAGTGATCAGAAGAAAGTACCCTCCCCCACTGGTACTTGCATTGGATTTCAGGAGGCAGAGGAGATATTCTAAATGTTTAGTCTGAATTTGATTTGATTTGATTTGATTTTGATTTGATTTTTTTGGGTAAATTTACAATGAATAAACCAAAAAAAAGGAAGTAGGCTGAAGCCGAGGCTTATATTTGCCTACTCTATTTAACCATATTCCCGAAGAATCAGCATTATAAATTATAAAAAAAACAGTATACATAATTATACAATACTGCACATACAGTTCATTTTCACAATTATACATTGTGCATGTTCAAAAAGATTGCATGATGTCATTCATTATAATAAAGTTCTTGTGCTCCTTTGTTTTTACTCGAACTATAAGAACACAGTATTACAGTTACAAACAAAATTTTATTTTACAACAATAAATTACAGAACAGTGTAAGCTTTATATTAAAAAATGTCAACATGGTCAGATAACAGTGGTGTTGCCAAGCTCAAAAGCAAGATATGGTATGAGCGACAAGATCACCCTTGTACGCCCTTGGAATTGGAGCGATGTTCTGGAGCAATTTCCTTTGTCCTGGTTTACGAGGGGATAAAGTGTCAGAGAAGACAACAGTACGGTCCTCTCTCCTCCTCAGCACACGCTCAACAAGATCATGACGAAATATCAGAGCTCGAGTTGAAACTGCTTCATCGAGCCCCTCTCCAGTGGACAGCAAGCCAAATAAGTTTAACCTAATATCTTAAAGATTCTATGGGCAAACGAACTCGTTAAATACAGCATATCCATGTATAGCGCTAGCAGTACGGGTTTCAGACACAAGGAATTTCGACTACGCCACCCATGGGAATTTCACCCCGGGAAATATGAATGATACCTAAGAATTTAGGTCACACAGGTTCGACTCTCTTAAAAAGGGCTGCCTACCCTTTTTGGGTAGGCATGAAATGTGGGTATCATGAAAAAGTACAAAATTGTATTAAGTTATATTTAAAGACAGAAGGGAAGAAATCACATTAAAAATGACCTCCGTTGCACCAGGCATCCTCTGGTGGCTCGTTAGGAGTGCCTGGCTAGCATCGGTTTCAAACAAAAACAACAAGTGACATACACAACACTTTATGTAACTAATATTTACACAACTCAAAAGAAAATACACAAACTTACAGGGCTGAGGTTCACCACAGGAGAAGTGATCACAAAGCTAGTTAGTCAAAAGCACACTTTCACACACACACCACTGTGCACTCGGATCACGCAACCACAACACTTAAAAAGTGTCACACGGCAACCGTTGGAGGAGCACCACCACCACAAGAGACCATTCACCCGTGGGACCCCAGCTTCTGAAAGGAAAATAAAGAAAACAAACTTCAAAACATAGTTACAATAACTCACAGTTTGATTGTATCATCATGCAACCATAGAGCAGACAATAATAAAGTCATATCATACCCAATCACAAACAATATATGGATCTTAACACAAAAAAATAAAATAAAAAGTCAGCGTCAAGCCCAAAATACACTGTAATTGTAAGGGAAACCAGACAGCGACTGTCACGGTGCGTGGTGTGGAATAAATCCGTAGATTCAAGTGCAGAGTAAGAAGTATTTAATAAGGACCAAAACATAAAATAAACAAAAGAAAACTACAACGTACAAACTTAATCCAGAACAAACAAGGCAGGGCAGGAACAGAACTCACACAACGAATACACGTAACAAATACAACGAACGAGCACAGGACAGCAAACACAGGAAGACTAAATAGAGAGGCAAACAAAGGCAAACAAAGGAGGATAACGAGACAGACAAGTGGAGCAAATAAACCAATAATCAGATAACAAGGGGGAGGGATCAAACAATGACAAGGGCACATGGCTCAACATAACAAACACCCATGTGTATCACAAGACAGGACAGACATGTGACAGCGACAATCCCCTTGATTAGTTGGATGATACGGCGTTCTCGCAGTATGGCAGCAGAGAAGCGAACGGGACTGCAACTATAATAGAAACCAATCGCTCGAGAGGGAGAATCCAGCAAAGGGAAATGTGCTCTATTATCCCGTCACAGGCACGGGTAAACGGTATTCATATAACTGCCGTTCAGCTGAGATACAGGGAATACTGAGAGGTTGGCAGTCTTAGAATCCACTTAGCACAAACTGAAGGAACCAAGGAGGAGAAAAGACAGGCTGTGTCCACTGTCAACAACAGAAAACGGGGAGGAGCTGGACGTGACGCATCCCAGGCCATAACCAACCAGCTCTTAAATAGTGGATACTCCTTGCTGATTGGTGCTCACAACCGTCAATCACCATCACTCATCTCATTCGGTTACACATGGAAAACCTGAAGAGACTAGGTAGTATACAATGAATGTGATGTTGTCATGTAAAACGTATTGATATAAATGAGCATATATTATATGATACCTTCTTTTGTCTTCACCTGTGGTCTCCCAATGTTGCTATTATGGTCAACTATTGCAAGTTGGGTATGAGCCCTCATGTTGTCGTATCTGAAGTGAAGTCGCTTCTCAGCATACTTCAGCATAACCTCCAAAGATCCTGTATGTATCCTGTATCCTCCTAAATGTAATATCACACACTCAATGACCCAGTGCAACTGGTATTATTGCGTTGTAGGCAGTAATGAAACAAAACTGCTTCTCTCAAAATTTTTTATAGATGTCGCGACAATAATCATCAATGTTTGAATCAATGTAAATAGATACCAGTATGTTTGAAGAGTGACATCTGACTCAAGTCTCTAAGGAGATTTTTGTCCAACACCACTCCCTTCAGTGCCTCAAAAGCTGATGAATCTGGTCTCAGCCGCCTTTTGCGCCTCTGTTCATCCTCTGTCAGGGTTGTGTGATGGCAGGTGTACTGAGCACCATCCTCCTCCCACCGGTGAATGCCACATATGTGGTGCAGAAGCGACTTCCATCTTCGTACACAGACCTATAAAAATTCATAGTTGGTGAAATACTTTCCTGGTGCAAATATTACGTTATGTGCCAGGTATTCAAAATATTTACTACCACTGGTATTACACCGACAGGAATAGGGATGGGAATTGATAAGAATTTAACGATTCCGATTCCATTATCAGGGCCGGCGCTGTGGTGGGGCATTCGAGGGCCATGCCCCCCGTAGTATTCATTGATGCCCCTCTTACCACAGTTGCTAATACAATGCTAAATCATAAATCAAATGTAGCCTACCTATGTAAAATAAAATACCGATGTCCAGCAATCGATTTAAATAGTACATTGTGTTTAATTGGTTGTTTAATGAGATCAAATAGAAATAAATAAAAGAAATAATACATCCGATCCAACTATATATATATATCAGTGGTTCAATGGTAGAACTTTTGCCAAGCGTGTCAGAGGTTCAGGGTTCGAATCCGCACGTTTAGTTTTTTTTTTTTTTTTCATTAAAACCGATTATGTTTATCAGTGTTTATCGATTACGATTATTGTATATCAAGGAGGGACGCGTTTGTGTGCATTTTACTTTGTGATTTCACCGGAACGAATAGTCTCCGCAACGGATTAAAGCGTGTGAAGACAGTGCGAGCCACAAGAGAACACGAACCACATCGCAGAATCAACGAACACTTTGATCTCTTGATTTCAAACACAACATATTTCAGCACTAGACCGCCTCTTATTTTACAAACGAACGAAAAAAATGCTCTGCAAGTTAACTGGAGATATTTTATTTATTTGTATTAGTTACATCCGTGCCGCGAGATGTTTCAAAAGTGGTGGGGAAATTCACAAATAATAATTAATAATAATAATAACAATAATAAAAAAAGGTGTTTCGTTTTTTGGACTATATCGTCACTGCGTCAAAATATTTCTCAAACGGCAGTGGCATATTTCTTCTATGAAAAGCACTTTGAATTAACATTGTGTATGAAATGTGCTATATAAATAAACTTGCCTTGCCTTATTATCTGATCAGAGGACTATTATGTATTAGGGGTGTGAACCTACAATGGTCTCACGGTTCGGTTACGATTAGCATGTCATCGATTCAGTTCAATTCGATATCTCGATGCATTACGATGCACTGCATCATCAATTTTCAATTTTAGTTCAAAAAGTGATGTGTGCGTGCGCCAAAATATTTTTGTGCGTGTGTGCATGTTTGCCTGTTTAGGAAGTCGCAGTGACAGAAACAGTGACATTCCAGTTTAAGTTTCAAGGGAGTCAAACCTGTTTATCCCATTAAGAAAATGAAATTCTGTTAAATCAATTTTGTTTTAAAGAAATGTTCATTTAAAAGCAGCGCTCATTCATCAGTGTATAATGTTACCCTAGAGATGCGCGCATCAACCGTCGCGAGTCCGCTGTTGAATTTTTCACAACAGGTTGCTGTGTTGCGTAACAACACAGAAAAATTGTAATTTGACCATCGGGTGCGGATACTTAAATCAGAGAAAATTATTGGGTCGGGTGGATGATTTTTTTGGCTGCGGATCCGGGTGACGCTGGAGCTTATCCGCTTTATCGAAAGCAGTCAAAGGCGTTAACAGCTCGGGTAAATGGCTAACATGGTTTATCAAGTTAGTGGTATTATCTCCTGCATGCATATTCTATTTGATGCCATGTTTGCTGCGTTCTGAAATAAAACAATGCAGCGCGTGTGTGACGTCATGACACATTTGGAACCGATAAGCGGAATTGTTAAGCAGGCATGCTAACGGTTCCAAGGATTTGGTTCACTGGGCACCGGTTCTGAAGAAGAACCAGTTCTCGATTCCCATCCATAGACAGGAACTTGTTTTGTTATCGTTGATATAACAGTAAATATTCTATACCAAAAATACTGTATCTATATTATGTACCTCTTTGTCATATTTGTTTGTGCTGCATGACCAGTACAGATGGTTAGTTATTGACTTTATCCATGGCTGCAAGTCTGCAAGGCGATCTGTCAGTGGTCACAACACCAACAACCACTCCCCTTGTCAAGCAAATAATCCAGACCCCTCTGAAACCCAACACCTCCATAGCAACCAAGCTGGTTGTTTCTGTAACCTAGAGAATAATATTGACCGATCAGACAAAGCATATCTACATTTGTTTTTAAAAACACTTACATAATTTGGTGTTACAAAACATGGTAGATGATTTACCAGAACAAATTCAAAATGAAGGATCTCTTTTGTGGCATCATCTTGAAATTAATATGTACAGTATTTGCTACTTAAACCTGTTGTGAAATAAAAGCAGAGATGGTTAGGGTAACACCCTACACTGGTAACTATGTTGTAGGGTTGCCATGTGTCATACAGTATAATCAGAATAATTTCTATTATAACTCGAGTTATGATTTACATTTCCAGCAAAATGCTTACCTGGACTGTCACTTCTTGCATCACCACAGAGCTCAACTTTCTGTCCTGAGGCACAAAGTTGCACGAGACGTTCCATTAATTTCTCGTGTTGATCTCTGTACGCTTGTTGGATGACTGGTATTACAGACTGCATTGAATATATTGAGTTCCCTTTCGTTCGGGAACTCCTACGTCTCGTCGGAGGAGTTTCCAACGAATTGGGATCACGCTAGGGAGACCAATTGCCTTCGAGTGAATTAAAACGAGCCAATGAATATTGGCATGCAAGATTTGCATTCCGCGACCCGCCTGCAAACGCATGAACAAACGCTTTTTGCTTCGGAGCCGACCGGTTGTGTCCTCGGAGTGGATGAGCTTAAGAAAACCTTTTCTTCACGCTCAACGAGTCTGCTGTTCGGAGTCCTCTCTGTGTTGGTGTGACAGCGCTTGCAGTGTCTTCGCGAGCTCCCAATTGCCGGCTGTTTGCACGCAAATTTCTAAAAACAAAAGCTGTTTTCACAGCTGGTAAACGGTTGAGTGCACACAGCGGGCTTGCAGTTTCCCCGCTGTGTTGCCGCGTTAGTCCCTGTGTGCTTCAGCACGATAAAGAGAGCGTTTCTCTGAAAGAGCAACACGGGTGAAGATCGCGTCCTTTTAAGGATAACGTTTCACCCGTGTGTTTCTGGATGCGGTCGATTCCTGTCCTCATTTGACGGCCACGATCACTGTTTCACATGCCTGGGCTTAAGCGTGTTGAGACTGCGTTCGTGGGTGGTTCATGTTCTCTCATGAGAGCATGACCACGTCGGCACGTTGTTCATCTCCCCTTTCTCGTAAAGGCTTGAGCCGTTCAGCGTGCCGTGTGCCGTCGGGCCGCCGGCTGACAGCGCGGGTTGTCACGGCAACCCAGCGCGCGTCATTCGGCGCTCTAGATGCGCGGTCGAGACTCGAGTGCCTCGAACGAGGTGGAGTCCCTTTGCATATTCCCCGATCTAGTTCCTCTTCTGGTGGCCACCAGAAAAGGTCTACTTTGGCTAATAGCATTGGTGATCTGAGGATTACAGTGAGGGTACCCCTCACTCCTCTAGCGCATCAGTCATGCTGAAACTGTGTTCGTGGGTGGTTTATGCTCTCTTATGCATAAACATAATGTTTTATGGCGTTTGCCCGCCGACCACGTCGGCACGTTGTTCGTCTTTAAAAAGCGTTCAGCGTGCCGTGTGTCATCAAGGTTGATGGCCACGTTCACTTTTTTTGCATGCCTGGCAGCTTTCGGGTGGAATTACTGGTTTTTCTCATGAGGAACCAAGTGTTTCATTCGGGGCTCCAGGGGAGGATCAGATGTCGATCGCTGCATCGGAGAGAGGGCTGTTACACTCTGGAAATGGTGATGCTGAGTTCCCACTGTAATGGTGTGTGCGCTCATGCTAAATCAGGTTCAGACTTGACAGCCACACTTCCCGGGCTACTCTGGGGGCGCAGTGCAACGCGTATCGCCTTGCCCCGCCCCCGTGCCTGCCCGGATGTGTGTGAAAAACTTTTTGCAGTATGGAGGCATATTGGTGCCAAAAAAAAAAGAAGAAAAAAAGTGGTAAGCCAACATGCCAAAATCTCTGAGTTTTTCCTATCTCACTACCCTTGATGGTGGTTTTGCTAATGGCAGACCACCCCTTCCCTGCATGTGATGGCCAGTGTAAGGCCAAAACATGCAGTGCACAAGGGTAGTTCTGAGTCGGGGTTGAGCTGTGCATAGTGACTTACCATGGTTGAAGTCACAGCACTGGCCCTCGGTCAGACGATGTCCACACTGTGGTCCAGAAGCTTCCCAGGGCTAAACCTTGCAGAGGTATGAGACATCGCCAAAGTTTTCTTTCTCGATGCTCCTATTTCACAAGGTTTGCCTTTTTCAGGCGACACTGTTGGAGACTGTGCCCAGCGGCTCTCCACAGTTCAGAAGCAGGCTGAGGAAACCAAGAGCTTGACTCGATGTGCTACCGAGTCACTCGTGGTTCTCCTCACTCTGTTTGTCGCCAAGGGTGTCAGTCCCCTGTGGAAAAGCTGTCACAGCCAGCTCTACTGTGACATCTAGCTTTCGCAGGAAAACGACGCCACCTGTCTCAGCAGCCTGAGACGGGCGACCCAGCTTTGGAGGAAGTTGCTCTGTAGGAGATGGTGTTCTCACCTCTCCCTCCCCTGGGGAGGACCGGGTGGAGTATCTTTGTTTCATTCTGTTCCACCGCTGGCTTCCTAGTCCAGTGGTCCCCTTTTTTCTATAGAGCAATTTCTTCCATTTCTGGGTCACAAGAGGGTCGGACTGCAGTGAGCAACGCTCCCATGCTTTGCTACTCCTTTCCCCCTCTTCCAACTCTCAGATGTCAGTGACGCCGCCACGGCCTCGTCACTCTCGTCTCCCGCTAGGCAAGGAGGCGCGCAAACCTGGACTCAACACCCCCGGGCCTCGCTCCTCGTTTCCCCTCCTTCCTTCGCCTCGGGACAGCCAGCAGCAGAAGGCCTCCGTGCCTTCCCTGCCGTCTGCCCCCCGGTGGAAGCAGGTGGTGTTGCCTCGCACACCCAGACCTCTCTCTCGGCCACAGTAATGCCTCCGGAGTCCGGTCCCTGCCTTCCACTTCGCTGCCCCTCCGCGGGTACGCCGGTAGTCCTGGTGGGTTTGTTGGTACAGTTTCTCGAAGCATGGCTTACGCTTCCGAGACCGTCCCGCTGGCTCACCCGCACCATCTGGTTCGGCTAAGCAAATTAAGTTTGCCCGCCGGCCTCCCAGGTACAGGGGCGTCCGCTTCACCCAGGTGTGGTGCGCTGATGGCCCTGTCTTGAGGAAAGAGATCGACGTCCTGCTGGCGAAGGACGCGTTCGAGCCGGTTCCTCCAGCCGAGATGAGGTCTGGGTTCTACAGCCCTTACTTCATTGTACCCAAGAAAGGCGGGGGGTTACGGCCAATCCTGGACCTGCGGGTTTTGAATCGGGCCCTGCACAAGCTCCCGTTCGAGATACTCACGCAGAAGCGCATTTTCGAATGCATCCATCCCCAGGATTGGTTTGCAGCGATTGACCTGAAGGACGCGTACTTTCATGTCTCGTTTCACCCTCGTCACAGTCCCTTTCTTCGGGTTGCGTTCGAGGGTCGGGCATTTCAGTACAAAGTCTTACCCTTCAGTCTGGCCCTGTCGCCCCGTGTCTTAGTCACGGTGGCGGCCGTTGTTCCCATGAGAGGACAAGGCGTTCGCATTCTCAACTATCTCGACAACTGGCTCATAATGGCTCACTCGTGAGATCTGTTGTGCGAACACAGGGACATGCTGCTCCGGCGCCTCAGCCGCTTGGGTCTTCAGGTCAACCGGGACAAGAGCAACTCTGCCCAATGCAGAGGATCTCCTATCTCGGTATGGAGCTGGACTCGGTCGCTCAGACTGCGCGCCTTACCGAGGAGCGCGTCCAGTCAGTGCTCTACTGCCTCAAGTCCGTTCAAGGCAGGTCAGCGGTCCCACTGAAACAGTTTCAGAGGCTCCTGGAGCATATGGCAGCCGCAGCCGCAGTAACGCCGCTCGGCCTGCTGCATTTGAGACCGCTTCTGCGCTGGCTTCACGATCGAGCCCCGAGATGGGCGTGGCAGAGCGACGCGTTCCGGGTCAACATTACCCTGCACTGTCGCCAAACCTTCAGTCCTTGGTCGGACCCTGCATTTCTATGGGCCGGAGTGCCTTAGTCCAGGTGTCCAGGCATGCTGTGGTTTTCACAGATGCCTCTGCCAACGGATGGGGGGCCACGTACAACGGGCATGCAGTTTCAGGTCTGTGGACGGGGCCTCAACTGCATTGGCACATCAACTGCCTAGAGTTGCAAGCAGTACGCTTAGCCTTGTGCCGCCCTAAGGCTCCTGCCACAAGCTCGTACTGGTCCGTACGGACAGCACTGCGACCGTTGCGTACATCAACTGCCAAGGTGGTCTACGTTCCCGTCGTATGTCGCGACTCGCCCGCCATCTCCTCCTTTGGAGTCAGAAGCATCTGAGGTCGCTTCGAGCCATTCACATCCCTGGTGTGCTCTACTGGCAGCCGACGAGCTCTTACGGCAGCCACCTCTTCCGGGAGAGTGGTGACTCCATCCCCAGATGGTCTAGCTGATATGGGGAATCTTCGGAGCCGCTCAGATAGATCTGTTTGCCTCTCCGGACACGACCCATTGCCAGTGGTTTTATTCTCTGACCGAAGGATCTCTCGGTACAGATGCACTGGCACACAGCTGGCCCCTGGGCCTTCCCATATGCGTTTCCCCCAGTGAGCCTTCTTGCACAGATTTTGTGCAAGGTCAGGGAGGACGAGGAGCAGGTCCTGCTTATTGCGCCTTTTTAGCCCAACCGGACTTGGTTTTCGGAACTCTTGCTCCTCTCGACAGCCCCTCCTCGGCCAATTCCTCTGAGGAAGGACCTCCTTTCTCAGAGACGGGGCACCTTGTGGCACCCACGTCCAGACCTCTGGAAGACTCCATGTCTGGTCCCTGGAGGGGACGCGGAGGTTCTAGGTGGCCTACCACAGGCTGTGGTAGACACCATCACTTCCGCTAGAGCCCCCTCTACGAGGCTCCTCTATGCGTTGAAGTGGAACCTGTTCGTCGATTGGTGTTCTTCCCGCCGGGAAGACCCCCGAACTTGCCCGGTCAGTGTCGTGCTTTCCTTCCTGCAAGATGGGTTGGAGCGAAGGCTGTCTCCCTCCACCCTCAAAGTGTATGTTGCCGCAATAGCCGCTCATCACGATGCAGTAGAAGGTAAGTTATTGGGAAAGCACGACCTGGTCATCAGATTCCTTAAGGGTGCCAGGAGGCTAAATCCGCCTCGTAATCTGCACCCCGTACCCTCTTGGGATTTAACTCTGGTGCTCAGAGCACTCCAGAGGCCCCCATTTGAACCCTTGCCTACAGTTGAGTTAAATATCCTGTCTAAAAATGAAGACAGCTCTCCTGTTGGCTTTGGCTTCTTTTAAGAGGGTAGGGGATCTGCAGGCATTTTCGGTCGACGAATCGTGCCTAGAGTTCGGACCGGGCCTCTCTCACGTTGTTTTGAGACCCCGGCTGGTACATGTGCCCAAGGTTCTTACCACCCCCATTGTGGATCAGGTAGTGAACCTGCAAGCGCTGCCCCCGGAGGAGGCAGACCCAGCCCTAGCTTTTCTCTGTCCCGTCCGCTCTGTGCGGGTTTACGTGGACAGAACGCAAAACTTCAGGACCTCAGATCAGCTCTTTGTTTGTTACGGAGGCCAGCAGAAGGGGAAGGCTGTCTCCAAGCAGAGGTTGGCCCACTGGTTAGTGGTTGCTATCGTCCGGGCTTATGAGTCCCAGGACATGCCTTGCCCACCTAGGTTGACGGCACACTCTACTAGGAGTGTTGCCACCTCCTGGGCTTGGCGCAAGGCACCTCGCTGACAGACATCTGTAGAGCTGCGGGCTGGGCGACACCTAACACGTTCGCCAGGTTTTATAGCCTCCGTGTTGAACCTGTTTCCTCCCGTGTACTCGCTACGGCCAGTAGCGCGAGGAATTAGGTATGTCGGCTTGCTACGCCATTCCCGCCCCATGGGCCGGATAAGTGCGTCTTTTTGCTCCGTTGGTCCCCCAACATACGGTTAATCTCGTGAGTTCCTCCATCACCCCTCCGGCACCAGGCGAGGCGGATCGCCCGGCGCCAGGTCTATTACCTCTCGTAGGAGTTGCTATTAGACTGGGTGGCCTTAACAGTGGTCCCTTCGGCGACCCATTTCTCCACGTTACAGCTACCCTCCGGGTGAGCTCCGTGTCTTCCCCTCGACAGAGTCGTTCTGTCGTCCTTGCTGAGTACGCTCCCCCCTCTCGGGCTGGGACTACCTCAAGGACTGCCGTATGTTTCACTACCCTACGGGTTAGTACATACGTGTATCCCAGTGCCTCCCTTCGGGCGGGCAGGGGCTCCGCAGCGTTCCCTTCTACAGGTTGGGCACGCTTCCCCAGTGTTATCCAAAATCCACTGAGCGGGTCTTGCGGAACAGCAGTGTGATTCTTCCTAGCTAGCTCCCGCCATATAAGGTAAGAAACTGCTATGCGGTGAGCTAAGCTGGGCGCTGGAAGGGGAGTTCCCGAATGAAAGGGAACGTCTCGGTTACGTATGGTAACCCTCGTTCCCTGAGGAGGGAACGGAGACGTCTCGTCCCGTCGCCATGTTTGCTGTACCTTCGCGGAGGACTGAACACCGTTCGGCTCCTCAGCGAAAAACGTTTGTTCATGCGTTTGCAGGCGGGTCGCGGAATGACTATATATATAATATTCATTGGCTCGTTTTAATTCACTCGAAGGCAATTGGTCTCCCTAGCATGATCCCGATTTGTTGGAAACCTCCTCAGGGAACGAGGGTTACCATACGTAACCGAGAATTGGGGTTCTTCTGAAATTCTTCTGAATTGGGGTATGAAGAAGCTCAGCCAAGTCAGAAATTGTGGTATGGGTGGTTCCTGTGAAAAAAGTGGATGCGCTGATGAGCAGGTTATTTTCTGCCATCCCTCTAATGTCAGGACATGAAGCCCAACTTCCAGGGTGATCATTCAAGCATGTCCAAAGAACTCAGATTTGGCTGCCATGGGTTATAATCCTTTTGTTTTCCACTGCTGAGCCACAGGTCTTGCATGTGTTGAACACTTCTAATAGTCTGGATTCATTCACAATTCACTTTCTTTCGTGGTCCGGTTCTTTTCCACAGCCAGAACCTGAACCTTTCACCTAGAAGGCGAAAAACTTGTGTTGGATAAAAGCATTTCCCCAAAGCCTCTGCTCATATCCAATGTTGCCGAATGTTCTTTATCATCCTGTGTGTGAAATAATTCACAATGTAGTTGCTGTGTAAATACATTTACATTTATTTCTTTATTAAACAATAAGCATTATCACACACAAAATAACAGTAGTACAGGCTCAAAAGAAAAGCCATTCAACTCACTTATGCCACATCTCCACTGGCTGTGTTGGGGACAGACAAATATGATGCCATGGCACCCTGGTCCTTGATATTAGAAATGTATAATAGTACACTCTAGTGATGGTAAATGTGTTTGGAAATTTATGAAAAGCTTTGACCATTGCGAGGCTTACCACTGATTGCTCCCATGAAAGAGGTTGTGCTATATATGTCCCAGTTAGTGAAGGCTTTGTGCAAGGTCTTACAGATGATGTCTCTGGACTAGAGAGAAGTAGGGTCAAGCAGGAGGACAGACCAGACTGGCTTGATCTGGATTCACTTCCTCTTTGGAGAGTTTTCTTTGGAGTTGACTGTGGCACTCCAGCTAATTGTGATTCGTTCAGGGGCACATCAGTAGCATCAGTTTCCTGAATAAGTAGGAAGAAATAATAAAGAAAATAATAGCTTTATTCAACTGCATAACACAGTAACATTTGCTATTTGTATGTATATCATTTAGTGTGATCATTCGGACAGTATTTTCCCAGAGAGGTCGTAGCCTGTGTGACCATCACACACCTCCCTCTCCCCATACTGCATCCTCTCACACACTTTATTCTCTCCAGCAAGTCCATTGTATTCTCATAGAAATTAGCACAACACAAATATAATTGAAGACATAGAAGCTAGTGAAATAATAAAAGTTATGCAAATAAGACTACAAAAACATGTAATACTGCACATCTCTCCTCAAGCAGTGTGTGCCCAAATGGAAGGATAAATAAAGTTTACATTACCTCCACAGTGGTTGCACCCATCTTCTTCCAGGGAATGGCATTTTTCATCAACCGGCCCGCTGTGTTGTGTCTGTGTAGTCATCCTTGTCAAAGTGTTCAGGGCAAATGTGGTAAACTTTAGTGCGTAGTACTTGTATGGGAGTTTGCACATCAAGTTGAAGTACAACTAGCCACAACTGCAGAATCTCGAGGTCATGGAAAGGAAGACGATGAACATTTAACTTCTTGTATTTTCGCATTCTGTTGCCACAATTCCTGACGGCACAAACGCGAACCATTTCTTCTTCACTTGTGAGCAACTCCGATCTTCACTCTTCACACACTACGCTCCTCCCACCTGCACACTGCTATTTACCTTTTTCCGGCTACATCTGAGTTCCCACGGGACTTCAGCGCGAGACTACAGCTAGCCGTCTAAAACACTATTAGGTGAATTTAAACAATGGCTAAGTTGCTAAACACATCTTGTTGTCATGTAAGGGGTCTGTTCATGTTGGACAGACATTTTAATTGCATTTTGTGTCAGTTAAGAGGCACAAAGACACTCTTTATGTATATGCCCCCATAACTGCCGTTTTAGCTGAGTGGGAGCTCTGGGCATTCGCTGTAGCAGCTCCATGTTGCAAGCACCAATCCGATTCAGTGTTTTTTTTTCTATAGACAGTACTCACAAAGGTATAACGATCAAGATTAACTTAAAAATTGCCCGGAGTTCTCCTTTAAGCGTGCAGGGCAACCACCCAGTAGAGCATTACAATAATCTAGTCTTGATGTCATTTTATGTTTTTTTTTTATTTGAAAAAACAAAACAAAAGGGACAATACATATTAAGGAACATTTTCACAAATGTAAATATGCCAGATTATAGCCATAGGCTAATTTCCATCTGCAGACCCCCAGGCAGGTTGATGTTACACACAAATTAATAAATACATACAGATACATTATACACAGGCTACATACAGAGAAACAAGGTGTAACGAAGAGGCAGAGTCGAGCGGATCCATTCGCAGTAACTTTTATTGACAGACAGCAACAGAGAGCAAACAGTGATTAGCAGTAGTGAAGGGCAAATCCAAACTCAGAGACGATACTAGGCTGGGGTCGGGGCAGGCAGCAGACAATAACTCGGAGAGCAGGCAAGGATCAGAAAACCAGGATAGACAATGGAACGTAGAATGCTCAGTAGTGTAGGCCGTAGCAGATACAAGACTCGCACTGGTGTAGTGAGTGGAAGTGGTTTATATGTGTGTGTGAATGAGATGCAGGTGTGTGTGTAATCAGCACAGTGCAGGTGTATGGTGTAATCAGTCCAGGGAGATGTATGATGGGAAATGTAGTTCAGTACTCGGGAGACTGAGATCTTTGATGACTAGGGAGAGGCGTCGAAGAGCGATCTATGACAGAGCCCCCCTCCTGCGAGCGGCTCCCGAAGCGAGGACCGGTGCGCCGACGAGGTCTCCCACGGGGTCTAGGAGCAGGTTTCTCTGGGTGGTTCTGGTGGAAAGTGGTGGTGAGAGCTGGATCCAGAATGTCTTGAGAAGTTACCCAGGATCTCTCCTCAGGACCAAACCCCTCCCAGTCAATGAGATACTGCAAAACCCTGCCTCTGGAATCGAGTATCTCCTTCACCTGGTAGGCCCCCTCGTCCTCGATGATGGGAGGAGAGTTCTCTGCTGTGGTCTCCTCCTGGTTCCCCTCTCTCCTCGGAGCAGCTGCAGGTTTAAGCAGAGACATGTGAAAGGTAGGGGAGATGCGGTAAGAGGGTGGTAAGGCTAACCGAAATTACACCGGAGTGATCTGTCTGAGGATCCTGAAGGGACCCACGAATCTGGGGTTTAACTTCTTACTGGGGAGTCGGAGGCGTAGATCTCTTGTGGAAAGCCAAACCCTCTGACCGGGCGCATACCTGGGACCCCCTCTCCTATGACGATCTGCCTGTTCTCTGACTCTGCGCACGGCACGTTGTAGGTGGACATGAGCGTTGTTTCAAGTCTCCTCGCTCCTCTGTAACCAGGCGTCGACAGTGGGGAGGTCAGTGGGCTCACCTGACCAAGGAAATAGTGGGGGCTGGAAACCTAATACACACTGGAAAGGCGTAAGACCAGTCGAGGGTTTGCGCAGGGAATTCTGAGCGTACTCAGCCCAGACGAGGAAGCGACTCCAATCCTGCTGGTTTTGGTGGCAGTAGGTGCGTAGAAAGCGCGTGAGCTCCTGATTCAACCTCTCCACCTGTCCATTAGCCTGTGGATGATAGCCAGAAGTCAAACTGACGTTGATGTTGAGTTGCCCACATAATGACCGCAAGAACCGGGAGGTGAATTGGGAATCTGACCTCTGTCAGAGATGATGTCCTCCGGTAAACCGTATAAGCGAAAGACATGTTGTAAAAGGACCTCCGCCGTCTGTAACGCTGTGGGTAACCCGACTAAGGGAATAAATCTGCAGGCCTTAGAAAAAGGGTCAACCACTGAGAGGATAGTAGTGTAACCTTGAGAGGGAGGTAGATCAGTAACAAAGTCGACTGCGATGTGGGACCATGGCCGCTGTGGTGTAGGGGTTGTAGCAGACCAGCTAGCTTGAGATGGGAGGATTTGACCATATTACATGTGGTACACTGCCGAACGATGAAGATCACGTCAGCTTGGAGCGAAGGCCACCAGAAGCGGCTGGAAACCAGATGTGTGGTCGCAGAAATCCCGGGATGTCCTGCACTGGGAGTGTTATGTACCCATTGTAGGAGTCGGGTGCGGAGGCATTGAGGCACAAAGGTGATGTTGGGTGGACACTCGGAAGGCGGCGGGTTCTCCCTCAGAGCAGAAGATATTTCGGTCATTATGTCCCACTGGACAGGAGCAACTATGAGAGACGAGGGTAGGATGGGTTCGGATGTTGGTGGAATAGTGGAGCTGTCAAACTGGCGGGACAGGGCGTCCGCTTTACCATTCTTGGAGCCAGGACGGTAGGTTATCTTGAAGTCGAATCTGGAGAAGAAAAGGGACCATCTGGCCTGTCTGGGATTTAAGCGTTTGGCGGACCTGATGTACTCCAGATTACGATGATCCGTTAGAACAGCGGTCCCCAACCTTTTTTGCGCCACGGACCGGTTTAATATCAGACCATATTTTCACGGACCGGCCTTTAAGTTGTGGTGGATAAATACAACAAAATAAAATGACACGACCGGCATAAAAACTGGGGTATATTTTAAATATAATAATAAACGTGAATTCAATGTGTAGGCCTACTCGCAACTTTATTAGCAGCGTCTTCGTAACATCGCGCCAACAACACAACATGAGTAACATCCTCTCTGCCCCCTAACGCTCTCTGGTCGCTATGGTAACATTTATAACAAATATAAAGGGCATGAAAAATACAACTCACTATAATGCTGAATCAGTGGGAGCCCTGAGCCTGTTTCTCTCTAACGAGACGGTCCCATCTAGGGCTAATGGGAGACAAGGACACCCGAAGTGTTTTGCTTATATCCAGTCTACTCTGTAGTTTGGTTTTGGTTGCTGTCACTGCCGAAAACCCCGCTTCACACAGATAGGATGTCGGAAATGGCAACAGGGTTTTCAGTGCTGTTGTGGCGATCTCAGGGTATTCTGCCATGACTTTTATCCAGAACACCGGCAGAGTTGTTGTCTCGAACATACTTTTAAGGCCGCCGTCACTTGCGATCTCCAGCAGTTGATCTTCTTCTTGCACAGACATGCTGGATTCACCTGGTTTGTTGACAAATGGGTCGCGAATCCATTCCTTGGCAGTTCGTGGGTCTTTTGTGGTTGGGAAGTAGCGCTCAAACTCCTATAAAAGCGAAGACAGGTGATCGTGCACCAGCTGGGAGAATGAAGGCTCGGGCTCAGTCTCTTTCAACATGTCAAATATACCTCTGTTCACGCGCCGTCCCCACAAATCAAGGTTGGCTTTAAATGCAGCTACTTTATCTGCCAACTTGAAGACTGTTGTCATTTTCCCCTGAAGTGACAGGTTGAGTTCATTGAGCAGGTTGAATATGTCGCATAAGTAAGTTTTACGACCCATTCCTCATCACTGAAATGTGCTGCCAGCTGTGACTTTTTTTCTAAGAGAAATCTCTGCAGCGGCTCTCGTAATTCAAACACTCTGGCCAGCGATCTCCCTCGGGATAACCATCTTATTTCTGTATAAAAGAGAAGGCGTCTGTGCTCCGCGTCCATCTCCTCACAAAGCTGCTCGAACAGACGCGAGTTAAGGGCGTGTGCTTTGATGTGGTTAATAACTTTAACAGCATCATTCAATACACCGTTAAGTTCCGGTGGCATTTTTCGGCTAGCCAGCATTTCCCTGTGAATGACACAATGTGTAGACTCCCATTCAGGTGCAACCTCTTTAATTCGAGCAGTTAAACCAGACAGCCATCCAGTCATGGCAGCAGCTCCGTCTGTGCATATGCCAACACAAAAAGACCATTTCAGTTTTCCCGATATATAGTCATCCATCGACTTGAATAGTTCTGCGGCTGTGGTTTTGGTTGGCAACGATAGTGCACATAACATATCCTCATGCACATCCTCCTGATAAAGATATCGCACATAAACAAGTAGTATTGCCTTGTTGTCAATATCTTAAGACTCGTCAACCTGGAGTGCGTACCACGGTGATGTATTTATCCTCTCCAACAATTGTGTTTCAATGTCATCTGCTATTTCGTCAATGCGCCGAGTGACGGTGCTAGCCGAAAGAGGCACCTGTGCTATCTTTTTATTCGCAGCGTGTCCTAGAAGTTCACGGCAAATGTCTTTTGTGGCGGGGAGGATCAATTCTTCACCAATAGTGAATGGTTTCTTAGCCTTAGCAATACGGTTAGCCACCAAGTATGATGCTCTCAGTGCACTCGCATTTATTGATGTGGTGGCCCTCAGTAATTGCTTCTGGCCTTCTTGATCAATTTTTTTTCTTTCAAAATACTCAAAAGGCTTGTGTTTTAATTCGGGGTGCTTGGTCTCCAAGTGGCGAAGCAGTTTTGAAGGCTTCATTGACTCATTAGAGAGCTGGTTGCCACATATTATGCAGAGCGGGCTTGGTGCGTGTAAATCACGATAATCCATATTTCAAGTAGGACTCCTGGTATTGTCTGTTAAATGCAGCTTTCTTTTTCTTGGAAGTTGTTGGATCTTCTTCTGTCTCCTCAATGGGCCGTTTCCCCTTCGCAAAGAAACTTTCCAGAGACGTTTGTTTTTTACTCATTTTGCTAGCTTGTGGGTTTATTTTTTAGAACGTATCACGTGACTGAGACAAGCGTTGCTATCAAAGGGTTGCTATGCACCAAGAGTGAGTCATAGACAGATGTAACGGAGAGATTTTATTATTTTAAAATGTATTATTTTTCAAAATAACACATCGTTCAGACTCAGATAATAAATAAAACCGTAATGAAAGATAATGAAAAAAATAATGTATGTTATTTATTCTTTCTGTGCGGCCCGGTATCAAATGACCCACGGACTGGTACCGGTCCACGGCCCAGGGGTTGGGGACCGTTGCGTTAGAACAGTGAAAGGCTGACGAGCTCCCTCCAGCCAGTGTCGCGACTCTTCTAGTGCCGCTTTCATAGCTAAGAGCTCCCTGTCGCCCACGTCGTAATTTCGCTCAGCCGAAGAGAGCTTGCGGGAATAGTAAGCACAGGGAAACATTTTTGCTGGGTCTCCATGCCGTTGAGATAGAATAGCACCGATGCCCGTGCTGGAAGCGCCAACTTCTACAAAGAATTCACGCTCGGGATCAGGATGATGGAGGATGGGAGCGGTGGTGAATCTCTCCTTTAATTGGTTGAAGGCAGATGAACTCTCGGGCGACCACCTTAATTGATGTCCCCCTCCCCGTAGAAGGGATGTGAGTGGAGCTGCGGTGATGATGAAGTTTCGGATGAACCGTCTGTAAAAATTAGCAAAGCCCTGGAAACATTGCAGCTCCTTAACGGTGGTGGGTTGTGGCCAGTTAACGACGGATCGACCCTTGCTGTCATCCATGGTAACTCTCTCTGCACTGATGATGTATCCCAAGAAGGAGATCTGAGTTTGATGAAACTCGCATTTCTGCACTTTGGCATACAGGTTGTTCTTGATGAGGCGTTGTTACAGCTCGCACATGCCGAACATGAGATTCAAGTGTGTCAGAGAAGATCAGGATGTCGTCGATGTATACTATTACCTTCTGGTTGAGCATGTCGCGAAAAATCTCGTTTACAAAGGCTTGGAACACTGACGGACTGTTGGAGAGGCCGAAAGGCATGACCCGATACTCATAGTGCCCTGTTGTTGTTGAGAAGGCGGTCCTCCACTCGTCACCTCTTCTAATACGGACCAGGTAAGCATTGCGTAGATCCAGCTTAGTGAAATATTTGGCGGTGCAGAGTTGTTCCAGGGCGACCGGGACCAGGGGTAAAGGATAGCAAAACTTGACCGTGATCTCGTTGAGGCTGCGATGATCAATGCAGGGTCGAAGTCCGCCGTCCTTCTTCTTTACGAAAAAGAAACCGGCTGAAGCAGGAGACGTGGAGGTGGTGATAAAGCCTTTGGCGAGTTGCTCATCAATATAAGCTTTCATAGCATCGGTCTCTGGTTGAGATAATGGACATACTCTACCCCTCGGGAGGGTGGCACCGGGGATTAAATCAATGGCACAGTCACTGGATCTGTGTGAAGGAAGTTGAGAAGCTCTGTTCTCGCTGAAAGCCAGGGAGAGATCATGATATACAGCGGGTACCCCTTGGAGATCAGGATTTTCAGAACAGTGGTTTAGCAGAGTGTTACCGTTGGAAGTATGTAAACACTTCTTCTGACAGGCATCGGACCACTGAATTATTTGCTTGTCGGACCACGAGATGGAAGGGTTGTGTTGTTCTAACCAGGGAAGACCCAGTATGAGGGGGTGGTGAGGTGAGTCGATGGTGAAAAATTGAATGATTTCAGTGTGCTGAGTGTCCGTGATTAACGTGATTTCTTGAGTGGTGAACTGAACTTTTCCAGAGCCTAGGGGGCGTCCGTCTATCGCTGCCACTGCCACCCGGGAGTCTCATGGAATGAGAGAGAGATTGTTAGATTTAGCAAAACTCAAATCAATAAAATTCCCTGCAGCTCCAGAATCAATTAAAGCACACGCTTTAATGACCCTCTCGTCAAAGTGGAGAGTGACGTCCAAAACAAGAGATTTAGAGATCTGAGAACTGTAACTCACCGCAGCGGGGTCTCGGGAAGTGGGTCTGTCCTCCTGTGGCCGGACTGAGCGCAGTATAGACATAAACGATTGCACATTCTTCTCTCTCTCTCTTCGGGGGTGAGACAAGTGAAACCGATCTGCATGGGCTCAGATTCCTGACTCGCGGAGGGAGATTCGACGACTCAGTGCCTAAGGGGTGCTCGTCGAGCTCGCATCAAGTTGTCCAGACGAATGGTTAACTCCATCAACTGACTGAGGGTTCTGCCCTCATCCCGGCATGCCAGTTCCCCCTGAAGATCAGGGTTGAGACCCTTGAGGTACAGTAATTTCAGTGGATCGTCACTCCAGCCTTTTTGTGCAGCGAGAGTGCGGAAGGTTAGGGTGTAATCTGCCGCAGAAGATCCTCCCTGACGTAGCAATAGTAGCAGCTCACTCGGCTCCTTTCCGCTGGCCAGGTGCTCAAAAACCTCTCTAAATTGGATGAGAAAATCATTATAGGAGGGAAAAGTGAGGTTTCCTCCTGACCAGAGCGCGGTTGCCCACTCCAGAGCTCTTCCAGTTAGAAGTGAACCCTCTTTTCTGCTATCTTTGAGATGATATTGTCACGATGTGGTGCGGGCTGAAGGAGACGAGCTTAAAATCAAACACTTTACTAAATATAATCAACACGGTACAGACAGGCAGGCAAGACGAGCGCACACACACTTTACGTATAACTAACTAAAGACAAAGGAGAGACTGAACTGAAGGAACTAAATACAGATACAAACGAGGTGAGGCCAGGTGACACAGATGATGATGACGATGGACAGGTGAGTAATGAAGGAGTGAGTTCAGGTGTGGAGACAAAGAGGATACTGGGAAGTGTAATGAAGACAAAGACAGTAGGTGCAGACGAAGACTGTGACATTACATCCCCTCTCCGGAAGGTGCAACCTCACACCAAAGAACATCAGTAGGGGTGGGAGGGTGGGCGTCCTGAAAGCTGACGAGGACGAGGTCCAGCCGGAGCAGGAAGCCTCCAGGACGGTGCAGGCTTAGCAGCTGACCAGGGCGGAGCAGGCTTAGCAGCTGACCAGGGCGGAGCAGGACACGCAGGCGGCCAGGGCGGAGCAGGCTGAGCAGGTGGCCAGAGCATAGCAGGATGCGCAGGCGGTCAAGGTGGAGCAGGATGCGCAGGCGGCCAGGGCGGAGCAGGACGCCCCGGCGGCCAGGGTGGAGACGCCCCTTCTGGTGACCATAGCGGTGGAGACCCTTCGGGTGACCATGGCGGTGAAGACCCTTTGGGTGGCCATGGCGGAGACGTCCCTTCGGGCTGCCGTGGGCCTTTGGACGGCCCCGGCGAGGACACATGGCCCCCCCCCAAAAAATACTTGGGGAGAGTGACCGGATTCGGGACAGGCTCAGGGACAGGCTGGGCAGATGGGACGTGGACAGTCACTGGCTGGGCAGACGGGACGTGGACAGTCACTGGCTGGGCAGACGGGACGTGGACAGTCACTGGCTGGGCAGACGGGACGTGGACAGTCACTGGGTGGGCAGACGGGACGTGGACAGTCACTGGCTGGGAAGACGGGACGTGGACAATCACTGGCTGGGCAGACGGGACGTGGACAGTCTCTGGCTGGGCAGATGGGACGTGGACAGTCTCTGGCTGGGCAGACGGGACGAGAACCGCATCTGGCTGGACGGTCTCTGGCTGGACGGTCTCTGGCTGTGCTGGACGGGACCAGCGGCGAAGGCACGTCAGGACTGGACGAGACCAGCGGCGAGGGCTGGTCTGGGCTGGCTAGGACCAGCGGCGAAGAAGGCTTTCAGCTGGGCAGGACCAGCGGCGAAGAAGGCTTTAAGCTGGGCAGGACCAGCGGCGAAGAAGGCTTTAAGCTGGGCAGGACCAGCGGCGAAGAGGACCTTGAGCTGGGCAGGACCAGCGGCGAAGAAGGCTTTGAGCTGGCAGGACCAGCGGTGAAGACGGCTCTGTGAAAAAGTCTATGAGCCAGTGAGGCTCTGTGCTGGGCAGGACCAGCGGTGAAGGCTCTGGCTCGGCAGGCGAGACCTGAAGCTCTGGCTCGGCAGGCGTGGTGGAGATGGCTGGAGATAGTGGTAGAGTTCCAGTTCGGGGATCGACGCTTTCCAGCTACCGGATAACGGTCTCCCTCCAGTTGAGTCCGGTGGTGTCTGGAAGGTCGATCCGCTGGTGAAAGGTGGCCCCGAGCTGGAATAAGGTACGCAACTTCTCGTCGTCAAGGGTGCTGTGGATTGCAATGCTGAGAAACCCCTTGATGAACGAGAGGAAGTGTTGGTAGTGATGTTACGTCTGACACAGACGCTCCGAAGCTTGCTTCAAACTCGAACGGTCCTTGCAATGAACCACTGCTTCGGAGCTTGTATCATTACGTCACAAGTCACGTGAAAATGACGTCTGAAGCAAACACACTGGTTCACTCCTGTAGTGAACCATCTGACTGCTTTGACAGCCCAATCCAGTGTTGACAGGTTTGAAACCTGGCGGCTGTATTTCTTATAAAAGTGAAGCCAAAACATGGCAACACCGTGGGTTGTAGTAATCGCTGTTTGGATTGGCGTTATTGTTGAAGAGAGTGGATTAAGTGAATTGTTTAAAAAAAAAGAAATCGCCTTTCACCAAAGACTGGAGAAAATAATATTTCTGAATAAAAACCATACCATTTAATGAAAACTTTATCTAAGCCTTCTACATGATGTACCCAAAGCACACCCTCTGCCACATGTTTTTTTGTATTATTATTATTAATTAGAGAACATATGAACATTGTTACATAAAAACATGTATCAAAGACAGAAACTTCAAAAACCCTCTGCTACATTATACAAGTACAACCAGTTACACAAGCACATCCTTTTCAACATACAAAAATATCAGTCCCACCAGTTAACAAGTTATAGAGTTCTGCTTCCCACAGCTAAACAAGATAAAGCTTTCACACATGATACTGCCTTCCAAAAAAAAAAAAAACCTATAGAAACCATTACAGAAATTCTATTGAATTTAATGGTTTTCATGGGATTTATAGTGGTCTCTTTGGGTCTCTATACTGATATGTGTTGGGTTCTATTGGTGGGGGCATTAAATCCTAATGGAATATGTCTATGTCTCAAACACACTACAAAAAAAATAAATATTCTATAGTGGTTTAAATGGTAAAAGCCAATGGTTCATATTGGTATTTTAATAGAAACCGTTAGTATTTCTGTGATGGTTTCCAACTTTTTTTAAGCTGGCCTGATCTTCTGTCCTTGTCTAAAGAAATAATTACACACACACATCATGCTTAATGTTTTATTATCAAGGTGAACACATGACATTCATCAGTATCTGTAAAATTCACCTACATTAATGAGTTTCACAGCACTAACACTGTTTCAGCTTTGATCGCCTCTGTAAACACGTAATAAACGGGCGTTAACATATAAGCCTACTTGCATTTTATGGTGGTCAGCTTTGTTGCATTACATTTACTTCACCAGGAGATGGTGCTGCAATTTCTATCTGAATGAAGCTTCGAGTAATGAACCATTTTAGACACAATTGTATCAGAAAGCAATAATGCTTCGAAACGCTTCATTTGGCCATCACTAAGTGTTGATTCTTCTCAGCCAGGACAATAATTTTGACCCCATCGTCCATCTTAGGGGATTCTTTAGTTTTGTCATGGTGTGGTGCGGGCTGAAGGAGACGAGGCTGAGTCCAAGGCTTTAAATCAAACACTTTACTAAATATAATCAACACGGTACAGACAGGCAGGCAAGACGAGCGCACACACACTTTACATATAATTAACTAAAGACAAAGGACAGACTGAACTGAAGGAACTAAATACAGATACAAACGAGGCGAGGACAGGTGACACAGATGATGATGACGATGGACAGGTGAGTAATGAGGGAGTGAGTTCAGGTGTGGAGACAAAGAGGATTCTGGGAAGTGTAGTGAAGACAAAGACAGAAGGTGCAGACGAAGACTGGGACAGATATGAAGTATGCTAATAGGTCGATAATTAGCAGGGTATAATTTATCACCCGATTTACATATTGGTATGACATTTGGCACCTTCCAACTCAAGGGGACAACTGCCTGCATGATTGATAAATTTTTACCAAGATACAGGATTTATAATGCTTCAGAAGATTGGTATCAAATCCAAACACATTCCTTGCTTTAGAACTTTTCAATTTAGAGATTATGTTTTCTACTTCATGGTCTGTAATTATTTGAATATTAAACTTTGAATTTTGAGTTAAGGCATCCATATAGGAGTCGGTGTTGCCAATATTTTGTTTTGATATGTGACAATATTGAGTCACAAGAGTTAGAAAACAGTTGTGCGATCTCATCAATGGTACTTTGGAAATAATCATTTAATTTAGTTGCTTGGCTGAGAGGCTCTGATACCAATTCATTAGCAAAATTGAGTTCAAGGTCTTTATCAGCAGTGTGCTTTCTTTTACCAAGGAGTTTGTTAATATTTTCCCAAATTAGCTTACAATTTCCTTTAAATTAGCTTAAAGTCACACAAAAGTTTGTGTGACTTTATTCCTTGCGGATACAACATTTAAAGGGGTCATGACATGTTTTTTTTTCTTTTGTTTTATTATGTTCCCTTAGGTGCAATTATAGTATTACTATAGTTTTTTGTACAAAAAAAAAAGAAAAAAAATGTAGTGATTTATGACCTTTTCACACCCTGTTTCTCACCTCTGATTCAAACAGTCTGTTTTTGAGGTGTTTCCCCTTTAAGAGTTGTATTAACGCCCACTGTTATGATTGGCTAACGTCAGTGCTGCTTATGCATAAATTATTAACGTTAATCATTTTGTATCATATGTAGACTACACAATGCTCCACCACGTGAAACTTCGGTCTTCCAATCTTTTACCATCGTGTCAATTCTCAATTGATTTTGATTCATATGCGCGAGGGAGGGAGAGAGAGAGAGAGAGAGAGAGAGAGAGAGAGAGAGAGACAGAGACAGTTTGAAGGCGCGGCCGGGTCGGTCGGTCGGTCGGTGCATCCGACTGCTTTCCCTGACGTCTGAATCGTTCGGCAGCGTATTCAAACACTCAAACAGGAACAGCACATCTGTGTGGCATCGCAGTCATCTTGTAAACAGACCCACTTGCTGCACGTCGACTGAACACGTGGGCGCGAGCCGCACGACAACAATGCGAAATGAGGCGTAGTTGTCTTGCGCTGGAGGCGGTCATATGCCTGGGTGATTCCACGGCGGAAGACGCGAGCCAGGACCAGACCAAGGACCTCCCCACCCCTCCCGGCCTTCGAGATCTCCACCCGGAACCGCTTCTCCCCTCTTCGCGAGTCGGAACGCGACGACGCCGTGATCATCGGCAGTTCCATCGTCCGTCATGTCCGCGCTACCTCGGCTAAAGGTAAGGTGCGCACTCACTGCTTTCCTGGTGCTCGTGTTCTCGATGTCGCTGCGCAGGTTCCCGAGATCCTGAACGGTGACGAGCGCGTCGGAGCTGTCGTGCTGCATGTGGGGACGAACGACATCAGCCTGCGGCAGACGGAGGTTCTGAAGGAGGACTACAGGAGCCTGATCGCGACGGTACGCAGCACATCGCCTGAAGCAACGATCGTCGTGTCTGGACCGCTTCCCACGTACCGACTAGGACAAGAAAGGTTCAGTAGATTATTTGCTCTAAATGAATGGTTAATGTCATGGTGTAATGAACAGAGACTGCTCTTTGTAAATAATTGGAATCTGTTCTGGGAGCGACCTAGGCTCTTCCGTGCTGATGGCCTTCACCCCAGCAGAGTTGGAGCGGCTGTGCTGTCGGACAACATCTCCAAGACGCTACACACCATATGACTAGTAAGTCAAAGTCCAAATCACAGTCTTTGCTGTCCCAACTTAATTGATATAAGCACCAATGTAGAACATTATATAGAAACTGTGTCTATTCCTCGTTTAGTAAGGCCAAATAATATATATAATGTAGGATCTAGGAAAAATTTAATTGTAATTAAACCAGAAAATCTCAATATCAGTGATAAACAATTTCTAAAGCTAGGTCTTCTAAACATTAGATCGCTCACACCTAAGGCGGTTATTGTAAATGAAATGGTCACAGATAATAGTTTCGATGTACTGTGCCTTACTGAAACCTGGCTTAAACCAAATGATTATTTCGGTCTAAATGAGTCTACTCCGCCAGGATACTGTTATAAGCATGAGCCCCGTCTGATTGGTCGTGGCGGCGGTGTTGCAACAATCTATAGAGATATTCTTAATGTTACTCAGAAAACAGGTCACAGGTTTAATTCGTTTGAGGTACTTGTGCTAAATGTTACACTATTAGATTTAAGAAAGAAATCCCTATTATCTCTAGCCTTGGCTACTGTATATAGACCTCCAGGGCCTTACGCCGATTTCCTAAAAGAGTTTGCAGACTTTCTATCAAATCTATTGGTCAATGTCGATAAAGCAATAATTGTTGGAGATTTTAACATACACGTAGATAACACAAATGATGCGTTAGGGACTGCGTTTACAGATTTATTAAACTCCTTCGGGGTCACGCAAAACGTCAGTGGTCCCACTCATCGCCTAAATCATACACTAGATTTAATCATATCATATGGAACCAATCCAACCGATATAGATATTGTACCGCAAAGCGATGATGTAACTGATCATTACATGGTAACTTGCATGTTACGTACTGCTGAAATTTGTCATGTTGCGCCACGTTATCGACCAGGCAGAACAATCCTTCCAAACACTATAGATAGATTCTCAAATAGCTTACCTGATCTATCTCAGCTGCTCAGTGAACCCAAACAAACAGAAGAACTAGAGGAAATGACTAGCAGTTTGAGCACCATTTTCTCTAGTACATTAGAAATTGTTGCACCAATTAGATTAAAAAAGGTTAGAGAGAAAACTAGAGCACCATGGTACAACAATGCTACGCATGCTATCAAGAGAGAAACTCGTAACTTAGAGCGTAAATGGAAACAAACAAATTTAGAGGTCTTTAGAATCGCGTGGAAAGACAGTATGTCACGTTACAAAAAGGCTCTTAAATCAGCCAGGGCTGAGCATCTCCGCAGACTAATAGAAAATAACCAAAATAATCCAAGGTTCTTATTTAACACCGTGGCCAGACTAACAAATAAACAGGCATCACCTGAGCAAAATATTCCGTTACAATGTAGTAGTAATGACTTTATGAATTTCTTCACTGAGAAAATAGAAAACATCAGAAACACAATTGTAAATATACAATCTATTATGGTGTCTTATGATTCAGCCTCAATTACCGCCCCTCAAGAACAACTACACCGCTTTACAACTATAGGACAGGAAGAGCTAAATAAACTTATTATTGCATCTAAACCAACAACTTGTTTATTAGATCCAATACCCACTAAATTACTTAAAGAAGTGTTACCTGTAGTGGAAGAGCCTCTTCTCAATATTATTAATTCATCTTTATTTTTAGGTCACGTTCCAAGAATATTCAAGCTGGCAGTAATAAAACCTCTTATTAAGAAACCACAATTAGATCCAAATAACCTAGCAAATTACAGACCCATTTCAAATCTTCCATTTATGTCTAAAATACTAGAAAAAGTTGTGTCCGCTCAATTGTGCTCTTTCTTGCAAGAAAATGATATCTATGAAAAATTTCAGTCAGGATTCAGACAGTATCATAGCACAGAAACTGCGCTAGTTAAAATTACAAATGATTTACTTTTAGCTTCTGACCAAGGCTGCATCTCAATACTTGTTCTACTGGATCTAAGCGCTGCATTTGATACTATAGATCATAAAATACTCCTGGATCGACTACAAAACTACACTGGTGTTCAGGGACAGGCATTAAGCTGGTTTAGATCGTACTTATCAGACCGTTACCACTTTGTCTGCTTAAATGGGGAAAAATCAAAGATAACGTCAGTAAACTATGGAGTACCACAAGGATCTGTGTTAGGCCCTCTACTATTCTCAATATATATGCTGCCACTTGGTAATATTATAAGAAAACATGGAATTAATTTTCACTGTTATGCTGATGACACTTAATTATATATTTCATCACGGCCAGATGAAACCACTAACTTATCTAACTTGACAGAATGTCTTAAAGATATAAAATACTGGATGACGTGTAATTTCCTGCTATTAAATTCTGATAAAACAGAGGTATTACTTATTGGTCCGAAAAACTACCCACAAAATCCCTTACAATACAACTTTAATTTAGAAGGATGCCCTGTTACTTTATCCACTACAGTAAAAGACCTGGGTGTCATACTTGACCGCAACTTGACTTTCGAAAATCATATTTCATATGTTACAAGAACAGCCTTTTTCCACCTTAGAAACATTGCTAAGCTACGTAACATGCTATCCGTTTCTGATGCAGAAAAGTTAGTTCATGCATTCATGACCTCGAGACTAGATTACTGTAATGCTTTATTAGCTGGTTGTCCTGTATCCTCAATAAACAAGCTACAGTTAGTCCAAAATGCAGCCGCTAGAGTTCTTACTAGATCAAGAAAATATGATCATATAACACCAATTTTATCATCTCTACATTGGTTACCTATTAAGTTCCGTATCAATTACAAGGTATTGCTACTGACCTATAAAGCCCTAAATGGTTTAGCTCCAGTCTATTTAACGGACCTTCTATCGCCCTACAATCCGTCGCGCTCTTTAAGATCACTAAATTCGAGGCTTCTGGTCATTCCAAGGATATCTAAGTCCACTAAAGGAGGGAGGGCGTTCTCACATTTAGCTCCTAAACTCTGGAATAGCCTTCCTGATATTGTTCGAGGCTCAGACTCGCTGTCCCAGTTTAAAACCAGATTAAAGACGCATCTCTTTAACCAAGCATTCACATAATGCTTACCTTTTATACCACTGCCGAATCAGATCGAATGCATTAATATTATGAACATCAGCTACGCTAATTATTTCTCATCTGCCTTTCTGCTGTTATCTCGGGACGCAAGTCCCGAGGTAAATAGCGTTCGTCAGCTCCAGTTTGTATCCAGCCTCTCACGGAGACTTCGGATGATCCAACACCTGTGATGAGACGACTAAACGCCTGTGGAGAGACGACTCGACGCCTGTGAAGAGACGACTCAACGCCGGCGATATGTTATGCCCTAAATTAATACATGATGAACTAACTGTATTTTCTATGTACATTTTTAATGCACTTTCTGTAAAGCTGCTTTGAAACAATGTGTATTGTGAAAAGCGCTATACAAATAAATTTGAATTGAATTGAATTGAATATGCAAACGACTGGTACGTCACTTCGTATCGTGACGTCACTAAGTTCAAAGGATCTAGCTGTATTTAGAGCTTGATTAAAGAAATGCTTCATTTATAATGGGGAGAACGTCTTAAGGTGATGATACACAGGGCAACTTTTTGAGCAATGTTGCTGGGCAATGTTGCCGTCAATGGGCAACCAGATGAGACACAGGGCCCACGACCGATCTAAATTATTCAGAAAGAAATGTATTGTCCATTTTCAATGAGAAAGTGGCCAAGCAATAATCGCTCCGCAAGATTGCCCAGCAACATTGCTCAAAAAGTTGCCCTGTGTATCATCACCTTTAAGCTATGAAACTTGCAGGAAGTTTTAATAGTACATAGATCTCTTATATACCAAAAGATCAAGGCAAAGTTGGTTTCTCATGTCATGACCCCTTTAATCGATCAGTAGTTAATACAAATTGTAATGATTTTTAAAGTAATTTGTCTCTGAGTGTTGTAAGGGGTCAAACATTTGTAAGGGTCAAATGTTAATTCATACCTGCCAACTTTTGAGTACAGCTTTGCGTGAGACTTCGGGGGGGGGGGGATGCTTTTGAAATGCTTTTTTGCTATCAGTGTGATAACTTTTTCTCTCAAACTTTTTTTTTTCTCTCAGATAATTTATTTTCTTGCATTTAATAAAGACACAACAATTCTAACTCCATACTAAACGTCCTCGCGCTGCGCCACGCAAAATGAATGGGTTTCACACTCTTTTACTGTCTATGGTAGCGCAGCGCCGCGCATTCCGCGTTCTGTCTGAAAGGCGCTTTGGAGGAACTACAAACACGACTAAAAAGTGTTTAAAAAAAACTACAAAACATGACATGCGCGACCGACGGTGAGAGATTTAGATAAAAGTTTGAGTGACTCAATTAAAAGTTTATTTAATTAAAGTTATCCGTGACCGTGTTATATTTCATCTACAATAACAATGTCGACTTTTATAAAGATCCGTTGGGCCATTGACTTTTAAATGCATAATTAACGTTATGCATATGAGGAGTTCTCTCCACATGAAAGACCCGCGAGTTACAGATCAACGTGCTTCTGCATTTCTCTCCGATACGGTAGGAAATTAAATAAAATGTGGAGGATTTTATCTTAGACAAGATGATAGACAGGCCAGTTTACTGTGACATGAGACAGACTGTAAAAAAAATATACAGGGGGGGGATTTTAAAGAGATTTAACCTGTGCGCGTGATGGACAGGAATCCTACTCTCAGTATTACGCAAGGTCTCTCTCTCGTGCCGTTCGCGCGCCCTACGCGGTTTGAAGCACAGTCTCTGTCTCGCATGCACGCTCGCTCTAGATTACGCCCGATTTGAACGAATTTGCGTATAACTATTCGATCCCGAGTGGCTCAACACGTAGATCTATAGATAAACTCATCTTTCAGGCATTTGACCGACCAGGTTGACACTTCAGCGTGAGAAATCAGGGGTGTGGCGTGTGCGCGTGTGAAACCATTCAAATGCGGGTGTCTCACGGCCAATGCGTGAGAGTTGGCAGCTATGTTAATTTCCAACAAGGTCCTTTGTTTCATAGACCGCTGGTCAGATATCTCTCTTCAACCAGTTTTTTCCAGCCTTACAGTGTCATAAGCTGTTTACACTCACTATTGATCCAAGGAAAGGAATAAACTCGTTTCTTTAAATTACCCACTTTTTTGAAACTGAGACATAACCCTTTTAATATAATAGTAGTATAGTAGATAACATTTATAAGTGTCATCACAAAATAATATACTAGACCAATGAAGAGTATTTAGAGCTGCAATTAAACATTGTTCTTGGCTCTTTGAAATAAATGTTTGTTTTATATTAATGTTTTTACTGACACTTCTCAATCGTTTTTTAATCAGCTTTCTGGAAAAGAATATGGCATTGTGGTCAGACAAGTATTTTGAGTATTTAAAAAATAAAATAAAAATTGACAACTTAAAGAAAAAAAACTGCCACTAGAGATAGAGTTGCTTCAAAAGAACTTCAGATTAAGTGCTAATACATTATTTCACAGAGTACTATTGCTGACCTTGCATAATATCTCTTATTGCAGGTAAAAGATGACTATCACTGGCTTTAATTTACAAAGAACAATTGAAATAAAACTCAAGGAACTAAGCATGTTTGTCTTGTCTTTTATTAATTAAATGTTTTTTTTTTTCTTCTGATGGTGGCAATGTTGTGTAATATGGCACATGTGATGTCACAGGCCCTGTCAGGTGCAACCCTCAGACTTTTCAGACACTTTAGTTAGCTAAAGTTCCCTTCATTGTGTGCCCTTGTCCTGGCTAGAGCAGCATTGTAACTGGTCTGGGGTTTGGGTCAGGGAATGGGGTCAGAAAACACCTGTTTGCCTTTGTGTATATAACACAGTGAGCTTGATATTTATATATTTTTTTCAATTTGATATAATATTAATAATCTGGAATATTAAGAATCGCTATAGTAACTTGCCTACACATTTACATTGTGATCCCCCTTTCGGTTCACAAAATCCCCTTCATTGAGGCCTTGATGAATTGATGAATTGGTGCCAGTCTATGGCACCAATCACATGCACCTGCATTGGCAAAAAAACAAAAAACAAAACTGCTATAGCCTACAACCTTGGGTTTTAAGTGGCTTGGAAATGCCACAAAAACCCCTAAAAACTGCTTGAGCGCCAGGTAAACTTTGCGAATGGCACAAGAGACAGCACTTATCAAGTTCTCCACATCTCTGCATGAAAGAGCCACTCGCAAAGAATCTCAGGACAATGCACACAGTTTGTGCTGTTGTTAAAGGCCAACTCCGACGAGTCGAACATTTAATGTGCGTTTCCAAAAAAGGAATGATGTAAACGACATCCTCACGAGTCATAAAAAAAATATCTCTCAAAAAGTACACTATCGCGCTGCGTTAGAAGACTTCCCGGATCAGCTCCGCTTATAAAGCCGCGATCTAATCCTGCTAACACGAAATAAGCCTGCTCGCGAGCAGGTTCAACCTTGCGCACCTGTTGCTATGACAGCAAGTCCAGGATGAGCGTCGAAGAACCAAACAATCCAAGATCATGTCAAATCGCCAACAATCAAATCCAGCTAACTGAGTTAGCGACGTACGAAGAACGGGCCCCTGGTCTATTAGAGTTTTAGAACGATTTGTTATTCTAGTGGGATCACTGATCATTTGGGTTAGTCCAAAATTATCTGTAATTTCTTTCAGTTTCTTTCTGTCACTTTTGTTGTCCCAATTTACATTTAAGTCTCCCATTGGAATAACTTAATTATTAAAGTCACAACAACTCAGAAGTGCTTTAAATGGATCATAAAAATCTACTTTTGCTGACGGCAGACGATAAAGACATAGAACAGTAAATTACATCTCTGCTGAGAGTGACACTTTAACTCCAACTAATGAAATAGTATTTCATTAGGTCAAATTATTTGTGTAAATTTTAAAGAGTCCTTCATATACAGTAACACCCCTACCCCCTTTCCTTGATGCCAATCCTTTCTAAAGACATTGTAGCCTTGTAATGATACCACTGCTGTAGCCCAGATAGCAATGGTGGTAAGCCCAGGAAACTGCTGCAACCCAGGTAGCAGAGGTTGAAATAGCCTCGGAAGCTGCTGTAGCCCAAGGTAGCAGAGGTGGAATTAACCCAGGAAGCTGCTGTAGCCCAGGTAGCAGAGGTAGTATTAACCCAGGAAGCTGCTGTAGCCCAGGTAGCAGAGGTGGTATTAACTCAGGAAGCTGCTGTAGCCCAAGGTAGCAGAGGTGGTATTAACCCAGGAAGCTGCTGTAGCCCAAGGTAGCAGAGGTGGTATTAACCCAGGAAGCTGCTGTAGCCCAAGGTAGCAGAGGTGGTATTAACCCAGGAAGCTGCTGTAGCCCAAGGTAGCAGAGGTGGTATTAACTCAGGAAGCTGCTGTTACCCAGGTAGCAGAGGTGGTATTAACCCAGGAAGCTGCTGTAGCCCAGGTAGCAGAGGTGGTATTAACTCAGGAAGCTGCTGTAGCCCAGGTAGCAAAGGTGGTATTAACCCAGGAAGCTGCTGTAGCCCAGGTAGCAGAGGTGGTATTAACCCAGGAAGCTGCTGTAACCCAGGTAGCAGAGCAGAGATGGTATTAACCCAGGAAGCTGCTGTAGCCCAGGTAGCAGAGGTGGTATTAACCCAGGAAGCTGCTGTAGCCCAGGTAGCAGAGGTGGTATTAACCCAGGAAGCTGCTGTAGCCCAGGTAGCAGAGGTGGTATTAACTCAGGAAGCTGCTGTAGCCCAAGGTAGCAGAGGTGGTATTAACTCAGGAAGCTGCTGTAGCCCAGGTAGCAGAGGTGGTATTAACCCAGGAAGCTGCTGTAGCCCAGGTAGCAGAGGTGGTATTAACTCAGGAAGCTGCTGTAGCCCAGGTAGCAGAGGTGGTATTAACCCAGGAAGCTGCTGTAGCCCAGGTAGCAGAGGTGGTATTAACTCAGGAAGCTGCTGTAGTCCAGGTAGCAGAGGTGGTATTAACCCAGGAAGCTGCTGTAGCCCAGGTAGCAGAGGTGGTATTAACCCAGGAAGCTGCTGTAGCCCAGGTAGCAGAGGTGGTATTAACCCAGGAAGCTGCTGTATCCCAGGTTGCAGTGGTGGTATTAACCCAGGAAGCTGCTGTATCCCAGGTTGCAGTGGTGGTATTAGCCCAGGTAACTGCTGTAACCCAGGTAGCAGTGGTGGTATTAGCCCCGAGAGCTGCTGTAGCCCAGGTAGCAGAGGTGGAATTAGCCCAGGAATCTGCTGTAGCCCAGGTAGCAGAGGTGGTGTTAGCCCAGGGAACAGCTGTAGCTGTAACACAGGACTTAAAACAGGTCCTGGATTTTGCTCAACATCACCAGCCAGAAGTATTATCATCAAAAGATTCACAACCCCAGGGAATGATCTAGATGCTGTTTGATCAAGTTGACCTGGGGGCGGCCTAGCATGTCCACACTCCAGGATTCTTGCATACAGAAGATGTTGGCTCATCTTTGCTGGATAGAGAGTTAAGTTATCCATTTCCTTGGACATGTTAAACTCAAGAGGAGGTAGAAGGACAGGAGAAGACCAGACAAGCATGGCAAAATCCAAGGGTTTTTGATATATTTTTGTGGCAAACACACAGAACCTGCCAAACACTGTGGCTGCACCCTTGCAGCCATCTTGGATTCTAGTCTCATATCTGAATCTCATGAACTCATGTCATGAACACATGAACTAATTATCTTATCAATAAGAGCATATGGCGTAATTTATATATATTTTTAAGATGAAACCATGCGGTTTTACAAATACTAGACATGTGACTTTCAAATGAAAGATTGGCATCAAAGAGCACACCCAGGTTCCAAACCGACGACAAAGACTTAGATTACTGTTTTTATGAACTTGCTGTTCTGAAAGCAGATATTCTATAGAATTCTACAGATATTCTATAGAATTATCAAGAATCTTTCCCGACAGAGTTTTATAATGAACCCAATTTGTTTTATTGTATTATTGTCACAAACTAAAATATCAATCACAAGAAGGCTTGTGAATATCATATTGCATTAGGCTGTGGTTTTATTAAATGAGTAAAAAGTACAACACGCTGCATGTTTCAGAGTAAAGCGTGGCACTGTTTTCTCATGAACAGCTCATGATTCATGATGTTTGCATCTCAGAGCAGCTCAGTTCACAGTGAAGTGAAATCTGTGTCTTCATATGTGAGTTTAACATGCATTTTGGAATGCAGTGTGCACCTCTTCTAGTCATGCTTTATTTTCCGATTCACACAATTTCCAACATTTTTGTGGACAGATGATTGCAGCATTTTACTAGATTTGTAATGACACTTTTAAACCTGTTTTCAACTGTCGCTTTCCGTCAAAACAATTGATAGTAATGATGTCTTCCAAAATGTAATGAGTGATTTGCCCAAGTGGAGCGCCAATGTCCTCTACTCCTTTGACTGTGTCATGTGCAAATTGATACTACAGTCTGTGCTATGTCTAACTGTAGAGTTGACACCCTTCAAACTCCAGTCCTCGCTATAGGTGACTTGAGTGATGACGTTCCTCAAGCTACAGTATGTGCCATGTCTGACTGTAGTGTTGACATCCCTCAAGCTCCATTCCATGCCACATCCAAATGTAGAGTAAAAAATCGCTCAAGGTAGAGGCTGTGCTGCCTCCGACTGTAGCGTCTAAGCCCCCCAAGTTTGAGTTTGTGCCACATCAGATTGTAGAGTTGGCATGCCCCAAGCTCCAGTCTGTGTTGTAGCTTACTGTAGTGTCAACGTCTTTCAAGTTCAAGTCCATGCTATTGACTGCAGAGTCAATATCCCACAATTTCATGTCAGGTCCACGTCAGAGTGTGGGGTTGACATCCCCTAAGCTCTAGTCTATGCCGCATCTGGCTGTAGTGTCCATGTCCCTTTAGATCCAGCCAGAGATTACATTCCCCAACCCTTCAGTCACTCTGACAGAGGACACTGTGAAACCTCATTTGAGACTCCAGGTGTCAGTGTTGGTTGCAGCAGAGATGAAGCAGGATCTAAGTGCAGCAATCTTTATTTAGAAATAGACTCAATTCCATGCGCTGTAATACATCCAAGAGATGGGAGGGAGGCCACCCTTGAGGCTGATAAAGGGCGGCTTCAACAGAACAAGAAGCCTCCAGGGCCGTGCTGGCTGTTCAGGGGGCCAGGTTTGGCCTCCTTGGCCTTGACCCAGGAGCTTTGCTTGACCACTATGGCCTGGGACGGATTCAGGAAATCCACTAACTGGAACTGTCTCTGGAATTTATTTCACTGGAACGGACTCGGTGGAACTGGGTTGGGCAAAATGGGCAATGCAAGACTTTGGTTGGGGTCTGGTGGTTGATACTGACTTGGTGTTGAGTGACGAGTCGCCTCAAAGAGGACTGAGTACTGGAGAAAATCTGCTCTTTAGTCTCGCTTTCCTCCACCTTACAGATCTCACCGACATTATAACGAGATCCACGTATCCACAACACCCAGTCTAGGTACATCTTTAGGGAGAGTGTTGAGGAGTAGAGATTGCCTACCGGTATCAATTGCGTAATGTGGCTGTCCAATCAATTCCAGAATAAATTCATCAGGCCCAGGATGTTAGATGGAAATATTCTACAAATTCCTCTACATATACTTCAATGTCACCGCCATGCGGACAGATGGAGCACAAAGTGTTTTCTGCTGAATTTATATTCACTGCTGCTAGATCCCTTTAAAAGGTCAGTTCTTCCGTCAGTGTTGGTTGCAGCAGAGATGAAGCAGGATTTTAAAAAAGTCGTCAAAGTTTATTTATATAGCACTTTTTTAAAACACCTGTTGTTTTTGTGCTCCACAACAGGTGTTTAACAAAGTGCTGTACACATATATCCTTTATCAATAATGCAAACAACCAACATACAATCAGTTACAAATGATATCTTGGAATTGTGATTGACCATAAGCTTAAATGGGATCTGTGGTCTGACCTCATCAGTACAGACACAACAAAGAATGTATTTTTTAAAAGAAACTGTCATCCTTTAATGTTCACAACAAAATGCTGCAGATGTTCTATTGTTCTTTTATTGAAAGCGTTTTGGCTTTCTGCATCACCTGCTGGTTTGGTAATGCTACTGAGGCACAGAAGAAGTCTGTAAGAAAAACAGTAACAACAGCTAGTAAACTATTAGGAATCAAGTTACCAAGTGTGGAATGCATTTACAGAGAAAGAGTAATGAACAAGGCAAAAACCATTGTGGGAGACAAGAGGCACCCCCTTGAACTGCTGCCTTCTGGGTGACGATATTGCCTCCCTCTGTTTACCAAAAACAGATCAAAATCTTCATTTGTGCCTCAAGCAATTAAGTTTTTAAACATGTAATTTAATTGGTAGGATACTCAGCTGGTCTGGTATGCCTAATTTAATCGGTAGTAAAGTGTGGGGTATGGGGAAATGTGTTAAGTGTATTAGTATGTGTCTTTGTATGTTTAAAGGTTCTCTTTTGGTGTATGATGCATGATGCATGTTGAAATGCCTACTTGATTGCCATGCAAACAAATTTTCCTTACGGGGAAAATAAGTGTACTTTACTTACTTAACATGACTAAAAATAAAAGGAGTAAAAGACAATAAAACAATCAAATAAAACGGACATTTAAGTGCAGTAGTCTTTATTAAGTTGGCTTGAGAAAGCCAACTTACTGAAATCCTATTTAAACTTATTATTATTATTATTATTCTTCTGACTCTAAAATTTAAACTCTAACTCGTCCTAGAGCTTTAACTCTACAAACTCCAAACTCGGGTCAGACCTTCAAACTGTTCTGACTTAGTGTGCTATATCTTTTCAGACTGATTTGACTTTCAGATTTCTTAAAAATTAATATTAAAAATCATAAAAATCCCATTGACTTTCATTGTAACAGTTCAAAATGAGCCAAGACTACGGTGGCCCAGTAGTCTACACCAAATAAACTCAAATCTAAATTCCCTAAAGCCTTGGACTCAATTAAACTCCCATTCTATATGTACTTATGAACTCTATCTATCTATCTATCTATCTATCTATCTATCTATCTATCTATCTATCTATCTATCTATCTATCTATCTATCTCTTTCTAACTTATCTATCTATCTATCTATCTATCTATCTATCTATCTATCTATCTATCTGATCTTTCTTCCTTTCTAACTAATCTATCTTTCTTCCTTTCTAACTAATCTATCTTTCTTTCTTTCTAACTAATCTCTTTATTTCTAAACTAATCTATCTTTCTTTCTTTCTAACTAATCTTTCTTTCTAACTAATATTTCCTTCTAACTAATCTATCTTTCTTTCTTTCTAACTAATCTATCTATGTTTCTTTCTAACTAATCTATCTATCTTTCTTTCTAACTAATCTATCTATCTTTCTTTCTAACTAATCTCTTTCTTTCTAACTAATCTCTTTCTTTCTTTCTAACTAATCTCTTTCTTTCTAACTAATCTATCTTTTTTTCTTTCTAACTAATCTATCTTTCTTTCTTTCTAACTAATCTATCTTTCTTTCTTTCTAACTAATCTATCTTTCTTTCTTTCTAACTAATCTATCTTTCTTTCTAACTAATCTATCTTTCTTTCTTATCTATCTATCTATCTATCTATCTATCTATCTATCTATCTATCTATCTATCTATCTATCTATCTTTCTTTCTTTCTAACTAATCTATCTATATATCTTTATTTCTAACTAATCTATCTTTCTTTCTTATCTATCTATCTATCTATCTATCTATCTATCTATCTATCTATCTATCTATCTATCTATCTATCTATCTATCTATCTATCTATCTATCTTTCTTTCTTTCTTTCTTTCTTTCTTTCTAACTAATCTATCTTTCTTTATTTCTTTCAAACTAATCTATCTTTCTTTCTTTCTAACTAATCTATCTTTCTTTCTTTCTAACTAATATTTCCTTCTAACTAATCTATCTTTCTTTCTTTCTAACTAATCTATCTATGTTTCTTTCTAACTAATCTCTTTCTTTCTAACTAATCTATCTATCTTTCTTTCTAACTAATCTATCTTTCTTTATTTCTTTCAAACTAATCTATCTTTTTTCTTTCTAACTAATCTATCTTTCTTTCTTTCTAACTAATCTATCTTTCTTTCTTTCTAACTAATCTATCTTTATTTCTTTATTTCTTTATAACTAATCTATCTTTTTTTCTTTCTAACTAATCTATCTTTCTTTATTTCTTTCAAACTAATCTATCTTTATTTCTTTATTTCTTTCTAACTAATCTATCTATGTTTCTTTCTAACTAATCTATCTTTCTTTCTAACTAATCTATCTATGTTTCTTTCTAAATAATCTATCTATCTTTCTTTCTAACTAATCTCTTTCTTTCTAACTAATCTATCTATCTTTCTTTCTAACTAATCTCTTTCTTTCTAACTAATCTCTTTCTTTCTTTCTAACTAATCTCTTTCTTTCTAACTAATCTATCTTTCTTTCTTTCTAACTACTCTATCTTTCTTTCATTCTAACTAATCTATCTTTCTTTCTAACTAATCTATCTATCTTTCTTTCTAACTAATCTATCTTTCTTTCTTTCTTTCTTGCTAATCTTTTTTCTTTCTTTCTTTCTTACTAATCTATCTTTCTTTCTTTCTTACTAATCTTTTTCTTTCTTTCTTTCTTACTAATCTATCTTTCTTTCTTTCTTACTAATCTATCTTTCTTTCATTCTTACTAATCTTTTTTTCTTTCTTTCTTTCTTACTAATCTATCTTTCTTTCTTTCTTACTAATCTATCTTTCTTTCATTCTTACTAATCTTTTTTTCTTTCTTTCTGTCTTACTAATCTATCTTTCTTTCTTTCTTACTAATCTTTTTTTCTATCTTTCTTTCTTACTAATCTATCTTTCTTTCTTACTAATCTTTTTTTCTTTCTTTCTTTCTAACTAATCTATCTTTCTTTCTTTCTTACTAATCTTGTTTTCTTTCTTTCTTTCTTACTAATCTTTTTTTCTTTCTTTCTTACTAATCTTTTTTCTTTCTTTCTTTCTAACTAATCTATCTTTCTTTCTTACTAATCTATCTTTCTTTCTTTCTTACTAATCTTTTTTTTCTTTCTTTCTAACTAATCTATCTTTCTTTCTTTCTTGCTAATCTTTTTTTCTTTCTTTCTTTCTTACTAATCTATCTTTCTTTCTTTCTAATCTTTTTTCTTTCTTTCTTACTAATCTATCTTTCTTTCTTACTAATCTTTTTTTCTTTCTTTCTTACTAATCTTTTTTCTTTCTTTCTAACTAATCTATCTTTCTTTCTTACTAATCTTTTTTTCTTTCTTTCTTTCTTTCTTACTAATCTTTTTTTCTTTCTTTCTTTCTTTCTAACTAATCTTTTTTTTCTTTCTTTCTAACTAATCTATCTTTCTTTCTTTCTTTCTTGCTAATCTTTTTTCTTTCTTTCTTTCTTACTAATCTATCCTTCTTTCTTTCTTACTAATCTTTTTTTCTTTCTTTCTTACTAATCTATCTTTCTTTCTTTCTTACTAATCTTTTTTTCTTTCTTTCTTACTAATCTTTTTTCTTTCTTTCTAACTAATCTATCTTTCTTTCTTACTAATCTTTTTTTCTTTCTTTCTTTCTTTCTTACTAATCTTTTTTTTCTTTCTTTCTAACTAATCTATCTTTCTTTCTTTCTTTCTTGCTAATCTTTTTTCTTTCTTTCTTACTAATCTTTTTTCTTTCTTTCTTTTTAACTAATCTATCTTTCTTTCTTACTAATCTTTTTTTCTTTCTTTCTTTCTTACTAATCTTTTTTTTCTTTCTTTCTAACTAATCTATCTTTCTTTCTTTCTTGCTAATCTTTTTTTCTTTCTTTCTTTCTTACTAATCTATCTTTCTTTCTTACTAATCTTTTTTTCTTTCTTTCTTACTAATCTTTTTTTCTTTCTTTCTTTCTTTCTTACTAATCTTTTTTTTCTTTCTTTCTAACTAATCTATCTTTCTTTCTTTCTTTCTTGCTAATCTTTTTTTCTTTCTTTCTTTCTAACTAATCTATCTTTCTTTCTTTCTTACTAATCTTTTTTTCTTTCTTTCTTACTAATCTTTTTTCTTTCTTTCTAACTAATCTATCTTTCTTTCTTACTAATCTTTTTTTCTTTCTTTCTTTCTTACTAATCTTTTTTTTCTTTCTTTCTAACTAATCTATCTTTCTTTCTTACTAATCTTTTTTTCTTTCTTTCTTTCTTTCTTACTAATCTTTTTTTTCTTTCTTTCTAACTAATCTATCTTTCTTTCTTTCTTTCTTGCTAATCTTTTTTTCTTTCTTTCTTTCTTACTAATCTATCTTTCTTTCTTTCTTACTAATCTTTTTTTCTTTCTTTCTTACTAATCTTTTTTCTTTCTTTCTTTCTAACTAATCTATCTTTCTTTCTTACTAATCTTTCTTTCTTTCTTACTAATCTTTTTTCTTTCTTTCTAACTAATCTATCTTTCTTTCTTTCTTACTAATCTTTTTCTTTCTTTCTTTCTTACTAATCTATCTTTCTTTCTTACTAATCTATCTTTCTTTCTTTCTAACTAATCTATCTTTCTTTCTTTCTTACTAATCTATCTTTCTTTCTTACTAATCTTTTTTCTCTCTGTCTAACTAATCTATCTATCTTTCTTACTAATCAATCTTTCTCTTACTAATCTATCTTTTTTTCTTTCTTACTAATCTATCTTTCTTTCCTTCTTTCTTTCTAACTAATCTATCTTTCTTTCTTACTAATCTTTTTTTATTTTTTTATTTCTAACTAATCTATCTTTCTTTCTCTTTCTTACTAATCTATCTTTCTTTCTTTCTTACTATTTTTTTCTTTCTTTCTTTCTTACTAATCTATCTTTCTTTCTTTCTTACTAATCTATCTTTCTTTCTTTCTAACTAATCTATCTTTCTTTCTTACTAATCTTTTTTTATTTTTTTATTTCTAACTAATCTATCTTTCTTTCTTTCTTTCTTTCTAACTAATCTATCTTTCTTTCTTTCTTACTAATCTTTTTTTTATCTTTCTTTCTAACTAATCTATCTTTCTTTCTTTCTTACTGAACTATAAACTAATTAAACTTTAAACTAATTTAAACTTTAAACTTCTTCAAACTTATTGGTCCAAACTTTCACAAGCCAACTTAAAGTTTGTCTCGACGAACTTTTTCTAGTTTAGAAATTAAACTCATTCATCATCACAAAACAGAATCTAAGGAACAAAAAACAAGATCACAAACCAACCAACTAAACACGATAAAACTGGAGGAGGATTATCTTGGCAATAGAGAACTGCTCACTAACACAGATTTAATCAGATTTGAGAATTTTTTTTACAGAGAAATTGGCCTTTTGTGTACATAGAAAAATCCTTAGATCTTTGAGTTCAGCTCATGAAAAATGGGGGCAAAACAAAAGTGTTGCGTTTATAATTTTGGTCAGTATATGTAAGAAAATATTTACCAAGTGGATATAAAGTGCCTAACTGCCACCATTCTGTTAAGATTTGTTCATGGACTTTCAGTTTGTTTTCATTTGTCATGTGTTTAATTGTTCTGACTCCCAACAATCGCCTGTCTCCATAGTTACCATGATTATTAGTTAAAATGTGTCAGCTGTGTTTAAGTAATTATCCTTTTTTGTGTTCACTACTTAAGTTGTTCCCTCTCCTGCACTCATTGTCCGGTCTCTGTTATACTAATGTATTTGCACTACCTGTTTTTCACTGTGACACTAACTGGTAAATCATAATGGTGGGCAGATTAAGGCTTTGTGGAACACTGAGCCTCCCCTTTTTTTTAAAAGAAGAAGCAGTGTTTAAACACCTCATTCATTCTTTCTGTACATTTATTCTTTGATGTTTTTACTGCTGGTTTTAAAAGACAGATATTACCATCAGAATCTGTTGGGACCAATAAAAAAAGTAAAATAAATAGTCCCATTGGAATTATAAGGTTCTCTGTGTGTGCGTGTGTATGTGTGAGAAAGTGTGTGTGTATGTGTATGTGTGAGAATGTGTGCGTGTGTGTGTGTACGTGTGTGTGTGCAGGTGTGTATGTGTGAGAAAGTGTGTGTGAGAGAGAGAGAGAGAGAGAGAGAGAGAGAGAGAGAGAGAGAGAGAGAGAGAGAGAGAGAGAGTGAGTGTGTGTGTGTGTGTGTGTGCAGGTGTGTGAGAAAGTGTGTGTGTACGTGTGTGAGAGAGTGTATGTGTGTGTGTGAGAGAGAGAGAGAGAGAGAGAGAGAGAGAGAGAGAGAGAGAGAGAGAGAGAGAGAGAGAGAGAGAGAGAGTGAGTGTGTGTGTGTGTGTGTGTGTGTGTGTGCAGGTGTGTATGTGTGAGAAAGTGTGTGTGTGTACGTGTGTGAGAGAGAGAGTGTATGTGTGTGATAAAAAAATGAGTCTGACATTTTTTGTGATTATATAGTCAGTGAATCATTTTTCAATGATTATTCAACTTTATGAATTAATTTGCATGCATTTGAAGCATGTCGGTTTTCTTGTAGTTTTTAAAGTCTTAAAATGTCTTAATTTTTTACAATATTAAGCTTTAAAGGTCAAATAGTTAACAATTTAACTGATGGGGTCTTAATTACAACAATAAACGTTAGCATGTTATTTCAGCCATACTGTTGTCTAGAGAGAAAGCCCTTTTCCCTGGCCCACTTTAGCTGGAGTAAAGTCCTGCTCAGATGTATTACAGTAGCTGCTTTCTGTCTAAACAAAAGAAAGATTAAAGTATCAATTTCTCCAATAATGTGTTTGATTGCCCACCAAATTGGTACCAAAAATTAAGATTCTGCACTGGACAAAATATTTAGACTTACCTTGCTTAATTTGAAATGTCCTAAATACATGGAAGTGCTAAAAAATATGAAATAAATGTCATAGAAAGGATAACATTTTACTTTCTAACACGTTGAGACATTGTTACAACATTAATTGTATATTTAATGTTCAAATTATGTTTTGGCAGATAGAACCTTATAATTCTAAGCGAAAAGTTTTTTTTTTTTAGAATTAGAAGGTTTTATCTGCATTTGACCCGTTCCAAAAATCCCCATGTACAAATTTGAGAGGATTTTGATATTGTATATTTAGAATACATTTAGGGTCCCTGTTGTAACACTAACGTCAAGGGTCACATAAATGAGGAGGGATCAATCACCATTTACCAACAGTTATATTTCCCTTAAGTACAGTAGGCCTATACAATTTATGGCCATACAAAAAGCAAAACCTTATAAATGTGCATCCCATCAAAGTCCAGAGTTACCACCATTGTCCTTGGTCCATCACATCATTGTAGGTGTTTAAGATGTTAGAAGAACATCATCCAGGTTTGTTCACCAAGGGTTAATCCAAGGAAAAAGTGTATTTTCCTTCAGGAGTTTGGATATACTTCCACGTTGAAGATAGGGCTGGGCGATAAAACGATAACGATATGTATCGCGATAGACACGTGATCGATATCAATAAAAAATGTGTTCGATAAAACGTTCGATATTTTTTTCTTCGTTGGAAGAAACCACAGGTTGCGAAGCCAGTTTGGTTGCATTAACAACGGCACTCGCTCTCTGGTAACCTAGCAACGTAGGGAGTGACACGCTAACAGGCAATCATGTAACGTGTCAGTTTGGTTGCGTCATATCATTGTCGCGTGCTGCTGGGTTCCTCTTCAGTAACCGGCGATTGATAAGCAGAAAATGAGTGCCCTTCATCATGCAGGCTAGAATTGCGAAACATTATTAGATAATTCGCTCTATTCGTGTTTGATGTGAACACAGCATAATGAACAGGCTGCGATGTTAAGATTGCAATGCTGGAGTGTGTGTGTGTGTGTGTGTGTGTGTGTGTGTGTGTGTGTGTGTGTGTGTGTGTGCGCGCGAGAGAGAGAGAGGCACGAGAGAGAGAGAGAGACACGCGGGCGCGATCGAACAGTGGAGACATAAAAACATACTCCGTCATTTTGTTAATACAGGACATCATTCCGTCTGCAAAGTGTTTACTTATATTTGTGTAGACTTCTACTCGCAATAAAACACAACATTGTGCTTTTGTCACACTGCATTTCTTGTCAAACTGTAACCTACAACTGTCACACACCGTTTTAAAAGCAAACCATATTTATCCAACCCCTTTTTAAAAGTCTGTGTGTTCCATCTTCAGAAGTGTGTCATTTGCATATTAAAATCACCAACAAAATTAAGCAGGGGGCACGTACGATCACAAACCCTCACCACCAACGTCCCGCCGCGCCACTGTCACCTTTTTTACTCTGAGGAGTTTGCAGGTCTGATTGTGAATTTAGACTTATGTTTACATTTTAATTATTTGAGTTTTCCATGGTTGTGTTGACATTTCTGTCTTGGGATTGTAATCAGAGGAAGGTTAAGTTTAAAATAAAAATGTTTAAATGTAATATATTTTTTCTCCTGGTCCTTATTTTAAATGGGTCATAAAAAAATCAATAATTATCGATATCGTGATACAGTTTTCAGCCATATCGCCCAGCCCTAGTTGAAGATAACACCAAGAACTTGAACTAGTCGAGAAACCCTCAAAATCAAGCAGATACCCAAACCCTATTGAGATGTTGAACACAAATGTTCCTCAACAGGGTTTTCCTAATGACAGCATGGCAAGAGCATGTGCTCTCAGCTAACAGGGGTGCTTCTCATTTCTTATTTGTGCATCCTCGTTTCCTTTCCTCGCTTCCTTTCCTCGCGTCTCAGCTCCACCCCCTGTAGGACGCGAGGGAAGGCTGCAAGGAAAGAAAAGGAGGACGGAGGAATCGAATTAAAGCTTTTTTATACATTGGAATACTCGACCACTCGAGCGTCACTCCACAGCGTCATCAGCAGCGCTCAAAGGATCTGCCCATATGTTGTTAAAGTTTGGTTATTTAAGAAATTCATAATAAATAATAATAATAAAGCAAGATACCCTGTTAAAATATGTGAGTTGTGTGGTTTATTTAAACTGCAAATGTAAAGTATAAATTAATTTGATTGTGACTGATGTAAAGGGGGAGGAGGAATTTATACGTGCGTCACGTTAAGTCGATATACACTTCCCGCTCATCGCTCCTCAGGAAGCCTCCTCACTCCTCGATCCTCACCGCCTCTGTGTGCAAATTGGAGAATTGAGATGTCCTTCAAGATGGCTGAGCTCGATTGGTTTCCGGGTCATAGGATGGAGGACGGAGGAGCGAGGAGACGAGGAGAGATATTGAGAAGCACCCCAGGTATGCCTAACTCACACTTCCCTCTTCCTTTTACTCTCTGGTCTAGAGAGATCTCCCGGATAATGGCTTCCCAGTGCCCTCTAATGGCTGGGAGTGAAATGGCAACTTGCATTCAACATAGGAGACAGATAACAGTTTACTAGAACTGTTACACTGTTATTTTCATGTTTGAAAGAAACTTGTTCCCCTTAATACATTTTCCTATATGGAATGCAAAAACTTTGAAGCTCAATATCTCAAAACTGCTCAGAATGCAGATAGAACCTTATAATTCCAAGGGGACGAAATGGAAATGTCACAAATAACCTATATAAAAAATAACACATAGGTAGACCTCTTACATTTTATGAAGGCCCTTGAATCTTCGGGAGTGACTGGCTCTGATGAAGTCCCTCCAGGAATTCCCTCAGCCATTGGCCTTCCAGCATTCAGGCTCAGGGCCATCTCCATATCCATCACCATCTCCATCTCCATCTGCATCTGCATCTCCATCTGCATCTCCATCTCCATCTGCATCTCCATCTCCATCTGCATCTCCATCTCCATCTGCATCTCCATCTCCATCTGCATCTCCATCTCCATCTGCATCTCCATCTCCATCTGCATCTCCATCACCATCTGCATCTCCATCACCATCTGCATCTCCATCACCATCTGCATCTCCATCACCATCTGCATCTCCATCACCATCTGCATCACCATCTGCATCTCCATCTGCATCTCCATCTCCATCACCATCTGTACCTCCATCACCATCTGCATCTCCATCACCATCTCCATCACCATCTGCATCTCCATCACCATCTGCATCTCCATCACCATCACCATCTGCATCTCCATCACCATCTGCATCTCCATCACCATCTGCATCTCCATCACCATCTGCATCTCCATCACCATCTGCATCTCCATCACCATCTGCATCACTATCTGCATCTCCATCACCATCTGCATCTCCATCTGCATCTCCATCACCATCTGCATCTGCATCTCCATCTGCATCTCCATCTGCATCTCCATCTGCATCTCCATCTGCATCACCATCACATCTGTATCTCCATCACCATCTGCATCACCATCTGCATCTCCATCTGCATCTCCATCTGCATCTCCATCTGCATCTCCATCTGCATCTCCATCTGCATCTCCATCTGCATCACCATCACATCTGTATCTCCATCACCATCTGCATCACCATCTGCATCTCCATCTGCATCTCCATCTGCATCTCCATCTGCATCTCCATCTGCATCTCCATCTGCATCTCCATCTGCATCTCCATCTGCATCTCCATCTCCATCTGCATCTCCATCTGCATCTCCATCTGCATCTCCATCTGCATCTCCATCTGCATCTCCATCTGCATCTCCATCTGCATCTCCATCTGCATCTCCATCTGCATCTCCATCTGCATCTCCATCTGCATCACCATCACCATCTGTATCTGCATCACCATCTGCATCTCCATCTGCATCTCCATCTGCATCTCCATCTCCATCACCATCTGCATCACCATCACCATCTGCATCACCATCTGCATCACCATCTGCATCACCATCTGCATCACCATCTGCATCACCATCTGCATCACCATCTGCATCACCATCTGCATCTCCATCTGCATCTCCATCTGCATCTCCATCTGCATCTCCATCACCATCTCCATCTCCATCACCATCTCCATCACCATCTGCATCTCCATCACCATCACCATCTGCATCACCATCTGCATCACCATCTGCATCTCCATCTGCATCACCATCTGCATCACCATCACCATCTGCATCACCATCACCATCTGCATCACCATCTGCATCTCCATCTGCATCTCCATCTGCATCTCCATCTGCATCTCCATCTGCATCTGCATCACCATCTGCATCACCATCTGCATCACCATCTGCATCACCATCTGCATCACCATCTGCATCACCATCTGCATCTCCATCTGCATCTCCATCACCATCACCATCACCATCACCATCACCATCACCATCTGCATCACCATCTGCATCACCATCTGCATCTCCATCTGCATCTCCATCACCATCTCCATCTGCATCTCCATCACCATCACCATCTGCATCTGCATCTCCATCTCCATCACCATCTGCATCACCATCTCCATCTCCATCACCATCTGTATCTGCATCACCATCTGCATCTCCATCTCCATCTGTATCTCCATCACCATCTGCATCTCCATCACCATCTGCATCTCCATCACCATCTGCATCTCCATCACCATCTGCATCTCCATCACCACCTGCATCTCCATCACCATCTCCATCTGCATCTCCATCTGCATCTCCATCTGCATCTCCATCTGCATCTCCATCTGCATCTGCATCTCCATCTGCATCTCCATCTGCATCTCCATCTGCATTTGTCAGAGGTGGTGGTGCAGGTCATCCCCCCATTTTGCGAGCCTCTGCCTTCTTTTTGTTGGCTGAGTAGAAGTCAAATGAGAAGGAACATTCGTGGGTTTGAGCTTCTCACTACACTGCCACCAACAGGTCTGGCATGGTCTTAACGGCATATATACACGGGTTCGTGTAAACGAACACTTTTCTGAAAACTGACAGGTGCGCACAATGTTATGTTTGAAAACGGGTTAAATGTCAGATTATGAAAATAGCCGGCCACGTGTAAAAGTAGCCTTAAACAGTTGAAGCAAATGCGCCGTATTGTGTTGTGGCTTCAAAAAAAAAAAAATCTGGATTGTTCCCGGAGGAGGGATTCAGAATTCAGAATTCTGTTCAGGGTCAATGTTTTTGTTTAAAAATTTGTATTGAAAGTGATTCCAATTGTCACCGTTTTCCCCAAGGCCGGGGGTCAATAACCATACTCCGGAGGAGCCGACACCAAAGACACCAATCAGGCAAGACAACAGGTAATATAAAATCTCTTCTTTTTATTTATAAGTTAATAGCACTTAAAACAGCATCGGAATGACTCCGGGTTCCTTTACTTCACTACAGGGCATCCCGTGTGGGCTTCCGACGAGGGGCGGGAGATCAAGAGGGTCTGTGATGGACGACCATGGAAGGCAAGTGACAAAGAATGGGTTTTCGGCTCGAAACGCTGGCACAGCCGTGCAATTCCTTTCCTTGCAGGACGGCGGAGGCGGAATGCCGCCTCAGAGGACCAGATCTCTCCCGTCCACTGGAGGACAACAGGTGGGTAACAGTAGCAGATTGGATGCAGCAGTCAGCAAACTCTCCTTCAGAGCAATGGTTCACAGGATCTCGGGTCAGTAACAGCTCATAGCTTCACATTCGCTCACCGGCTCAATGGTTCCTCCAGCTCTGGACATCAGAGGGTCAGTAACAGCTCATAGCTTCAGCGGCGGACGACAAGTTCTCTCCGTTCATAGAACAATGGCGAGTACAGAATCCAGCAGTTAATAACGGAGTCTTCTCTTACCACAGGACAGCAATGGCAGAATGCAGCGGTAGACAACAAGTTCTCTCCATTCATAGACCAATGGGGAGTACAGAATCCAGCAGTTAATAACTGAGTCTTCTTTTCCCCAATGTAGCATCAGGGGGTTGGGAACCTGGACACAACTTACAATCGACAGATCCGATTAATTTGATGCCCCACTGGTTGGGCTTCCCCGAACAAAGATTTCAGAGAAGGTAATAATTTGCTCTCCCACACTCGTGCATGCATCAACACTACAACTCTTTACACGTGCTCACTTTACACTTTCAGACACTGCAATGCCACATCACCTCTCGTGCACAACAGGCCCTCAACTCCATCTTTGCAGGGTCAGACAATCCACAGATGGCTTTCCACACGGGGGTATCAGGTTTCAAGAGCGTTCCTATAAAGCCCAGTTCCTTCCTTGGTTTCGGAGACTCACAAAAAAAAAAAAACACACTGCCAGCCAGCACAGATCAGTATTCAGAATGTTCTTAGTAATTCTTCATAACATCACCCTTTCGTACATTGATGAAAAAGTGTACTTAACTTCTCTCCTTGGTAACAGCATGAATCTGCAGCGCTGCACTTAATCACTCTGTTCTCTCAGTTCCATATGTCGGGCACTCACTTGTCTTCAATGTGTAAACACTTCCCCTGCTCCCCCCAGCGTTCACAGGCAGAAAACTAGCCTTGCAACACTGGGACTACCGTCCCGGCAAGATGAAAATTTGAAGTCTCGTGAGAAGCAAGACGAGAGCGAGAAACACAAACTGCTTTATGACAATTGGATATAAACACACACGCCCCCCTCAATACTAGCTAGAATTATTACAAGCGACGATGGATAATGAGTCACCGCAAAGACAGAAGAGACGTTTATCGGCGGAGGAGGTGAGAGGAAAAAAACTTTTGGACCGTGCGAGGGACAACACTAGAATCAACATTGGTTGTGCGTTCACTGAGTGGCGAGAGCTTATAGTTAAAGAACATGAAGAATCCAAAACAGATGCTGGCCTTGCGTTTCTGCTAATGCAATTGTAAGTACATAATGGTTTTCTTTATTCCTTATTCTTGTTTGTGTTTATAAATGTGTTCAATCCATGACCGTCTGTGGCGAGCCAACGTGTTTGTTTTGATTACGGTAGATTGCTATATCTTTTGTATTGGGTAAAAATCTAATTTATTACGCTAACATTTGATGTAGTCAATGAAAATTGTGCGTAAATTGAGCTACGCGATCTTTTGGGGGTTTGAAAAAATAAATAAACCTGGGATGAAGACATTTCACACGCAACACTGGTAGTCTGGCCAAGACGTGAGGACGCATTCTGCAGAGTTCAGGGTATCGCTTGTCAACAAATGCACGCGTGTATTCTTTGGTGTAACCATGACAGATTTTACGACAGTAGAAGACAATACTGTTTCCCAACTGTAGGGGGACCCAGAGCAACATTTCAAAAGTTACCAAATGCTGCTTTAAGCTCATCATCCAAGATATTAATTTCTTTCTTCATTCGAAAAGAAATTAAGGTTGAGGAAAACATTCCAGGATTTTTCTCCATATATTGGGCCAATTTGCAGTTTCAGTGCAGCTTCAAAAGGCTTTACATGATCCGAGCAATAAGGGTCATGTCTAGTGAAATAAAAATAAAAAAAGCATTTATACACTTTTACCACAAATGATTGTGACTTGCACCGGCTGTGATGCACCACACATTACATGTGACATAGGCCACAAAAAAATAAAAAGTAAACCAACGATGTTGGACGACATTGAAGGGGGAGAACATTCTTCACCCTACCCAAATTGTTTGCCTACGTCAGGTTACCGCCTGACCTTTCCAACGTGATTATGTAATGCATGAAGTCTTGGATGTGAAAGACGAGCATTTGTGGTTAAAAAAAGTATATTTATTTATTTTCAAACCGTTGGTTCCTGTTGAAATCCACTATATGGAAAAATCCTGGAATGTTTTCCGCCAAAAACCATAATTTATTTTTAACAGAAGAACAAACATCTTGGGGGTGTGAGTAAATTATCAGGAAACTTTAACTCCGAAGTGAATTCCTTTAATTGAAACTGGAAATCCTTTTGGTGATCGCACGAGCTGGCTTATTAACCGTGACACGTGCAGCTCATTGTTACCACGCTCTAAACCATGGATCCATTCCTGGGCATTTATCAAATGCAATCACCCAGGAGAAAGTAGACAGGGAAATAGAATCCGAGTCAAGGTCAGAACTGGGTGGATCAACCAGAGAAGGGGCAACATAAGTAGTAACAAATACTCAATTCTGTGACTAAATCTAAATCTTTATTCTGAACATTTGGGGAGTCTGAACACATGAGTTGGAGAGATCTCCTCTTCGAACTTACAAGCCTGTGCTCAAGTTAAAACACAGGAATGAAAGACATTCAGAAAACCCTGTTAACTTCACACTAGGTAGATCAGCAACTTCAGATGAATACACCTTACTTCTACCCAGCTTACAGAGTTGTTACAAGAACGCTCTCCAAATATTAGTTGTTCCTCGAACGTTTTTTTTTTTTTGCGTTCCAGAACAGTGTTTAGTGACTTAATGTTCTTTCAACCTAATTTTGATTAACAATCCAACATTCTAGGAATATTGATTTGTAACATTCCAATAACAAAAACTTAACATGTTAAAGAGACCTATTATGGATTTTAGAAAATTGTCATTCATGTAGTGTGTAACATAGATCTAAGTGAACAAAAACATCCTGCAAAGTTTTAAATATGAAAGTTCACCGTATACAAAGTTATTGTCTCTCAAAAGTAAGATTCGACTCGGAGTCGCTGATATGAATCAATAGACGACCGATGCTTTTTCTCTGTCTAGATGACGTCAACTTGACAAGTTATTTGAATAAGATACGCCCACTTATTGCGCTCGTGCCTCGTAGACGCCAGGGAATACTGAAAACATGTCGACAAGACGCTGTGTTCTGAAGTGTGATGCAAAAGCGAACTTTTTTCATCTGCCCAGGGAGGAGCATTTGAAGACTAAGTGGCTACTGTTCATATATTCACCTATACAACAGAAGTATACGTTAACCCGGACCTTGTGCTTTGTTCGCGTCATTTTGAAGATGATTGCTTCACAAACATAAAAATTGTGTAAAATGTGGATTCGCGAGCCAGCTGATATTGAAGGCAGGTTCAGTAGCCTACCTAGTTCTCTTACGAGAGCTTCTCTCGTATTGCGTAAGTTTAGCTTACGCTACGGGAAAGATTCATCTTCTCGAGATACTCGTTCCCTCTCTAGAGAGAACCGAGGTTACGTTAGTAACCGAGCACGTTTATTTGGATCAGTTTCCTCCTCTGAATCACAACCTGTAAGTATTATTAATATTAATAATTGTTTCTTTTCGGTTTTATGTAGCATGCTCAATAATTATTGTGTGTGTTGTGTACGCACAGCGCAGCTTCTATAGTCTTCAATGTCAATTGTATTGAAATATGTGAAGTGTTTGTCGTTGTTATTGGAGTTGTCATAAAGAATAGAGCAATACCTCGTAGTACTGCATTATCAATGTATGCGTCGAGCTAACGCAAACAAAGACCGAATGTGCTGAATGTGCTTCATAACTCAACTTAAATTCCTTCTCTTATTTTGAATTTTTTACTACAAAGCGGTGCACTATAATCATTATTATAACACATATTGATAAAAGCATTGTACACTGTACTCCGTGTTAACCAATAGAAGTATTATCTCTGTAAACACATTTTACTTATACACACATTGTCAATCAGAACTGACTGGGTCATCTGACCAATCACCGCAGATTAGCGTCACGCAAAGGCGGGGTTTGGAAAAATGAGTCGTAGAACGATTCATGGGAGTCACTGAGCAAATCGGGTAAAAATAAATGCATATTATAAAACAAGTGTTTTTCATTGCATGCTTGTAAAACTGTTGTTGGGGACTCCCAAAACAATATTAGGAACATTTTAAGTGGCATAATAGGTGCCCTTTAAATGTTATTTAAAAGTTTGTATGATGTTCTGAAAACTCAAACACCTACTGTGAACAAGCACTGAAAGAAACTACGACTTTCTTCAGCCACAGTCTTGGATGAAATTTCCTCTGCTGAGATCCTTTATCTTCAGTTGGATTAAACAACTCCAAACAGCATTACCAGCTTCACTCATTACTGACCAGATTGACTTTATAAAAGGTTTATATGATGAATTGTTTCATTTGACGTTTACTTTAGTTGGGCTCTTGAGTGTAAATTAAAGTAACTTTTTCAGAAAACACTTCTGCATTGATCGAAAGCATTTAGAAACAGTTGTTTTTGCACAGAAATTCTCACCATTTGTAAAGGATCTAGATACCATTTTTAATATTTAATTTAAATTTTTAATTTGTTACATTTATATAGCGCTTTATCTGAGACCTCAAAGCGCTTTACAAGGAAGGGGGGAATCTCCTCAACCAATATTTACTTTATTTTGCTTTTCATTGTCATTTGTTGACATGACACATGGACATAAGGTACATTTGTGGCAGGATGGTCAATATTATTTGCAGATGTATATCACTTCCAGATACTTAGAAACGCCCACACATGGATCAGAGAAGATAGAACTTAAAGCAGTTGGTAGACAAGAATTCTTCCCATCACAGCTTAAGAAAAAATTAAATTGGAATAATTAGAAAAGAGATGGTCTATTAGCTCTTGTATCATTCTATGGCCTCTCAAAATGTAAACGAAAATGTTTCTTTGGGTTACACTTTATTTCGATAGTCACTTTAGACGTTCTACTAATTATAAGTAACTTTTCAACTACATGTCAACTAACTGTCATTAGAGTATTGGTATATTATAGTAGACTGTCAGTAGACTGTTAGGTTATGGTTAGGTGTTAGGGTTCGGGTTAGGAGAATAAGTTGACTTGTATTCGCCAAGTTACTTATAGTCAGTTAAGTGTCTGTTGGGGGACCAACAAAATAAAAAGTGTTAGCAGATATTAAGCAGACAGTCTACTAATACTCTAATGACAGTTAGTTGACAAGTTACTTATAGTTAGTAGAATGTCTAAAGTGGACTATCGAAATAAAGTGTTACCTTTCTTTGTCCACATGTTAAAGTGTGTATGTCAGGTAAGAATTTTTTTTTTTTTTTTTTAGATATATTAAATAAGGTTTAGATGTCTGAGGGAAAATGTAATATTTTAATGCTAATTGCATTTTCCCTCAGACATCTAAACCTTATTTAATATAATTACTGTAATTGCCCTACAGTAAGCTTTATAGCCATTTCTAGCAAGATCATATTTTAAAAACGCAGCTGAGCTGTGACGTCAGAAGAGGGAGACGTAACAAAAGTTCTATCAAGTATGGAGAGTTTTGAGTCTGAGGAGATCCAAAATCCCCCTCAAACCTACGACGGCCCACAGCCATAAAATTGAGCCTCCCAGCCTGAGCCAAACAAACTACAATAATTCCCATGGAAGAAACAAATATCTGGTGTGAAGAGAACCAGTGGAGAGTTGGCCAGGTGTCTATAAGTATAGCCATAACTTAGGTGGAACCGTACATGTATTCGTATTGAACCGAAACGGTACGGGCGTCACGGTTCGGTGCATGAATATACACGGAGAATACACGATATACAATTAAATAAAACTCGCGTTCAAATTAATTAATGCGAAACTACTGTTAGATACACGGGTTATAGAGCATCACTGAATTCGACTGAAGCCACAACCGCGAAAGAGGCTTTTTAGCGACTTCCAAATCTGATGACGGCCACGCGTACTTTTTCCTCCAGTGAATGTGCAGTTAATAGCAGTTCTTTCAGTAGTAAATAATAGTGTTTTATATAGGTATTGAATTTTATATTTATCATCATGTATTTTATATTGTGTGCACGTGTCAGAAAGCGGTTAACGATAACGTGCTCATTTTATTCATTAAGTTATAGTTCATCCTTAATTTTAATAACATGTAATGCATTTTCTTAATATCCACAACAAGTGAAAATTAAAAAGTGATGGTCAGCAAACCAGAAAGTGCACCACACCACCGGTTTGATGCATGGACCGGTGCATGGTCTGTTCTTAGACCACCATCACATTCAGTTTATTAACTTGCCATGAATTATTACACAAATGTTCAGTAAATGCATGAAGAGGTATGCCTAGGCTAAATATTGTTTTGACAGTGGCATCATAAAATGCTTGATATGACTCATACCATATGAAAGCTACAGTAGCCTAGCTAAAGTGAACGATAATGCTAACTAACGTTACCAACCTCCCTGCAAAACTCACCACAACTTTGTAGGTCTTGTCCCTCATGCCGACCCTTACAAAACCCACAAGCTGACCCTTGGACACGCTATACTAAACTAACGTTAACTTACATGACACGGTTTGAAGTGGTTTTCACCCCTTTGAACACTTTTGTTTTCCTCCTTGAAAAAAGCCATTATTGCAGCCAAGAGATCATGATTGCACTGATAAGTGTACCGTACAAAAACGCAACAGTTTTTTATTCATTTACTTAATGATCTTCAGGCTTCTCTTCACGGATCTTCGCGGGTTTAACCAGACAGTTACCGACTTCCAATCAAATACATCACATCACTTTACACGACTTCCACCAATCAGATGCATCACTGTGGGATTGTTCAGGATTCTGGGTAATGAAGTACTTATCCAAGAAATCGCGAATAAAAGGCATTTCTCTCAAAACACGGTTAGTGCCACGGTTGGTGGGGGGGGAGAGCAGTTTTAAGTGAGTACTGAAAATAACTAACTTTTTATATAATCTTATATTCTGCCTTTAGGTCTCGAAAAACATCCATCAACTTGTCAAATGTGTCTTTCCCCTAACTATTTTGTGTTAATCATAATTACAAATTTAACATGACATACACACTTTAAGTAGTTATGTAATAAACATGATAATGGTCTCAAATGGACATTGTCCCTTTGATGCATTGCACAAGTTAAAAAAATATATAATAAAAACCACAAGTCTAAAGAGACTCTAGATGAAGTACCTGGAACGCAGGCTGCTGGTCTGCGAAGAGTAACAGTCGGTCGTGGTTGCAAATACATCAGGACAGGTTACAAGATCTCGTCTTCCATAATTGGCTTGAAGAACACGAATAACACCTTTACCTTTTGATACACAGACACTTGGTGAGCATTTCATGTGTTTGTATTGTGTACATGAGGTTATACACTAATCTCAGCATAGTAAAACAAAGAAAGAAAAGAACTTACCACATATAATGATGCTTTGACTATCTTCACAGGTTACACTTCTCTCTATTTTTTTTAGAGAAGCGCAAACAGGTCAGAAATATGCAATAACTACCAGTACAAGATATTTACATATTTTTACTAATTTGCTACATCTTAAATGATAAAATATTCAGCTTAAATGTCAGGTTGAAAGTGACTTACTTGCTGGGAGACAGTCATAAGACACATCCAGGTATTTATAAGTCCCAAAACAAGGATCAGAGAAAACAGAGTTCACGGCAGGAACAGTACAGCTCTTACTTCCATCACACCTGATTCATGGACAGACAATGACAAGTACTTAATAGATTTAATATACAGACAATATGAATCTTGTGCTGAATGTATAAACTGAGATTGTACATTTTTCCTATGCTATCAGTCAAACCTACCGAGAAGACATTATAGAGAGGGACTCTGCTGCGTTGCAGCGTGTATTTGAGATCTGATTAACTGGTTTCCCACTAGCGCACGTTTTGCAATTAGTCCGCCCATAGTTGGCTTTATTGACCTTTATGAAATTCGAACCTACGGTTTAAAGAAAAGAAAAAAAACAAAAGTGGTAGTTTAAGCACATTCCAAGAGGTTGGGGACACAAAGGCTCAAGATCCTGTTCCCTGCACTAATACTGTTGCATTTAGGAACAAAAGCCAAAAATATAACTTAAATGACTAATTACTCACCACATTTGAGACACGCAGATTCTCCTTCACACACCACTGCTTTTTTTGCTTCTGCACCTGCAGAGAGGAAACAGAAGGAAGATTGCTTAAACGTTCTGCACTTGAAAGTCTTTATTCAAGCAGACTAAACATGTATTAGTCAGTATTGCCTTACCATGTTGATACAGAAACAGCAGCACTGAAAATACAATAAAAACAAGGTGAAACATTTGAAATCATGCAAGTTGAATTGGTGCTAAATTAGTACTTACAAGTGATCCAGCTTAGCTTTTGCACCAGCATGTTGAATGTGTGAACAGAAGGAAATCCCTGGAATTGTTTTAAAGGGACATGTGAGCACACAGTATTTATAACAACAAGATTCCAAAAGATATTTTTTCTTCACTCTGAAATTGCAGTAAAAGGATTGAATTCCATTACAACACCATTATATTGTTATATTTAGCACATTTGAATCCAAGTGCAATGTTTTTGAAAATAAACAAATACAAAATAAACAATACATGACTATGACTTGAGAAACACAAACATGAACCTCACCAAAGAGCAGAGCAAAAAGAGCATAAAGCAAAGCTTGACAAGAAACTATGGACACATGATGCCTATGTATACACAAGGACTAATGACATAACAAGACACACCTGAAAGTAATCAACACAATGAAACAATGGGAAGACACAACTGAATACCACATGACAAGACCATAAACCAATGAGAACAAGACATGGCAAAGGAACCAAATACACAGGGGCTGAATCCGAAATCGCCCCCTAAACCCTCATTCACTATTTCCTACATTAGTCCACTAATAATGTTCACTTGAATGAGTAAATGAAAAGGAGTGAGTGAATTTTTCCATCATTTGTACACTCGTTATTGCAGTGCAATGTGGGATTGAATCAAAGAGTATAGAAGTAACAAGAGGCAAAACTCCGTAGCAGTTTTGACAACAGTCGCTAGATGGCGCTGCTGTAGTGCTGCCGCCATTTTGGACTGAACCAACGGCTTTACCGTTAGCACAACTATACAGCATTATGGCTGGAAATAATTGGAAACAAAGAAAACAGTGTTCTTTAAAGTATTTTTTTAAAGTTTGAGCATGAAATACAGACACAGATTTAGCACTGCGACAAAATAATATCTTAAACTTAAATAAAAACACTTCTCCCATAGAAGTCTCTTTTTTCTTCAATGAATGATTATGCAGTCTTTAACTTACATATGCTACATTATTATGAAGGTAAAATGATGACATAATGAATCGCATGCGCAGGGTAAGATTTGTGAAAGTGTACATAAGATTGCAAGCGCAAATTAAATTTGCATGCGCAAGAGAAGATTTGTAAAGGTGTAAATCGCCCTTCAAGTGTAAGAAAAAAATATTTGCAGCATTTAACTGTTATTCGTAAGTGTATTTCATGTATTTTGAAGCTGCAGCTTCATGCTTACGCAAAATAAATAGGATCTGTATTCTTCGGAGTTGCATTTTTCCGCGCTTACACTTTTGGCACGGTTTTTGCGCACAAATGCGGCCAAAAGCATTGCAGGCCAGTGAACTTCACTGAACTTCACTATTTCGGGAACTTTTTTGCCCCATGCACACAACAAGTAATTTAGACATTTTGCAACAGTTAATTTTTTACACAAAGTTTGATTTTACGCGGTCAGTCTGTTTTGCAGTCCCTGCCTCTGTTGTTTTCGCTTGCAGATTGCTGTTCACTGGCCTGCAATGCTTTTGGCCGCATTTGTGCGCAAAAACCGTGCCAAAAGTGTAAGCGTGGAAAAATGAAAGTCCGAAGAATACAGATCCTATTTATTTTGCGTAAGCATGAAGCTGCAGCTTCAAAATACATGAAATACACTTACGAATAACAGTTAAATGCTGCAAATATTTTTTTCTTACACTTGAAGGGCGATTTACACCTTTACAAATCTTCTCTTGCGCATGCAAATTTAATACGCTTGCAATCTTATGTACACTTTCACAAATCTTACCCTGCGCATGCGATTCATTATGTCATCATTTTACCTTCATACATTATTCTTTATTCTTTCAAGGAGAAATATTTGATCAATTAAATATAATGAATCCTTATTAAAGCTATTAAAGAGCATTGAATCATTTTCTCTTTTTATTTTGTTGTTAAATAGCCTACTATATGGCATTAGGTTTAGACCGAGTGTGCAGATCCATTGCACTGTGATGCACATCAGAGTCTGTAAAGTTCTGTAAAGACTACATGCGTTTACGTGAATACTCTCCAAAACGGACATTTAGACATAATGTTGTGTGTATTTGTCCATTCAGGCGCGAAAGAGAGCTCAGTTCAGTCCTCGGCCGCTGTATAGCTGTGCAGGGCTGCACGCGTCGGGTCGGGTGTGTGTGTGCGTGAAAAAAATACCGAATAAAGCTCTCTTTCACGTCGTCACTCTTATTCAGATCTATCCATATGTCTGCTCTTCTCTTTCTCTCAGACGTTTACATTTTTAACGATTTATGAGACATGCATTAAAAGCGCATGCCCACTCCTGTCCCGCCGGGTATCCGCTCGTTACAATTCAAATGTGCGCATCTTCCACAAACGCAAATCAGTTCTGAATGGATCTCTTCCCCAATTGTCCCTCCCTAACATTTCGTCTACCTTGTATTCGTTGTCAATACATTTTCGTCATTTAATTAAAATGGGTTTCATTTAGTTATCGTCTCGTTTTCCTCTGTGAAAAAAAAATCAAAACGAAAATAACACAGGCCCCTTTCATTCACTGTTCATTGTGGTTTGGATTTTTCAAGGAATTTGTCAATCATTTCATGAGGAACATGGGCTGTTGTGACTGGTGTTGTAAAATTGTGCTCTGTATGAAAACGGGAGTTATCCCCAAGTTATTGGGGTAAATAAATAGCCCATTTGACAGATAAGCTCTATGACGAAATTGTTTAAATTATAAACCGAACCATAAGCATTATTTTGTTGTACATTATTCAACACGCCGTTTTAGTTTAGGCTATAAAGATATTAAAAACTAGAAACTAACTATTTAGTTCCCTTAACCGCTTTTGAATTGGATGAAACCGCGTTCAATTCTATGACAGCTGTGCTGCGTTCAGTCCAAGATGGCGGCGCTGTAGCTCTGCGCATGGGTGAGTTTGTTGCAATGGAACGTTCTATTGAGTTTCGCCTCTTGTTACTTCTATACTCTTTGATTGAATAAGTGCACTCGATAACATCCACCATGGTTTCAGACACCACTACAAATGGATGTCCCCTCAAATAACACCCTATTTGATGCTATGGGCTATGTGCACAAGCGTAGTGAAGAACTTCCGCTATTGTCAGAAGTCGGCATATCAGTTTCCGGTTTACGACTGTTCATCCGCATCCGCTATAAACAAACAAGATGAGTGCTGCTGTTGTACGGAAAAAAAGAGATATAATGTGCGTGACACATCTAAGTTTCTAAGAACTGTAGGTGGATCTAACGCCCGTTTCACACTTGCGGTGCAGAAGCAGTGCTTTCACATATGATGCGTTTGCAGTGAATAACTGATCCGCGGCTGTACCACAAACACATACTTACTATTTTTATTTAAAATCCAGAAGTTATGCTGCAACTTTTATTTTTTTAAAAAGTGGTCAGCATTGCGATTCTCTTTGTACACATAATACACTCTTTAATGGACTATTATTACATGCATTACGCTCAAGCAAGTGGTCAAATATTTAACCATGTACTTATATTAAAATCACAAATATTTTAAATTATAACTTAAAATTGACAAAAATAGCCGACTCTCATGCCTTTTCTTTTGCATTTAAATGTTAATACAATAGATCTTGCATGTCACAAAGAACTTGTTTTTCCACCTCCACGAAGGAGTGTTGTTCATTATGTCAATGTGTTATTATTTTAATACTATATTGTTCACATTCATCTTTTTAATTTTAGAAGACCGGAGTAAATCAAGGAAAACTACCATTTACTTCAAGGCGACATAATGAACAACAGTCATTCTTGGAGGTGGAAAATGGTGGAAAGTGGTGTATACGTGTACAAAGAGAATCGCAATGCTGACAACTTTTTATTAAATAAAAGTTGCAGCATAACTTCTGGATTTTAAATAAAAATAGTAAGTTTGTGCTACAGCCGCGGATCAGTTATTCACTGCAAACGCATCATATGTGAAAGCACTGCTTCTGCACCACAACACGCACTGTAAACGGACTATGTGTGAAATGGGCGTTAGATCCACCTACAGTTCTTAGAAACTTAGATGTGTCATGCACATTATATCTCTTTTTTTTTTTTCGTACAACAGCAGCACTCATCTTGTTTGTTTATAGCGGATGCGGATGAACAGTCGTAAACCAGAAACTGATATGCCGACTTCTGACAATATTGGAAGTTCTTCACTACGCTTGTGCACGTAGACCATAGGAGGCGATTTCGGATTCAGCCAGGGTCCAGAGTCCATAACCAACCAGAAGGTCCATGAAAACTAAAACAAACAAAACATAATGGTGACGATTTATACTTTTATTTCATTATTTATGTATAATTGCATGTATTCCTCTTTTTTTTTCATTTATACACTTATTTATTTCCACTTGTATTTATTTCCACATTTATTTATGTACAGTATATTTGTATTTATGTCTAAATGTATTTATTTCCACATTTATTTATTTCTAAATTTCTTTTGTCCGTATGGCATTGACGGTTGTGGCATGTATGGTGTGGCATGTACGGTGTACGTATGGCATGGACGGTTGACGGTGTTTTACCTCAGACATAGCAATCGATCTCAGAGTGGCAGTGCTGAAGCTTTGAGGTCACCTTGTGGTGTGACCAAACTAAACGCAAGAGATTTGTGGACGCAAATCACACAGTCACACAGGGAATGGATGTCTGAGAGATGGGCAATATGGCCAAAATCTTACATCACGGTTTAAAGTCAAGTCAGTCAAGTCACCTTCATTTATATAGCGCTTTTAACAATATGGATTGATTCAAAGCAGCTTTACAGTGATAATAGGAAATTAAAGTAACAGAGATTGTTTTGGCTTTACAGCAGGTTTAGAATAAATGTATTGTCCAGCAAATGTTAGTTTCTTTTATTTATTTTTTTATTTTTTTTATTATGCAAGCCAATACATACAAGTAACTGACACAACAAAAAAAAAACATTAATGTCTCATACATAAACATTAACATGTAAACATGAAAATAACATACATAAACATTTGTGTGTGTGTGTGAATGTATTATTATTTTTATTTTTTTTATTTAACCTTTATTTAACCAGGTAGGCACATAGAGGACTCATTCTCATTAAAAACGGCGACCTGGCCAAGATAAAGCGTCATAGTGCAGACAACAATAAGTTACACATAAAAGATAAGACAATATAGTACAGGTTACAAACAGTTGTTCAGTCGAAGCACATCATACGAAAATAAATCAAAATAGAATAACTAGACAATTCCTAGGAATCAGTGAACAATGCAGAGAAAGAAAATGATGAATAATAAATGATCTAGTTTACACAGGAGGAAAAATGATAATGCTAACATGAACAATGGTGTGACAGAAGGTTAGTTATCAATCGTTTAAAAGTGGATAATGGAACAGTAGATTCTAGCCTTAAAGTTTTTTGGAGTTCGTTCCAATCATTGGCAGCAGAAAACTGAAAAGAAAAACGGCCGAAAGAAGTGCGGGCATTGGTAGTGGTTAATGAAATGAACCTACTTGAGCGAAGGTTGCGAGAGGGAGAAACTACCGGAATTAAGTTTCTCAAGTAGGTAGGGCCTTTACTGGGTGTGTAAGTGGAAAAGCTTAACAGAAGAAAATCTTACAGATACAACAGACATGATAAAAATGCACTAAATAATAATAATAATAATAATAATAATAACAACAATAAAAAAAAAAATAAAAAAATTTACTGAAAAAAAAAGAAAAAAAAAGAAAGAAAATAAATAGATAAATAAAGGAAAAAGAATTAAGGTTAATATGGTAAAAAATAAATAAAAATAAAAACCTCTGATCTCCCCTTGGCCAAGACACACTACAATGATCTCTCTCCCTCGCGCATATTAATCTAAATCTATTGACACGATAGTAAAAGGTCGGAAGACCGCAGTTTCACGTGGAGCATTTTGGAGATTTTTAGAGATTAGAGACTATAGGAACAACATTTCAATGAACAACATCTCAACACTAAATTATAAAGGCCTGTCTCATATACAAGCCGGTGCAGTTCGGCAATTTGGGAAAATAAAAGCCCGGGCTAAGTTTTACGGTATATGCATGTCAGCTAGTGTGTTGCATTAAAAAGGAAAATATGAGACATGTAGCGTGCAGAGGTGGAAAGTAACGGATAACATTTACTCGCGTTACGTAATTGAGTAGTTTTTTTGTGAACTTTTACTTTATTTAAGTAGTTTTTAAAATCTGTAATTTTACCTTTACTTAAGTACGTTTTGTTTGAAGTATTGTACTTCGCTACATTTTCAATCATATCCGTTACTGAGTAAAAAAAATATTTAAAAAAATGTACAATGTAAAAAATAATAATAATAAAAATAAAAAAAATTCGCGCTCCGAAAACTACTGCACTGAAGGGCGGGAAAACAAACGCGCAAAAAAAGGTGATGCAGACCCAGCCGAAACTGAAACGCCGAACCATGGCCAGTATGTGAATAATTTTAGTTGTAGGAAAAACGCATGGTTGTCCTCGAGGATAGATATCCAATTAGCCAAAAATGATGACGCAATGTGGCTGCCAATCATCATCCATCTGTGCAGATAAAGGTATGTCCCGTTTGTTTGCAGAGTGAATCCCGAAATCCAGTCATGCTAATGGAATTTACATAACGCAGGTATCATGTAAAACACGCAATGATGTAGGCTATAAATTGAAAGTAGAGCTGTGCAATAAATCCAATCGCGACATGGTCTCTGAATATGAAAGCGCAAAAAAACTGCTATGTAAATATTCAGCTTGTTACTGCGTGCCTCAAGTAGCCTATGCCTGATGCTCATTGGCCCTCATTTATCATTCTTGCGTAGAAACGGGCATATACACTCACCGGCCACTTTATTAGGTACACCTGTCCAACTGCTCGTTAACACTTAATTTCTAAGCAGCCAATCACATGGCGGCAACTCAGTGCATTTAGGCATGTAGACATGGTCAAGACAATCTCCTGCAGTTCAAACCGAGCATCAGTATGGGGAAGAAAGGTGATTTGAGTGACTTTGAACGTGGCATGATTGTTGGTGCCAGAAGGGCTGGTCTGAGTATTTCAGAAACTGCTGATCTACTGGGATTTTCACGCACAACCATCTCTAGGGTTTACAGAGAATGGTCCGAAAAAGAAAAAACATCCAGTGAGCGGCAGTTCTGTGGGCGGAAATGCCTTGTTGATGCCAGAGGTCAGAGGAGAATGGCCAGACTGGTTCGAGCTGATAGAAGGGCAACAGTGACTCAAATAACCACCCGTTACAACCAAGGTGGGCAGAAGAGCATCTCTGAACGCACAGTACGTCGAACTTTGAGGCAGATGGGCTACAGCAGCAGAAGACCACACCGGGTGCCACTCCTTTCAGCTAAGAACAGGAAACTGAGGCTACAATTTGCACAAGCTCATCGAAATTGGACAATAGAAGATTGGAAAAACGTTGCCTGGTCTGATGAGTCTCGATTTCTGCTGCGACATTCGGATGGTAGGGTCAGAATTTGGCGTCTACAACATGAAAGCATGGATCCATCCTGCCTTGTATCAACGGTTCAGGCTGGTGGTGGTGGTGTCATGGTGTGGGGAATATTTTCTTGGCACTCTTTGGGCCCCTTGGTACCAATTGAGCATCGTTGCAACGCCACAGCCTACCTGAGTATTGTTGCTGACCATGTCCATCCCTTTATGACCACAATGTACCCAACTTCTGATGGCTACTTTCAGCAGGATAATGCGCCATGTCATAAAGCTGGAATCATCTCAGACTGGTTTCTTGAACATGACAATGAGTTCGCTGTACTCAAATGGCCTCCACAGTCACCAGATCTCAATCCAATAGAGCATCTTTGGGATGTGGTGGAACGGGAGATTCGCATCATGGATGTGCAGCCGACAAATCTGCGGCAACTGTGTGATGCCATCATGTCAATATGGACCAAACTCCCTGAGGAATGCTTCCAGCACCTTGTTGAATCTATGCCACGAAGAATTGAGGCAGTTCTGAAGGCAAAAGGGGGTCCAACCCGTTACTAGCATGGGGTACCTAATAAAGTGGCCGGTGAGTGTATGTTGGTGTAAGATTATGCTTGCACTCCTCTCACCGCCTGATTTATGAAGCAGTGCGTACCTCTGAAATCCTGGTGTACGCGTACTTGCCCTTGATAAATGCCACGGCAGGAAACGATCGTCATTAGAATAACACGCCCCTATATTCAACTCTCCGCTTCCCCCATGCCCTCATTTTACGCCATGGACACACGGAAGACGGCAAAGAAGAGAAACTTCTCCGACGTGGAGATCAAATGACCTATCACAATGCATTATTTTACAGCACGTGTTTTGAAACAATTAGCATTTAATTTCGTATCACGTCACATGTATTGGGGTGTACAATAGTGATGATGATGTGATGTGGAGTACCATTCATTCACATTAATAATTGCATGTCAATTTGTAATATTCTTATTCTTATTCTTATTATTCGTGTTCGCATTTATAAGGAAAAAACAATGTTACGGACGTGAGCGCTCTGAAAGCGGCACTAAAAGATATTTTAAAACTTTCACAGAGACATCAAACAGAAAGCACAAAACCTTTCTTTAAACTGAATTTCGTTTTGTATTAGTTGTATCTTAATTTTAATCAATGTTTCATCAACCAATTGCCTGGATTTAATAAATAAGAAGTAAATATAGCAGACGGTAGATAATCACGAAGCGGATGCGCCAGCGCGTGAACTGGAGCTCGTCTCATAAATGAACCGAAACTCAGCGTATAAGGAAGCCTACTCGCCTCACAGACATGTCTATTTTTAAACAGAACAATTCAAAACGAAAGAAAACTCTCATTTCTCTCTGGCGCGTTCACTACTGCGAAGATCACGATTAGCATCAACTTCATCTCTGCAGCCGACACAAAGAAAACACTTCTTTATTAATAAACAATTAAAATATCTCCTTGCTATATTTTACATATTCATAATCATTACTTTTGCCGGTTCTTTGTGACAGATTTTTACACTGAAGTTTATAATTAGCCTACTATGTTGTTGTTGTTGTTTTTTTGTCATATCTTTTAGTTTGTCGGTGGGTTTTGTGGTGTTAGGAATTGTTTTTCTGCGCATTTTCGCACTAACTCAAAACGTGCGTACATGTACACCACCTCCTGAGCTGGCGTAGGATTTGAGCGTGCCGTACGCCAACGTCCATATTGATAAATCTCAAAGTCACCGTGGTTTTGGGTGTACGCCAGGTGTACGCTGGAAAATTTGGTGTATGCACTTTTGATAAATGAGGGCCATTGTGTTTTCAGCCTACTATTTTAGGCCAACAATAGAACGTACTTCTCAAAATAATAACAACGATATGAATTTAAAAATAAAATTTAAACATAATTTAAGGATATCTTTTTTTTTTTGTCCGTGGTTTAATTTAGTAAATCTGTTTTGCAGAACCTTCCCAAAAATAAAAGGATAAAAGTTAATTAAGTTTATTAATTATAAAAAGAAACATTCATTTTCTGAATAAAATACATTTCATAAGATTCTATTATTCTTAAAAATTGTTGTTAATCTAATGATCAGTTATTGAATTTAGACATGCTTTATTGAAATTGTATTAAACAAAACAAACAAATGGTTTAAGTTTGTTATAATAAAAGCATTTGTTAAACCAAAAAACCTGTTTTCATTAATTTAACTGTCATTTTAACTGATGATAATAATAATAATAATAATATCATAATTTAATGATACCGTTTATTTATTAAATAATTGATTAAAGGGATGGTTCACCCAAAAATGAAAATAAGCCCATGATTTATTCACCCTGAAGTCATTCTAGATGTGTATGACATTCTGCTTTCAGACGAAAACAATCAGAGTTGTATTAAAAAATGTCATGGCTCTTCCAAGCTTTATAATGGCAGTGAATGGCCGTTTCAGTTTAAGTATCTATCATCTATCCATGATAAAAGTGCATTTGTCTATCATAAAAGTGGATCCATTCATGATAAAAGTGTATTTGTCCATCATGAAGTGCTCCACACGGCTCCGGGGGGTTAATAAAGGCCTTCTGAAGCGAAGCATTGAGTTTGTGTAAAAAACTTCCATATTTAACTTTTTAAAGTAAAATAACTAGCTTCCGTTCACACGAACATACGGATTCCACTTTAGTCTAAAGTGCAATTTATGCGAGTAATGCGACGTGCTGCTACGCCATGACGCACTACGCTACTTCAGTGCCATAAGTTGCGCAAGTTGTGCTTTAGACGCAAGTAGACTGCATTTGGCCGGAAACTACGTTTACTTAAATCAGTGGTTCTCAACCTTTTTTTTCAGTGGGCCGCACTATGTCTAAGTTCAAGTTTCACGGGCCGCATATCATTTACATTTGGCGTCACCAATGCAAACTAACCAGATATTAAGCATTAAGGTATCTAAATGATTACAGTTAGATTTATTATTATTATTAGAGAATATAATTCTACTTACCATTAATGGGACACCTGATGTTGTCAGGAGCAGACCAATTTGGTGAAATTTGGCTCAAAAGGAGTAACAGCACAATGAAGGTGCGACTGTAAGTTGCAGTCTGTAAGACGCGCATGGAAACGTGACTTGATGCGCATCATTGCAGAAAATGTGCGTTCGCAAATGTATGTCGACCCAAATATGGAAAGCACTTTTGAACTTAATAATCGGAGTTTTTTTCCAGAGATGTTTCACCACATTTCTGTAACTGAGGATGACTGTTGCGCGGTATGGCTGGTTCCTCTTGCCTGAACATCCATCAGTTCATCTTTGAGTGCGTGGCGGGACAAACCGAAAGTTGCAGCCAAGTCCTTGATTTTTTCCACAGGGAACATCAACGGCTCTCTGATGAAATGTCCTGCAGATTTTATTCTCTCAAAATCAGAAAAACGAGAGGTGAATTTTTCCTGCATTTGACTGACAGTTTTAATGAATTGTTCATTCTGTTGTGTGTCCAGTACACCCTCACACACGTCATTCAGAAGTGGAAAGTGAGTTAAATCATCATCTTTGAGTTGTGCAGTGTACAGCCCTAGCTTCACTTTGAAACTCTCAACACAGCCCAACAGGTCATCAACATGTTTTTCGTCACCTTGAAGTTGTAAGTTCAGCTTGTTTAGGTGAGCTGTGACGTCTGAAAGAAAAGCAACGTTTGTTTTCCACTCATTGTCTCTCAAGACTGGAAATCTTTCTCCCTCGCCGATGTCATTAAGAAAGTTTACTATCTCGGGGAGTACAGCCAGAAAGCGATGCAAGACTTTTCCACGACTTAGCCATCTCACTTCACTGTGCAGAATGAGGTCTCCGTAAGCACTGTCCAGTTCGCCCAACAACGTAATAAAGCGGCGGTGCATTAGAGGCCGCGCTCGAATGAAGTTGACCACCTTGACCACAGTGTTCATAACCTCCACGAAGTATCCATCAACTAACTTGCTGCATAGTGCTTGTTGATGCACAATACAGTGAAATGCCAACAAGTTAGGGGAGATTTTTCGCATTTCAGCTACGAGACCCTTGTGTTTTTTCCCGTCATTGAGGGCGCACCGTCAGTAGTGATGGAGACAACTGAGGATTCCGGTACGTTCATGTCTTTGCATGCTTCACTAAGTGCTCTATAAATGTCCTCGCCCCTTGTTCGTTCATGTAGCGATTTCAATGCCAATAAATCTTCTGTAACCTCAAAAGTCTCTGAATTCACACATCTCACCCAAATGCAAAGCTGAGCAACATCTCCGATGTCTGTTGATTCATCCGCAGCCAAACTGAGTGCTGAAGCAGTGGCTAGCTTAGTTTTTAGTTGTTCTGTCAAATTCTCAGACATTTCAGAAATTCGACGAGTAACTGTGTCATTGCTGAGCTGTAAGCTTTTTATCCTGCGAATTATCTCGCTCTTGTTGCTCAGGTCATCAAACAGACTATGACTACGTTTACATGCAGCCAATTTTCGGGTTATGGTCGGGTTAAGGACACTATTCGGGTTTCTGAAACATTAGGAATAACCCGTTTACATGCGTGAGCAGAGAGAGTTTCTCCTGTATACATGGAATTGCAATATCCCGATGTAAACAGCGACGCACGGTTAGCATCTGGACGTACGGACAACCTTAAGACGCAATATGCGTCATTTCCGATTCTTCTTCCTGTATCCAAAGACGACAACAACAGCAGCATGCGGATAATGAATAGTTCGGGGACTTCTTACCAGCGCTTTGATGCTGGTAACGTTACTGACCTCGCTCCAAACGTATGCTGTGCTGCGTCTCGCCATGTTTACTTCCGGTATACTGCACGCAGGTTTTTGTATGCACTGAGAAGTTCCTCTACTCAAAAGACCAAGATTCCTTGCGAATAGAACATGCGCAGTGGGGACAATCACTATGGGGATATCCCGATACGCGTTTACATGACCAAAAATTAGGGTTAGAAAAGGGGTACCCCAGGTATAATATCCCGGTTTTTAAAATCCGGGATACGAGCATATTCGGGTTTTTGCCGGTGTTTACATGGCCGTTCGCGACCGGGTTATTGCTAATATCCCGGTTTTGAACGGTTATTGGCTGCATGTAAACGCAGTCATTGTGATTCCAGAAAACAGTTCTTAACTAGCTCTCCATCACTGAATGGTTTGCCGTGTTTGGCAAGGAGCCAGGAAATTTTGAACGTTGCTAACGTCACGGGCCACGGCCTGAGACACTTTTAAGCTAGCTCGCATTGTATTCTGTTCAACAATGGCATTTATTCAAGACTAGTTATCTTGAAAGCTCTTTCCTGAGATCCAGGTGGATATTTCGTGTCAAAAGTTGCATGGGTGGTATCGAAATGCCTTTTGAGATTGTAAGTTTTGCATACGCCCAGTATTTTATTACAGAGCAAGCAGAAAGCCTGTCCATCTCGCTCGTTGACAGCAAACTGATTCTTCCATTCTTCAAGCACTTTCCTACCTTCACTGCTGATGCTACGACTCTTCTTGTTTGCATGTGTTCCTTTATCAGTATTTTCCTCGCATCTTTTTTCTCCTCTAATAACAAATTTGTCCATTTTGATCGTTAATTGCTGCGTTTTAAATCTGCCAGAGCGCGCGCTTGTAATTGTGTGTGTTAACTGTGTAATTGTCAGTTCATAGTTGCGTCAGTACTGCGCATATGTGAAACATGATCACCAAAATTATTTTATGACAAAAAAATTAATATTGTTCAAACTTTTATTGGTTTAATAAATAAAAATAAAAAAACAATAATGAAATATGAATTGTAAAACTATAAGTTATTAATTTTTATTAAATTTTTTTAACGTGGTCAGCATCATGGGCCGCATCAGCATTACTTGTCTGGCCTTAAGTTTATAATACAGAATTATTTATTGCTTCCGAGTAGCCATGTGAACAGGAACTATTTTGATAACATTTTATCTTTACAGAGGTAAAGGGAAGGGAAGGAGGCCTTCACAGTGGAGAGACTAGTTGACACTTCAGGACTGCGTTGTCGTCGCGTCCAGGCGCAGGTCCTTCATCAGATCTGGATACGGCCTGGATCCGGTGGACTGCGGTAAACCTCGGGATAAACAGAGAGACTAATATTAGTGTTTTTCTTTTTTGTTGTAACAAATGTCGGTAGCCTTTTATGTTTTGGATATTGGATTTGGATATTTATGTGTTTTTCTCTTTTCTTTTTTCTAATAAACTTGTGTGGTGACTAGCATGTAATATGTGTAAGGCATGTACATTTGTGGTGCGTAAGGAGCAGGTAGGATGAAATGTCTGGTTGTGTGTGGCATTAACGGTAGGGGAGGCGAGGTAATCTGTGAGGAAATAGAATCTACATGGGTTTGTATTTAAGGTTGGCCCAATGACTCATAAGTAGATAGATTCTCAAATAGTTTACCTGATCTATCTCAGCTGCTCAGTGAACCCAAACAAACAGATGAACTATAGGAAATGACTAGCAGTTTGAGCACCATTTTCTCTGGTACAAATTGTTGCACCAATTAGATTAAAAAAGGTTAGAGAAAAAACTAGAGCACCATGGTACAACAGTGCTACGCACTCTGCTTTCTATCAAGAGAGAAACTCGTAACTTAGAGCGTAAATGGAAACAAAATAATTTAGAGGTCTTTAGAATCGCGTGGAAAAACAGTATGTCACGTTACAAAAAGGCTCTTAAAACAGGCAGGGTTGAGCATTTCCGCAAACTAATAGAAAATAACCAAAATAATCCAAGGTTCTTATTTAACACCGTGGCTAGACTAACAAATAAACAGACGTCACCTGAGCAAAATATTCCGTTACAGTTTAGTAGTAATGATTTTATGAATTTCTTCACTGAGAAAATAGAAAACATCAGAAACACAATTGTAAATGTACAATCTTTTATGGTGTCTTATGATTCAGCCTCAATTATCGCCCCTCAAGAAAAACTATGCCGCTTTACAACTATAGGACAGGAAGAGCTAAATAAACTTAGCATTGCATCTAAACCAACAACATGTTTATTAGATCCAATACCCACTAAACTACTGAAAGAAGTGTTACCTGTAGTGGAAGAGACTCTTCTCAATATTATTAACTCGTCTTTATTTTTAGGTCATTTTCCAAGAATATTCAAGCTGTCAGTAATAAAACCTCTCATTAAGAAACCACAATTAGATCCAAATAACCTAGAAAATTACAGACCCATCTCAAATCTTCCATTTATGTTTAAAATACTAGAAAAAGTTGTCCGCTCAATTGTGCTCTTTCTTGCAAGAAAATGATATCTATGAAAAATTTCAGTCAGGATTCAGACCGCATCATAGCGCAGAAACTGCGCTAGTTAAAATTACAAGTGATTTACTTTTAGCTTCTGACCAAGGCTGCATCTCAATACTAGTTCTACTCGATCTTAGCGCTGCGTTCGACACTATAGATCATAAAATACTCTTGGATCGACTACAAAACTAACCTCGGCCTCCTCTCTCTGGCCGACCTCCTAACCTCTCTGTGTGTATCTTCTGCAGGCCAAGTCATCATAGAGGGATAACTCAGTCTTTCCTCCTGTACTTGTTCAGCATGTTCATTTTGCTCATCCTCTCCAGGCTGAGGGAGGTAAGTGACATCAGGTTGTTCACTTGCCTGTGATTCCTCTCCCACTAATTCCACTTCTCTATCCTTTGAGCTTTGTTTATCCTATTTTTCAGGAATGTTTTGTTGGTGCTCTCTTTCAGGTGTCTCTCGTCCGTCTGGTAAGTATGCGTCCATCGGTTTGGTTTCCCTCGTCAGTAATGTGTCTGGATATTCTTTGTGGGTCATGGTCAGTTTCTTTTAAGTGAGACCAGGCACTGTTGTAGGAGATTACTTTAACATCGGACTTTGCTCTCTTCCTGAGGCCGCTGATCTGTCATGTCCAAATTTGATCATTTTCCATCCTGACTACAGGTGCTCTCAGCCAATAACCTCCTGTCCACTCGTCCTCATCATTCGTGTCCGATATTCCATCCTTGTCAGCAGAGTTTACCCTCTGTTGAGGCTGCTTTTGCCTCTGACGGGGGGGGGGGGGGTACAAGTTGACATGTAGTTGCAAAATTACTTATAGTCAGTAGAGTGTCTGTTGGAGGACCATCACAATAAAGTATATCCAGATATTAAGCAGACAGTCTACTAATACTCCACTGAGAGTTAGTTGACATATATATGTAAATCGGGTGATAAATTATACCCTGCTAATTATCGACCTATTAGCATACTTCATATCTGTCACAGTCTTCAACTGCACCAGTTGCAAGACTGCAACTCTGTTCCCAAAGCCGGCTGAAGATGTTAAAAAAAAACTGTTGGGTAATCGTGGTCACTATAGAACCGGTGTCTAGCAAGCAAGTCACAGGTAACCCCCCAATCATCATTTCTACTTTAGGACAGTTCCCTATAAGCTTATTACCATCATGTCCTTTAAAGCCCGAAAACTCCCCTTCCGTTGCCTGGGCACCAGCACCGGAGGTTTCTAGTTTTCCGAATGGTCAAGAGCGGCTCTAGATGTAACATTGGACTGACTTGAACTTCGTGGACCATCCCCTCCAGCAACATTCTGAGATTACTTCAGATCTACCTTGCAAAACCTAGCAATGTGACCTGCCTTTTTGCAACAAATACATATAGGTTTACCATCTGGCTGGTAGGGAAAATTTGTACCATGTGGACGCACATCATACCTCTTAGGAAACACTGGTGGTTCAAGATGTCTCAAGATAGAGTCTAATTGAGCTTGTTGCTTACGCATGCACTCTTTTAATTCTGTCAACTCATCTACTGACTGTACTGCAGCTACACTTGTTTGAATCTCCCCAGCCCTGCCCTGAGCACTATATGAATAAGCATGGGGCCTTTGACTAGCCATGCGTTCTCCTTCTACCCACTGGATAGCTTCGGTAAGAATATCCAAAAAGGAGGCAGAAGGATCTGTAAGGAATGCTCAAAGGTTCATAAGCTTTTTAGTCAATTTTAATTTCGGGGAAGAATATTCAACAGTTATTAATCTATGATCAACAAATTATCGAATATAGTCTGAACCGAGTCCTTACGTACATAAATAACCCACGAGGGGTTATACAGCACACGTCTGCTTCGGGTATGTATATATCAATTAAACACAACGAATTATTATTAATTAGGAATATACATCCTACACAGACAGATGGCTGTTGATCGTTAAAAGTACCAAAGCAATTGAAACCCCCTTTCTCAGTCCGCACGTCCGCCGTGCTGTTCTGTTGGAAGTTATCAATGACTTGTGGCCTATTTTAGCTTAACTTTACTGACACTGTTTAGTGCACTTAACAATATCATATTGTAGCGTTTAGGATCTTTTATATTAAAGAGGCTTTGTTATGTGGTCAACAACAACAGAGGCAATAAGGTATAACTGAGGTTTTTAATAACAAAACTACACTACTGGTAAAACAAAGATATAGATAAACAAAGTAACCTGAAACAAATAATAAAAGAAACGTAGAAACATAAGAAAAACACAATTGCTAGCACAATTAGACCCTCAGAGACAGCCACAGGATACACACTTTAAAGCGTCTAAATTTGAGATGGAACACTTGCATTCAGACCTGGTGTTGTGTAGAAGAGAGCGTGCGGCGTCCTGGAGATGGGAGGCGGACTTCTTTGATACTTCCGAGCGTGGATGTTTCGCGGGAAATTCAAACGTCCTAAAACAGTTCTGTATGCGCAAAGACAGTCTTATCACCGGGATGCTGGAAGACTGACGAAACACACGTGGGTAACTCGGTCGGAGGACGAGAACCGCACTGAGAACAGACTAGCTATACGCAAAATAAAACAAAGACAAACTAAAAACAGGAACAAAAGAAAGCACCCGAAGGTTACATCTGGGACAGGATACACAGCGCAAGAGAGCGAACGAACTGCTGCACGGCCTTTTACCGGGAAGAGTCCACGCCCACTTTGGAAAGACCTCTCCAATGAGATCCTTTCTTGATTTGGCGGGGTTCCGTGGCCTTTGTCTTGTCGGAACGTCCCACTTTTGGATTTATGGCAGGTATGAATATGGTCAGAAACATTACAGAGATGGAAAAGCATAGCAGAGTACATTTTAACGGAACCTCGTTTATATGGTTAGTTAGACCACGTCGGGAGCTTTCATTTGCTATCATGAAAGACGTGTTTGACGCGCATACAAGTGAATATATGCTCTTAGGCTCTTTATACAGGCCCTTAGAGTTTTAACTACACAACTAACAATCTTAATTGGCATGATACACAAACAGGAATATACCAGAATACAGGAATATATCATATTTCTCTTAGAATCACCCATTTCTCTGGGTTTTCCGTAAGGAATGCATCTGCGCGTGTCCATAGGTGTGTGCGTGCGTGTATCCGTGGGTGCGAGCGTGGATATGTGTGTGCATGCGTTTTCATTTCACACATCTGGCTTCGTTCTCTCCGCAGAGATGGGTGTTAAGTGATAGCAATCTGTTTGAAAACCTAGGTCCGAATTTTTATGGCCATTTGTGTAAACAGTCTCGTACCCTGAAGGTGTCAATAGGCGAGCTCTTATCCAGACTCAATGTCGCCAGAGGGGGATTTGCATCGGATGACCAAGGAGAAAATTAAGCTTATTTCAAAAGGAAACATATACTTGTGATTATACATTTCACGATATTGATATACAGCTTAATAGATAGATCAGATTTGGAGGATTGTAACGATATCAAACATCACACGTCACAGACATAATACTGCAGAGTTACCTCTTAACGCATACGTACAGGCATTTTATAATTCTCTTACACGCATGATGACATTCTTAGGACAAGTTTACACATTACAGCTCTCCTACATGTATTTCGACACATCGGATATGTTTTAGTAACAATTTAATATATGGAAAGTCATGTTTCCTGCATGTGTGCGTGCGTGTTCTTATGTGCGTTTGGGTGGATGTGTATCGAGCACACGTGGTGAGAGGAGACAATGGAAACATCTGTTTTTCGCTTCTCCCGCCCGATTTCCGCCAGGGGGGAGTAAATCAAGGCCGGTTTGTTTAAGAGAAGTCCGTATCAGCTGACCACATGGCCGCTGGAATGTGGTTAGTTAAGGCTCTTTGTTCTTGTGAGTTAATGATTTATTAAAAGAGAATTAATGATTGTCCGTTCAGTCTCTACAGATCCATATGTACCCTTCGCTTTAACTCTCGTCTCAACATGCTATCCCTAACGTGCTCAATAAACTGGTCCCTAAGAACAGAATCAGGATTGGCAAAACATTGTGGATCTCTTCGCTTAACTGCCTCAATAAGGGATATAAGAGCATCAGGCTTGTGCACAATTCAGAATTTAATTGATGTAAAAAAACAGGATTTAGAATTACAATTCGAATTTGAATTAAAGGAGAATTGCAATTCAATAAAAATTTAAAGAAATTAAAATACATATTTTAATTGAAGTGTTTAACGATGTAGCTTTACAGTATATGTCTGATATGATTGCATTATGCACTGTTTTATTTGATTACTTTGAAATTAAAATTGGAACAAAACTAATTAAACATTGAGGGGGTAATTTATTTAAAGAATGTTTTCATTATCTATATTTTAGAACAAAATGTATGCAGGGTTGAGCAGTGACTAGCTACGTGTAATGCAATTATGTTATCAAATTACAAAATTAATGTAATTGTATTTATTTGCATTACTGAGGTAAAATGTGTACCATACACCCACGGCCTTAGTACTAGAACCCTGCCCACAACTACGCCAAATGTAACAGTGCGGATGGGACATCCACCATCTATAATCAATGGGGAAGTAGACCCACTCAAGTTGTTCAATTAAATGAAAGTATAGGCTCTGGTGAGGTACACGGTTTCTTTATTTCTTTAAAAGACATAAACAACATATATAAACATTGATTCAACAAATACCAAACAAAATAACCATACACAAAATACTAACAAGATAAAGGGGCCGCAATAAGGGGGACCAGATTGATTTATCAAAACAAAGTCTTGGACTGGAAGTAACAGTCTCCGCTATTTTAGTGCAACCCGGAAAAATTGTAACACACGTGCAAAATGTAATACAACCATCACATCAATCAAAAGATAGTGCTATCACTGCATCACATCACCTCCTAATAAGGGAGATATGGTCACGTCCAGTACAAAGCCCCCTAAACAGCCAAACAAAATAAGAAAACAAAAAATACACTATACAATGGACAAAAATCACCTAAAGAAAAAGAAACCAAATAAACAATAACATATATTCACATAACGAAACCAACCAAAACGAATCCAAACAAACAGTTGAAAATAAACCACAAATTCTGTGAAAACAGTGGTCTAGTGCACCATCAGCTTAATAAACTCGAAACGACCTACCCGGGAATTGTCAGCAACATGAACAGGTAAGCGATACCCTCAGTGTGCAGCAGCTCTTCACGCTCGTGTGGCGGTACGGGTGTTTGGGTAACACACTTTATGTACCAAATAAAGAAAGTTAGAGCGCAGACTACGCCACCCCGTTACGTGAACGGGGAAATGTCCTAATACACACAGGTTCGCTACCACAGAGGACAAGAGACGTGGATCGGAATACAAAATACTTTATTTTCACAATAATTATCTTAAATATCTAAAAACGGTTGACTTCAGGGGGCACGGGTTTACACCACTTTGGTGTGCACCAGATTAAAAACAAAGAAACAAAAACAAACAAACACTTTCAGGCTGAGGCTTACCTGTAGGGCATCTAGCTATGCAGTGAGTATCCTAAGACCACACCACTCACCAAATTCTACTCACACAAACACTCTCACACTTGCTAAGTGAAGGAAGGCAGGTGCCAACGGCAAAACACTCGGTGCAGGAAACACCACCACCAAAAAGGGCAGCGACAGGTAGCTTCACCAAGGGGGCCTTCAGCTCCTGAAATAAACAAATAAAACAATATTTCACAATTAGCCACAGACCCACGCATCAAGTCATAGAAGAACAGTTCAACCTATAAAAGGAGGTCCAAAACGGCAAATTACTGGCCACAGAAGTTTACACAGGCTGGTGTGACCCGAAGAGTTTACATCACATTGCCATTAAAGCCTGGACACACATTGGAGCAGCCAACTGCTACAAACAAAACTGAGCAAAACACATTTTGCAAGTCAAACAATACAAAATTAAAACTACCAACAGGACAAACAGATTAAATCACAGGAAACAAATAAAAACAGACTATATACATACCCAGTAGTGGATCGTAGTAGTGGACCCAGCACAGGTGTACCATCGGATCACACACCTCAGCTGTAATAATGTTAAAAGACAGCCTGCACCAAAAAGCAAGGTCGCACCAATCCCAGCCATAACCTGGCTAAAACAAATACATCTCCACTTTAATAGTACAGGTGCACTAGCAGCAACATTAGCCAAAAAGCTAGGTACACACCTCCTGCCGAGCTGCGTGGGCACCCACACAGAATCGCTCGTGACAATGGCGCATACCCAGGTGGCCTGAATTCCACCTTAAATAGGCCAGGTACGGCTGCCAATAGGCTGTCACGTACATCACTCACATGACAACTACAAATAATAGGGAGGGGTCTAACCCAACCTGCCACACTCGCATCAATGCCACGCCAAACAAACAAGTGCTTGTCTCCCACACCATTGTGCCACACCCCCCTTTAAAATCCACAAAAGTTTTCGAGGGAATAATATTGCTACAATGGGGACAATTCATGCAACGATATAACCCGATAGGTCTCTTAAGCCAACTTTCCTTCTTCTCAGGGGGAAGATAACTATGTACTAATTTATCACGGAGAGTTGGAGCCCTTCTGTAAGAAAACATAGGTGGTTGAGGAAAAACCTGTTGGAGAGTAGTTGGACAGGCATTGTTGCTCATGCTCGTTCCAGAGCTAAATCCCTATACCGTCTGATACCTTGATTAAGAAGGGACGTAAGACAGTTACTCGATCCCGCCCCTTTTTTGTCACACAATATAGTAGGGAGGCGAGACAGATTAAAAGGATAATTCAGGAGAATTGGGCCATTATCAACTCTGACCCTACTCTCCAACAGGCACCCAATTGAACAAAGTTAAACTGAGAGAGCGTGCATTCACAGACACCAGAATGAACGAGTTCACAGTAACGTTCATCAGGCATTAATACAGTACGTTCAGTTCACGTTCGCCTAAAATATGAACGAGTTCATGAACTATCGTTCAATGAACGCGTTCAGGCACAACACTGGCACTTTATGGCATGTAATACACACGCACTCCAACACCCCTAATTCTACCCAAGGGGTTTACAGTGCGTATCATGCACGCACTAACTATTTTCTCTCTCGTCTCGCACACAATAACTGAAGCGTATGCGCAGGCTGCAATGATGGTCCTTTTCGTCCTCCTCTTCCTCAAAATCATTGTGATGTTTGGCGAACTTCGCATATATCGCAAAGCTAGCATCAAGCATATAACGTGTTCGTCCATCTGTGCAAGAACCCCCTTTAAGCATGCGCAATGTTTTAGATAGTATGGCAAGTGTAAACACGAGAATCGGATATGGGTCACAATTGAAAGAACGTGTAAACAGACGGTAAAAAAAAAATCAGATATAGGCAACAAATCAGAATTGGGCATCAAGACCTGCAGTGTAAACGAGGCCTTAGAGCTGGTGCACTGCCAAGGCAAAACCCTTATTTGTGTGGGAGGGACCTGCACTTGCAAAAAGCATAAGCTACAATGCACAGAATTGTGTCATTGTATAAACTGTGACAATCAACCGTAATTGGCTTAAATAACTCCATGACTACCACTATAAAGTTGATTTGAAACAATTTTTTTTAGCTTATAATTAGTCTAGCTTACTTGTAGCCTACGTAGCTTGCTGTAACCAACCTGGACATACCTGTCAACCCTCCCGTTTACCCCGAGATTCTCCCTTATTTAGACTTATTTCCTGCTGTCTTCCCGTTTCAATATTTTCCCGTAATTATCCCGTATTTGAATACCCTTTGCTTAGTTCATTGTGTATGTACCGAATTAATATTTTGGATTAGCCTAAGCAACATACCGTTAGACCTAGCTTTACTGCTCCACTACCAACTTTCTTTCCTGGCTACTGTTCTCATCAACGACAACGCATATATTCACGGCGAAGTATAGCTTGCAGTCTTAAATACAACTTATTGAAAAGCATTAAGATATAGGGGTGTATAATCATTGTAAAACAAATCTTACCTTGACGTTGTCTTGCCGAGACACACCGGTCTCTCCAGGTTGGGTTGTAGACTCATGGATTTGGCTTCAGACTGACCCGATGCCGGTTCAAAGAATAACGTGATTGGCCAAATCAATTCAACAAGGTAACACCACAAGCGTTGATTGGAGCTCACTCCGGCCAACGTTTGTGATCAGCTAGCAAAATTAAATCTATTTTTATACTTTAATGTGCAACAATTGGCGTTGAAAACGATCTGTAATCTTTTTGTGAATTATTCATACAGACAAATAAAAAAAATGAGCCAGACAGCTGCTGGGTAACTATCAAATCAAAAACTAAACGAGATAAACGGACTTGGCCCACCTCCTAGAGCAGCCAGAAAACTGGAACGCAACTGGAAGAAAACGTACTCGGTTACTAACGTAACCTCGGTTCTCTCTAGAAGAGGGAACGAGTACTGCGTAATATCTTACGCTAGGGGAAAATCTCTTTCCTCGAGATATTGAAGCCAAAAAATTATCCTTCATTTTGAATTATTGTAAAACGCGTTGCGGCAGCATGCAGACATAGGCAAGACGGCTCGCGTGCCTATTGGCTGACCTGCGGCAACTGCAGCAGCCTATCGAGAGAGGCCCCTCGTGACGTCATGTCCAGTGTGGGCACTTCGCGTCCAATACCTCACGTCCCGCCATAACAGGCGTAGTCTGGGTCTATAAATACAGCTCGATGGGCTGATATAATCTGGTTTTTCATCGCCGAAGCGAACCAGAGCGTGTTGCAGGCACGGCAAGATACGCAGTACTCGTTCCCTCTTCTAGATAGAACCGAGGTTACGTTAGTAACCGAGTACGTTCTCTTACGAGAGGTACTCTCGTACTGCATAATATCTTACGCTAGGGGAACACAGTGTAAAACGCCGTGCGTGCTAGGATCTAACACCAAAGTCCCACGGGCAGGTGCCCGGGGCTCATATAATGCATTATCAACAAGAACTCACAGGGAGTCCGGGGAAGAGAGACTAGAAGCATCATTCCCCAATAAGTTGCATCCGAAGGTAGCTAATCACAGAACAATGCACCACAGTCAGGGTGAAAAAATTCAGCCTGCACTGGGCGTCAATATGGGTCTATTATGACCCGCGGCTATACATTATCGATCAGTGAGCGACGCTCGAGCGATTTCAGTACACTGAGCCGAAGCCCCGGGCAGACAGTACTGTTTAAACCGAAAGTAGTTTAGCCTGTAAGGCGGGAACCTCTAGGTTATAAAACCTTATAAATGTAGACTGGGAGGCCCAGCCTGCCGCCATACAAATATCCTGTAAGGAAATCCCACTCGACCAAGCCCACGATGAGGCCACGCCCCTTGTGGAGTGCGCTCTGACACCCAAAGGACATTGTAAGCCCTTAGAAGTGTAGGCCAGCGCGATGGCATCAACTATCCACCTGGATAGGCTCTGTCTGAAAACGGACGTGCGAGACACATAAGCTTTTAATGCCCTGACTGGGCAAAGGAAGCTCACATCTTTTTCCTCATTGTGAACCGGCAGGGCGCACAGGGAAATAACCTGGGCCCTGAACAGTGTGTTGAGGGACTTTGGCACGTAACCATGTCTTGGTTTGAGTATGACTTTCGAGTCATTTGGCCCAAACTCCATACATGCTGCGCTTACTGAGAGCGCTTGTAAATCCCCTATGCGCTTCACTGAAGCAGGAGCCATAAGAAACGCTGTCTTGAATGACAAGTGTTTCATGCCCACCGAATGGATTGGCTCAAATGGAGCACCTTTCATGGCTTCTAGAACCGTTGAAAGGTCCCACATGGGGACTGAGGGGGGTCTCGGAGGATTCAACCTCCTGGCTCCTTTAAGGAAGCGAACGATCAGATCGTTTTTCCCCAGTGACTGGCTGGTGACTGGTTTTATAAACACTGCAATGGCTGCCACATAAACTTTGAGCATGGATGGGGTCCTGCCCTTATCCACTAGCTCTTGAAGAAAGGAGAGAACTTCTGAAACCCCACAGTCTGGGGGTGAAAAGCCTTGAGCTTTGCACCAGCCAGAGAACACAGACCATTTGGAGGAATAGAGCCGCCTAGTGGACGGAGCTCTAGCCTGCGTGATCGTGTTTAACACTCCTTCTGGGAGGTTAGCAGGTACCCGTTGATGGCCCATGCGTGCAGGGACCATAAATCCGGGCGAGGATACCAAATCGAGCCCTTGGCCTGAAAGAGGAGGTCTTTCCTCACTGGTATTGGCCATGGAGCAGAGCTCGTCAGTTGCATCAGCACTGGGAACCAAGCCTGGTTTTTCCAGAGCGGAGCGACGAGCAGCACTGAGCATCCAATTTCCCTGATCCGTTCCAAAACCTGAGGCAGGAGTGAGACGGGGGGGGAAGCATAGAGTGGGCAGCGGGGCCAAACGTGGGCCAGCGCATCCCTGCTCTTGGAGAAAAACTTCGGACAGTGAGCGTTTTCTTGGGACGCAAACAGGTCCACCTGTGCTCTGCCGAATGTCTCCCATAGCAGTAGGACCGTCTGCGGATGCAGAGACCATTCTCCTGCCGGAACATTGTTTCTGGACAGTCTGTCTGGTCCCAGGTTTAGGTGACCAGGCACGTGAGCAGCTCTCAATGAGCGCAGATTGTGCTGAGCCCAGACCAGGAGGCGTTCCATCAACCTGTAAAGGTTTTGGGACCGGACGCCACCCTGGCGATTTATATAGGCCACCACTGACATGTTGTCCGAGTGGACCAAGACGTGGTGACCCTTTATCTGGGGACAAAAACGCCTCAGCGCGTTGTCGACTGCCATCATTTCCAGACAGTTTATGTGTAAGAGCCTCTCCCGTTCTGACCACTGGCCAGAGAATGGTCTGCCCTCGAGCAGCGCTCCCCATCCCGAGGTGGAGGCGTCCGTGGACACCACCTTCACCCTCGAGGAAGTCCCCAGGCTTACACCTGACTGATACCAGTCGTTTTCTTTCCAAGGTTTCAGAGCCGAAACGCATTTCTGATTGACCTTGAGGCGAAACAGACCGGAAGTCCATGCTCGAGATGGTACTTGCGCATTTAACCACAACTGCAATGGGCGCATGCGAAGCAGACCCAACTGGAGCACAGATGATGCTGAGGCCATGAGACCCAGCATCTTCTGAAACCTTTTGAGCGGGACTATAGTGCCGCAGCGGAAGGATTTCACAGAGCGCTGAACATTAAGTCTGCGCTCTAGCATCAGCCGCTCTGACTAGGATACAGCGAACTTTTCACCCAGTTGACTGTGAGATCCAGATTCTCGTGGTGTTCGAGTAAAATGGTCCTGTGTTCTATGAGCTCCGAGTGTGATCGAGCTAGAATCAGCCAATCGTCCAAGTAGTTCAAAACTCGCACGCCCCGCAGTTTCAGGGGTGCGAGAGCCGCGTCCATGCACATTGTAAATGTACGGGGTGCTAGGTACAGGCCGAACGGTAGGACTGTGTATTGATATGCCTGACCCTCGAAGGCGAATCTCAAGAATCGCCTGTGACGTGACGCTATTTGTATTTGAAAATACGTGTCCTTCAGATCTATTGACATAAACCAGTCCCCCTGGCAAATCTGCGCGAGGATTTTCCTGGTTGTGAGCATTCTGTACTTGCGTTTCGCTTTGTTCAGTTGTCTGAGATCTAAAATGGGTCGGAGACCCCCGTCTTTTTTCGGTACCAGAAAATATCTGCTGTATAGCCCCCCTTCGCTCTGAGCTTGAGATAGAGGCTGTATGGCCCCTTTGCTCAATAGTTTCGCTATTTCGGCTCGAAGCAGATGAGCTACTTCATTCTTTACCGTAGTTTCGACGCGCGCCGTATGACGGCGTCGAGCGAACTGCAGCGAATAGCCTCTTTTTATAATGTTCAGCACCCCTTTTGATACCCCGGGAAGCTTTTCCCACGCATGTGCATGAATAGCTAGGGGTAGAATGAGATTCGGGCTCTGGTCGCAACGTTGTGGCGATCTGAGAGCTTCGGTGTGCTGTAACATACATATTGCATCTGCAATGTTCGAGGCGGGGGGCACGCTGGTCACAGCGCGTAGCCTGGCCGCGCTTAGATCTCTCATGACAGCTTGCTGATAGAGAGAGAGCGGGGCAACCTGTGTGGGGCATAACATGTCTGTGAGTGAATGTGGGCGCGACATGGTGGGCACATATCCTGCACTGAAAACACCGTCTGCCTGAGCTGACTGAATGTGTGTTGGTTTCGTTACCATGGAAACCGGGGGACATGCAGTATGTAGTGTTTGTGGGCACTGGGTCGTGGGCACAAACACTTTGTTTAATGCACAATCGATATGAGTCGATTTTATTTGTGCAGGCCCTGAACTGTGGAGGGCTGTGCTTGTGTGTAGGAATGTGCACTGAGTAGTGGGCATTTTTATTACACTAATAACACCGTCGGCCGTGGCCGGAACACCAGAAAATACACTCTTTATTGGATTTATCTGGGTCGCCGTAAAAACGGCGTTTGTGTGCAGGCAAGCGGGCTGTGTTACCGACTTGTTTACTGCAAAATACACTGATGCAGTCACATTTCCTGGAACTGCGCGAGCGAAACGTTTCGGTGGAAGTCTGGCCACGGCGAGACCTGAACACCGTCGCTTTCTCAGGATGGCTAGGAAAGCTTTGAGGCCTCAGGCTTCAGCTCAATCTTCTGCCGTGGCCCACGCGGAGGGGGGCGGCGACCTGAAGAGCGCGAGCGTTGTCTCTGGTCCCGGGCGGGGCGGCGCTGTGAAGCGGCGGCGGTGGGCGGAGACTGTTGCTGGGCGCTGCGAGCAGACGGCTGTTTCGGGCGGCCTGCTGCGGAGCTAGAGCAATTCGGTAGGAAGTGCTTCATGGCCTGTGACGTCTTCTGAACCTCTGTGAATCTGTCCGCGAAATCTTTGACGGACGATCCAAAAAGGCCAGCAGACGAGACGGGCGCGTCGAGGAAAACAGAGCGCTCCGCATCCGGCATGTCGGATAACGTCAGCCACAGGTGTCTCTCGGCCACAGTGAGAGAGGCCATGTTCCGCCCAATGGCCTGTGCAGCGGATTTAGCGGCACACAGAGAGAGGTCCGTGGCGCTCCGTAGATCCGGCACGCTGATCGCTTCCGGTCCTTCCTCGTCCAGCTTTCGGAGAAGGTCGGCCTGGAATATTTGCAGCACAGCCATGGTGTGCAATGCCGATACAGCCTGTCCAGCGGCGGTGTAAGCGCGACTGTGCATGGCGGAAGTAGTTCGGCAGGCTTTCGAAAGTAGCGCCGTCTTAGCACGCCGTCCAGCAGAGGGCGGGCAAAGGTGGGCCGCTACGGCTTCTTCCACTGGGGGAAGAGAGGAGTACCCTCTGTCCTTAGCACCATCCACCGTGGAGAATGTTCCAGAGACAGAAGTGCGTACCCTGGCTGAGAAGGGGGCGCTCCAGGACTTTGCGACTTCTTCATGAAGCTCAGGAAGAAAAGGCGCTGGTCTGGAAGACGGAGCCCACTCGAGGCCGAGGCTCGCCACGGCCTGCGACAGCACGCGCATCAGCTCTGATTCGATGCTGGCCCGTTTCCCTGACGACTCACGGGCGGAAGAGGGGAGATCCACGGAGCTCGCCCAATCCTCGCTGTCCGACGCCAGGATGGAACAGATGGCCTCCTCTACAGCCACCTCGTCGTCCATGATGGCGGAAGCAGCGGCGAACGGCGGCCGATGTCCGTCAGTGAGGGACTCAAGTGAAGCTGGCGAAGCTGGCGGGCGAACCGGTGAGCTGTCGCGTGATGGAGGAGGCTCGGGGGCGCGCTGTGTACGGCGCTTCTTACGGCGCGGCACCACAGCGGGCGGAAGTGCAGGCTCGGAGAAAAATGCCAGACGAGTCCTCAGAGTCGTCAAGGGCAAGAGCTCGCAGTGATGGCAGCCGCCATCAGTGAGCGCGCGAGCCGCGTGATCCGCGTGATCCTCACCCAGGCAGGAAGCGCAGATGACATGGCGGTCCCCGTCGCTGAGTGTGGCTCGGCACGAACCACAGGATCTCTGCATCTTTAAAAAGACGCTTGCTCTTTCAGGGAAAGCGTGTTGCAGCCGCAAACACACACTTTAGCAGAGAAGAATTGAAAGGATATAAACGCCGGAAGCGCAGCAGGTATGGCGACTGAAGGCGGCGATAAGCAGGCCGGCGTCCTCAGATGCAAAGGCATGTCCCACTGAAAGGCTTTTTGTCGATGGCGCGGCTTCTTCACTCTGGATCCAGCGATGCGTGAGCTTCGCTGAAGAGATGAAAAATCTGATTATATCAGCCCATCGAGCTGTATTTATAGGCCCAGACTACGGCTGTTATGGCGGGACGTGACGTATTGGGCGCAAAGTGCCCACATTGGACATGACGTCACCAGGGGCCTCTCTCGATAGGCTGCTGCAGTTGCCGCAGGTCAGCCAATAGGCACGCGAGCCTTCTTGCCTATGTCTGCATGCTGCCACAACGCGTTTTACAATAATTCAAAATTAAGGATAATTTTTTGGCTTTAATATCTCGAGGAAAGAGATTTTCCCCTAGCATAAGATATTACGCAGTACGAGAGTACCTCTCGTAAGAGAACTAAACTAGAGGTATTTCGGATTTCATGGAAAGAGAGCACGACTGCTTACTGTCACGGTTCGTAGGAAGGATGATGGAGATGAGGGTAGAGTTAACACTTTCCTTTAATAATGCAAACTCCCCTTGGGTGGCCTCGGCGGCGAGGACCCCGGCACCCGGGGCTGGACGGGACCAGCGGTGAAGAGGGCTTTGAGCTGGACAGGACCAGCGGCGAAGAAAGCTCAGAACTGGACGGAACCAGCGGTTTGGGGAACTCGGGACTGGACGGGACCGGCATCTCAGGAGACTTGGGGCTGGGTTCAGAGGCAGTAACTGATGTGTGTGCTGCCCACACACACAAAACAGCCATGGACATCACAACGAGCACAGCGTCTTCCAGAGCAGACTCAAGTACTGCATGAACAGTCTCTGGCACGGCGGGTATTACGCCCAGTCTCCGGTTCGGCGGGCGCAACGTAAAGCGTGGGCTCGGTAGGACTGACGTGGGTTGCGTGCTCTGCTGGACTGGTGAGATGAGTATGCTTCAGTAGAATGGGCATATAGCGTGAAGAATGGTGAGGAAAAGCATATCTTAGAGCCCCCCTGGCGGCCGTAAGAGGAGGATCGAACAATTTGGATGTCAGATCGGCGCTATTTGAAACCAGCTTACGTGCTCTTGGCCAGGAGATCCCAGTGACCAGTCTGGGGCAGATACGCAGCTCCTGTTCGGTGGATTTGGCTGGGCTGGCATGAAGAGCTGGCTCGGCAGGGCAGATGACAGGAACTGGCTCAGCTAACTCTGGATCAGCTGGTGTCACTGTGAGGGAAGAACCACAAACCCAAAGAGCTCTGTCCATAAACTCAACAAAAGGTCGATTTAAGTCTTCGAGCAGCAGTATCTGGGCTAGTGGATCATCCAGTCCTCTCCAGAACCACTGCTTTAAGAACTCTTCCTCCCAGTAAACATCCTGATGCAGATGCAGGTAAACTTCAACAAATTCCTCCAAAGAACTCCCATTCTGATCAAACAGAAATGCATCCATCGCGTCATCCTCCATTACTTTTTTCTTTGGCAGGTTATTCTGTCACGGTTCGTAGGAAGGATGACGGAGATGAGGGTAGAGTTAACACTTTCCTTTAATAACACAAACTTCCGGAACAGGTGAGACAAGCGTGTATAACACAAAACAATAACCAGCAATGACAAGGAGTGAGAGGGGAACTTAAATACACAGATAATGACAAGGACAACAAGTGACGGTGATGATGATGATGAGGGTGATGAGGAGCAGGTGCAGGTGATGATGACAGAGGATTCTGGGAAGTGTAGTGCAGAGACATACGAGGAAGACAGACGGTGAAGTGACACTTACAGAGAGGCTTTAAAAGCTAATAGATCTGCTTATTTTTCAACTCTATTAGAAGAAAATAAACATAATCCTAGGTATTTATTTGAAACAGTTGCTAAACTAACGAAAAATAAAGCTTCAAGACCAGAAGTTTCCAAGCAGCACAACAGTATAATGACTTTATGAACTTCTTCACTTATAAGATCGATAATATCAGGGAGAAAATTATAACTATGCAACCGTCTACTACAGTATCGCATCAGGCAGTGCATTGTAGTCTCCTACAGGAAAAATTCAGGATAAATTGGGAGTGGAAACGTAATTTTAATGATTTAGAAATCTGGCCAACTGAGATTTCAGTTTGGAAATCAAGTCAGCTATTGAGCATAGTAGTTAGCATTGGTTGCCGCAAAACTGCACCCAGCTTTTAAGCACCCAACTGGTACACTATGCAGCTGCATTAATTATCTGTGTTTTTTTTCTGTTTTTCTTTCTTTCAAATAAATGTAATCTTATATATTTTGTATATTCTAATTTAATAGCTTTTTGTTGTTGTTGTTTATTTTGGCATTACTGTATGTTAAGGTGCAGATATTTGTCTAAAGCAAGTCGCCGTATGTTTTAACCTTTTCTCTTTCTAAATCTTTCCCACAGCATCCCTTCTTCACTCTTTAAGATGAAAGAGTTTTATAATTGACCATGAAGTGCACTTGCATTATTGAAGCTTTGAAATACTGCTGTCTCTGATAATTGCAACCCGAGTAATGAAATCAGGAACACACTTTATTTTAGTGGCATGTGCGGATTTGAGTTGCACATTTCCTTGAAAATTCCTCAAGCTATACATTCCACTTAATTCTATCAACCCAGTAACATTTTAATCACTTTATATTTTCATATATTTGACCAATTCTCTCTCTCTCTCTCCCTCTCTTTCTCTCTCAAGTACAAATCTTGAAATTCAGGCACAAAATGTGCCCCAAGTCTTCTCTGCTTCCACTGCAGGGATACATGGCACAGCTTTTTATGTGTAATTTGCATAAGACATTGAAGTTTTTCGTTGGTATAACCTTGTGGTCTCTGTACTTAGCTGAGAAATATGCAAATTAAAAAAAATACATCCATGTTCTAATGGTGAGAGATAAACCACATTAAATACAAGGTTAAAATAAATTCAAATGACTACATTTAATGCATATATTAAATAGACTAGTGATAAGACTGACAGCATAAACACTTGGGAGTGGTAAAATAAATTATCAAAAACATAACACGAAACAAGGTTATGACATTTTTACTGCACAACATTTGACAGTAGGTCAGTGTAACCAACTGAATGCATTAACAATGCAAACCTCTACTTGCCACATCCGTACAGTGTGAAAAATTACTATTAGAACATTTCGTCACAAAGTGTCACGGTTCATAAATTCACTGTCTCTTCCTTGTCTGGTGTGATTGTTGTGTAGTGTGTATGATTAGTGTGGGTTCCCTGCGTCACTCTCCCGCCCCTGTGTGTCTTATTGGGTGGACATTCTCTGTTTATTTTCTAATAAATGTGATTTGACCTGCTTTCCCTTCTCTCTTGAGTTCACACACAAGTGTCAATATGTGCTCTGTGAATTCTTTCTATTTTTATTTATGGGTTGTTGCATTTGAAATGTATAAACTATTTTTAGAATACCTTTAGAATAATATTCCTTCATTAATAAATAACTACAGGAACAAATAAGGAACAAAATATTTAGTTAATATTTAAGTATTAAATATTATATTTTAGTAACTATTAACTAACAGGAACTTAAATGAATTAGTAATAGTGCTCAGTTGAGGTAATTCACTATTAGCTACTGTAATCAGTAGCAATTATTTTTTCATACATCACAGAAAACTACTAAGAACTATACAGTACAGGTTCATAATTAATGTGAATAATGCATAATATATAATAATTCTAAAGTAGAAAGCATGATAGCTCAGACTGAAATCATTGTAAGGTTTTGGATATTCTTTCATAAGGATTTGGCAATACTATTCATTACCAGTGAGTTAGCATTAGAATTGATTATACACATTCATTTTGAACCTGTATAGTAGTTATAGTAGTTACCTATAAGTATCTTGTATTTATTCATTTAATTTAGTCTGTTATATGGCTTCATACAAGGCTGTCAAGTTGCATCCTAAGTCACTCATTCAAGTCACTAGTCGTCCTTGTGCCTCTCTTCATCTCTCTGTATATTTCTCATTCTGTCTTTAACAGCTTTGATCAAAGGCACAGTTACACGGCGTGCCCGCGTCTCACATGAGCACCTCCAACCGCTCGCATCCCAGTCAGGCCTACACATCTCAGATGACAAGAGATCAGACAGAGATCTCTTCATATCACAAATGTTTCTCCACAGCAATGGGCAAATGGATACTTTGTTAACGCCTCCTGCTTTATTAATATTAACATTATAATATTATAATATTAACAAGATATAACATTTACTATCACAATCTCATAAAATTCAGATCTGAGATTATATTCATTGCTATTTATTGCATAGCTCTATATATAAAAAATGTAGGTGACATTTTTTGAAACACTAAAGAAACATAAATGAGAACTCCATTAAGTCTCATATGAAAGAGCAATAATACTTTCCAACAAACATGCAGAGTGGATGAGAGCACTATCAAAATCTAAAATAGATAGTGAAACTAAATTATGACCATTGGTGCAACGCATGGGCGTAGGTTTGGTCTCAGCTTTGGGGGGGACCCTCAAAAAATAAAAACCTGAGACTGTGTAATGCTGAACAACCAAACATTTTATTTAACATAAATTATTATGTACATTAGTATTTACACTAACAAATCCATTATTATTATCCATTATTACAGTATTCGATTAATACTAAAATTGTATCTTCTATTCTATATCAAATTCTATTGATAAATTCTATTCTTAAAAATAAATAAAGTGCATTAGATTAAACTGGGAAGGGTCATAAAACTTGCATATTGTTATCCTAGGTTTACTGCTTCTATTGTTCTCAATTGTAAGTCGCTTTGGATAAAAAGTGTCTGCTAAATGAATAAATGTAAATCTGTTGTGGTTTGATGCTGTCTTTCCTGCATACAAAATGGTTAATTAATTTTGTAGTCTATCCTATGGCTAGCAAGTTTAACCCTCCTACCAGATATTGTTTTTTGGATATTATCAATCAAATAATGATTCATTATATTTGAATAACCAACAGTGTTAACTTTTGCCTTTTTAACATTGCCAACATGTTTTTCCAGCACATGTGTCTAGCAAGTAGGCTACACTCACAAATACATTACATAAACAGAATGTAGAAAAGAAAAATGTCTCAGATGATCCACTGTAATGACTGCAAGATTCTATTAAGGTAGGCTAATTAACATTCAGTGACTATCATGATAGCGCGACTTCTATGAGTCTATCCGTGCTGCACACCCTAATGCTCCTAACCTTGAAAGATTGCAGAAGCTAGGTTTAACTGTAACAATATCCTGGGTCCCAGGATCACCAGTTAATACTATTTTCCACAGTAGAATCTGCATTTGAAAGCCTGGTCAGTCACTACTACTGCTAGTTATTTGTGTGGCTAGTTATTTTTGCCGAGTGCTTTATGAAAAAGCTTCGTATATGTCCCTTTCTTCTTCTTGGGTGACATAGCTGATCTACAAAGTACAAAAAGGGGCAAAAAACCGGAATATTAAAATGTTTTACTCTGGCCTTTGTATATGGCAGGACGGCAGAGAGACAGCCCTGGTAACTTACCGTCGGCGTCGTCACGCGAGCACACGCACACACCACCCGCTCGCTGCCAGTGAGTGCAAGCACAAAAAGTAGTCCCGGCCCGCGCGTGTAGCCTGTCAGATACCCCGCCGGCAATCAAATTACGGCACATCTTGTACTGTCGTCGTCCTGGCCGTTGGAATCGATCCAAATAGCAGCGCAAAGATCCAAATGCAGCGCAAATATCAAAATAGCAGTTCAAAGGAGCTTGCTAAATATTGGTGGGGACAAATTTGTCATCTCAAAATATTGAGTGGGACTAGTACCTAGCGTCCCCCCCTAAACCTACGCCCTTGGGTGCAAGATACCCTGATTATTGATTTATTTGTTTAATGTTACAAATATTCTACATTTTAATTATAATTTTTTTAGCCCTTTACTACTGTAGATAAATACATATGGGTCAACATTGCTAATATATGTACATCCCTTACAAAGAATAATTCACACATAAACACATTACAGCTTAAATTAACAGCTTTAAAGAAAAAAAAAATCTGGGTCCACAGCAGTGCATGACGAATCATTCAGTTTCATATTTAGTGTGTGCATTAAGCGATAAGGATTAGCGAGTTTGCTTGCTGGAAGCTTTCCCATAGCGATCTCACTATTTATGTGCCAAATTTTCTATACACCCAGTAAATAATCTCACCTTAGTCAAATGGATTTAAAGTGTTTTGAATGTCTTTCACAAAACCATAGGACAGTATAGGTCTATTCAGTGGCAGCATTGATAAACAGAAGAATTTTAGGTTTCACATTATTTTGATGGTCCCTTTAACACATTCTGTTGACTATAAGTAACGTTGCTCCTACACAGGGGGTGTTTCTCAAAACCAAGAATGCAAAGAACGGACTTGTGTTCTTGGGTAGAACGCTCTTGCTAGGTGTTCTTGGAAGAATGAACTTACAAGGTGACGAGCACACAGAACGCTGCTGACAGATTGAGACGATGTGTTCTTGCCGGTATTGCGCAATACCCCCGCACAGACGGCGTCTGCAGAACCCAAACATGTACGACTCGCCATACATTTCCGTAAAAATGCCAATATTTGAAATCTACACAGTTGATTTCTCGCATCAAATGTTCTCAGAAGTGAATTTAGTGATGAAATAGCATACGAAATTGTAGAAAAACGACTTACTGTTGTCCTGCCTTTCTCTGCTTCCCGCTCCTTCCTCGAATGCCGAAATGAATGCTGGGATATTTCTGCCGTCAAGTTCACACAAGTTACCAACCGATGCATCCTCGGTAAAATGGGCGTGTCAAGAACACTTCCGCAATTTTTAACCGTTCTTGCCAAAATGCCAACTTGTGTTTTGGGACAGTACTTGGGCCACAAAAGATGACGTTTCACAAGTCCACAAGAACACAAGTATAGACAAGAATGCATATTGAGAAACGGCCCAGGGCTTAATTTGAGCCGGAACACGCCGGAACATGTTCCGGCACCTCTGACGTTGGATCCGGAACCTTTTTTACTGGATCTGGCACCTCCTGTCACTATGGAAAAATTAGTCGCCTAAATGAAAAAAAATACTGTTTGTGTAGTGTTCAATGTTGTTATCTGTCTTGTTAGTATTTATTCTCCATTGAAGTTCCACAAAAATCTTGTGTTTGCAGTTTCGATGCGAGGTGAACTTTCAGGGTAAAATGGGTCGCGGCGAGAAGCGCAGCGCCGGGCGAACACATTATTCTCTATGAGTACAGTAGCGCCATTCGGCGTCGTTAATGTAACTTATACACTATCTGACTTCACCCTGTGGTGCAATATACATTTAGTTTTACACTCATTTACATAAATCAGTTGCTTGAAAGAAAATTGCTGATATTATCGGATTTTCATGAATGATTCTCAATTCATTTCATTCAGTTAACGGACGCTCTGAGGTAAAGTTCAGAGTCTGCAGACCAATTGTATTTAATTGTACAGTACAATCATAACATAATACAGACATTATCTTAAATTCATAATGTCCTTAAACATAAGATTATTGCTGGCCTTAAACTGAGAAAGTGCGCGTCCGGTGAGCGATAGCCTACCTCGAGACTCGAGTTGTCCTAGACGCGACGCTTCTCCGTCCGGTGTGACAGAAGGGGGAGAGGGAGCGGAGGCACTTCAAGTGACAAATGCGCAAGTAGTGCTGGTTGAGATTGCTGTTAGCCTCGTTTCACTCAGGGGAAAAATGTCAAAAAGACAACAAAGTTTGCTTAACTATTTCCAAATACGCTGCTCAGATCCCAAACAAGCAAAAATTTCGCACCTATGCAGTGCATGTTCTGAAATTAAAATAAACATTGCCCTGTTACACACACAGCTTTGTTACGTTTTTTTTTTTTTTTTTAGTCAGAGAAGCTACATAGCTTCTCTGACTAAAAAAACATTAACAACGCTGTGTGTGTGTATAGGCAGTGTAAAAAAAAATTCGTTCCGTTACCTCCAAACCCCGTTTTGAGTCGCCGGATCCACCCCCCCTCTGCGCTCCGGGACCTCCCACTTTACAAATTAAGCACTGCTCCTACATGTCTACTAACTCTAATTAGAGTGTTAGTTGAGTATTAATAGACTGGTAGGATTAGGGTTAGATTAAGTTGACATGTAGTTTAAAAGTTATTTATAGTCAGTATGTGTCTGTTAGAGGAGCATCACAATAAAGAATAAGCAAATATTAAGCAGACAGTCTACTAATACTCCAATGAGAGTTAGTTGACATGTAGTTGCAAAGTTACTTATAGTCAACAGAATGTTCAAAAGGGACCATCAAAATAAAGTGTTACCGAATTTTATTTTACAAGTGTTATATAACCCGGCCTTAAACGGGCATAAGCACAACTCAGGTTAATTTAAATATGAATCACCAAGATTTATTGATGGCTTTAAAACAAAAAATAAAAAATAAAATCACACACACACACACACACACGAGTCCTGCCTATTTCCGTTGGCCAGAAACAAACACACCAACCATTCTCGTTACTACCACTGATCTTTATACTTGGCTGACCACACCCCATCATTCATCACTTTAATCCATTGATGTCACACGCTACACAAGTTATATTTTAGTCTTTTTTTTTCTTCAATCCCTGTACACTCACTCAGCACTATCCTGAACTCTATGGCAATGCTAGACTTCAATTTCCTCACAAAACCGGTGCACACAAATACACTACTTAAAAAGCCATTGCAGTTGCAGAAAAACATCAAAGACAGAATGAAGTTTTTGGCAGAAAATGTGAGGTTGTGTGTGGAGTGATAGATCACAATGGAACATGAGTTGCATGGAGATGCTCCAGGGCGGTGTCTTCGGAAATCTGCTGAGAAATATAATAATAAATGCAATTAACCACTGTGAAGCATGGAGGAAGAATGTCATTGTGTAGTAGTGGTTCTGGTTTATTTGGTGCCAAAGGCGAAATCAAACAGGTTAAAATAAGCCCTTAAATCTATTAAATGAGAAAATAAATAACAAGAGAACTGGCTGACTATAATCTGCGTGAAAATGTTACCTCCTGAAACACTTTCATTGGTCAATCGTGGAAGTCTATTCCACACCCACCTTATTTTGCTGCTCGGAATTTTTTTAAACATTTTTATAATATTATAAAATATTATTTTATAATAGCCACAATAGTTAAATAACTAGAAGAATAACAAAATGCAGTAAACGGTAAAACTATTTGTGCTACAAAACAGTGTGTTTATGATTATGATAATGACATTAAAATAATATGATTACAAATAACAGTTTGCAATAACCCTAACCCAGTTGCCAGTAGTTTACGGTAAAATCTAGAAAAAAAACAAGTCAAATTTACTAAATGAAACAAGTTCATTCACTCAGAAGTCTAGTAGAAAAAAGGAATGTGAACTCTACTCTAGTAACCCTCATTTATATAGTGCTTTTAACAATATAGATGGTTTCAAAGCAGCTTTGAACTCAATAAAAGGAGAGTAGATGTTGAAATGAAGTGTTATTTTATGTGTTTTTAATAATAATGATATAGGAGATTCTGCTGGGATTTAAAGGGTTTCTGTTGCTTTATTTAAAGGCAGTAACTGTATAGTTGTGGATGCAGTGTTAATTCCAGTTGCACATGCATTATTAGCGAGAGATTTAAGTTATCTTGATGTTGTTTTGATGGTTTGTTGTTTATGTTATTTTTACTTTAAGAACTATTTTTATCGGACTCAAATTAAGTAAGTTCACAGTAATAATGGTAGTTAAATTAAACGGCAGCCAGCCAGTTTCTGCAAATGAAATAAATTAAATCAAGTTTTAATTTAGTGCATTTATTTCTACAGTAACATACTGTTAAGTATGGTAAATAACTGTAAAATTATGAATCACTGGCAAATTAATTACTTCCCAGCTAGAAATTTTACGTTCCCAGAACATTCTGAGAACGTCCCCGCTGGTGTCAAGGACTTCGCCTGGTAACGTTCCCACAACGTTCCCAGACAGTCACGATGTGGAGTTCTTTAAAGGGTTTGGGGACGTTATTTGGAGGACCTTCAGGGAACATTCAGGATGTTCTGGGAACGTTTAGAGGACAATATTTAATTCAGAAATCCAATGTTTCCAAAACATTCTGAGAACGTCCCGCTGGTGTCAAGGACGTCGCCTGGTAACGTTCCCACAACGTTCCCAGACAGTCACGATGTGGAGTTCTTTAAAGGGTTTGGGGACGTTATTTGGAGGACCTTCAGGGAACATTCAGGATGTTCTGGAAACGTTTAGAGGACAATATTTAATTCAGAAATCCAATGTTTCCAAAACATTCTGAGTACGTCCCGCTGGTGTCAAGGACGTCGCCTGGTAACGTTCCCACAACGTTCCCAGACAGTCACGATGTGGAGTTCTTTAAAGGGTTTGGGGACGTTATTTGGAGGACCTTCAGGGAACATTCAGGACGTTCTGGGAACGTTTAGAGGACAATATTTAATTCAGAAATCCAATGTTTCCAAAACGTTCTGAGAACGTCCTGCTGGTGTCAAGGACGTCGCCTGGTAACGTTCCCACAACATTCCCAGACAGTCACGATGTGGAGTTCTTTAAAGGGTTTGGGGACGTTATTTGGAGGACCTTCAGGGAACGTTCAGGATGTTCTGGGAATGTTTAGAGGACAATATTTAATTCAGAAATTTTACGTTCCCAGAACATTCTGAGAACGTCCCTGCTGGTGTCAAGGACGTCGCCTGGTAACGTTCCCAGACAGTCACGATGTGGAGTTCTTTAAAGGGGTCATGACATGAGAAACGTCTCGGTTACGTATGTAACCCTCGTTCCCCGAGTGGGGAACGGAGACGTTCCGTCGGATGACGACGATTGGGGTTTCGCTTAGAAGCCTATCAACTTCGAGTATTACAAAACGAGCCAGTGGCAAGGGAAATGCCATGGGTCTGCGGAATTTGCATGGCGCATCTCCGTCCCACCTCGTGGGTATAAAGGGAGGACGCCGGCAATATGCAGTTCATGTTTTCCTGCTGAGGAGCCGAGACTGAACTCAGGCGTTTCCCAGCGGTACAGCGGAAAGTGGCAGACAGACGGAACGTCTCCGTTCCCCGCTCGGGGAACGAGGGTTACATACGTAACCAAGACGTTCCCCATCGTTGTCACTCCCGAGTTCCGTCGGATGACGACGATTGGGGTTACCAGTCTAATCACGCCACCTTCAAGCTATCTTCCAGTGCCCTGCGTAAATCTGAGATCCCTGTCGTGAGACTAGCACGGACGAAGGACTCCTATTTAGCACAGGAATATCAAGGTACACTGGGAAGCATATCTCATATCTCAGAGGGAATATGCAATTAATGCCAGCCCAGAGGGGGGGGGGGACTTAGAGAATACACATATGACGTCGACGTCAGCAGTGCTGGAGGAACTCAGGGCTTACGAGGAAGCTCACCTGAGGAAAATATCGCACGTATCCAGTCCGTGGAGTGGAATGGCGAGCAAGCGAAGACACCTGAGCGTGTCCGGTACTAGCTGGTTGAAGCGAGTACATGAGAGGACACAGGCTCCACTCGGAGATTGTAGAATCTGGCGAATGTGTTTGGTGTCGCCCAGCCTGCAGCTCTGCAGATGTCTGTTAGCGAGGCGCCATGCGCTAGAGCCCAAGAGGACGCTACACTCCGGGTGGAGTGGGCAGTCACACCAAAGGGGCACAGTCGACCTTGCTGCAGTTATGCCAAAGCAATGGCGTCCACTATCCAGTGAGACAACCTTTGCTTGGAGAGAGCCTTACCCTTCAGCTTCCCACCATAACAGACAAAGAGCTGGTCTGAGGTCCTGAAACACTGCGTTCTGTCTACATAGGTGCAGAGAGCACATACTGGACAGAGCAGTGCCAAGGCTGGGTCTGCCTCCTCCAGGGGCAGTGCTTGCAGGTTCACCACCTGGTCCCGGAAGGGAGTGGTGGGAACCTTGGGCACATATCCAGGCCGGGGTCTCAGGATCACGTGAGAGTAAGCCGGCCCGAATTCCAGGCACGCTTCGTCAACGGAGAATGCGTGCAGGTCCCCTACCCTCTTGATGGAGGCCAGTGCAGTCAGGAGCGCTGTCTTCATTGACAGGAACTTTAGCTCCACTGACTGCAAAAGCTCAAAGGTAGCCCTTTGCAGGGCAGTTAGAACCACTGCGAGGTCCCAAGAGGGAACGAGAGGAGGGCGAGGAGGATACAGTCTCCTCGCTCCTCTCAGGAACCTGACGATCAGGTCGTGCTTCCCCACAGACTTACCTTCTACCGTATCATGGTGTGCGGCAATAGCGGCAACATATACCTTGAGGGTGGAGGGAGACAGCCTTCGCTCCAACCCTGCTTGAAGGAAGGAAAGCACAACACTGATCGAGCATCTCCGGGGGTCTTCTCGGCGAGAAGAGCACCAGTTAACGAAGTGGTTCCACTTCCACTTCAACGCCCCCAAGGCTCACTGGGGGGAACGCATATTTGCGACCCTGCGGCCAGCTGTGCGCCAGTGCATCCGTGCCGAGCGTGCCCTCGGTCAGGGAATAAAACAGGGCGCAATGGGTCGAGTCGTGAGAGGCAAACAGATCTATCTGTGCGTACCCGAACTGGTCCTAAATCAGCTGAACCGACTGGGGATGGAGTCGCCATTCTCCAGGGAGGGGCTGAAGCCGTGACAGCTCGTCGGCTGCACAGTTCAGGGCTCCGGGAATATAAATGGCTCGAAGCGACCTCAGATGCTTCTGACTCCATATGAGGAGGTGGCGAGCGAGTTGCGACATACGGCGGGAGCGTAGACCACCTTGATTGTTGATGTACACTACAGTGGCGGTATTGTCTGACCTGACTAGTACGTGTTGACCCTTGAGCAGCGCTCGAAAGCGGTGCAGAGCAAGACGTACTGCCAGCAACTCGAGGCAATTGACATGCCAAAGACGGTGGGGTCCTGTCCAGGAGCCTGCGGCCGCATGTCCATTGCACATGGCACCCCAGCCCGTGGTGGAGGCATCTGTTGACACAACAACATGCCGGGAAGCTCGTTCCAGGGGGACACCGGCCCGTAGGAAACTGAGGTTCGACCACGGGGTGAAGGTCTGACGGCAGGTCGGAGTAACTGGTACTTGGAGCGTGCCTTGCTGCCATGCCCACCTCAGGACTTGGTCGCGAAGCCAGAGCTGAAGCGGTCTCATATGAAGCAATCCAAGCGGAGTCGGCGCGACTGCAGATGCCATATGCCCCAGGAGCCTCTGAAAAAGTTTCAGTGGAACCGCACTCTTGCCCTCGAACTGTCGAAGACAAGTCAGCAGTGACTGTGCGTGCTCGCTCGTAAGCTGCGCGGACATGGCGACCGAGTCGATGTCCATACCGAGAAAAGAGATCCTCTGCACGGGGCAAAGTTTGCTCTTCTCCCAGTTGACCCGAAGGCCCAAACGGGCTAAGTGCCGGAACACTAGGTCCCTGTGTTCGCAAATCTGGTCTCGAGAGTGAGCTAGGATAAGCCAATCGCCGAGATAGTTCAGGATGCGAACCCCGTGTTCCCGAAGGGGAACAAGGGCTGCTTCGACGACCTTCGTGAAGACGCGAGGAGACAGGGCTAGCCCGAATGGGAGAACCGCGTACTGGTATGCCTGCCCCTCAAAAGCAAACCGTAGAAACGGTCTGTGTCGAGGAATAATGGAGACATGAAAGTAGGCGTCCTTCAGATCGATTTTATTTCGATAAACGCCTTCCTGCGACCACCTCCACGCCGCGGCCAGGGTGAAGCTGCTGCCGGGTGGGAGGGGGCAGAGTCACAGGAGGGCGCGTTCGGCGGCGAGCGGACTGAGGCGTCTGAGCCAGCGGCCGGGTGGCAGCAGCTGGCCGCGGGGTCAGCCACAGTCCGCTTCTGGGCGGCCGAGAACTGTTGGGCAGAGCTCTCGACCGTGCCGCCGAAAAGGCCAGCCTGGGATATGGGGGAGTTGAGGAAACGGGTTCACTCAGCCTCGCGCACATCAACTAGGTTAAGCCAAAGATGTTTGATCACAAATGTGGACATCACCTGACTCAGGGAGCGTGCGGTCACCTTCGTCGCTCGTAGAGCAAGGTCGGTGGTGGCACGCAGCTCTGGTATGAGCCCTGAATCAGCCCTACCCTCGTGCACAATGCATGTAGTGAGTCGGCAGCCAGCCCCGCAGCTCTATAGGTATTTGCCACCGGAGTAGACAAAACCTACAGGCATTGGGGGGGGGGTGCTAGGGCCGCCACGCCAGGTGGAGGCGCTGTGGGGTCAAAGACGTGTCGCCACAGAACTCTCCACAGGGGGAACCCTAGAGCACCCTGTGCCGCGGTCACCCGAGGGCAGAGAAGGTGGAAGAGGCCGCAGAGCGGTCACAAAAGTCAAAAGAGACTCCCACGAGCTCATGACCTCTTCATGCACGTCCGGGAAGAAAGGAATTGGGGTCGCCACCCCCAAAAACCAATCATCAGCCATGAGTACTCGGGACATGGCAGATGTCCACACAAGCCCGATACTCACGGCAGCCCGGGAAAGCATAGCTGTCAACTCTGGATCAGACTCGACAGGCTGACGCACCCGGAGGTGGCAGCACAGCTGAACCGTCATCTCCAGAGGACTCCAGCTCACCTTGTGATGCGGCGATAGACATGATTTCATCTGCCGGGGCGCCGGATGAGCTGCTGGAGCCGCCGGCGTCCTACTGGACACGGGCAGTCAGCGAACTCATCCAGACACCGCACGGGTTGCAATGTGTAAGAGGGGGGGTGTGGACCGAGGATAAATCGTCAGGTTTTGTTCCACACCATCAGCCTCAGGTCACCCTGGCCACCAGCCAAAGTATTCCCTCACGTGGAGAAAATAGATTGGGGTGTGGATGAGGGGACTCTCGCTCTGTAGAGCTCATTGAGTCTCGACCATAACACTGCGATGGTCACGTTCGTAGAACATGACGCACCCGCGATCGCTGTCTGAGCGCGCCCAAACGTAACAAACAGTGATCGTGCCCATCAGCTGAATCTATCAGACTATCGCACTCAGAAATACATGGGCAGAGCGTCTTTAAAAAGACGTGCCGCGTGCAAGCTCTTTTTGTGAATGAAAGCTCTTTTTATGAGAGAAAAGCTTGCAGCAGTGCTGAAGCGCCCAGGGAGAAACACACGCGCTGTTGCAGAACACTGCACAGATCAGCAGGCAGGAAAGTGAAACTCGGTGGAACATGCCATCACACCAACACCGACTGGAATCTGTTCGTCTAGAAGATTCTCGGAGTGAAGTGCATATTGCCGGCGTCCTCCCTTTATACCCACGAGGTGGGGCGAAGATGCGCCATGCTAATTCCGCAGACCCATGGCATTTGGCTTGTTTTGTAATACTCGAAGTTGATAGGCTTCTAAGCGAAACCCCAATCGTCGTCATCCGACGGAACTCGGAGTGACAACGATGGGGAACCAAATTTGCCTTGATCTTCTGGTATATAAGAGATCTATATGTACTATTAAATCTTCCTGCAAGTTTCATAGCTTAAGACGTCCCCCCCATTATAAACGAAGCATTTATTTAATCAAGCTCTAAATACAGCTCGTTCTGGATCCATGGTATGTAGTGACGTCATGATAAGAAGTGACGTACCAGTCGTTTGCATATGACCGCCTCCAGTGAAAGACAACTACGCCTCATTTCGCATCATCGCATGCGTTGTCGTGCAGCGAGTGGGTCTGTTTACAAGATGACTGTGATGCCACGCAGATGTGCTGTTCCTGCTGTGGACAAACAACATGTTTGAATACGCTGCCGAACGATCCAGACGTCAGGGAAAGCAGTCGGATGCAGTTTATTTGCAGCATATGCAGCGTGCCAAAGCTTTATTTGAACGGTGAGTGAGATGAGTGTGACAGGGCATGTTACTGAAAGAACGAGCAGAGAGCGAGCGAGCCCCGGCCGCGCGCGCACCTTCAAACTGTTGCTCTCTCTCACTCTCTCCCTCCCTCTCGCATATGAATCAAAATCAATTGAGAATTGACACGATGGTAAAAGATTGGAAGACCGAAGTTTCACGTGGTGGAGCATTGTGCAGTCTACATGTGATACAAAATGATTAACGTTAATAATGTATGCATAAGCAGCACTGACGTTAGCCAATCATAACAGTATAGGCGTTAACACTGAAGTCTTAAAGGGGAAACACCCCAAAACAGACTGTTTGAATCAGAGGTGAGAAACAGGGTGGGAAAATGTCATAAATCACTACATTTTTTATTGATTTTTTGTATAAAAAAACTATAGTAATACTATAATTGCACCTAAGGGAACATAATAAAACAAAACAAAAAAACATGTCATGACCCCTTTAAAGGGTTTGGGGGACCTTCAGGGAACATTCAGGACGTTCTGGGAACTTTTAGAGGACAATATTTAATTCAGAAATCCAATGTTTCCAAAACATTCTGAGACCGTCCTGCAGAACTTTTAGGGACCAACTTAGAATATTATTGTTTTGTCCTATTAAGGTCTTTCCATCATGTTTACTGAACATTTTCAGAACCTTTACTAACATTACAGGAACCTTTAGGGGAACTAGAATCTAGAATGTTAAAGAAACATTTATTAACATTACTGGAACTTTGTAGAACCTTTAAGGGACCTAGAATGTTCTTTTTTGGTCCATTTTTAGGCTATTCCCAGAACCTTTAGCAACAGGATCCTTTGCAGCATCTTGAATACCATCAAAAGTGTTTAAACAATAGGGTGTAGGGTGCAATACATATTTTGAAATACAGTCACAAATATGATGTCCCTTGCAAATTGCATCTTTTGTTATGGCCAAGGTAAAGACTTATAATTAAATTTTAAACCATCTTCAGCTGTGTTCCAGAAGATACTCAAATTAGAAAAGGTTTTGAATGTCACAGAAGTTAGCCTTTTAATCTAGGTGAAGAATTTGTTGTTACTGTCAGTCTGCAGTGGACTTACTGTGACTTGCACAGTTTATGAACTAGTTCTTGGTCGGCAGAATAAGCCATGTACCTTATTCAGGCATAATAAACATTAAGTATGTGTTCACAAAACATAAAGAGAAAGTCAATTGAATTAAATTCAAAGGGGCTTTATTGCCATGAAAGTATAAACATGTTGCCGAAGCATCAAAAAAAAAAAAAACATTTCAAAACATTCGGAAAAAAACAAAATAACACAACAGTAACATAAACATTTTTGGTGTAAGTGTGTATTTATGTGTGGGTCAGTCACACTTCCCCATCTCCAGGTCCGTCTTCTGTTGCCTTTTCAGTTGCCTGTTCCACTGCCTGACAAATTCATAAATAACAATTCCTTCAATCACAGTCACTTCAATTACCTTTAAATTGCTTAGGTGTAGGCGTATGAGTACTGACTAATAGGGGACTTATATTAGCATAACCAATTAATATTAATATGACAAAGTTAGAATGTCATGCATGAAACTATAAATAGGTGTCCATAAATTGTGACAGAAGCAAAAGTAAAGTGAAGAGAAAACAAAGAGTCAAAGGTGGGGGTGGGCAATGTATCAAATAAACACGACATATCCTTATGAATAAAATGGTCAAATCAAAAAGTTCTGTTATTTTTGAGAAAATATGAAAATATTGAGACATATTGTATATACAGCAGCACAGCCTAAACATATTGAGAGATAACATATAATCCATATAGCCTGGTAATCGTTTGCACTAATCATGTCCTCCTTTGTTGCCATAAAGTTTGATTCAAGTGAACACGTGAATTTAAGAATGACGCAAAAGTGCAGTGTACTTTTAAGTGTTCATAGCTCAGTGAATAAAAGAACTTACAAGTATCGGCACCACACGGTGAGCCTATGCATGCCTCAATTTCCTTTTCAGTAACCTTTGGAAACTGTGTAGCACAAGCTCCTAGAAAAGAACGTGTGCAATAAATGTGGCATTCTCTAATAGGTCTATACAAATTTTATTAAATCTAATTGATTAATTAATTATTAATGTGAAATAGTGATTAAATAATATGTTTTAAAAAGTAAAAAATAGGGCAGCTGTATGTGTGTAGACATGGTTTATCATTTGCTCTTTAAAACAGTTGCATAAATAAGTAAGAGGAAGACGCTTTGAAAAGCTTACTTAAAACAATGTGGTGGAGGGTTGTCCCTACAAAAGGCAGCTTTCCTTTTCGGCCTCTCAAGCTGTAATTTGACCAGGCCTCATTGGTTGCAACTTTCCTGAGGATTCTCCTCACAGCGTCCCCAATGTTGCTGCCTCCCAACAAGCTCAAAAACTGAATCTATACAAAACATACATTTTGAAAAGCAAGTGTTAGTGTTAATTATCTTAAGTTTTAATGTTAACTCTGCCAGCTCCTGCACTGTTTTGCAGGGCCTCTCAACGGTCACCTGTGGCTCCGTTGTCATTGATGCCGGACGATTCTGTTGAATAACCTGGACCAGGCGTTCAATAGAATTGGCTAAGTCTGCCTGCATTCTTTGTATTGCAAGCAGCACTCGCTTTTCTGATTGAATTATTAGTTGATTGACGTCTGAAGAATTGAGATGAGAAAAAAAAATTTTTTGGCATTCAACTATTTGCTTAATAGTAGACTGTCAACAGTAATGAAAAAAATGCAACCATACATTTACCTGCATTTATCACACCCTCTGCATGGCTGGTTTCATTTCTGTTAAGGTCTGTTATTGAAACAAATGTCAGTGTTATTTCCTTTTTCCCAGATTTTTGTGACATTTCTCCATATTTTCAAATAGAATTAGGCATAGGCCATTCAGGTCTAAACTTCAAGACACTAAACAAACATGATTGCATCGCGATCTTGACACTGAACAGATAGCCGGGGCCTTTTTCAGAAATCAGGTTGAACAAACTCTGAGCTTATCCCTGAGCTCTGAGTTCACTGACCCTGAGATGGGAAACACTTCACAGTTTTTGGTTCCAGAACAGCTGATCAGAATTAGTTGAATCAACTCAGAAGCCATTTTCAATCGAGCCCCGTAGAGATTCAACATGGCAACGGTTAAATAGCAGAGCCTCCATTTTAATAGAGTGGAGCTAGAAATATGAATGCTACGAACGCGGACCATGATTTGCTCTAAAATGCAGAGTGGAGGATCAATACATTAACATTAGTAATTTTTATGCAGTGTTGCTCATTCATCATTTACCAGACTGGATTTTCCTTAATGAATGATAAAGTACTGGAAGTCTCCTACAGCCCATTACATTCATTGTAAATAGGAAGGCTATTAACATGTAACCCGACTGGACTAAATGCCGGTGGCAATCAATTAGGAAAATAGGACAGTTTACTCATGAACCTGTGATTGTAAAGTCAGTCACACCCAGCAGGTTACCATATTAAATTGTTTTGGAATGATTTTGAAAAAATGTGTCTATAGGATCAAACTGTCCTATAAGTCCTATAAGTCCTACAAACTGTCCTATAAGTCCTATAAAGTCCTATAAGGACCATTATAATAGGACCAACTTAGACCCATATGAGAACGTTTTGATTACGTCCTCTTTGTAACATTGTCATGTGACCATAAGATTACCATTACGGAACGTCCCCCTAAAGTCATTTAAGGAACGTTGAACTGCAGCACTTTCATTACCAAAAGAGGACGTTTCAGGAACATCCCTAATGTTCTGAAAAGGTTTGGAATGTTCGTCACCTTTAGAGAACTTTTAGGAAACGTTACCCATGGTCGCAGGAACGTCACCTTCTACCTGGGTTTACAGGACAATACAGGATTTTTACAATGCTGGTCATAAAAATGTCTCAAACCAAGATGGCTGCCATGCTCTGTCTCTGAGTTCTCCAGCTCTCTACAACCTAATACAATCTAATACAAATCATTGTAATCACATATTGGACCATTACTTTTAGGTCAATATTTGGTCAATATATGCACTTAGTCATCATATTTTGAATATTGGACTTGTGCGGCGAGTGAATTGGACTGTTTTCATCGTTTCAACTGTTTGAGAGGCTTCTGGGCCTGGTGGGCCTGCCACTCCTATCTTAGTACATCTTGGTAAGATTGTGGAACTATGCCTCCCAAAGGTAGTAAACAACCATCAGAGGATGATACAGCTGTAACTATGGGTGTGTTGACCCAAATGATGGATCAGCAGAGAGAATTTTATAAGGAAATGTTAAAACAACAACAGGACAACTTCAAGAGCTTTGTTCAAATCATTATGGATGGAAATGCGAAAAGGCTGGATGGTGTGATTAGAGATGTACAAGAACTAAAAACTAGTCTGCAGTTCACACAAGGCATCATGGATGAGATGAAAGCTAAGAAGAATGACATTGACATAAAAATTAGATCATTTGAGAGCAGCATTTCAAAATCAAAGCAGGAATTGGAGGATCTGTTTGAGAAGCTGGATCACATCGAAAATCAGTCAAGGAGATCTAATCTACTAATTGATGGGATCGCAGAGGAAAAAGGTGAAACAATCAATGGATTAGAAATGAAGATTCAACAAATGCTGTCGAATAATTTGGGTTTGGATAGTTCTACAATTGAGATGGAAAAGGTTCACCGGATTGGCCAATTCCATGAGGGAAGAAAGCCAAGAAAAATTGTTGTGAAGCTTCTTAGATTTAAAGATCGACAGCGCATCCTTTCCTCCACCAAGAAATTAAAAGGTACAAACATTTATATCAATGAAGACTTTTCTGATTTGGTGCAGCAGAGGAGACGTGAACTGCTGCCAAAACTGAAAGAGGCAAGAGAGAAAGGTGAAAGAGCCAGCTTAAGGTATGATAAGCTTATAATTTGGCCGGCAAATGGACAAAGGCAAGCATCTGAATAACTGTTCATGACCTTTAATTAGATTTTTACCCTGATGGTTTTGTTTTGATGTTTTAATCTTATTAATATGACAAATTTACTTTCAAACGTGTCTAAGAAAGGTTTGGTTTTAGCGCATTTGAACATTTGTAGTCTCAGAAATAAGGTTCATGAAATTATAAACATCTGGGCTGCGTTTCCCGATAACATTGTCTCTTAGAAGGCTCTTAAGGTATAACTTAACTGAAGGTATACCATTTCTAGGCGTGTTCCCCGAACTATACCTTAGAAAGCTGCTTAAGATATACCTTCTTACGTCGGACGTTACCGGGTGCTGTCCGTGGCGATGGTGCTGAATCTGTTGATATCGATGACTCGGGAATCAATTATTCTCTCGTGCAGGGGCTGCTTAGAGAAAGCGCTGTTCTTTATAAAAGAAGCACTTCAGAAATAGTTGAAATTGCATTTACTAGGACTCATGGGATATTATAAAAATAATCTAAACTATAACAGCCTATAATAGCCTTGCCTACATATTTAAAAATTGTATCATATATTGCTGCCATCATAACCATTTAAATTTTTTATGTGCTTTCTTTTTCCCATTTTTGTTCGCTGAGGTGAGCTGCGATGAAATACTGTTCTTGTAAATACTTTCAAGCATTTCAGTAATAAAAGAGTACGTCATGTAGCTACGGTGCTCGGCAGTGATCAAAAAGGATTTAAACAGTGAATTTTGAATCTCTTCTTGTAAACTCAGAGATGTGGATTCAGACGGCAATTAAATTACCACACGACCTGTTTGTCAAAAAATCAGTAGGTACTAATTTGGACAGATTTTTACGCGGGTTGGGTGAGAAAAAACACTGATATTATGGATTCGGACGGCACTAAAATAACCGACTTACCCCTGTAAATGTTTAAAATACCGTACGAGCCCATGATAAACAATATTAGCGTCCGAATAGGACTTAACTGACAGTAGCCTATGCTTTCACTGGCCTTTAAAAGCGCTCTTTAATTAAAATAAATTTATAAAATTGTATTATATATAATAATATAATTAAAATTGTAACAACAATCAGTGTAATGACAATTTTATTCTTTGCATGAAAACACTTGAATTAGCCTAATTGAACACTGTCTAGGTGTATTAAAACTTCAGAATGATATTCATATAGACCTTTAACAGTGATGAGGTAAAGCTAAGAGTGGTCCAGACCAACCTTCCGAACGTATGACTTACAGAAGGTATACTTAACTAAGAGCGTTTCGGGAAACACGTATTAACGATAAGGTACAGCTTAAGGTGTAACTTAAGAACGACGTAGCGTTAAGAAGGTTTCGGGAAACGCAGCCCTGTTCTAATGGGATTCATGTATTGGCCTTATCAGAAACGCACTTAGATCACAGTTTTGATAATTCACAGCTAGCTGTTGAGGGGTATAGACTTTTTAGAAAAGATAGAAATCAAAAGGGTGGGGGTGTTGCATTCTATATTAGGGAAAATATTGCAGTCACTCCAAGGGAGGATTTGATGGGCAGCGAGATTGAAATGATATGGTTACAGTTAAATATTCAGTTTAACAAACCCATTTTAGTGGGCTGCTGTTATCGACCTCCCAGTTCAAATGTAGATTACTTGGAAAAGATGTGTGATAACATTGAGAGGGCATCTGCTCAAACCAAGGATATCTTTCTTTTGGGGGATTTCAACATTGATTGGTTTTCAAAGAAGTGTTATTTACGTAGAAAGATGATTACTATAACTAATGCTTCTAACCTTAAGCAGATTGTTACACAACCCACAAGAATTTCTTTGAATGGTAAATTTAAATCGACATGTATTGACCACATCTTTACAAATGTGTATGAGTTGTGTTCACATGTCATCTCAGTTGGAGTAGGATGCAGTGATCATAATTTAATCATCACAACAAAGAAAACTAAATTGCCTAAATTTGGTGCAAGGATTGTCTATCGAAGATCTTATAAAACGTTCGATCCCAATGCGTTTGTGGAAGATGTTGAAAGGTCCACTTGGTCGGCGGTTTGTGAAGAGGAGGATGTTAACGCTTCTTTAAGTATTTTTATGGACAGGTTTGTGGAAATAGTTGACAAACATGCACCAATTAGAAAAAGGTCGATAAAAGGCAATAATGCTCCTTGGTTAGATGCCGAGCTAAAATCTATAATGACGGAAAGGGATAATGCCAAAGCCGAAACTTTAAAATCTAAAAGTGATATGGATGAAAGGTATTATTGTAAGTTGAGAAATAAAGTGACAAAGTTAAATAGATTAAAAAAGAAAATATATTTTAGTCAAAAGATTAGTAACTCATCAAAAAAAAATTGTGGAAAGTTATAAATGAAATAATGTGTAAAAAACCAAAGCGTTTTAATATGTATTTGGAAACAGTAGAAGAAATAATCACTAAACCTTTGGATATAGCAACTCATTTGAATGACTTTTTTATAAAGAAAACTGCAAATTTAAGATCTAGTATGTTATCATACCCTAAGGATTCACCTTGTAGTAATGTGAAGAACATTATGAGGAATAAATCTTGTTCATTGACATTTGGTACAGTTAGAGAGGAAATTGTTGAAAGGATGTTGCTCTCTCTCCCGGAGGAAAAAACGTACTCGGTTACTAGCGTAACCTCGGTTCTCTCTAGAGAGGGAACGAGTATTGCGTAAGTTTAGCTTACGCTACGGGAAAGATTCATCTTCTCGAGATATTGAAGCCAAAAAATTATCCTTAATTTTGTATTCATTGTCAACGCAGTGCAGCAGCTAGCAGACCTAGAGCAGGCAGTCTTGCGTGCTCATTGGCTGCCCTGCGGGCATCTGCTGCAGCCTATCAGTGAGCCCCGCGTGACGTACGTCCAATGAAGGGCGCCCGCGCCTTCATAGCGTCATAGCCCGCCAGAATGGGCGTGGCTTAGCGTATAAAAGAAGGGGCTTTAGGCTGCATTCCCTGGTTTCTGTCGACTGAAGCGAAGTCGCTCGTGGCGCGAGCACGGCCGGTTACGCAATACTCGTTCCCTCTCTAGAGAGAACCGAGGTTACGCTAGTAACCGAGTACGTTCTCTTACGAGAGGTTCTCTCGTATTGCGTAAGTTTAGCTTACGCTACGGGAACTTTTTGTCAACGCCGTGCGCGCCAAGCAACCACCCATGAGTCGCCGAGGTTTCTCGGGGAACCCAAATAAGTGGAAAAAATAAGGTGGCCAGCCACGCGGGCCATCACTTGTACATAAGCACCCATAGGGAATACAGAGCAGCGCGCTGGTCTGTATAAGCATATAGCACATACCCTACTAGTGCAGCTCAACCAGGAGAGCTGAGTCACGTGAGAGTGGCCTGAGCATGATATATCTGGGCAGAACGCACAACTCTCTTAAACTGACAGAAGTTTAGCCTGCAGGGCGGGAACTTCTAGGTTATAGAACCTGACAAAGGTAGACGGGGAGCTCCAGCCCGCCGCTACACATATGTCGTGGATAGAAATCCCGCTGGACCACGCCCACGATGAGGCCATGCCTCTGGTGGAATGAGCCCTGATGCCCAGAGGGCATTGCAGACCTTTTGACGCATAAGCTGCCGCTATAGCGTCCACTATCCATCTGGACAGAGTCTGTTTCGAGGCAGCGAGACCTTTGGTGCGCCCACCGAACGAAACAAACAGCTGCTCCGTGCGCCTAAAAACGGCGGAGCGCGCAGTGTAAATTCTCAGCGCTCTGACTGGGCAGAGGAGATTCACATCTGTCTCACTGTCTGACGCTGGCAGAGCCGACAGTGAAATGACTTGCGCTCTGAAAGGAGTGCCCATCACTTTTGGAACATAGCCATGTCTAGGTTTGAGGATGACTTTAGAGTCATTCGGCCCGAACTCAAGACACGTCGCGCTGACTGACAGCGCGTGCAGGTCCCCCACACGTTTGACTGATGACAGCGCGGTCAGAAAAACGGTTTTTAGTGATAGGTATTTTAGCTCCACGGAGTCTAATGGCTCGAATGGGAAGGCTTTCAGGGCCTCAAGGACCAAGGAAAGATCCCATATAGGAACCGACGGGGGGCGCGGCGGATTCATCCTTCTAGCTCCCCTTAGGAAGCGGATGACCAGCTCATGTCTTCCCAGTGACTGGGCGCGCGTCGACTCTGCGAACGCCGCCACGGCCGCCACATAAACTTTGAGCGTGGATGGGGACCTCCCTTTATCCATCAGCTCTTGTAGGAAAGTGAGCAAATGCGCAACCTCGCACGTCCGTGGGTCCAGATCTCTGTCGGTGCACCACTTGGAGAACACCGACCATTTAGACGCGTAGAGCCTTCTCGTGGAAGGAGCTCTAGACTGCGTGATCGTGTTCATCACTCTTTCTGGCAGGCTAGCGAATACCCGTTGATCAACCATGCGTGCAGAGACCAGCGCTCTGGATGGGGATGCCAGATCGAGCCGCGAGCCTGAGAGAGGAGATCTGCCCTCACCGGAATAGGCCACGGAGCTGCATGTGACAGTCGTGCTATTTCCGGGAACCAATTCTGATTCTCCCAGTGCGGAGCTATGAGGAGCACCGAGTGGCGCGCTTCCCTGATTCTCTTGATCACTTGTGGTAACAGAGAGACCGGAGGGAAAGCATACAGCGGGAGGCTGGGCCAGACCTGGGCCAGCGCGTCCTCGTTCTTCGAAAAGAACATCGGGCAATGAGCGTTGTCTTTTGACGCAAATAGGTCGACTTCCGCTCTGCCGAATAGGCGCCACAGTTTCTGGACTGTTTGGGGGTGCAGGGACCATTCCCCTGGGGGAACGTTGTCCCTGGACAGTTTGTCTGGGCCGTCGTTCAAATGGCCAGGCACATGCGCCGCCCTCAGCGAGCGCAGGTGCATCTGGGACCAAATGAGGATGCGTTCCGTCAGATTGCAGAGGTTTCTGGATCTGACACCGCCCTGACGGTTTATATAGGAAACCACAGACATGTTGTCCGAGCGGACGAGAACATGTTGGTCCTGTATGAACGGGAGGAAGCGCTTCAGCGCGTTCTCGACCGCTATCATCTCCAGACAGTTTATGTGGAAACACCTCTCCTGGTCTGACCACTGGCCAGAGGCCGGTCTGCCCTCGAACAGCGCACCCCAACCCGAGTTGGACGCGTCTGTCGAAATGACTTTCCGACAAGAGATGGTTCCCATCGTCACTCCCTGCTGGTACCAGTCGGCTACTAACCAGGGCTGCAGAGCCGCTATGCAGGTCTGAGTCACTCTGATTTTCTGGCCGCCAGAAACCCAGGCTCGGCGAGACACGCGAGCATTCAACCAGCGTTGGAGCGGGCGCATGCGCAGTAGGCCCAGCTGGAGCACCGCTGCAGCTGATGCCATACAACCCAGCATCCTTTGAAACGTTTTCAAAGGGAGAAAGCTGCCCTTCTGGAAAGATGCGGCTAGGTGGCGAACACGGCGCGCGCGCTGTGTCGACAAACAAGCCGTCATGGCCACAGAGTTCAGTTCTATTCCTAAAAAGGAAATTGACTGACTGGGCATTAATGAGCTCTTGGTCCAGTTGACCGTGAGACCCAAATTTTCCAGGTGACTGAGAAGCACTGTTCTGTGAGATAACAGTTCCGTCTCTGACTGTGCCAATATCAGCCAATCGTCCAGATAGTTCATTATTCGCAGCCCTTGGGTTCTCAGGGGGGCGAGCGTCGCGTCCATGCACTTCGTAAATGTACGGGGTGCTAGAGACAGGCCGAACGGCAGGACGGTGTATTGATATACCTGACCGTCGAAGGCGAATCTCAAAAATTGCCTGTGACGGGGTAATATCTGAATCTGAAAATAGGCATCCTTCAGATCTAGAGAAATGAACCAGTCCCTCGGGCGAACGTGCGCGAGGATTTTCCTGGTCGTAAGCATTTTGAACGGTCTTTTTGCAAGTGCCTTGTTCAAATGTCTCAGATCTAGGATGGGCCTGAAAGCTCCGTCCTTCTTGGGTACGAGAAAATATCGGCTGTAAAAGCCTGACTCGCTCAGAGAAGGCGGTACTTTTTCTATAGCCCCTTTGCACAGCAGTACTGCTATTTCTGCGTGAAGTAGGTGTGCTACTTCCGCATTCACTATCGTTGCGGTCCGGGCTCGAAAGCGCGGGGGACGGCGAATGAATTGAAGTGTATAGCCCTGCTTTATTGTGCTCAGAACCCATTCTGAAATCCCTGGGATAGTTTCCCATACAGCTATGTGAGCCGCTAGGGGGCGAATGGCCTCCGGGTTCAGACCGCCGCCATTTGCCCGCGCTCTCGGTACTGGGCAATGGTTGCTCGCTGACAACCGAGACCGGCTGATTTATGTGAGGTGTCCCAATCGTGAGGGATGGGGAGCGTTTTATTCTCACTTTTTGACGCGCGAGCAGCGCTTTGGGCGGAAAAGCTTTCTGTAAGCGTGAGCGCGTGTGCGCGGGCACGAGACTTACAAGTGTATTCACCGCCCCGATCATAACAGATGGGGAGCGTTTTATTAAAGCCCTGTGTTTTGTGATAACATTCAAACGCGCGGGCAGCGCCCGGGGGGAGGTGTGTTTTAGTAAGCGTGAGCGCTCTCTGGCGGGCACGAGACTTACACTCGTTACCTGTTGTATTGATCGTGTAGCAGAGCGGGCAGATAGTGGGCACAGACCTGTGGACACATTTCTTGCACTCAACACTCGAGCGGCTTTCATGCGCTTTATGAGAGTGTGCCCTGTGGGTGACACGATATGTGATGTGCTTGAGTGTAGGGGTGAACACTGAAGCGTGGGCACTTTTACTACACTTAAAACACCAGCGGCGTGAGCCGGACCAGACATTATGCTCTTTTTGAGATTTCTCTGGGTCGCCGTGAAAACGGCGTTTGTGTGCAGGCGAGAGGGTGAATGAACCGGCTCGTTGGCTGCTAAATAAACCGCTGCAGTAGCCTGTATGAAGGGGACTGACAGGGAAATAACTTTTGACGGCGGTCCGGCCGCAGCGGGACGCGCGCGTCTTTTTCCTCTCTCGGTTAGGACGGCTTCGCGTGCTCAGACTTCAACGTGATCTTTTGCCGAGGCCCTCTGGGGGGCGGCGGTCTGTGACGGCTGTCTGAGCGCGATCTAGGGCGGCCGCCCTGGCGTCGCTGCGAAGGCTGAGGCTGTGCTGGCCGTTGGGTGCTGGTTCGCGCCGGAGGCTGGCTCTGTCTCTCGCGAGAGCGGCCTGAGGCGGAGCTCGAGCGTCGCGGCAGGAAGAGGTTCATGGCCTGCGTGGTCTTTTGCACTTCAGAAAAACGGTCAACGATCCCGTTCACCGCTGGGCCGAAGAGACCAGTAGGGGAGAGCGGCGCGTTCAGGAAGGTGGCGCGCTCCGACTCCCTCATATCCGCGAGCGTCAACCAGAGGTGCCTCTCTGTCACAGTCAACGCGGCCATGGCTCGTCCGATGGCTTGAGCTGCAGTCTTGGTGGCGCGGAGAGAGAGATCCGTCGCGCTTCTTAAATCTGTGACCGCAGCTGGGTCCTGGCCCTTCTCATCCCATTCACGGAGGAGGTCGGCTTGCAGGATCTGTAGAACAGCCATGGAGTGGAGAGCAGACGCGGCCTGGCCGGAGGCTGCATATGCGCGGCCGACCAAGGCGGACGTGGCTCTACATGCTTTGGACGGGAGGGCTGACCTTGACCGCCATCTCGCGGAGGGCGGACAAAGGTGCGCTGCGACCGCCTCTTCCACAGGAGGAATAGCCGTGTATCCTTTCTCGGCGGCGCCGTCCACTTGGGAGAGCGACGCGGAGGTCTGAGACTGCAGCCTTGATGAGAAGGGTGCGTTCCACGACTTAGTCAACTCCGTGTGAAGCTCCGGTAGGAACGGAGCGGGCCTGCTTACTGGAGCTGAACGGCGGCGATGCAGGAAACATCCGTCGAGCCTGTTCAGCGCGGGTTCCTTTGGCAGTGACCACTCGAGCCCGAGTCGGTCGACCGCCTGCGTCAGCAGACGCATCAGCTCTGCATCAGCTCCAGCGCGGGTACGGCCGGATTCCTGGATCGACGAGGAGGCGGAGTTAAGCGACCAATCCTCGCTATCCGATGCCAGGATGGAGCAGCAGTCTTTTGTGGCGTGTCCTTCGGCCTCATCCTCAGACGCGACGGCAGTGAGGCTCGTGAGCGGCAGCTGCGCGTCGGTGAAGGGGGGCGGGGAAGGCGAGAGCGAGGCTCGAGGGAGATTCTCCGGCGAGCGCGTCGCTGTGGCCACAGGTTCCGGCTGCCTTTGGGAACGGCGCTTCTTCTTTCGCGGCCCCACAAAGGGCGGAGTTGCTGCTTCGGGGTTGAAAGCTTCGAGGCGAGCCCGCAGGGTCGACATCGGAAGCGTTTCACAGAACTCGCAGCCCCCTCGAGGGCGAGTTCCGCGTGTTCCTGGCCCAGGCAGAGAGCGCAGATCATGTGGCGGTCTCCGACGCTGAGCGGGGCTCTGCACGAGCCACAGGAAGTGCGAGGCATCTTAACAAAGACGCTCGCTGCTCTTTTACGAGTATCACAGAAATACACAATAGCAAAAAAGGATATGTCGCCGGATAGTGTAGCTCGCACGGATGGCTGAAGGTGGCGAAGACGGCCGGCTTCCTCAGCGCTGTCCTAAGCTGGCTGTTCGCTGTTCGACGGCGGCGGTGGCTTCTCTCAGATCCAGCGATGCGAAGAGCTTCGCTGAAGAGACAGAAATCAGGGAATGCAGCCTAAAGCCCCTTCTTTTATACGCTAAGCCACGCCCATTCTGGCGGGCTATGACGCTATGAAGGCGCGGGCGCCCTTCATTGGACGTACGTCACGCGGGGCTCACTGATAGGCTGCAGCAGATGCCCGCAGGGCAGCCAATGAGCATGCAAGACTGCCTGCTAGCTGCTGCACTGCGTTGACAATGAATACAAAATTAAGGATAATTTTTTGGCTTCAATATCTCGAGAAGATGAATCTTTCCCGTAGCGTAAGCTAAATTTACGCAATACGAGAGAACCTCTCGTAAGAGAACTTCAGGTATAGATCACTTGGATGGCAAAATTTTTAAAACTGTTGCTAATATCTTATGCAAGCCTATCAGTCACATTTTTTATAGATCTGTGATAAGTGGGGTGTTTCCGGAAATTTGGAAGCAGTCTAAAATTATACCGTTAGTGAAAGATGATAGATTAGTTCTCACTGAATCAAATTGTAGACCAATTAACATTCTACCTATATTGAGCAAAATATTTGAAAAGTTAATTTTTAATCAAATGATGCAGTATTTTGTATCAAATGATTTGCTCTCTAATTCACAGCATGCTTATAAGCCAGGACACTCCACTAACACTGCATTGGTACAAATGGTAGACCAGTGGTTGACTTTTATGGATGACAAAAAGCTTGTGGGTGCTGTGCTGCTGGATTTCACAGCAGCTTTTGATGTTATTGACCATGACATTTTACTGTCTAAGCTTAAGTGCTATGGTTTTTCGCATCAGTCTGTGTCCTTGATGCGCAGCTATCTTTCTGGTAGAAGTCAGCGGGTATTTTTCAATGGGAGCTTTTCTGATTGTAAGCAGTTGTCATGTGGTGTTCCACAGGGCAGTTGTTTGGGTCCATTGTTATTTTCAGTGTTTGTTAATGATATGTCACAAGGTGTTTTTAGAGCAGATGTTGTACTTTATGCAGACGATGCTACAATGTTTTACGCAGCATCTACAATAAATGATATAAGTTGCACCTTGCAGAATGAACTTAATGCCATTACAAATTGGGTGAAACTTAATAAATTAGCTCTCAATATATCTAAAACTAAATGTATAGTCTTTGGTACTAAATGTATGCTTGGCAAGCCTTGCAACTTAAATCTAATTGTTGACACATCTGTGGTAGAACAGGTGAGTCAGACTAAACTATTGGGTGTGAAGCTGGATAGTCAGCTCTCCTGGGCTGATCAGATTGATCACATTGTGTCTAAAATGGCTAGAGGTATTGCTTTTTCCAGGAGATGTTCAGTATATTGTCCACCAGTAGTTATGAAAACAGTTGTCCAGTCTTTAGTTCTGTCACATCTGGGGTACTGCTCAGTAATTTGGTCCAGTGCTGCACAGGGACATCTGAAAAAATTACAAATTGTTCAGAATAGAGCCGCAAGAGTGGCACTTGGTTGCTCTTTTCGCTCTAGTGTGGATAAAATGCACACCTGTTTGGGCTGGCTAAAGGTGGAGGACAAACTTAATATAAGTCTTCTTAGTTATATGCACAATGCTCTATTTAAAAACAATCCAAAATCTTTTGTAGATAAATTGGTTTTTAGTGGCTATTGTCATGGGCATGTTACGCGTCAGGTGAGCTCAGGTGTGTTAGTGGTTCCATCTGCAAGGTCCAACTGTATGGGAAGAACAGTATTATTTAGATCGTCATCTGCTTGGAATAAATTGGATTTAAAAACAAGGCATATATCCAACATATGTAATTTTAAGAAGACTCTAAAACAGATTACAATTAATAGTATTACATCAATTAATTTGTGACTGTTTATAGATACTGATACTGTCAAATGCTGTATGAGTGTGAATGTGAATATGTGGATAAATGTATACATGTGGTAATGCTATATGAATGTTATTTTTATGTATGTTATATGTGTGTATTTTAATTGTACAGATGTTTTAGTACTTTTATGGGCCCCAGGAAGACTAGCAACCACATTGTGGAAGCTAATGGGGACCCAAATAAATAAATAAATAAATAAATAAATAGTCCAGATTTGAACCCTATTGTAAATATTTGGTCTCACATTTAACTCAAACAAACTTGGAGACATTTTTCAACTACTTATGAACAGTTTGGAGCCATTAACATTTATATATATATATACACTGTATATATATATATATATATATATATATATATATATATATATATATATATATTTTTTTTTTTTATTTATTTATTTATTTTTTTTATATATAAATATCCTCCTGAGACACAGAGAAAAAAGTTTAAATTTAGTTTTTTTTTCATGTCATCACATTGTTTAGAGCATAAGAAACAAATGGTAAAAAAACATTTTTGAGAAAAATAATATTTTATTCACATGTTATGCTATGTCCTCTGTAGTGGACATCAGGACTCAGTTGTTTAAAAAATAAAATGACATGAAATTATATGTATAGGCATAAACAATGGGATTTTTTTTTTCAATCACCAATAAAATTGGGGGTTTCAGGATTTTTTTTAACCAAAATTTGTATAAAGATTATTCTCAACTATGTTAAGAAAGATATAACGGAATTAATTGATACACCATTTTACTTTATGCAATATGTGGGTAAAATGCCCATAAATTAATATTCACATTCAATGCAATGTATCTATACACTGTATCCAATTTGCACATTAATGTGTTCTTGGAGCAACATTTAATGAAAAAAGAAGTGTAATAATTGTAGTACTAATTAGCAACATTTTAATAATAAGATCTAATATTTGATAGGAATATTGATGTATAATTTATTTCCATAATCACTTGTTGTGTGTCCCAGAATGCCTGATAAACATGCTTTTAGTCCTGCTGTCCTTTACAGTGGACATGTGTGACATCAATGTCTGTTCTGTAACAGAAAGTCATTTTTGATTTGAAACCCCATAACTTTTTCCTGAGATTATTTTATGAATATGAAATACAATTTGAAAAATAGTCTGATTTAAATTATTATTACAATATATCATCATATTTCCATAAGAGTGCTACATTTGGTCACTAAATTAATGTCAGACTTTTTTAAAGACCAAGGAGAGGTTGTTTTCATGGTGAAACCTCCAAACATTTGGTATTTCTGAAAAGCCCTGAATGTGCTCTTTACAGGACACCCAGGTGTGACATGTGACATGTATGGTGTCAGAGAAATTCACTAAAATATAATGTCCACTGTCATGATCCTGGTTCTTTCCTTCTGTTTTCTTTCCTTCTGTTTTCTTTCCTTTGTCTCCCTCTGCTGGTTATACTACGTCATTTCTTCTTTTTCCCCTTTCTCACACACACCCATTATCTCTTCCTCTCATTGCCGTCAGCTGACTCTCATGTTCATCTCACCTACACACCTGTTCTCTATCTTCCCCTTATTTCCACGCTACATCTAGCTCCCTCTTTCTCATCTGATTTGTCGGATTATTGTTTGACCTTCATGCACGTTAGATCGCTGTAAATGCTACTTCTCAGTAGTTGTTTCCCTTGTCCTGTCCTGTCTCGTCTTGAGTGTCTGCACGTCACAGTTATCTACTGCTGTGTTTTACCACTTCTGTGCCGTACCCAGCCTTCTCCGTGGAGTGTAGCAGAGGGTCCGTCGTCAAGCCCACTGTCCCGACTTCAGTACACCCGAACCATCAGGTTCTCCGGCTGAGGTCATGAATCTTCGTTTGAACTATCAGCGGAGCACCACTCAGTTACCTTTTGTGAAAGAGACTTTTTCTGTTTATTCAGCCTGTGAGGCGTTGTCTTATTTTTCATTAAAGGATTTACCTGCTATCATCTCTGGACCCCTCTATTCCTTGACAGAATAATCCGACCACTAAGATGGATCTGGCTGGTGATCACCCCATCCAGGCCGCCGTGGAGATGCAAGGAGCTTTGTTGGGGAGGCACGACAAAGAACTCTCTGCGGCTCGCCGTGCTGTGGACTCATTGTCAGCTCAAGTGGCTGATCTTTCTCAGCAGCTTCACTTGATCCGTTTGGATGCGGCTCATCCTGCCGCTCTGGATTCACCTGAGCCGCGGGTAAACAATCCTCCTTGTTACTCTGGCGAACCCGGAGTGCCTGCCCTTTTTGACCCAGTGCGAGGTCCAGCCATCGACCTACGCTAGAGAGCGTTCCTGTATAGCCTATGTGATTTCCCTTCTTAAGGGCAGGGCCCGCGAGTGGGGAACGGCTGTTTGGAACGCTGAAGGTGAATGTCTGATTCGTTAGTCTCTGTTTAAAGAAGAAATGCTACGCTTTTTTGATCGCTCTGTCCATGGTCCCGAGGCCTCTCGTGCATTATCTTCATTACGTCAGGGACGACGCACTGTCTCCGATTTTTCCGTGGAGTTTCGGACCCTCGCTACCTCTTGCGGATGGAACGAGCCAGCCCTGGTGGCTCGCTTCACTGAGGGTCTCAATGCCGAGATAAGGGACGAAGTGCTGGCCCGGGAGGTTCCTACTCATCTCGACCTCCTGATTGATTCAGCCTTAAGCGTGGAGAAGCGTAACAGCCATGACTGTTGCGCTCACTACTGCACGGGTGTTTTAGTAGAGACAGAACGCAGGCTAATAGGTGGGAGTTTCACGTTCTTGATTGAAGGAGGGACCATGATTGAAATGCAAATCAGCGAGATATTAAAATGGTGTGTTGGTATGAGCATGAGATACGCAGAAGCAAGAGTTAGTTTGCATGTTGTCTCGTCGGGAGAGATGCGCCACCGGTAAGCTGTTGTTTAATAATGAAATGCGGGGAAAGTTTGTCTGTCTGTTTGTGCATCCATTGTGCTACCGCGGCATATGCGCACAGTTTGTGTGTAGATAAATGTTGATAAATGTTGCTGCGGGAATACTGAATAAACCTTGTTTACAACCAAATGTTTAATGTTGTCGTATTAATAGTATTCGCGGTAATACTTAAGTAAGTGTTTGGATTTGGAGCGGTTCACTTTCGTATGAGTTACTTCCTGGTTTGCGATGCCGGATGGGAAATGTAGTTTGTCGTCTTACGTTGATAATGAGTTACTATACTAAAGCGGCACTACATAAAACTACACTCACTAGATTCACTTTGGGCCTACGCACTGAGAATATCTCTTTGATTTTAGAGCGATTGGTTTAATTATAATTGAATAATGGTGTATATCTTATGTGTGAAGCTGTTGCATTTCTGTGTTTAATGTTTGTACAGTCATTTAGATTGAACACTAAATTGTATTATAATATTTATAGAGAATGTTGATTAATATATTATTCCATAATGTTTATTGGAATTTATATTTATTTATATTTTATATTCAGAATTTATAGAATGTTATCTAAGTGGTTATTAATATTGTCATTTACATTGTCTTTTTATGTCTATAGGTTTATAACCTCTTTGTTTGTGGACTGATCAACTATAAGTGAAAATAATAAATCCAAGTAAAACAAAACCACAATGAGTTATGAAAACGTGTTCTCTCCTCACCACTGTTGAGATTCATACGCTGATTGTTGATGTCTGTGTGTGTTATGGTAGATTCAAATTTTGTGCTCATGTTTGTTAAAATCTTCTAACTGATTGTTGTAATGTTGTCAGATCTCATGCAGCAGAAACACAGGGTTTAAGATATAAATATATTAATGGTACAACACAATTGCTAGATTCAAAAGACATCAGTGAATCAGTCTATTAATGATGGTTACAAAATCATCACCAATAACCATCACCACCTGATCTCAGTTCACTTTAGCTTTCTTTGCTACTGCTAATGTGTTTTGACACACACACTGTCACAGCAGCCAAAAAAGACAAAATACATATCAAGAGTTAATAGACCAACTAATGGAAACGCTGATCACTGTTATAGTAACAGTTGAAACAAATGAAACAGTTTAACCCATGTTAATTCTCAATAAAACTTTTGTAGAAGTCTGACAGAAATAAAGTGAGTCTGGTTAGTAATAAGTGAAGCTGGTAATGCTGTTTGTGGAGTTGTTTAATCCTCCTCTGCTGAGATCTTCACAGATTTAACGTCTTCTTTTCTCTTCAGTTGATTTCATCTAAGACTGTGTCTGAAGTCAGTTGTAGTTCTTGTGTTTCTGCTCGTCTCTTTTTCTGTTCTCTTCTTTCCTTCAGTGATTCTGCTTGTTAACAGGCTTATTATGGCTGAACTTACTTCATATTTAATATACACAGATTTTGTGGCTCAGATAAGGTCCAGTTCTGGTTTATTTCTTTACTCTTGGCTGACATGTGGCATTGCTATGGCCTGCTTGTGGCCCAGATCTGGCAAACAGGAGCGGGCCACCCAAGGACCGTCATTCAATACTGCATGTGGGCCAGATCCGCTTTCCACGGGTGCCAGATTTGGGCCGGATCTGGGCCGACATAATGTTGCTATGTGGGATGCTTCTTTCCTCTTTCACCCTGACATGTCTTCTGATCACAAGCTGAAGCCCAAAAGGTACACAGGGGCATTAAACATGAACACCCGGCCCCTCTTACAGCAAAGCAGCCCGGAAAGAACCAAAGGAAATTCTAATCTCAAATCAGCCTTGAAAAAGCACGGCTACCCACTTTCTCTGATGATATGAGGGATTATTACCGCTGGAGGACTGAGTGGGAGGACCTAGAAGAATTGGGTAACCCACAAGGTGTGGAATGTATAAAAAAGTTCCACTTATTAAATAGTCTCCACGAAAAGGTCAAGAAGGATCTCGTCCTATCTAGCTGTGGATCCGCCGACGATATGTTCAGGCTACTGGACAGCAAATACGGGAACAGAACGAAAATAGTCCTAATGATCACCAATGAGGTCCAGTCTCTTCCCCCCATCAAAGGAAACAATCCAAGAAGAACTATTGAATTGATCCAGGCTGTGGAAAGGGCGCTGTGCAACCTCCAGATTATTGGTGAAGAAGATGCCGTGAAGAACCGTGTTGTAGCTCAATCTCTTGAAAGCAAGCTTCCCAGTTCACTCAAAAAGGAGTGGATTGTGCACAAAACTGACCCGGCAAATAGGTTCTCTCCACTGCATCATTTTGATTGCCTCCTAGGATTCTTGAAGAAGCAGGAGGAGATTCTTGAGGAGTTGGACCAGTTGGAGCCAAGCCCTGCAGATAAAGGCCCTGTGGAAAAGGGTGCTGCAGACTATCCAGACAAGAGAGGTAGGAAGGCTTACACTAAATCCACAGCAGGTCAGAAGGACGATTATCCCAGCTGTATTGTCTGTGAAGATGACTCCCATACCGGCAGGCTATTTGCGTGCAAGGTCTTCAGGGAGGAAGATCTCTTAAGAAAAAGGGCCCATGTGAAGAAACTAGGGTTGTGTTTCAAGTGTTTGCGGCCCCACCCCAAGGATGGGAAAGGATGCACACCCAGATACCTCTGCCCAAAACTAGACTGTCGGAAAGGAGGGGTGTCAGACCACAATTACCTTCTGTGTCCTAAGCCACCGGTTCCAAAGAAGGACAGCAGCAGTGAGGAGGAGAGCGTTATAAAAATTGGAGGAAAGAAACTTGGCCTAACCAACAAGCAAGAAGAGTTTCTGGCGGAGCTGACTCTAGAACAAAGAGAGAAATACAAGAATGTGTTCTCAAACAGAATATCATCAACCGTATGTGCCACGGCTGGAGATGGACTGCAAGAGCATCCAGTGGTGATGATGCTGATGGAAGTAAGTACAAACTCGGTTGCCTTATTGGCTCTCTAATCGACCTCGCATCTGACACCAATTATATCACCAATGAGACAGCCGATCGCCTTGGACTGTGCGGTGAGAAGATCAAGCTTATAGTCCATGGAGTTGGAGGGATGAAAAAGACTGTCTTTACAAAAAGATATTCCCTACGGTTGAGAGTGAAAACACCTAAGGGAGAGGTGGCAGAGCATAGAATTCTCTGCTATGGCTTGAAAGACATTGCAGAAGTGACTCAGCCAGTCACAGCCAAGCAATTGCAGAAGTTCTTTCCAAATGTACCCAGAAACGAACTAGTTCGTCCCAAAAAGATTGACCTCCTTATCAGTCATCGAGAAGGCCGTCTTGTTCCCCAGGCAATTAAAATAGTAGGAGACCTGGTCCTTTGGGACGGTCCGCTGGGAAAGACTGTTGGAGGAACCCATCCTGATCTTATTGAGACTGTCGATCTGGCAGTGTACCACTCTGAGACTCACCTTGCAAGAACCATGAGATCAGCCTCGATGGCGTACAAAGAAACCATCTTACCTCAAGAGGAGGAAGGAGATGCGCTTGTCCGTAGCACCAAAACCACGAACAATGAGGTCTTCGAGTGGTTCAGGTGGGACAGCATTGGAGCTGCATGCAGTCCTCAATGTGGCGGCTGCAAGTGTGGTAGGTGCCCTCCTGGAGGAAAAGAGATGACCCTCAAGGAGGAGCGAGACCTGGAAAAGATAAAAGAATGCCTAACATACGTATTGGTGGACAAACACAGCAACTCTCCCCACTGGGACGCGGCTTATCCCTGGAGGATGGACCTCAAGACACTGCCCGACAATAGGCAGGCTGTGGAGGCAACCTTCAGAAACACTGAGAAGCATCTGGAGAAGGAACCTATGTGGAAAGCTGCATACAAAGAGCAAATACATGAGATGGTTTCAAGAGGGGCTGCTGCTAAACTCACGAAAGAGGAAATAAAGAAGTGGGAAGGACCTAAGTGGTATATCAGCCATCTGGTTGCACCGAATCCGCATTCCTCTTCAACTCCAGTGAGAATTGTGCGGAATAGCAGCCAAGAGTATTGAGGTATAAGTCTGAATGATCTCCTTCACAAGGGTCCCGATGTACTCAATCCCATCAGAGGAGTTCTGTTGAGGTTCAGAAGTGGACGCCATGCCGCACTGGGTGATGTAAAGAAAATTTATAACTCCGTGTGGCTGAAAGATCAGGAAGTTCACCTCCATCGATTTCTCTGGAGAGACAACCCTAAAGATGATATTGAGGTGTTTGTGGTCGTCAGAGTGAATATCGGTGATAAACCCGCAGGATGTATCGCCCAAGTCGCAATGAGGGAAACTGCCAACCTTCCTCAGTTTGCTGATATGGTGGAAGAACGGCGAGCTCTGATTGAGGACAGCTATGTGGATGATATACTAACCTCACACAATGATCCTGAAACATTGAAAAAGATCACCAAAGGGGTGGAGGAGATGTTAAAAGCGGGAGGCTTCTTCCTGAAACCATGGGTTCTATCATGCCAAAGTGGGAGGAGTGGAGTCCCTACTGGAGCTACTATACAGAGGACCTTGGTACTGCCTAACCAGATTCATGATGGGGAGAACAAAGCACTCGGAGTCGGTTACGAACCTGAAACTGACAAACTTCGGTTGCTGACGTCTATCAACTTCTCCAAGAAAAGAGGAAAAATGAGGACAGGAGTTAACCCTCTGGGGTCCGAGGTGTTTTCTGGGTACTGGAGGTGTTCTGACATGCTCTGACATTTGTGCTTATTTCTGATACTTGTGACATTTTCATGCTAAAGTCTGATTACACTGTATTCAGCACAAACTCTGCTACAGTAATATGTCAGCAGCATGTATGTACAAGTTTTTAGTTTTGAGATAATGACGTTTATGCGTGTTTTGTGAAAAAACAAAAAAACATTGTCACTGAAATAAGGTCATAAAACCCATACTAATTATTTCTTCACAAGGCTTTTGAAAATTGTATCATGTGGCCTAGAATATTTGCTTCAAAACTATGTGAAAATCATCCTGACTACTCATTCAGATAAGACAATATATTGACTTAAAATTTCTAAGACGTGTTTTGTGTAAGAAAGCTTTATGCGGAGGGGCGTTAACAACCCATGAATATATAGTGTTTTCACACCTGAGAAAGACAAAGGCCCTCCCCTAATGGCCCTATAAGGTGCTATCAGGTACTGTCATTGTGAGAAGCCTTCTGTGAGAAGAATGAGGAGAGACTTAAAAAAGAATGGCTTTTAGATTGTTTGGATTTATTTATACACAACCAAGTTATTTACAACACAACCAAAAAGATACACAACCAAAGACAAAAAAGCACATTAGTAAAACACACTGATCTAAAAACAGAGACTTGGACAGTCACACAACTTTGTGCCATTCCTAAAACAAGTTACATACCTGTCACCTCCAAGGTGTTTGATTTTTCACCATGTTCATGTACAGAGACTCACGTGAATGTCAGCTGCACTGCAAAAAGAGATGTGTTAAAAATGACACATCATGTGTAGAATTTTAACACATGTGGTGAGTGTGTTCAGGGACTACGCATGTTGTGTCAAATTTAACACAATAATTGTGTAAATCATTTTAACACACAAATTGTGTCATTTAAAAAAAATAAAGCGAAAGGGGCAGATAAAAATATGCATGTGCACAGAATGCCAGTGCACACAAAGTACAAGACAATGTCTCAAGCTCAATGACTGGACAGACTCACTGTACTGTACATTATTCTGTTATTCACACTTCAACCCCTGATTGATAATCTGCTTTTGACAAAAGTTCATGAAGAGATAACAGTTAACCGAGTCTGCACTTTGAATTTAATTCAAATGTAGCAACTGACAAAATATTGTATATAAATAACTTTTATTTACACTGGCACTCTCTTATAAAATGATGTGTTGAAAACAACACAACCTGTAAAAAGAGATGTTAAAAATGACACATGTTGTGTAGATTTTAACACATGTAGTGTGTGTGCTCAGGAACAACACATGTTGTGTAGATTTAAACACATTGTGTAGATTTTAACACATGTAGTGTGTGTGCTCAGGGACAACACATGTTGTGTAGATTTTAACACATGTTGTGTTGATTTTAACACATTGCTCAACACTTATCTGCCCTGTTAGCGATGCAGATGGGTGGAACCGAGAGTAAGGAAGCAGAAATGAGAGAGACAGATTGAAGATATGCATATCTGACACGACTGTTTCTTTGAATATCCTTGAGACTGAAGTCAATCTGGAATTAGAGCTATCATCATCATCATCATCATCATCATTAACATCATCATCATCAATCATCATCATCATCACTCTCTGCCTGATCTCAGGTCAGTTCTTTACTGGTCTGTCTGGGTCATATTATTACATTTTATGACCCAGCTTGATCATATTTAATAACCCAGCACAAATGAACTTGTGTTTGTCAGGTCAGGTACTTTGTTTCAAAGTGACTAAATGCTATGGAGGGAGTTTAATGTTCAAGTGTATGAACCCGAACCAGAAAAAGTCTAATAATTAGAGAATGTCATTCTTGTTTTTTAAAGAAAATTTCATAACACTTGCTGTGCACTTTGGTAACACAGGAAGTAATACAGGAGGACTTACGAGTAGTACTACATTAACACTTCAGCTACTACTTTACTAATATAGAAACAAGCTGAACTAATCAGTAAGTAATATAACATTTAGGAGATAGTTCCTTATTAGGTAATCATTAATTACTGAATTGGATTAGCCTCATTACAAACTAATGACAAATTATAAAGAATTACTAATTAATTACTAATCCCAACATTAAAGGGATAGTTCACCCAAAAATGAAAATTAAGTCATTAATTACTCACCCCCATGCTGTACCAACCCCGTAAGACCATCGTTCATCTTCGGAACACAAATTAAGATATTTTTGATTAAATTTGAGAGCTGGATCACTGCTACATAGGCTTCCTAAGGGATTGAAACTTGACGGCCCAGAAAGTCATTGAAGAAAATGTTTAAATATTCCATGTGACTACAGTGGCTCAACTATAAGTAGAAGAAGAACGTCCTCTTCTCAGTTCTCGCGCATGCGTCTTGGAAATCTCTTGAACTCACGTCTCAGGCCCACAAGGAAGAAAAGGAATAGTCGAATAAAGTCGTTATTTTTGTTTTGTTTTTCGCACAAAAAGTATTCTCGTCGCTTGATAAACTTGTAGTTGAGCCACTGTAGTCACATGGAATATTTAAACATTTTCTTCAATGACTTTCTGGGCCGTCAAGTTTCAATCCCTTAGGAAGCCTATGGAGGAGTGATTCAGCTCTCAAATTTAATCAAAAATATCTTCATTTGTGTTCCGAAGATGAACGAAGGTCTTACGGGGTTGGTACAGCATGGGGGTGAGTAATTAATGACTTAATTTTCATTTTTGGGTGAACTATCCCTTTAACGTGTCATAATGCAATAACTGCACATGATGTAAAAACTGCACATAATGTAATGAGTATTATGTTATTATTGTAATAAAATGCTCATAATGTAATGATTTTCTCAAAACGTACTAAAATCTTGAGCTCATAATGTAATAACAATTATTACATTATGAGAAATGTATTACATTATAAACTCTCCAAAATATTTGGCTTTTTAAACATAAAACATTGGTTTCCTTACACTGTTAGCCCTTACCGGGTTTTTTTTACAGTAAAATACTGGCAACACTGTTGCCAGCAATTTACTGTTAATTGTACAGTTATTTACTGTAATCTACAGTATGTTACTGTAAAAATGCACTAAAACTCAAGTTAACTAATTTAACTTGCAGAAACCGACTGCCTTAAATTGACCAACTATAATTTAAATGTATTAACTAACATTTATAATGCACTAATAATGTGAGCAAAGTATTACTGTGAACTTATTTCATTTGAAACCACATAAAAACTTGTGTAATTAAAGAGATTTCCACTGGACCAGCAACAACACAGTCACTGTCTGTTAAATAAAGCTACATGCAGCGTATCATCAATGTTTGTAGATCTTCTCCTAGACTGAAGCACAGGCTCTACTCTTCAGCACAACGGTGATCCAAAAAACAAGATTTTACAGTAAACTACTGGCAACAGTGTTGCCAGTATAAACCTGTTTAATAACTTACAGTTTATTACTGTTAAAATACATTTCGTGGGTGTGTCTTTTTATCTTACACTGTTAACCCTTTCAACCCCACAGGAAAATCCACACTACAAAGAGTAAAAGTAACATTGACAGTGTTGCAGTGAAATAATTCAGTGAATATGTAAGTGATTGTTGAGCATTAGTGATGAACACCTGCTGTTAACAAGCAGAATCACTGAAGGAAAGAGGAACACAAGAACAGAAAATAGAGAAACACAAGAACTACAACTGACTTCCAGCCATTATACATTATTACACTTATTATTAACCAATATGACTTTATTTCTGTCATACATCTACAGAAGTTGTTAAAATGTTTGGTTTGATGTTACCATTATAGAGATCAGTGCTTGCTTTAGTTGGGATGCTAATGCTAAACTTTTAGTGTTTTTTTGTTAGTCACACTTGTGCACACACAGTTTATGAATGATTGCGGTTATAATGATTATGATGACAAAAATCATCATATTGCCTGTTCATTCACTAATCTAATTCATTCTCACTCGTTCAGAATTTAATCCTCAATCAAAAGTGTTAATTTATCACCGCTGTGAAACCACAGCAATAAATTACAATGACTTTTTTTTTTAACACATGTACTAACCAAAAAAAAAAAAAAAAAACAGAGCTACACTGTTTTTCAGAAACACAGAGATATCACAATTTAGCACATGAATCTCAACAATGGTGGCAATATTTTTTTTATTTATTCATGCAGCAGTGCGCGCTGGGAGTTTTATACTATCCTGGAACCCAGCATGCATTGTGACATGAAACTTTTGATTGTCACCATTGTTGAGATTCATACGCTGATTGTTGATGTCTGTGTGTGTCTGAGTTAAGCAGGAGTGAAATATTTTTAATACAATATATGGTTACAATATTCTTCAGAAGACTTAATTGCAGAAATATTGATTTCATGTTTCACAGATATATGCTAAATATGACATACTCATAAATTCAAAAAGTATATACAGGAACGATCTGAAAATCAGACATGTCCAAGATGATTGTGACATCACAAATGTCAAAATCACCTGATATACTTCCTCTTAACTTTTTCTTGCCACAACAGATGTGCTTTATAAAGTCATTGTTACAACAGTCAGAGAGAAATAAATAGTAAGAAGTACAGGGACAGGAGACCAACTAAAGCAAATACTGATCTCCATTATGGTGACAACAAACTTTATTATTAACTAAATCTCTGTTAATTCTCAACAATAACTTTTGTACATGTATGAAATAAATAATCATAAACTGGTTTGTAAACTGGTTTCACACTCAGTGTTGCTGGAAGTCAGTTGTAGTTCTTGTGTTTCTCTTTTTTCAGTTCTTGTTTCTCTTTCCTTCTGTGATTCTACTTATCAGGTGTTCATCAGTGTCTCAATTCACTCACTTCTTTTCATTCACTCAGTCAAGTGGACTATATTAGTGAACTAATGTAGGGAATAGTGAATGTGGGTATAGGGAACACAGCCTCTGGGTGTCTGTTAACTCACAGTATATTCCTGTAGGCTACTTTCTCGAAAATGCTAATATAACCCAGAATGCACTGTTTTCTACGGTATATTACTGTTTTAATGGAAAATGGTACACTGTAAAAAATTGCTGTAAAAAAACGGCCACAATTTGACAGTAACATGCCGTTTTCCATTAAAACAGCAATATACCGTTGAAAAAATGCATTCTGGGTGATATATGTCGTTTTCGAGAAAGTAGCCAACAGGAATATACTGTGAATTAACAGCGATCAAAGTCGACACTCAGAGGCTGTGTTCCCAATCACACCCTATACCCTCATTCACTAATTCCTTACATTAGTTAACTAATATAGTTCACTTGACTGAAATTGAACTTAATTAACTATGCAATTATTCACTCAAAGTTAATTCAGACACTGATGAACACGTGCTGTTAACAAGCAGAATCACTGGAGGAAAGAGGAACAACAAGAACAGAAAAAAATATCAAATCAACTGAAGATAAAAGACATTAAATCTCTGAAGATCTCGGCAGAGGAGGATTAAACAACTCCACAAACAGCATTACCAGCTTCACTTATTACTGATCAGATTGCCTTTACTTCTGTCAGACGTTTACAGAAGTTCATATTAAAAGGTGACAGAGCTTTAATGTCAATTTATTTTCATTTGATGTTACCATGATGGCGAGCAGTGTTTGCTGTAGTTGGGCTCTTGGCCCTTGACTTTTGAACATTAGTGTTTATTTGGCTGTGGTAGCTGTGTTTTACATTAGTTACTTCAAAAAAAGCTGATAGAAAACTGTTTTATGTGACAGTGATTATTTGTTAATGGTCACAATCATCATCTAGTGGTCTGATGCACTGATTTTTTTTTAAGTCTAATGAATTTATTACGGTGATTTTTGTATACGTGATTATATTATCACTGTGATTTAACATATCGAGATCTATCACTGTTTTTACAAGCAAAAAATATGAAGCATTTTAAAAAGCCAGTTCTCAGAAAATTTCACAGACATCAAGAATCGGCGTATGAATATCAACAATGGTGACAATCAAAAAAGTGTCATGTTGTAATGCATGCTGGGTACCAGAATAGTACAAAAAAATGTGTGCATGACTCCCAGCATGCATTGCGGCATGAATAAATTATGCAGCTGAATTGTCTGGTTATTTTCTTTAATGTTTACTTTTTGCTTTTATTTTTGCTGTTGGTTTTGTGTTGACTAAGTAGTGTGTTTTGTGATGTTCAGATTTGGTATTATCTTTTTTGTTGGTTGTCAACCATTGTTGAGGTTCATTGGCTGATTCTTGATGTTTGTGTGTGTCTAACTGAAGCTGCAGTTCAAATTTCTTTAGTGAATGATGAGGTTTAAAATCCTTCAAAACTGATTGTGCAGGGTGCTTGATTTTTTGCTGTAGTTTCACAGTGCAGTTAAATATAAAATTAAGCTGTATTAAAAACACACTTTTGATAAATGACTAGAGTCTGGATGAGATTAGTGATCCATATTTGATTAAATATTCTAAACTTAACCAGCAACACCTGATCTATTTTTTTTGTTGGCTTGGTTTCTGCTATAACAAACGTGTCTTAACAACACAGTTACAGCAACCAAAGAGAAACTAATGTTAAAGTCAAGGGTCAAGAACCCAACTAAAGCAAACACTGATCTCCATAATGGTAACATCAAATGAAACAAAACAACATCTAAACCTCTGTTAATTCTCAATAGGAATTTCTGTAGACGTATATAAACAAATAAAGTAAATCTGGTTAGTAATAAGTGAAGATAGTAATGTTATTTTTTTTAGCGTTGTTTAATCCTCCTCTGCTGAGATCTTCACAGATTTAATGTCTTCTGTGGCTGAAGTCAGTTGTAGGTCTTGTGTTTTGCTTTTTTATCTTCTTGTTGTTCCTCTGTCCTTCTGTGATTCTGCTTGTTAGCATCAGGTTTTCATCACTAATTCTCAATCATCAGTTAATTAATCACTGAATTATATCATTAACTTCAACACTGCTTCAGTGTTACTCCAACACTCTGTAGTGTGGACACACAAGCTGTTCATTTAAAACTGAAGTGGGGTTGAAAGGGTTAAATGTGTTAAATAAATAAAAAACTGAGTGAAGCGTAATTTAACGGTAATCAACTGTAAATTAATTTACAGCATAAAACTGTAGAAAAACAGCAATTTACTGGCAACCACAGCTGCCACACTGTAAAAAATTGCTGTAAAAAAACGGCCACAATTTGACAGTTACATGCCGTTTTCCATTAAAACAGCAATATACCGTTGAAAAAATGCATTCTGGGTGATATATGTAGTTTTCGAGAAAGTAGCCAAAAGGAATATACTGTGAATTAACAGCGATCAAAGTCGACACTCAGAGGCTGTGTTCAAAATCACACCCTATACCCTCATTCACTATTCCCTATACAATAGTTCACTAATATAGTCCACTTGACTGAGTGAATAATTACATAGTTAATTAAGTTCAATTTCAAAGTTAATTCAGACACTGATGAACACCTGCTGTTAACAAGCAGAATCACTGGAGGAAAGAGGAACAACAAGAACAGAAAAAAAATCAAATCAACTGAAGATAAAAGACATTAAATCTCTGAAGATCTCCGCAGAGGAGGATTAAACAACTCCACAAACAGCATTACCAGCTTCACTTATTACTGATCAGATTGCCTTTACTTCTGTCAGACGTTTACAAAAGTTCATATTAAAAGGTGACAGAGCTTTAATGTCAATTTATTTTCATTTGATGTTACCATGATGGCGAGCAGTGTTTGCTTTAGTTGGGCTCTTGGCCCTTGACTTTTGAACATTAGTGTTTATTTGGCTGTGGTTGCTGTGTCTTACATTAGCTACTTTAAAAAAGCTGATAGAAAGCTGTTTTATATGACAGTGATTATTTGTTAATGGTCACAATTCATCTAGTGGTCTGATGCACTGATCTTTTTAAAGCCTAGTGAATTTATTCTATAAATAAATAAATTATTTTATATAAATAATTTATTTTTGTATACGTGATAAAACCTATCACTGTTTTATATGACAGTGATAATTTGTTAATGGTCTCAATCATCATATAGTGGTCTGATGCACTGATCTTTTTAAAGTCTAGGGAATTTATTACGGTGATTTTTGAATACATGATTATAGTATCACTGTGATTTAACATATCGAGATCTATCACTGTTTTTACAAGCAAAAAATATGAAGCATTTTAAAAAGCCAGTTCTCAGAAAATTTCACAGACATCAAGAATCGGCGTATGAATCTCAACAATGGTGACAATCAAAAAAGTGTCATGTTGTAATGCATGCTGGGTACCAGAATAGTAAAAAAAAAATTGTGCATGACTCCCAGCATGCATTGCGGCATGAATAAATTATGCAGCTGAATTGTCTCGTTATTTTCTTTAATGTTTACTTTTTGCTTTTATTTTTGCTGTTGGTTTTGTGTTGACTTTAAGTAGTGTGTTTTGTGATGTTCAGATTTGGTATTATCTTTTTTGTTGGTTGTCACCATTGTTGAGGTTCATTGGCTGATTCTTGATGTTTGTGTGTGTCTAACTGAAATCGCAGTTCAAATTTCTTTAGTGAATGATGAGGTTTAAAATCCTTCAAAACTGATTGTGCAGGGTGCTTGATTTTTTGCTGTAGTTTCACAGTGCAGTTAAATATAAAATTAAGCTGTATTAAAAACACACTTTTGATAAATGATTAGACTCTGGATGAGATCAGTGATCCATATTTGATGAAATATTCAAAACTTAACCAGCAACATCTGATCTAATTTTTTGTTGGCTTGGTTTCTGCTATAACAAACGTGTCTTAACAACACAGTTACAGCAACCAAAGAGAAACTAATGTTAAAGTCAAGGGTCAAGAGCCCAACTAAAGCAAACACTTATCTCCATAATGGTAACATCAAATGAAACAAAACAACATCTAAACCTCTGTTAATTCTCAATAGGAATTTCTGTAGACGTATATAAACAAATAAAGTAAATCTGGTTAGTAATAAGTGAAGATAGTAATGTTATTTTTTTTAGCGTTGTTTAATCCTCCTCTGCTGAGATTTTCACAGATTTAATGTCTTCTGTGGCTTCAGTTGTAGGTCTTGTGTTTTGCTTTTTTATCTTCTTGTTGTTCCTCTGTCCTTCTGTGATTCTGCTTGTTAGCATCAGGTGTTCATCACTAATGCTCAATCATCAGTTAATTAATCACTGAATTATATCATTAACTTCAACACTGCTTCAGTGTTACTCCAACACTCTGTAGTGTGGACACACAAGTGTTCATTTAAAACTGAAGTGGGGTTGAAAGGGTTAAATGTGTTAAATAAATAAAAAACTGAGTGAAGCGTAATTTAACGGTAATCAACTGTAAATTAATTTACGGCATAAAACTGTAGAAAAACAGCAATTTACTGGCAACCACAGCTGCCAGTAGATTACCGTAAAATCAAGGAAAAACAGTAATATTCTGTAAAACCTAACAGTCAGATTTACTAAACAAAAGAAGTTAATTTCACTGGAATATTAGTAAACGTTTAAAGAAAAAAGTTATGCAAAGTCAATAACTGATAAGGAGAGTAAATATTAAACTGAAGTGTTTTATGTGTTTTGCACAGGATGATATAGGAGAGATCTGTTAGTTTAATTAATTAGTTTTGTGAGTCACCATTGTGCTGGAGAGTAGAGCCTGTGCTTCAGTCAGAGATGAGCACAGAAACACTGATGTTATGCTGCCGGTTGTTTTAATTAAAAGCAGTAACTGTGTATTGCTGATTCAGTGACAATCTCCTTGCTAAGTACTTTAGCACATACATGTATGCTAATGTTCGTTATATGCGAACTGCAAAGATTTGAGTTAAAGTCATGTTATTAATTAATTCACTATTGCACATAAGGTGTTTCAGTTTAATATTAAGAGATATACATTTTCAGTGGACTCAAATGAAGTAACTTCACACGTGCCACCTCCGTTACAGTACTATCAGTAGTTTTTAAACTCGAACTGTTTGAAGCAATCGGTTTCCCAAATTATATGAGTTACCTTCCATGGTATTTTTACGGTAACATACTGTAAAAAAGGAGAGCTGTATATTAACGGTAGACGGCTGTAAATTAACAGTACATTGCTGGCAACCACAGCTGCCAGTAGATTACCGTTATTTTACAGCGCAATTTTTTACAGTGCAGTAGATTACCGTAAAATCAAGGAAAAACAGTAATATTCTGTAAAACCTAACAGTCAGATTTACTAAACAAACGAAGTTCATTTCACTGGAATATTAGTAAACGTTTAAAGAAAAAAGTTATGCAAAGTCAATAACTGATAAGGAGAGTAAATATTAAACTGAAGTGTTTTATGTGTTTTGCACAGGATGATATAGGAGAGATCTGTTAGTTTAATTAATTAGTTTTGTGAGTCACCATTGTGCTGGAGAGTAGAGTCTGTGCTTCAGTCAGAGATGAGCAAAGAAACACTGATGTTATGCTGCCGGTTGTTTTAATTAAAAGCAGTAACTGTGTATTGCTGATCCAGTAACAATCTCCTTGCTAAGTACTTTAGCACATACATGTATGCTAATGTTCGTTATATGCAAACTGCAAAGATTTGAGTTAAAGTCATGTTTTTAATTAATTCACTATTACACATAAGGTGTTTCAGTTTAATATTAAGAGATATACATTTTCAGTGGACTCAAATGAAGTAACTTCACACGTGCCACCTCCGTTACAGTACTATCAGTAGTTTTTTAACTCGAACTGTTTGAAGCAATTGGTTTCCCAAATTATGTGAGTTACCTTCCATTGTATTTTTACGGTAACATACTGTAAAAAAGGAGAGCTGTATATTAACGGTAGATGGCTGTAAAATAACAGTACATTGCTGGCAACCACAGCTGCCAGTAGATTACCGTTATTTTACAGCGCAATTTTTTACAGTGATACTGTCACTTTTTTTACAGCAAGGGCTAACAGTGTACAGTTTACTTTTTTAAAATCTTAGTCTTAAACTACCTACAAAATGCACCATATTTAAATATTCATGCAATTATTATCATTATTTGCTACTATTATTATTATTATTGATGTTGATATTATTATTATTATCATGGTACTTTACTTTTTATATATACATAAGTCAAAGACATTTGACTAATTTTTTAAATCCGACAACAAAAAAATACTGTTAAATGACAGTTTACAATAATAACACTGTATACAAAGTATAGCCAATGTTGTAAAAAAAAAATAACTCACAGTATCAATATAGCAAAAGGAAAAATAAAAAACAAAAAAAAAACAACAGTTAACTTTAATTTTGAACTAAAAATCACTAAATAAATACCACTGGAACAGTTAAAGCAGCCGCATCTATGGTTTAAGAACATAGGCTACAAACATTTCTGGGAGTCCTGAAGAAAAGTAAGAAAATGGTTTCAGAACTACATCTTCAGACAAACACTATAACAGTCCAACCTTATATTCAAAGTAAAAGAATGTTAAACATGTATGTTGAAATGCAACATTGAATAGAGTGATGTTCTTCTAGTAGATGTCCTTTATGGTAAACCATCCAAAGAACACGTCTCAACTTTTATTTGTAACGGAGTAATAATTGACCAGTAGTGTCTGTACTTTCACTCAAGTAAGGAAGTTGTGTACTTTGTCCACCTCTGACAGAAAGATCTGTTTAACATCTCATCCATAGCATCTCCATCAGGTGTCTCTCCTCTGTGAGTGAAAACCACACTGGTCAGAGATTTCTGGGAGGTACTCAACAAACTTGTGTGCATGTTTACAATTTATATGGATCACGACATGGCATATAAATACACATAGTTAAAAAAAACTGCATTTTAATTTTGATAGCGATGTTGCAAGTTTCAATATTGTTATGATTCTTCTGTAGAATTCTTTCAAAGGCATATGCCATTTTTAATTTCCTGGTAACACTTTATTTTGATGGTCCCTTTTGAACTCAGTTTTCCTGCTCCTCGTTTGTGTTCAGTTCCTCCACCTGTGTCTAGTTAATTTGCCCCAGCTGTGTCTTGTTCCCATGATCCGTTCTCTGTGTATGTAAACCCAGTGTTCTCCCTCACTCACTCAGTCGGTTATTGTATGTGTTGCGTTTATATGGTATGTGTTGCATCTCCTGAGTTCTTTGATCATTAAATTCCTGTTAGTAGTTATTCCTCGTGCTTCCTGCCTACATCCATCCGTGACACTAACTTATTGTGACGCTCCTCCAACAGACACTCTACTGACTATAAGTAACTGTGCAACTTTTCAACCAGTCTATTAATACTCTACTAAAACACTAATGAGAGTTAGTAGACGTGTAGGTACAATGATACTTATAGACAACCGAATGTGTTAAAGGGACCATCAAAATAAAGTTAAACCAATTTCCTTAACTTAACTAAAGTGAAAGGGAACTTCACTCTTTATAAATATCTTTGTAATTTTTCTGGTGAAAGGAAACAATATAAAACCAACTCATTGTGGTTTGTCATAGTCAGTTGCTACAGGAAACGAATCGGTTACCTAACGTAACCTCGGTTCTCTCTAGATGAGGGAACGAGTATTGCGTAAGCTAGCTTACGCTACGGGAAAGATTAATCTTTTGAGAAACTGAAGCCAAAAAATTATCCTATAATTTGTATCCATTGTCAACGCAGTTCAGCTGCAGCAGACCATGAGCGGGCTAGCTAGCAGCTCATTGGATCGCTCACAGGGAACTGCTTAAGCCTATGAGGAGACGCGAATGAACTCTTGGCCAATGAAAGTCAGACATGCTCTCATTGCATCAGAGCCCGCCGAAGCGGGCGTGGTCAGAGATTATAAATAATGGCGTCGTAGGCTGTAACTCTGGTTTTCGTAGAATGAAGCGAGAACGTTAGTAGCACAAGCACGGCCAGGAACGCAATACTCGTTCCCTCATCTAGAGAGAACCGAGGTTACGTTAGGTAACCAATTCGTTCTCTTACGAGAGGTTCTCGTATTGCGTAAGCTAGCTTACGCTACGGGAACACCTGGTCAACGCCGTGCGTGCTAAGCATCCACTATGAGTCCCAGGGGAGACCCGGGGAACCCTTATGAGTGGGAATGAATATATGTACATGTCCCAGGTAAAAAAAAGTGTACTTGAGTGCACTAAAAAAACACTTAAATACAAGAAAGTATATTTGTAGTACATTCTTACTTTTTGTGCTAAAAAAAACGGTAACAATTATACACTATAAATTCACTAATTAAAAGTATATTTTTACTTAAGTAGTACTTAAGTGTCATTGCGGAAGTATATTAAATACATTTATATTTTAAATGTATTTTTAATCCATTTTCTTTTTTGCATTTTAATATATTTCTAACAAGTATACTAGAAGTACATTGGTAATTAATATATGCTTAATTACACTTTTAAGAAATATGCTAAACACAAGCATAATTTTAATAGATTTCAAACAAATGCACTATAAGTACATTGGTAATAAATTTATGCTTAATTATACTTTTAAGAAATATGCTATACACAAGCATAATTTTAATATATTTCTAACAAATGCACTATAAGTACATTGATAATAAATATATGCTTAATTATACTTTTAAGAAATATGCTAAACACAAGCATAATTTTAATATATTTCAAACAAATGCACTATAAGTACATTGGTAATAAATATATGCTTAATTATACTTTTAAGAAATATGCTAAACACAAGCATAATTTTAATATATTTCAAACAAATGCACTATAAGTACATTGGTAATAAATATATGCTTAATTATATTTTTAAGAAATATGCTAAACACAAGCATAATTTTAATATATTTCTAACAAATGCACTATAAGTACATTGGTAATAAATATATGCTTAATTTTAAGAAATATGTTAAACACAAGCATAATTTTAATATATTTCAAACAAATGCACTATAAGTACATTGATAATAAATATATGCTTAATTATACATATAAGAAATATGCTAAACACAAGCATATCATTTAAATATATTTCTAAAAAGTATACTAAAAGTACGTTGGTAATAAATATATGCTTAGTTACATTTTTAAGAAATATGCTAAACACAATCATACAATTTTTGTGAAGTTTTAGTGTATTTAAAGAAAACATACTTGCTCTTTGTGTAAGAACATAGCAAAATGCTTAAGCTTTTAGTATGCTTAAAGTACTTTTTAAACACTTAGGCCTACTGCAATATATTTTAATATTTATATATTTATAATTTTAATATTTTGGGGGAAAAATTACATTTATAATGTACCAACTTATAATGTATTATAAACATTTGTCAACTATTATTAAGCATTGCAATAAGCCTACTTAAAATTAATATTGTTCCCTTTTACTTGATTAAAGACTACTTAAAAGGCTGTTGTCCATTATGATACATTTATACTACTGGAATTCCCACAGGGATTTTAACATCATATTATCTGAAAGATGTACATTTTCCAAAGATGTTTAAACGTTTTCATAAAATATGTTGTACTTGTTTAAATTTGAACAATATGCATAACACCTGTGACTAGTCCTGATTGGTTCCAGAGCCGTTGAACGGCTGTGATTGGTTCTTATGCTTATGAGCTCATTTCACTCAGAGCTTCAGTTGCTGTGCGTATGCTCCTTGAATGTGATTAGATTTAGAAGTCTACATTTAAACTGTTAATATATAAGAGCGATTTCTTTAGAGGACTTGGAGGAAACCACGCGATTCATATGTAGTAGGTGATGTTTTTTTGCGATTAACTTTTTCAAACGTGAACAGTTTTGGTGAATCGTTTATCGGAGGGATATAAATCTCTCGGGTTTCATTAGGCTACAATATCTCAGTCTTTCTTTTGAAGATTAACGGAATTCTTAATTAATGTAGCCATCCTTTACATTACAGATCAGATATGATGAGACACAGACTGTGAAAAGGGTCTCTTAGCCAATATTTGCCTTTATTACCCTTTTTAGAAAATGCAATAACGAAATAACGGTTTGTGTCGGGGAAAAAAACACTGTTAAGTTATTTTTTGTTGTTGGTTGTTTTTTGTTTTTTTCCCTAAGGTTTGTTTGGGAAAGGATTGTAAAATTTAAAAAAGAAAAGAAAATCGTGTTTTGCTCATATTTAAGTATGCTGTAGTTTAATCATTTTAGTTTAAGCTTGCCACTTGTGTTCTTTTTTCCCCACCTCTACTATAAGGTCTGTTTGGACCTTTTAAACTATGGGTGGGTGTTTACATTTACATGAATTACATTTACTGTTACTTTTATCAAATATAATTTTATCAAGTATAATTTTAGCATAAATGAGGCAGAAAATGCTACTGATAACACAGTAATAGTGTACTTGAACACTTTTTAAATAAACCATTATTTAATTGTTTTATAAAGGTACTGTTAACATAGTTAAAATATATTTGAAATAAATTATTTACTATATTAAAAATATGTGAGCAATACATAAATATGATTTGTATATATTATATATTCTTATATTTTAAATAATTTATAAGTGTATTTAAAAATGCATTAAAGATGGGTTCAATTGTACTAAAAGGGATAACAAAATAAAAAAAAGTTAAAGCTGAAATAGTATGTTAAAAGCATATTTTAGTTAATCTTCAGTGTGTGTCAAAATAGCACAGTTGAGTACACTTAGTTGATCTTAAGTTTATCTTAAGAAGTACTAAAGTTAAGCTTTTAGTATATTAAGTACACAATTAGTGCGTGAAAATAGAGCACTTTAAGTAGATTATGGAAGTGTACTAAGTGCACTTAAATAATGTATTTTAGTGTACTTTTTTGACAAAGAAATACACCTTAAGTATAATATATCTGTATATATTTATAATATATTATTATTATATTTTCAATAATTTATTAGTACAATTAAAATGCATTAAAAATGGGTTTTAGATATACTAAAAGTGGTAACAAAATAATTTTTTTTAAATATTGAAATAGTATATTAAAATACATTTAAGTTCATCTTCAGTGTGTGTCAAAATAGCACAGTTGAGTACACTTAGTTGATCTTAAGTTTATCTTAAGAAGTACTAAAGTTAAGCTTTTAGTATATTAAGTACAAAATTAGTGCGCGAAAATAGAGCACTTTAAGTACATTATGGAAGTGTACTAAGTGTACTTAAATAAAATGTATTTTAGTGAACTTTTTTTTCACCTGGGGTGACAAGGCCAGCAGAGCGGGCCGGTGATTGTGTAGTACTTAGGCACCTGATAGAGAAGAACAGAGTGGAAACCGGTCAGTGTGAATAACTCTTTTTGGTGCAGCTCACCAGAAAAGCTGTAACATACTAAATTGCTAGTAGTTTAGCCTGCAAGGCGGGAACTTCCAGATTGTAAAATCTGACAAAGGTGGAGGGGGAAGACCACCCTGCTGCCACACAAATGTCATGAATGGAAATTCCGCTGGACCATGCCCACGATGAGGCCATGCCTCTAGTGGAATGAGCCCTGATGCCCAGAGGGCATGGCAGGTCTTTTGACGCGTATGCGGCTGCAATGGCATCAACTATCCATCTGGATAGGGTCTGTTTCGAAGCGGCCAACCCTTTGGTGCGCCCACCGAACGAAACAAAAAGCTGCTCAGATCGTCTGACCGGAGCAGTGCGAGAAATGTATAATCTCAGGGCCCTGACCGGGCACAGGAGATTAGAGTCAGATTCGCTATCGGATGCAGGCAGAGCCGATAGGGAAATAACTTGTGCCCTGAACGGGGTACCAATCGCTTTTGGGACATAACCATGTCTAGGTTTGAGAACGACTAAGGAGTCATTGGGCCCAAACTCGAGACAGGAAGCGCTAGTGGACAGCGCATGAAGGTCTCCCACACGTTTTACTGATGCGAGCGCGAGCAGAAAAACGGCTTTGAGCGAGAGGTATTTGAGGTCCACGGTGTTTAGTGGTTCGAATGGGGGGGCTTTCATAGCTTCGAGAACTATGGAAAGGTCCCAAATCGGCACCGAAGGGGGGCGTGGGGGGTTCATCCTTCTAGCTCCCCTGAGGAAGCGGATGACCAAGCCGTCTTTGCCCAGTGACTGGCCGCTCCGGGGTTCAACGAACGCTGCGACGGCTGCCACATACACCTTGAGAGTGGACGGGGACCTGCCCTTGTCCAACATCTCTTGGAGAAAAACTAGCAAGGAGGGAACCTCGCATGACCGTGGGTCCAAATTTCTGTCGGTGCACCATTTTGAGAACACAGACCATTTAGACGCATAGAGCCTTCTCGTAGAAGCCGCTCTAGCCTGCATGATCGTGTTTAACACTCCCTCTGGCAAAGCAACGGGTAGTTGTTGATCACCCACGCATGTAGCGCCCAGCGCTCTGGGTGGGGATGCCAGATCGTGCCGCGAGCTTGAGAGAGGAGATCTACTCTGACTGGAATGGGCCACGGGGCTGTCTGTGACAGCTGAGTGAGCTCCGGAAACCGAGTCTGACCCTCCCAACGCGGAGCTATGAGAAGCACCGAGTGGCGTGTTTCCCTGATTCTCTGAAGCGCCTGTGGTAGCAGAGAAACTGGAGGGAATGCATAAAACGGGCGGCTGGGCCAGGTCTGGGCTAGCGTGTCCTCGCTCTTTGAGAAAAATATTGGGCAATGGGTGTTCTCTTCTGAGGCGAAGAGGTCCACCTCTGCTCTGCCGAATATTCGCCACAGCTTTTGGACTGTAAGAGTGTGCAGGGACCATTCCCCGGGAGGAATGGGGTTCCTGGACAGACTGTCTGGACCGTCGTTCAGATGGCCCGGCACGTGCATCACTCTGAGCAAGAGCAGGTGACACTGAGACCAAACTAAGATGCGTTCTGTCAGCCGGAAGAGATTTCTGGATCTGACTCCGCCCTGATGGTTTAGATAGGAGACCACGGCTATATTGTCCGAACGGATCAGCTGTGGTGACCGTGAACGCGCGGGAGAAAGCGCGTGAGCGCGTTCTCGACCGCCAACATCTCCAAACAGTTTATGTGAAGGAGGCTCTCTTGAGCTGACCAGGGGCCGAAGGCCGGTGAGCCCTCGCAGACCGCACCCCAACCCGTGTTGGATGCGTCTGTCGAGATGACTTTTCGGCGAGAAAAGGTCCCCATGGAAACGCCCCGCTGAAACCATTCTGTCACAGTCCATGGCTGCAGAGCTGTAATACAGGTCTGCGTTACCTTTATCAGCTGGCGGCCCGTGGTCCACGCACGGTGAGACACACGGCTCTTCAACCAGAGCTGAAGCGGGCGCATGCGCAGTAACCCCACCTGGAGCACCGCGGAGGCTGAGGCCATGTAGCCCAACGCCTTCTGAAAAGTTTTCAGAGGTGTGAGTCTGTTCATCTGAAAAGATGCAGCGAGACGCTGAACACGGCGCGCGCGCGCTGTGTTGATAGGCGAGCCGTCATCGTGACCGAGTCTAGCTCTATACCCAAGAAGGAGATAGTCTGACTGGGTTGTAGTGCGCTCTTTGTCCAGTTGACAGAGAGGCCCAAAGCTTTCAGATGGTCGAGGAGAACTGTACGATGAGACAGTATCTCTCTCTGTGATTGTGCCAAAATCAGCCAGTCGTCCAAATAGTTCAGTATTCGCAGCCCCTGACTCCGCAGGGGGGCGAGCGCCGCATCCATGCACTTCGTGAACGTACGGGGTGCCAAGGATAGGCCGAACGGAAGGACGGTGTATTGATAAACCTGGCCTTCGAAGGCGAAACGTAAGAAAGGCCTGTGAAGGGGATTTATTTGAATCTGAAAGTAAGCATCTTTCAGATCTAGTGAAATGAACCAGTCCCCCTGGCGCACATGCGCGAGGAGTTTTCTGATAGTGAGCATTTTGAACGGTCTCTTCATGAGAACTTTGTTCAGAACTCTGAGGTCTAAGATTGGTCTGAGGCCGCCGTCTTTCTTGGGAACAAGAAAATAACGGCTGTAAAACCCCGACTCGCTCATAGACAGAGGCACTCTCTCTATAGCCCTTTTGCACAATTGCTTTGCTATCTCTGAACGGAGCAGCGTGACGCTTCAAGGTTCACAGTAGTTTCTAGCCGCGCTCGAAAACGTGGAGGGCGGCAGTGAAACTGTAAGCGATATAGCCTAGCCTTATTGTGTTTAGCACCCACTGGGAAATTCCCGGAATAGCTTCCCACGCTTTTGAGCGTAACGCTAGGAGGTGAATGGCTACCTGGTCCCCGTCGCTGCACATAGCGGGCTGCGTGCGCTCGCTCATAGGGCCCTATCTTGCACCTGGCGCAATTGACTTTGTACACTGACGCATGTATCATTCCTATTTTGCACCCGCGCAAAGCGGACTTTTCCCTCCACAGACACACGTCGGTTAACTAAGAAATACACTTGCGCTACCCGGGGCGGTTCAGCGCAAAGAGGAGGCGTGTTCCGGCGCAAACTTTCCCTCATGCTATTTTGCAGTTCCAGAAAACATTTGCGCCACTGACCAGAAAAAAACTAGTCTAAAGTCATTGGCGCGTTGCGCGTACATTCAGATGCTATTTTAAGCGCGCGTGCTTGGTCATAATACAGAGTGTGAACAACGCGCATACACTGTATATGATTCTCTCATCTACACAGATGCATTTTCCTTTTTGCAAAAATGGCGATCGGAAAAATAGGCATAAAGCTTAGGCCTACATATTTACCCAAATTATTATATGCATGTATAACCGAAGCTAATTTGGGTGGGTTTGTCCCATCTCCAATGCCACTTCTCTTTCTTTTACGGCCCTGACGAGAACATCGATCTCCTCGGCTGTGAACCGATTCTGAAGCGCGCCTGGTAAATGCGCCGTTATAATAGTATTGCGCCATGGAACAAGCGCATCTCGTTCATCATGCTCTTAAAGGGAATGTGATATGACGCTCTGATTGGTTTATTTCACGTTATGCCCAAACCACACCTATGAATAATGAAGCTACTTCAGACCAACCCCTTTTAGATTTGCGCCAGGCGCAAGAGGCATTTATCCCGCAGGGAAAATAGCAACAGCGCCGGGATCCGCCCACAAAGGTACTTGCGCTTTGCGCTTTGACACTTGCGTTTCAGATCGTGCGCTGAGTGCAAGATAGGGCCCATAGTGCTTATGACAGCGGGACTTACACTCAGAGAGGAGTTTATGGGCCGTGTAACAGAGTGAACAGAGGGGGGACGCGCACACGGGTTCGTGGGCGCTCTTATGCACTCTGAAACTCGAGCGGGTTGGGACCGCTTTATGAGAGTGGACTCTGTGTGAGACACGGGAACTAAAGTACTTTTGTGTATGAGTGAACAGTGTTGTGGGCACATTTTCTACACAAGAGGTCTTTTTGCTCTTTTTGTGAGTTCTCTGGGTCGCCGTGAAAATGGCGTTTGTGCTCATGCAAGCGGGAAGGGAGGCCGGCTTGGTAATGGCGGAGTACACTGCTGTAGTAGCCGCGTGCGCGGGGACTAACAGAGGGCTATACTTTGACGGCGGTCCGGCCGCGGCGGGAGAGCGCCGTCTTTTTCTCAGCTGTGTTAGGCAGACTTCGAGTGGTCAGGTTTCAGCGCGATCCTAGGCCGAGGACCCCGAGGCGGCGGCGGTCTGTGGCGGCTGTCGGAGCGAGAACGAGGGCGGCCGCCCTGGCGCCGCTGAGAAGTCTGACTCTGCTGAGCTGGGCGCTGAGGTGGGGCTCGTGCAGGAGGCTGGTCACGTGAGCGGCCTGCAGAGAAGCTAGCGCAACGAGGCAGAAAGAGGTTCATGGCCTGGGAGGCTTTCTGTACTTCGGAAAATCGGTTGACGATACCCGTGACGGCAGATCCGAAGAGGCCGGATGGAGAGAGCGGGGCGTTGAGAAAGGCGGCGCGCTAAGAATCTCCCATGTCAGCGAGTGTGAGCCACAAGTGTCTCTCAGACACACAAATGGCGGCCATGCATTTCCCCAGGGCTTGAGCGGCAGATTTTTTAGCGCGAAGGGCAAGGTCCGTGGCGCTCCTCAAATCCGCGACTGGAGGGGGATTTCTTCCACTCTCGTCCCATTCACGAAGTATGTCACCCTGTAGAATTTACATGGAGTGAAGTGCAGAGGCTGCTTGGCCGGCGGCTGAGTAAGCGCGGGCGTGAAAGCTAGAAGTCGCTCTGCAGGCCTTAGAGGGAAGCACAGGTGATGAGCGCCATCTCGCGGAGGGCGGGCATAAATGTGCGGCGACCAGGTCCTCTACAGGGGGAATGGAGAGATAGCCCTTCTCTGCGGCTCCGTCCAGAACGCGAAGCGGGGTGGAAGAGTCAGAGCGAGTTCTAGCAGAGAGCGGGGCGTTCCAGGACTTCGTGAGTTCCGCGTGCAGTTCAGGCAGAAAGGGCGTGGCCCGCTTAGTAGTGGGAGTCGAACGCTGGCGGAAGTAGCTGCCGTCCATACGGTTGGTGGTCTGCTCAGGGGGAGGGGACCACTCGAGCCCGAGACGTTCGACGGCCTGTGAAAGGAGGCGCATTAATTCCTCCTCGATACCAGCGCGGGTCCCGGAGGATTCTCGGGCCGAGGAGGCGTGAGAACCGGACCATTCCTCACTGTCTGAAGCGAGAAGCGAACATGTTTCCTTGATGTCCGCGGCGTCATCGGAGGCAACAGAGCGGCCACTCGGCGGCAGCTGTATGTCCGGAAGCGGCGGAGACGGAGAGCGGGAGGCGACAGGCTCCGGCAGGATGAACGCTTCTGACTGGGGTTCCGGCGGCCTCTGAGAGCGGCGTTTCTTCTTCTGCGGCGAAGTCAGAGGCGGCGCGGAAGCAACTTTAGTGCCCTGAAGTCGAGCCCGCAGGGTCGACAACGGCAGGTTTTCGCAGAGCTCGCAGCCGCCCTCGGTGAGGACGAGCTCGGCGTGCTCCAATCCGAGGCAGAGAGCGCAGATGACATGGCGGTCTCCAACCTCGAGGGGAGCGCGGCAAGAACCGCAGGAAATTTTTAGAGACATCTTAAAAAAGACGCTCAGCTCTTTTTGGATACAATGAAAGGAAGCTTTGAAAAAGAAGGATACAAATCCGTCGGATGGCGGTAGCTCGCAGGACGGCTGAAGATGGCGAAGACGGCCGGCTTCCTCAGTCTCCCAGATGCTCGCTAGAGTTGCCTTTTCAACGACGGCGGCTTCTCTCAAGATCAGCAGATGCGAGTAGCCTCGCTGAAGAGATGAAAATCAGAGTTACAGCCTACGACGCCATTATTTATACTCTCTGACCACGCCCGCTTCGGCGGGCTCTGACGCAATGAGAGCATGTCTGACTCTCATTGGCAGAGAGTTCATTCGCGTCTCCTCATAGGCTTAAGCAGTTCCCTGTGAGCGAACCAATGTGCTGCTAGCTAGCCCGCTCATGGTCTGCTGCAGCTGAACTGCGTTGAAAATGGATACAAATTATAGGATAATTTTTTGGCTTCAGTCTCTCAGAAAAGATTAATCTTTCCCGTAGCGTAAGCTAGCTTACGCAATACGAGAGAACCTCACGTGAGAGAACTGGTTTAGCTGGTCTCTCCAAACCCCTCTAAAGAATATACCAGAAAACTTGTTACTCAGTTTTATACTGCTTGTATGTAAATATTTTTCCTTGCGGTTAATTTAACAAGCAATTATTAATTTCTGTATTGGCATTTATATCAAACATCATGCTGTCAATATTAACTTGTGCTGCTGAATATGCTATTATTAAGCTAAGATGTTTTGTTTCCCCTCCTTTTTTTATTAGGGAGCTGGGCGATATGGCCCAAAAAAAAAAAATCATATTTCACATTATTTCATGTTATTTCACATCCTGCCCAATGTTGCTGTAAGAACAATCTTCACATTGAAGGCTATGAAAACACATATAGTGAATGTAACTATCTAGGCTATGCTATATGTGCAAAAAAAGAGCTAAAATCATGTTACATTCTATTGTAACATTACAATAAAAAGTGTTTTCTTTAAAACAATAAACTTTAAAGCAATATCTTTAAAGTTAGAATCACTACATTAAAAATTAAACTAAATAAAAACAAAACACAGACTAAATGTTAACTGGTAATTATTACACGGCTCTGTGGAATACTTGATCCTGATTAGTCAATAGCGCCATCCGGCTGTATGTTATTTCCAGATAACAACCGCTGAGAACAGAAACACCGGCTCATCCGGGTCACTGAAGTCAGCAGCGCTATACGCTTGCTAGGAACGGGTTTTCTTCATGAAGTTTTGTGTTTGGTGAGCTAATAAAGTATTTACTCTGTACACATAATATTGATTGTTATTTAATTATGCCATCCAGAATCGTGGACTCGCTCTCGTTTCATACAAACACTGCGCCCTTTTGTGACTATTGTTTTGTACACTGTTGGATTATGAGATGCAAACAGTTACGATTTTAAAACGGTTTAATCTGAAATCATATAGTCAGGATTCCACCAGTTTCACTCACTCCTCCCACTCGTTCACTCACTCCTCCCACTCGTTCACTCACTCCTCCCACCAGATTCACTCACTCCTCCCACTGGTTCACTCACTCCTCCCACTCGTTCACTCACTCCTCCCACCAGATTCACTCACTCCTCCCACTGGTTCACCCACTCCTCCCACTGGTTCACCCACTCATCCCACTCGTTCACTCACTCCTCCCACTCGTTCACTCACTCCCCCCACCAGATTCACTCACTCCTCCCACTCGGTCACTCACTCCTCCCACCAGATTCACTCACTCCTCCCACTCGTTCACTCACTCCTCCCACTGGTTCACTCACTCCTCCCAGTCGTTCACTCACTCCTCCCACCAGATTCACTCACTCCTCCCACTGGTTCACTCACTCCTCCCACTCATTCACTCACTCCTCCCACCAGATTCACTCACTCCTCCCACTCGTTCACTCACTCCTCCCACCAGATTCACTCACTCCTCCCACTGGTTCACTCACTCCTCCCAGTCGTTCACTCACTCCTCCCACCAGATTCACTCACTCCTCCCACTGGTTCACTCACTCCTCCCACTCGTTCACTCACTCCTCCCAGTCGTTCACTCACTCCTCCCACCAGATTCACTCACTCCTCCCACTCGTTCACTCACTCCTCCCACTCGTTCACTCACTCCTCCCACTCGTTCATCGTCTCCCAAATTCTAATCATCATCACCTGCACCTCATCATTCCACCTCCCTTTATATCTGACTCCTCTTCACACACTCTTTGTCTGGTCTCGTCTCTACATGACGCACAGACTCACTCATGCTACTTACCTGCTATTTACCTGAGATCCATCCGCCGATCATCTTCACCCATAACACGAAGTACCCACTTCAGTCTTCAGTCTTCAGTCTACAGTCTTCAGTCCCTTCCAAGTGATTCCCCATCAGCATCTGTAACAGAGACTTTGATTACCCTTCCTACCCATAGTTCCTATCTGATTATCAACTGCTTGCATATTCCCCATATCTCCGTCTGGCTTTGCAACTCTGTAAATAAACACTGTTATTCCCCATATCTCCGTCTGGCTTTGCAACTCTGTAAATAAACACTGTTTTACTTACCACCTGTCTGACTCCTGTTCCATCCGTGACACATATCTTATCCCCCATAATTATTAAATGTGAAATGGTGTGTAATAAGTGGTATGACCGTATACCGTATCTCTTAAATGTCTGTCTAGTTTGAACTTCCTGCGCTGCAACTCCTCTCGCCACGGAAGACTTGTTTAAAGACCTAATAAAATATTTAAACTCAGACCAATATTTCATGTCTGATTATTTTAATTATTTAATTAAGTTAATGTTTAAGTGTTAATTTTTTCAGTGTTTTTTGTCTGTTTTTTTTTACTGTGGTATCAAGTATCGTGTACTTTTGCTGGTATCGGTATCGACTACTGTTTTTGGTATCTTGACCCCCCTAGTCATAATGACGGCGCTCTTCTATCGCGCTGCGTCTGTGCTGGTGCTCACTCACTGAAGGCTGTGATGGTTGACAGCTAAATGGAAATATTTGCATGACTTTGTAACATTTACAAACTGAGGAAAACCACATCTTAAACGTATTAAAAGCCGCAAGTATCTGTCAGAGCGTCTGACAGGGCAAGCAGTGTTAAACTATACACACGTTAACTATTACAAATACCAAAAGCCATGTCAACGCCCACACCTGTGCTGGGCTCAAATTTGGGGAGTTGATATAGCCTTTCATGAGCCAGTCCAGGAGGGGCAGGGTCACCAATAATCTGAAGCCTGACTTCTTCTCCCTCAATGTTCTTGACAGACTGAAAGACTAACCTCTCCCACAACCAATAACCTTCTCTCCTCCTTCACTCCACTAACCGAGGAAGAAGTATCTAAACTACTTCTCTCCAGTCATCCTACCACCTGCCCTCTAGACCCCATCCCCTCACACCTTCTACAAGCCATCTCTCCCACACTTCTACCAGCTCTCACACACATTATCATGAGTTGATAATGCACCCATACACCCTCCACACTGGCATTTTCCCTACAGCATTTAAGCAGGCTCGGGTAACTCCTCTGCTTAAAAAACCAACGTTAAACACATCACTTCTAGAGAATTACAGACCTGTCTCTCTCCTACCATTCATTGCGAAAACACTTGAACGAGTTGCTTTTAACCAAGTATCATCCTTCCTGTCTCTGAACAACCAGCTGGATGTCAACCAATCTGGCTTCAAGAAAGGGCATTCAACCGAGACTGCATTGCTGTCGGTCACGGAAGCCCTGCGGATCGCAAAAGCTGCTTCCAAATCATCAGTTCTCATTCTCCTGGACCTGTCTGCTGCCTTCGACACTGTGAATCATCAGATACTCTTGTCCGCCCTCTCATCACTGGGCATCACTGGAACCTCCCTCAACTGGTTTGAGTCCTATCTCACAGGTAGGTCCTTCAGGGTCACATGGAGAGGCGAGGTATCCAAAGCACATCAACTGACCACAGGAGTTCCTCAGGGTTCAGTTCTCGGACCGCTCCTCTTCTCCATTTACACCACATCACTGGGGCCCATCGGTTTCTCTTATCATTGCTATGCTGATGACACCCAGCTCTACCTCTCATTTCAACCAGATGATCCCACAGTAGCTGCACGAATCTCAAGCTGTCTGGCGGACATCTCGGCATGGATGAAGGAACATCACCTGCAGCTCAACCTGGCAAAGACTGAGCTTCTCGTCCTCCCTGCCAATCCGTCTCTACAGCACGACTTCACTATCCAGCTAGATTCTTCCTCAATCACCCCATCAAGATCGGTCAGAAATCTTGGAGTAATCTTTGATGTCCAGCTGACCTTCACAGACCACATTACAAAGACAGCTCGATCATGCAGGTTTGCTATGCACAACATCAGGAAGATCAGGCCTTTCCTAACTGAGCATGCAACACAACTTCTCGTCCAGGCCCTGGTCATTTCTAGGCTTGATTACTGCAATGCTCTTCTGGCTGGACTTCCATCATGTGCAAATGATCCAGAATGCTGCAGCCCGTCTTGTCTTCAACGAGCCCAAAAGGGCCCACGTCACTCCTCTGTTCATCTCTCTGCACTGGCTACCACTCGCTGCTCGCATCAAGTTCAAGGCGTTGACGCTTGCTTACAGATTGACCACTGGTTCAGCTCCCTCCTACTTCCACTCACTACTACAAATCTACATCCCTACCAGAAGCCTACGATCGGTCAATGAGCGGCGGCTTGTGGTACCGTCACAGCGGGGCACAAAATCACTCTCCAGAACATTCTCATTCACGGTTCCACGCTGGTGGAATGATCTCCCCACCGTCATCCGGAATGCAGAATCCCTGACAGCATTCAAAAGACAACTGAAAACTCATCTCTTCCGGGAGCACTTAACATAATAAAATGTAAAAAAAAAATTTTTTTTTAAAAACTTTCCTTTTCCTTTAAATCCTCGCTTGCCTGGCTTATGCTACTCCGAGCTATGTCTGAACTTTGTATTTTGAGCACTTGCATTGTTTTTGCCTCTTCACGATGACTCGCTTGGTTTAGTCCTCAGTTGTAAGTCGCTTTGGATAAAAGCGTCTGCTAAATGACTAAATGTAAATGTAAATGTAAAGAGAGGACCAGAAAATGGTAAATTATTTTCAGTTGTGATTGTGTGTAGGCTCAATATTTGTCTTTGTCGTTCTCATGGGACTTTATAGTACTGAAAAACCAGTTAAGGTAATGTTGGCAATGACCCCACAGATGTGTTGTTTTATTAACCCTTGTCAACATTTTGTCATATACTTCTCCTCAAGGTGTTTGTTCTGCTCAACACCAAGGACATTTTTTTGAAGAATGTAGAAAACCGACTTGTGGGGCACCACTGACTTCCATAGTATTATTTTTTTTTTCTACTATGGAAGTTAATGGTGCCCAAAAACAGCCTGGTTACAAACTTTCTTCTTTTGTGTTCAGCAGAAGAAAGAAATGCATACAGGTTTGGAACAATATGAGGGTGAGTAAATGATGACAATTTCATTTTTTGGGGTGAAAAGAGCCTTGGCCTTTATTTCTACATCAACATTAATTTACAAAATTTATCAAAGTAAACTAAAAAGGATTTAGTTCATGAAACATGTAAAAAAAACATAATAAAAAAAGCTGTTACAATGTGAGAAATTTGAGAAAATGTGGTCATTTATTGCATTTTGTGTGAAGCAATGTAAAATGACTCAGTTTGGTCTGCATATCGACTTCTGTTTCACTGAATGTGTGAAGAGTTCGTGAGTCGTTTTGACCGATGCGTGTGAGCAATCGGAGAAAAAAAGAAAAAGAGAAACTGAGAGTTTCTCAGGTTTAGTTTCCTGCACCACAACAATTTTTTGCTAGTAACAGTTTTTTTTCTTCTTCTTTTGTTCAGTAATGATAGACCAGTATATCCACTCAAACTAGATAATCTGCAAACATTTAGAATTTTTGAGATTGACGACTTCTAACTGTGCCGTCTTAGCTGATTATTGAAACTTGCTTGATTCAATGAGCCTAAATTAATAAATCTGTATTTAACAGAAGTCAATCGGGCTAAAGTCTGCTTTCAGATCGTTATTGTTTAAATATTTTGCTATCATTTAATTGTATTTAAGTTGACTATAAACAGCAGTAGCCAAACATTCAGATGTGAATGAAAATAAATACATTATGTTCATTAATTCAAAGTATTTTAAAACAATTTACAGAAAATAGAAAATGATTGTAACTTGTGTAAGGTCATGTGACCTGTTATTAGCAGCTCCTGCCAGCCAGCCAGCCAGTGTGTGTGTGTGTGTGCCTCGGGGTTCACCCCACACAACAGGATTTTATGATTGTAAATATTCAACATATTGGATATTTTACAATATGAGATCGTTGTTTCAATATTTGTTATGATTCTTCTGTTGAATTCTTTCAAAAGCATGTGCGATTTTTAATTTCCTTAACTAAAGTGAAAGGGATCTTCACTCTTTATAAATATCTTTGTCATTTTCTAGTGAAAGGAAACAATATAAAACCAACTCATAGTGGTTTGTCATAGTCAGTTGCTATAGTAAACTGGTTTAGCTGGTCTCTCAACCCAAACTCCTCTAAAACCATTAAAACTGTTTGGCCAGACTGTGAGACCAGCTTATAGTGTTCTTCTTAAAAGTTTCGTCTCTCTTTTCTTTCAGCAACTCAAAGTGCAGCAGTAAACTTAGGCCATGGAGGACAACTACAGAGATTTCATCAACTATACCGATTACTATTACGATGACATTCAAACACTTTCTTATCCAGATTATTATTCTTTTTTTTACATCAGACTGTCCATCTTCTTCATCACTGCTCTGTGTGTGGGGGTGCCGTGTCTGATCTGGGCTTTTTATTTTGTGCATCTTCAGAGAAAGACCAGAGGCCGGATCTCAGCCTTCATCATCCTCCTCCTCCTCTGTGACCTGTTGCAACTGCCCCTGTATATATATATAGTGTCAAAACTTCTATCTTTCAGTTATTTCCATGACTTTGTCTCACTCATCATTATACAGATTGGATATTTTTATCTGAAAGTCTGTGGCGTTCACCTGCAACAGCTGGTGGCTCTGGAGGGGGTTCTGACACTGAAATATCCACTGATCTCTGCTCGTATTTTCTCAACACCGTGTTACATCATATTCTCCATCATTATACTACTTTTTCCTGTAATGTGTGTATTATTGGTGGCTTTCGGTGGCCATGGTCATGGTTTTTATCTCGGTATTGGCTCAATTCTGGCACCTGTGTGTTTATTGGTTGTCTCTGGCATAATCACATGTAAAGCCCCGCCCACTCCTGCCAGAACACCCGTCAGTGACAACAGACCAGGCGCATCGTTGTTTCTTGTTACCATGGTTACCTTAGTTGTGCTCTATTTACCATGTGTGTTGGTTCACTGTGTGCAGAGCCATATAGAGAGAGTTGCGACAACGGAAGTTCGAAATGCTTAGTTGTCACGTGATTCGCGTAGACCTCAGATAGTTCCAGGAAGTGCTTCGGCGCCAATTCAAATCGAAGGAGTTAGAGAGCAGAACTGTGCTTTTTGGTAGTTTGCAGTCAATAAATGCATTGATTTACAATATGTATATAATACACTGATACGTGAATATAGTATGTGTACGTAGGTACAGCAATGTTGTTTTTAAAAGATAAAAATCTGATAATATTTAATTTTTAGTGTGTTCAACCAGCCTTATTTGCCTTTGTTAACATATTTCTGGCTAACGTTACCTTGGTTAAAGACCATATTGCAGTTGTTCTGAAGTATTTTTGTGTTCTTAAACTTGTATGTTATTTAAGGGTATCACATAATGTTCACTATGGTTTCACAAGGACAGGAGACTTGCAGGAAACAGGTGATTGTCTTAAAAAAAAATCTATTGCAAACAAGTACAATTTCTTTAATCATAATGTTTACAATGCTCAAGCACCCCATGCACTTATTACTATATAAATTAATACATAATATATTTAATTAATTAATTCATTTTAAAACAAAACATGATTATACACACACACACACACATTATTTCATAAGTGTCCAAGTGCATTATTTCCTTTTAAAATAATTTAAACAAATTCATGGCATACATCACTTTAATCTATAAAACCTATTTAGTTTAATTTCATTTTTAGTACATTTAAAATAGGTTATAAATAAAACATTTTTTGTTTTATCTTAAATCCTCAAAAAATGTCAGGTTGTGCAACTGTCCGCACAAATGAAGTCTAAAAAAACTATTTAAAAACACCTTTTTGAAGGTTAATTTGTCAATGACATTATATATATATATACTTTTGCACTGATTTAGCACAATGGGATTCATAAATGTCTAATAAACGTCAAGCATGTTGTCTGTACTTTCCTCCATGTTGTTCTTGTACTGTCCGGCACAGAGGAGAAAATATGCTCAATTTTGTGCTACTCATACTTAGGTGTATCTACACTTTTTCACAAAGACCAACACTGGGAGGTTTAATGTTTATTAAAAATAGGGAGCAAGGAAAGTCTTGCAAAATCCAAGGAGCTGAGACTGAAGGAGGGTACAGCGTCAGTGCAGGGAGTCTTCAGGATCCACTGAATCACTTGTGCTTCTTGTGTTGAAAGAGATAAAGGAGACACAAATAGGACAAATTATAGTAGTGTATAATATACAGTTATGGTCATCAGGGAGCCGCTATCGGGAGACTAACGGAACTTCCGGGAGACTTGGGATGTCTGCATTTAAATCACTTCTATCACTATCACAATCCCCAATGTTATATTTAACCCTTGTTAGAAGCCTTTCCCTCTTATTACACAACAAAGGACAAAACTGCATTAATATAACGTTAATTTTAACTATAATAGGCTGTTCGTGGTTTGTTATGCGCTACTAACTATCATGACCCATCTTTTCTTTGATAACGTCCCCTAAAACTACTAATTTAGAGAGCAATAATCAACTAGCATGTTTTAATACACAAGTTAATTTGATTCAGATGTACTGATAATATACAATCTTATTCTTTAAACGTCTTACCTTTTAAAAGTGCATCACAAACGGTCTGTTCTGCTGTAACTGTACGGCGCTGCTGCTACTTCCGGGAACTATTGAGAGGCTCCGTGAGCCGCCATTGCTGAAAAAAAAACCGTTCCATTGGAGTGAATGGAGTTGTCGCAACTTTCTCTCTATATGGCTCTGACTGTGTGCAAATCCTCTTCTTTCGCATGTCACCGCCAGTGTCTTGGTTCGTGATGTCTCTCTGCTTGTTGAGTTTGACAGTGATTTCAGAGCCTCTCCAGTGTGTGCTGGTCTGTAGAGGGAATCTCAGCACTCAGACAAAACAAACACACATAGAGCTCAACTCTGAAGAGGCATCCGTCTGATCTGAATATCCAGACGAGGATTATTTCAATAAAAAAAAAAAAAATCAAGAAATATAATCACAAATATAAATTATTTTTCTCTTGTGCTGAAGTTAGCAAAATGGCTTAAATGGCTTATGACACCTTTACACACACACACACACACACACAGTTTTTATATAAACACTCTGGCCTTCCCAAAAAGAGCACAAGACAGCTGCAGCTCAAACAGAACGCCTCTGCTTTTATTGTTATTTTTATGCATGATATTTTTATCTTATGCATCTGTTGTGATTATTTTATGTCAATTTAAATTCCTTCTCAATGTAAAGCAATTTGAATTACCATTGTGTATGAAATGTGGTATATGAATAAACTTGCCTTGCCTTGCTTATTGTTTTTATATACAGCTAGTTATAAATACTGTTTTTTTTTTTCATTAAAAAAAAATCACAAATGAGGATATCACCAAAAGGTAGCCATATTTCACACAGACACAATTAATATATAAAATGTCACATGAATATAATAGTTTTCTCAGCCTTGAATCTGTGTGACTGTCAGGGTTCCTGTGTTTCGTTGTGGGTTTTTTCCCCATGACCGAGTTTCCCAGTGTGTCTGATTAGTTCACTATAATAAGTAGAAACTAGTTAATTATTCATTAATTCCTATGTGTATTTATACTCACTGTTTGGTTCTCTCACGTTGTCTGGTGCCGTCTAAGTTAAGGCGGGCATAAACTGTGAGTTTTCAGCAAAGTTACCTACAGTACTCACACTGTACGAGTAGATCGATGTAAAGCTACACAGCAAAATATTAGTGATGGGAAACCAAGGCTTTCTGAAGCGTTTGAGGCTTTCATCAAATTGTGCCCAAAAACTGTTCATTACCCAAAGCGTTTAACACAATGCACATTAGCGACATCTGGTGGTCAGACTTGTTTTCTCCACCATATCTAACAAATCACAGCCGAGCAGAAAAAGCATGTGACCAAACAAAGCTTCGGAAGTCTGTGAACTTCAGTCACCATGGGCCACAAGTCTTCCCGCTAAATACACCTCCCTTCTGCCTGGACCTTCTACTTCTCCTTGTAATCTGCATGCCTTCTCTTCGCCCACTCCTGTTCCAGCCCTTCTCCTGCTCTTCTTCCTCCTCCCAAACCCCCACCTTCATCTCTCTCGTTACGGCGTGATGACGCGCCTTGCGGGGAGGGGCGTTCTGTCACAGTTGTGTTTGGGTTCATTTGGATTAATTAATGTCACATGTCATCTTCACTGTGATCATCAGTTCAGCTGTATCACCTGTGTTTAGTTAACCAGTGTCATCTGTGTGGGCCACACAGGTCTTAATTCCACTTTATCCTTAATAGATAAAAGTATTGGCATATGCTCTGAATGTAAAGTTCTGGAGGATGTTACCCATGTTTTATTTAAATGTAAGAAATTTGACAGAATTAGACAGAAATGGAAAGAATCTGATGCAGAAAATGACATTCATAATATGTTACAGGAGCAAGGAATACAGGGACAAAGTGTAATAGTCCAGTAGATGGCGGTATATACCATGAAGATATGACCCGCCATTAAATAGAAGAAGTGTCATCTGTGTTTGCATTTAAGTTCTGTCTGTTCAGTCAGTCTTTGTCTGATCTCCGTTGTATTTAGTGTGTGTTGCTGTTTGTTCTGCTGTCTTGTATAATTACCATTAAACCTTTGTGTTGGAAATATATCCTCACCTCCGTCTTCCTGCAACCAGCCGTGACAATAGGCTTGTTTGAGATGCGCCTTGCCTCGCCTGAAATGTAGTCGAGAGTAGGCGGCTGCAGTGAGGGGAGGAGTGAAAAAAGAGCAGGCAAGACGGACATATCTCTCTTCTCACGGTGGATCAGACTCCTGCGAGATCAAAGGCGGATATTGCGGGATTCGCGGGATTCACGCTCGTGCACGGTGTTGCTAATAAACTGGATGTAATTTAAGTTCTGTTGCTTTTATATGAAAATAAATATAATGAACAAGACACCCAAAGTACTTGCTATTTAATTCCATTTAAAATATGTGTTTATCAATATTTTTTTCTTTAATAGCCTACAGACATATCTGTATAATTGTTTTGTTTTTATAAAAATGGCATCACATAACCCATATCGCACTGTCAGAGAGTTTATTCACACATAACGTACGTATAGCCTACACAACAAATGATACCAGAGTTTTAAAATCGAACATTTTAAAAAAGAACAATTACATCACGGTTGTTTAAACCAATGAGCATTAAGCTGGGTCGTCAGCAAGTCGTTTCCCATCATGCTTTTGATCAGCGCAGTCGGTGGAGAGCAACTGCGCGCGACTGCAGAATCCGACACGTGCGGCTTGCGGTCGCGAGAGTTTTTTGACCTACGTCTGCATGACATCAGAGCAAGGCGGACCGCTCTCGGACACATTTCTAACCGGCATGCATCTCGCGTTGATCACCGGTGATCGATTCTGCGCAGATTTTGCTAATCTCAAACAAGCCTAATAGCAAAATCGACTGCTGGCGGTAGATCCTTTTCCTCTCTAGCACCTAAACTTTGGAACAGTCTTCCTAACATTTTAAGTCAAGTCAAGTCAAGTCACCTTTATTTATATAGCGCTTTTTACAATACAAATTGTTTCAAAGCAGCTTTACAGAGATAACAGGAAAACAATGTTGTAATAGTATTGTTAAATTCAAAATTAAATGTTAAATGTCCCCAACTAAGCAAGCCAAAAGCCAATGGCGACAAAAGTGAAGAGAGGCGAAAAAGGCAACAGTGGCAAGGAACCAAAACTCCATCAGGTGACAGAATGGAGAAAAAAACCTTGGGAGAACCCAGGCTCAGTCAGGGGGCCAGTCCTCCTTTGGCCAACGAACGAACAGTGTATGATTATGAGTTAGGCAGCATAATGTCAGGAGTCAGATGTGATCAGAACTTTCACGATATTTATCCAGTTCATCTGGTTGGGTTGGTGTCACGGAAGCACACAAATGGGTGAGGATCCAAGTGCAGTTTATTAGGGTAATCCAAAATCATACGTCAGCCAGGCAAAGGTTCAAAATCCATAAAGCAGTCCAAAAACAAGAAACAAAACAAGACAGACCTCCAAACTGTAGTGACATCTAAACAAGGACTCGACAACTAACACAGAAACAGACAGGGTATAAATACACACAGAAACTAACAATGTGATTAGGAACAGCTGTGTGCAATGATCAGATGATGAGTGCAGGCAAAGGGTTATGGGAAATGCAGTTCATGATAAGGGTGACGATCAGGGAAAGAAACCTCTAGTGAAAACCCAGGGAACACAAACCAGACACTGTGACATAACTCCCCCTCTACGGAGCGGCTACCAGACGCTCCAAGACACCACACAAAACAAGAGTCCAGGAGGGAGGTGGAACGGTGGAGGACCAGGGGGAGGGATGGTGGGCCAGATCCATGGAGGGGAACAGGAACAGGGAGTGACGGCTTAGCCGGCGGCCAGGGCGAAACCGACAGTCCATCGGGCGGCCAGGGTGGAGACTTATCCTCGGGTGGCCAGGGCGAAGCAGGCTGTGCAGACGGCCAGGGTGGAGACTTATCCTCAGGTGGCCAGGGCGAAGCAGGCTGTGCAGACGGCCAGGGCGGAGACCTCCCCTCGGGCGGAGACGACAGTCCATCTGGCGGCCAGGGTGGAGACTTATCCTCGGGCGGCCAGGGCGGTGAAGACCCCTCGGGCGGCCAGGGCGGTGAAGACCCCTCGCGTGAAGACAGTTGGGTCATCCGGCCGGTGAGGAGATGACTGTGTTGAGGTGTTCATGGGCCTTCACAGTGTTGATGGGGCTGGCTCATCAGGGATGCGTTGTCGTCGTGTCCATGTGATGGTCCTTCCTCAGATCTGGATATGGCCTGGATCCGGCGGTTCGCGGTAAACCTCGGGATAAGCAGAGAGACTAATATTAGCGTAGATGCCATCCTTCTTATGATGTACAAAGTACATCAGGAATTATGGGAAGTGTTCCCGGTTCCGGCTGATCTAAACTATGCAGCCTAACATTGAAATCTAATAATTTACAGGAAGTCTAGACTAAAACATCTCTTTAAACTAGCTCACACATAGGACATTATCAACTTGTATAAATCAATGTTAGGCTGCATAGATTAGGTCAGCCGAAACTGGGAACACTCCTGATGTACTCGTTACATCATAAGAAGAATGGCATCTACGCTAATATTAGTCTCTCTGTTTATCCCTAGGTTTACTGAAGTCAGCCGGATCCGGGCCGTATCCAGATCAGATGGTGGACCTGAGCCTGGACCCATCCTCAACGCATCCCTGAAGTGACAGCCTCATCAGCCCTGTGAAGGTCTCATCGACACGACAGCCATCGGCACTGATCCTCAACAAACTCGTCTCCATACCGACGTTATGACTCCAAATTACAACCAGATGGAACTGGATAATATTCTGAATGTTCTGATCAAATCTGACCTCTGACCTGTAATGCTGCCTGAATCATAATCATACACTGTTCGTTCGTTGGCCAGAGGAGAACTGGCCCCCGACTGAGCCTGGTTTCTCCCAAGGTTTTTGCAATATCATGTTCTTCTAAGCTATCCGGGATGCTGAGATGATGAAACGGATTAGGAAGATTATTGATGAAGCAATCTTTAGTGGCAGAAGTTATAGGTTTATATTAAGATTAATTAATTACAGACCTTAACGCGTTAATTAACGCGATAACTAATTTTAATCGCTTAGTTTTGCACCGCGGAACGTTTCTCACTGGATGAATAACATTCTCATTTTCCACTAGATATTTTCCTATATCTCATGTCGGCCCGCTCTGCACCAGCTGACCACTAAGGAGCGAATGTACAGTGAAGTGACATCACTGCCAGATTCAAACTGTGCTTTCGTGCTGTGGCTGAGCCAAAGACGGACGCGCTCAGCGCTTGTCATAAGCGATCACAACTGTTCAGTGTTTTTAACCACATAATGTTTATTTTAGGTTTTAGACATTTAAATATAATTTATAGCAAAACAACACATTTTTAGTTTGTAAAATACACAATGGTGTCTATGGAAGCAGCAATAACCCAGGAAAATATATTTGCCGACGTTTTTTATTCATATCAGACACACAGTGTAAATAACTATAAAGTCAACTCTATTCTACTCCCAGTTCACCGGCCACTTACTTTCATGTATTTCGGGAGAAACTGATGAATTCACGCGCTGTAATAAATCCAACAGACAGGAATCTCTGAACTGCGGCCCAAACACGGCGCCCATCTCACGGTACAGATCAAGATCATTTATAAAGATTTTTCAAACAACAAAACAAACTCATTTAAACATATTTGAGAATCGGAAAAGAAAAAAGTTGATGACATGGTAAGCAAGTTTTTTAATATTTAGAAATAAAAGCGCTACATCTGTCATGCAGCGCTATTTTGGCTGTGGTGAATCACGTGCCAAGCCTGACGCGTCACCCTGGAAACCTTTTTTATCTTAAAAAAACAGTTTAGGCGGGGGCCAAGATGGCGTCGTGGTTGGTGGACGTGTAAAGTTGAGCTCTGGCGGTTGCGGTAGAAATGTGATCGATCAATCATTTTAATTTTCCATTTATAGTTTGTGGTCTTCTACTTGATCTTTTTTTTGTGTGTGTTGGCATTTGTTAAATGGGCAGAAGGAGACGAATTATTCCGAAAGCTATGGATGTCGAGGTTGGCGCCGAAGTTGAGCTAATCTCTGATGCAGCCTGCCTGAGTAATAGGTTCGCTGTGCTCTCTGACCCTCCTGTGTCGGGTGACACTAAACAGGATTTAAGTTTTTGTTTAGAAGCATTCTTTCCAGCGTCTCCTGCAAAAAGTCCTCCTTCTAAAAAATTTAAAAAGAAGTCGGAAACAAGCGGGGATTTCGTCGACATTTTGAATGCTATTCAAGCTTTGTCTGCGAAACAAGACGCTACCATTCAAGCATTGTCTGCAAAACAAGATGCTACTTTCCAAAAGCTAATCTCCATTGAGAACTCGACTGAGGCTACGTCGAAAGCCGTTGACAACTTGTCTGTGGTAGTGCAGAAGCTTGCCTCTGATGTTAATGAGCACTCGGAGAAGTTGTGTAAAGTGGCCAGAGATATTACAGAGCTTCAATCTTCAGACAAGGATGCCCAATCACGGATTGAGCAGCTTGAGCGATATAGTCGGCGTTGGTGTTTAAAGGTGCACGGGGTTCCTGAAACCAAGAGTGAGGATATACGTTCGGTTGTTAAGAACATTGTCGAACATGTGGCACCTGACATCGCTGGTAAGCTTAACGACGCTCTTGACGTGATGCACCGAGTCGGGAGACGGGACCAGGTTGGCGCTCATCGAAACATCATCATAAGATTTTCTACACGGTCATTCCGAGACCTCGTCTGGAAAGCGGCGAAGGATAACCCATACCTGAGGGAGTCTCGTCTGCGCATTTCGGAAGCTCTGATTCCTGCAGATGCTGCTGCGAGAGCAAAGTTATGGCCGCTTGTTAAAAAAGCAAGAGCGGAGGGTAAGAAGGCATCCTTTTCAGGGCCCTTTGCTTTCATTGATGGTCAGAAAATTGTGGCCTAACATACTTCTGACTGAGAAAAGGAGGGGAGAAAAAGGAAGGAAAAAAATCGAAAAAGGGAGAAGAGAAAAGAAAAGGGAGATTTGATTTGATTTTTTTTTTTTTTTTTTGTAATCAGATCTTCTGAGTCACCCATTTAAGGATATCGATCTATTTTTATTTATTATTATAAAAAAAATATAAAAAAAACTTTTTTCATGTGTCTTTCGCAATGCACCTTGAGTGTTCCAGACCTGCCAACATTGAAATATTTTTTTGCGTACAGCCGTCGGGGTGGGGGGGGGGGGGGGGGGGGGTACGTACATTTAAGTACGTTGTAATTGTACGTATATTTAAGATAGGCTACTTATTTTATTATTCAAATATCTAAATATGATACTATACCTCACAGAAAAAGGGCTTTCTTTGCAATTTTGAACATTGCACGATAACAGTAAAACGTCCGTCGTTTAACGAATTTTAAAAACACGGATGGATAATACAAAATTCTTTCTGACACAACCAAGAACAAAATTAACTTAGCCCGTCATTTTTCATTTTACAATAATCTTCTCTCTTTGCGTGCGCGGTCTGTGTTTGTGAGAGAGAGAGCGCGCAGCAACTGATACACAACGGCACTTTTTGAACCATAACTAAGTAATTATCGCGCTAGTTTTCATACAGAAGAAATATGTAACATAATTAGGTACTTTAGTTATTATTATTGACACAATAACGTAACACATGCAGGCTACGTATCGCAACACTGAGAATGATAAATAAACGCCTGTTTCTCCAGACACGCGCTTATCAGTAACTGTTAAATTAACGTTAATCCACAAATCACAGAACTTTCATAATCACTAAGCCTGCCATAGCGATTTTAATTTTATTTCGATTTGTTGTTCAGCATTACTTAAGCATTTTATAATTTGTATGGCAGAATGTGTTCCTCTGACGGAGTATTTTAAGATAATCCATGCGATTGCGATTACTGCTGTCCCGTGTGATTATCAAATCCAGATAATTAACTCAATACAATATTTAAACTTTACACATCTAGCATCCACCCCAGCGCGTTTACCTTCAGGAGTTAGAGAAGTACTGTGACTACTGTAGCCTACTGTCCACGCTTGAACTCAGTCAGACGGCGGCCGCGGGAGCTGAAGGGGGATCGAGCGGGATCCTTTATTGCTGTTGATTTTTAGTCTCTTTTTCATGATAGGCCTTACCCATCTGTCAATCATCCACGCTTGCTATGTGGGGAATGAACCCAGCGCTATGATTGGTCGAACTCTTCTTCTTTTACGGTTGCTTGATTTGAGGACTGCGCGTGAACAGAGGCGCGTCACCAGGTTTTTGCGTAGTTTAGAGTGACAAACCGTACCCGCGTACTTAGAGGTCAAAATGCGTACCCGCTACGCAAAATGCGTACGGGTTGGCAGGTATGGTGTTCTTTTGGTGCCATATAGAAGACATTTCTGATCGATCACCACCTACCCTGTTCAAGGGAAAGAAGTCAACTTCTTTAGCCAAAGTAGGTTCTTGTGTTTACCAGCTGTTTAGCTGGTTTTGTTGCACTGCATTTGTTTTAATCTGTGTTCATGCATTCTTTTGAGTTTTCTTCTTTTAATTTAGTCTCTCTTAATGTTAGAGGTTTAAGAGACCATTCGAAAAGGAAAGCGTTATTTCTGTATTGTAAACGCTGTAATGCCGATTTTATTTTTGTTCAAGAAAGTCATTCTTGTGAATCAGACAACAATTTTTGGAAAACTCAGTGGGGTAATTCAATCTTTATGAGTCACGGATCCAATCGTTCTGCTGGTACTCTAATTTTGATGCATAAATTTAGGGGAGATATTTTAGAAACTTTTTCATCTGATGAGGGTAGATCTTGCATTTTGGTATGCAAGACCGAAAATGTGGTATTTATTTTATGTAATGTTTATGGGCACAATTCCCGAAATGCTAATGCATCCATGTTTAAAGAATTGGGAGCTAAGCTTACAAGTATACAAAATCGTTTTATTAATGCTTATTTTATTATAGCCGGAGATTTTAATGAAACCCCTGACGACGCGCAAGATAGATTTCCTATAAGAACTAGGCCTACTTCTAATTCACATGATAATATTATTTTATGGTTGTGTGAAAATCTTTCAGTGGCTGATGCTTGGCGTTTCTTTAACGATGGTTGTAGAGGCTTTACATGGTCCAACAAAGCTGGATCGCTTAAAGCTAGAATTGATCTTTTTCTAATTTCTCACGCTATTTTGAAAGATGTACATTCTGTTAATCATCAATTTGCCCCGTTTACTGACCACATGTTAATTTCTTTGAATCTTGCTCAAGGCAGTAAGTTAAACAGCACAAGGGATTACTGGAAATTTAACTGTTGTCTTTTGGAAGATGACAAATTTAATGAAAGTGTAATTCAGCTAGCTAACTCTATGTTTAGTAATACTGAAAGCGACCCTGGCTCTAGCTGGGAGTTTTTTAAATTTAGGGTTAGAGCCATTGCTGTTAATAGAAGTAACCAATTTAAAAGAGAAAAAAACATTAAAGAATTAGAACTGATTCATAGATTAAGTGTGTTAATGCAGAAGGAAAAGCCCAGTAAAGAGGATGAGGTAGAATTGAGCACATGTCAGTTGCAAATTGAAGATATGTACACAGAGATTGTTAAAGGTGCTTTTATACGCTCTAGAGCAAAATGGATCGAGAAGGGTGAAAAAAACACTAACTACTTTTTTGCTCTTGAAAAAAGAAATCGTAAAAAGACATCCCTCTCTGCCTTAAACATTGAAAGTGTTTTATGTACAGATCCAGGAATGATTTCAACCTTTGTATATTCCTTTTATAAAAAATTGTATACCTCTCAGTTTTCTCACGGAAAATCGGACGACTTCCTTTTGAGTATTCATAAGATTTCAGGTATTAAGGATGATTTTAAGCAACTTTGTGATTCTGATATTTCTATTGTTGAAATGGAGGATGCACTGAAATCTATGAAGAGGGGAAAATCTCCAGGTACTGATGGCTTATCTGTTGAATTTTATTTACATTTCTGGGACATTTTAAAGCATCCTCTACATAGTTTGTTTAAAGACTGTATTAAAAAAGGAGAGATGACTCCCTCAATGAAGCAGGGTCTTATTTCCTTGATCCCCAAACCGGATAAAGACCCACTTTTAATTGAAAACTGGAGGCCTATATCACTGTTAAATGTTGATTATAAATTACTTGCTTTAATTTTGGCAGTTCGTTTAAAATCTGGCCTTAATAGTATAATTGGCGAAACACAAAATGGATTTATGAAAAATAGGCATATTAGCTCCAACATAAGATTAGTTCTTGATCTTATTGATTATTCAGAGAATATTGATTCAGAAGCTATTGTAATGTTTTTGGATTTTTATAAAGCATTTGACTCTTTAGAGCACCAATTTTTGCTTAAATCTCTTAGCCTTTTTGGTTTTGGAAGAAACTTTATCATCATGGTGAGCATGCTTTATAATGACATTAACTCTTCAGTGCTGGTTGGCTTTCAAACTACTAAACGTTTTAACTGCGATAGAGGAGTGCGCCAAGGTTGCCCCATTTCTCCATTTCTTTTTCTGTTAGCTGTTGAATTGTTATCGATTGTAATTTTACAAAATCCCAGTTTAGAAGGTATTTCTTTATTTGGTAAAGAATTTAAAATATCTCAATTGGCTGATGATACAACCATATTTCTTAAAGATCAAAGTCAAATTCCCTTGTGTATCAATATTATTAATTCTTTTTCTGCTGCCTCAGGCTTATATTTAAATGTATCAAAGTGTGAATTATTCTCTCTTTTCGACACTCAACAACCATTGATGCATGATATTCCTGTAAAAGACTGTGTCAAGTACCTGGGGATTTTCCTAACTAAAGATAGATTGCTCCGCCAACAACTTAATTTTTCACATAAAATACAGAAAACAAGAACCATATTTAATTGTTGGCTACAACGAGATCTGTCAATCTATGGGAGAGTACTTATTTCTAAAGCAGAGGGTTTGTCTCGTTGTGTTTATCCTTCTTTATCTTTATTTGTTAGTGACAAAATCTGTGATGATATTGACAAAATCTTACTGAATTTTATTTGGAAGAACAGACTTCACAAAATTAGGAAATCTGTTTTGTCTAATAGACGTTCTGAGGGTGGATTGGAAGTTTTACACTTTAAAGAATTATTCAGCTCTTTTAGAATTAGTTGGTTGAAAAAATGTCTTTGCAGTAATGACTCGATTTGGTACTATATCCCCAATGCCATATTTTGTAGATTAGGCGGTCTAGAATTTCTTTTAAAATGTAATTTCGCCCCTTCTAAATGACCGATTTCTCTCTCAAAATTTCACCAACAGGCTTTACTTGCTTGGAAATTGTGTTATGTGCACAACTTTTCTCCCCATAAGGAAATTCTATGGAATAATTTGAACATTTTAATCCGAAACAAATCATTTTTTATTGATAAGTGGTATGATAGAGGTATTGTTTTTGTTTTGGATTTATTTAAAAATGATGGCAGTATACTGGAATATGAAGAATTTATGACTTTGTATAATTTTCCTCTGCCTGCTAGAAATTTCAATTCTGTCATCAAAGCTTTGTCTCCGAGTTATGTGCATTTATTTAAAACACACATTTTCTTTAATGAGAGAAAAACAATTATGCCCAAACTTTTATTGGATGGAGTTAGTTTTATTGATAAAAAATTTAATGGTAAACTTATAAAACTATTGTTACATTACAAAGTTTACACATCCCCTCGACAGGGTTGCCAACTCTCACGCATCTGGCGTGACAGTCACGCATTCAGCCACAATCTCACGCTCTCACGCTCGACAAAGAAATCTCACGCTAAATGAGACATTCTTCTGTGCTGTATTATTTATTTTTTTTCTCATGTGCGCTAATTTCCGAATTACTAAACAAGTTCAGGCTCTTAACTACTGATTGAACCACTGCTGTGTCTAATGCCTTTCTCTGATTGTCGATTCGCTGGAAACATTTGTCGTCGTTACGTCAGTGACGTCTGTCGGTACACGATCCGTTCCACCTGCACGATCCGTTCTACGCATGCGCGCAAATGATCATTCTGTTTTGCGGCTGATTTTGATTTACGACACTGCACGATCTGTTCCCCGTCTGTTCCACGCAGCACACTCTGCGCGCGCGCGCTCGTGTGTGTGTGTGAGTGAGAGATTGAACATTTTTACTCTTAAATAAGGATACTCAAAAACGTGTACTTCACTAACTGTCCACCGCTGGTCTCATGTCACTTCTGTGTGTGTACATGCTTATCCAAGTCATTTCCATTGTCAGTTTAAAATAGCTACTCCATAACGTTTCCCCAGACTTGTTTGTAGTTCTTTCTTCATGTAAGTGCAGATAGTCTAGGCAGAAATGCATAGGCTATTATGTTCCTTATTGTCTTCTGTAAACAACGTTGGAGGGATTATTTTCCTCATTCCTCATGTTATTTTGTCTGCTATATTTGCTTCTTATTTATTAAATCCAGGCAATTGGTTGATGAAACATTTATTAAAATTAAGATACAATTGATACAAAACGAAATTCACATTTTAGAAAGGCTATAGCCTACAAAACAAAACTTAATGAAGAGGTCAAAGTCCTCTCTGACCCACAAGTCTCCCGATAAATTGCGGCATCTTGCAACACATCCCGCCTTGCTAAAACACACATGTGGGCTATCCAATCTTTTGTCAAGCAACATTGTCTTTAACGAAAGACGACATTAAAAATTGCTACAAAAATGGTTGTTCTGGTGTTTCTTTGTCTGTTTGCGCCCGCAGTAGGCATATCGTGAATATGATTTTTCCATTATTTATTTCCTGAACTAAAAAAAAAATAAAAAAAAATAAAAAAAAAATAATGACGGGTTTTCTGATTTTCTGATTGTGTGCTCAGATCAAAAATAGAAAAAAATGAATTAGGCTACTGGATTAGACTAATTTTAATTTTGATTTAACACCTTAGTAGGCATAAGTAAATCATTTTAAACAGATCAAGTAGCTACTATTGTGGTAACAGATTACAGCCATTTTAATAAAGGTGATAATAGCAATATGCCTCATTCGCTTACAGTCCGACTTTTGAACTTTATTCCTTTTTATTAATATTTATTCAGGACACACACATAGGCATACACACCTAATGTTTAATGAGTTATGCGTGGAACAGACGGGGAACAGATCGTGCAGTGTCGTAAATCAAAATCAGCGTCGCAAAACAGAATTATCATTTGCGCGCATGTGCGTTTTCTACTGCGTCTACTACGCATGCGTAGAACGGATCGTGCAGGTGGAACGGATCGTGTACCGACAACGTCCGTGACCGTAATTTACCCTTTTCACACGCGCTCACGGCACACATCTTTCTCAAGCAGAGACAAATCGCGAGTCAAAGAGGACACTGACACCGACAAACAAGACAGAGAAAGTTATAGGCTACTTTTGATATGGAACAAATTCTCTGCTCTCATATTCTGTCAATATTTTTACGAGATTCAAACAATAAATACAGTTTTTGGTGCTCTAAACCCCTTAACTGTCACCCCCACTTTTTTCGCATAGACATGAAAATCACTATGCAAACTTAAATGGTTGTAATTCAAGAATGCTTTGGAATATAGACCTATGGTTGGTCTTGTTTTAAAGAAGACATTTGCCAGATTGTTGTAGAAGTGAAATAAATGATGAAAGTGAAATAGAAAAAAAAGTTATTTACTTTTGAGTTTATGAAAATGAACAATGTAAAAAATTCATTATTTAAATTTTATATAATATATATATATATATATATATATTTATATATATATATATATATATATTTATATATATATATATATTACAAAATATATTTTACTCTAAAACTGCAAGAAAATTAAAGCCAAAAATCTTAAGAAGTTGTGTTCCAAATTTTAGGCTAATATCTCAAAAAATAATCTTTCAGTAAGATTTTATTTGAGCGCAGTACCAATTTCTTTCACTAGGACAGCCAAGCTTCCTTACTGACCATATAAGGGCGCCTCCATGTTTTGAGTGATCTGAACCATGTATTTCCATAATTTTCATACAATTTATGAAGTAGACATCCTATTTAGAAGTAGTATGGGTGGTTTGACAATATTTGATTTGAATTCAACCTCTAATAAACACATAAAGAGAGCACACATGTGCGTTATAGCTCGCAGCTGCATCACACATCGAGAATCCATAATATTTTTCTTTATATTTGAAACATATTCAGACCTTTTTTTCTAATACAATTGAATTGATGTTATCTTTTGAACTCTTTGCATGAAAACAAACTGAGGTTTCTACCAATCTTTTATGATTTTTCATATTTATTGCCATTTCAAAATAAAGGTCATAACACGCCTAATGCATATGAAATATTCTTGTTGCAAATTGATAAATTACTGCTCCTATGTAATTTATTTAAAAAAACAGCCGCCACATATGAAAACTAGAGATTGTCAGCTTTCAAATGATATATAGTTTGTCAATAATACTTTAGGATTTTACTAAGATATTATTGTTTTATTGGACGGTGACAGTTAAGGGGTTAAATGTGACAGACTGTAGCGCTTCAGCTCAAACGGCACGTGATACAGTGCAACTTTTTTTTTTTTTTTTTTTTTTTTTTTCTGTTTTGTTGTTGTTAATGTATTAATGCAGTGCCTTGTATCGTCTTTGTAAAAGGAATTTAAATATAATAAAAAAATTAAATAAAAAGCAACAAAAAAAAGCAAAAAAAAAAAAAAAAAGTTTACAGAAGGTCTTCCTACCTATAGGCTACCTGAATTTCTAAAATGTAGGCCTACTATATTTCTAAATATGCTATTGCTACATTTAATGGCAAAAATTGCACTGGTCTGCTGGACTTGGTTGAACAAAAATAAACAATATTTTGTTGCTTAAGCTTATGTATTCAGTCATTATTCAATGGTAGTATACTAAAAATCCATGTGAAAAAAATTACTTCACACTGTTCTCAGGTCAAATATTTATGCGATTAAAATGCGATTAATTTCGATTAATTAATTACAAAGCCTCTAATTAATTAGATTAATTTTTTTAATCGAGTCCCGGCCCTAGTTTATATACACTCACCGGCCACTTTATTAGGTACCCCATGCTAGTAACGGGTTGGACCCCCTTTTGCCTTCAGAACTGCCTCAATTCTTCGTGGCATAGATTCAACAAGGTGCTGGAAGCATTCCTCAGGGAGTTTGGTCCATATTGACATGATGGCATCACACAGTTGCCGCAGATTTGTCGGCTGCACATCCATGATGCGAATCTCCCGCTCCACCACATCCCAAAGATGCTCTATTGGATTGAGATCTGGTGACTGTGGAGGCCATTTGAGTACAGCGAACTCATTGTCATGTTCAAGAAACCAGTCTGAGATGATTCCAGCTTTATGACATGGCGCATTATCCTGCTGAAAGTAGCCATCAGAAGTTGGGTACATTGTGGTCATAAAGGGATGGACGGACATGGTCAGCAACAATACTCAGGTAGGCTGTGGCGTTGCAACGATGCTCAATTGGTACCAAGGGGCCCAAAGAGTGCCAAGAAAATATTCCCCACACCATGACACCACCACCACCAGCCTGAACCGTTGATACAAGGCAGGATGGATCCATGCTTTCATGTTGTAGACGCCAAATTCTGACCCTACCATCCGAATGTCGCAGCAGAAATCGAGACTCATCAGACCAGGCAACGTTTTTCCAATCTTCTATTGTCCAATTTCGATGAGCTTGTGCAAATTGTAGCCTCAGTTTCCTGTTCTTAGCTGAAAGGAGTGGCACCCGGTGTGGTCTTCTGCTGCTGTAGCCCATCTGCCTCAAAGTTCGACGTACTGTGCGTTCAGAGATGCTCTTCTGCCCACCTTGGTTGTAACGGGTGGTTATTTGAGTCACTGTTGCCCTTCTATCAGCTCGAACCAGTCTGGCCATTCTCCTCTGACCTCTGGCATCAACAAGGCATTTCCGCCCACAGAACTGCCGCTCACTGGATGTTTTTTCTTTTTCGGACCATTCTCTGTAAACCCTAGAGATGGTTGTGCGTGAAAATCCCAGTAGATTAGCAGTTTCTGAAATACTCAGACCAGCCCTTCTGGCACCAACAATCATGCCACGTTCAAAGTCACTCAAATCACCTTTCTTCCCCATACTGATGCTCGGTTTGAACTGCAGGAGATTGTCTTGACCATGTCTACATGCCTAAATGCACTGAGTTGCCGCCATGTGATTGGCTGCTTAGAAATTAAGTGTTAACGAGCAGTTGGACAGGTGTACCTAATAAAGTGGCCAGTGAGTGTATGTCATTGCTTTGCTGCAGAATTTCAACGGCATCAACATCTATTCTATGTGATAGTATTAGATCTAGAGTATGATTCAGACAATGAGTAGGTCCTTTAGTGGTAGTTCTAACATATTTGTAACACAGAGTCGGCTTTGCCTAAAAGACTAGATAATGATCTGAGATGTCATCGCTCTGCTGCACAATTTCAATGGCTTTAAGTGCTGTTTTTCTTATTGGATTACTGGAGTTTACTTTATTTAATAAAAAACTTGTATTTTGAAACCTTTTGCCTACAATCCTCATCTTTGGACTAAAACCGTTACAGTGATATCTCATGAGAATGCTCAAAAACAACATTTGAGCAATGATGATGAAGACGATGATGAAGATGGCAGCTCTATTTTCAGATTGACTTCCATCTCACAGATTTTCAAAGAAACATTTGTGTCAGATAACAATCATAAACAAACATATGCATATCTCCTATCTGTCTCTCTCAGATCTGCTTCCTCACTCTCTATAACGGTTCTGCGAATGAAACCAGCCTAATTGCATTGGTTGTTGACTGGATATTGAGATATGGGCTTGACGTCTCTCAAAAGTGTATGCAGATGAGCGTGAGCTTGCAGAGGCAGAAAATAGATGAGGCTGCACTGTTAACCCTTGCTGTAAAAAAAGGCCAAATTCTGACAATATCATACCATTTTCCATTAAAACAGTAATATACTGTAGAAAACAAAACTAGCCTACAGGAATATACTGTGAATTAACAGCACTCAAAGTCGACACTCAGAGGCTGTTTTCACAATCACACCATATACCCTCATTCACCATTCCCTACATTAGTCAATATAGTCCACTTGAATGAAAAGAAGTGAGTGAATTGAGACACTGATGAACACCTGATAAGCAGAATCACTGAAGGACAGAGAAACAAGAATTGAAAAAAGAGAAACGCAAGAACTACAACTGATTTCCAACAACACTGAGTGTGAAACCAGTTTACAAACCAGTTTAACATTATTTCTTTCATACATGAAGAAAAGTTCTTGTTGAGAATTAACAGAGATTTCGTTAATAATAAAGTTGTCACCATGATGCAGATCAGTATTTGCTTTAGTTGGTCTCTTGTCCCTGAACTTTTTACCATTCATCTTTCTGAGTGCTGTAACAGTGAGTTTATAAAGCACATCTCTTCTGGTAAGAAGTTAAGAGGAAGTTGATCAGGTGTTTTTGGCTTTTTGTGATGATGTCACAATCATACTGGACATGTTTGATTTTCAGATCTTTACTAAATAATTCTTTAAATTTATGGGATTTTTTTATTTAGCATATATCTGTGAATCTGAAACATGAAATCAATATTTATGTAATCAGGTCTGCTGAAGAAAATATTAATCATATAGTGCACTACAACATTTTTAACTCCTGCGTAACTCAGACACACACAGACATCAACAATGGTGACAATCAAAAAATGTCGCAATGCATGCTGGGTTCCAGAATAGTATAAAACTCCCAGCATGCACTGTGACATGCATAATAAAATAAAATAATATTGCCACCATAGCTCTGTTATTATTTTTTTATAATTGATGATGTGTTAAAAAAAAGTCATAGTAATTTATTGCTGTGGTTTCACAGTGGTGATAATGTAACACTTTTGATTGAGGATTAAACTCTGAATGATTGAGAATGAAATCCTTACTGAATGAACAGGCAACATGATGATTTTGTCATCATATTCAATTCAACCACAATCGTTCTTAAGCTGTGTATGCGCACAAGTGTGACTTGCAAAAATACAGGGCTGAGTTTCCCGAAACCTTCTTAACGCTACGTCATTCTTAAGTTACACCTTAAGCTGTACCTTATCGTTAATACGTGTTTCCCGAAACGCTCTTAGTTAAGTATACCTTCTGTAAGTCATACGTTCGGAAGGTTGGTCTGGAGCACTCTTAGCTTTACCTTATCACTGTTAAAGGTCTATATGAATATAATTCTGAAGTTTTAATACACCCAGACAGTGTTCAATTAGGCTAATTCAAGTGTTTTCATGCAAAGAATAAAATTGTCATTACACTGATTGTTGTTAGAATTTTAATTATATTATTATATATAATAAAATTTTATACATTTATTTTAATTAAAGAGCGCTTTTAAAGGCCAGTGAAAGCATAGGCTACTGTCAGTTAAGTCCTATTCGGACGCTAATATTGTTTATCATGGGCTCGTACGGTATTTTAAACATTTACAGGGGTAAGTCGGTTACTTTAGTGCCGTCCGAATCCATAATATCAGTGTTTTTTCTCACCCAACCCGCGTACAAATCTCTGTCCAAATTAGTACCTACTGATTTTTGACAAACAGGTCGTGTGGTAATTTAATTGCCGTCTGAATCCACATCTCTGAGTTTACAAGAAGAGATTCAAAATTCACTGCTTAAATCCTTTTTGATCACTGCCGAGCACCGTAGCTATGTGACGTACACTTTTATTACTGAAATGCTTGAAAGTATTTACAAGAACAGTATTTCATCGCAGCTCACCTCAGCAAACAAAAATGGGAAAGAGAAGAAAGCACATAAAAAATTTTAATGGTTATTATGGCAGCAATATATGATACAATTTTAAAATATGTAGACAAGGCTATTACAGGCTGTTATAGTTTGGATTATTAAATGCTAGTAAAAGTCCTAGTAAATGCAATTTCAACTATTTCTGAAGTGCTTCTTTTATAAAGAACAGCGCTTTCTCACATTTAAGCAGCCCCTGCACGAGAGAATAATTGATTCTCGAGTCATCAATATCAACAGATTCAGCACCATCGCCACGGACAGCACCCGGTAACGTCGCACGTAAGAACGTATATCTTAAGCAGCTTTCTAAGGTATAGTTCGAGGAACACGCCTAGAAATGGTATACCTTCAACTAAGTTATACCTTAAGAGTCTTCGTAGCGCGCTAAGCGACAACGTTATCGGGAAACTCAACCCAGCTCAAGCAGCAAAAAACACATTAACGTTTTAGCATCAGCATCCCAACTATAAAGCAAACACTTATCTCTATAATGGTAACCTCAAACCAAACATTTTCAATAAAACATCTCAATAACAACTTCTGTTGATGTATGACAGAAATAAAGTCATACTGGTTAATAGTAAGTGTAATAATGTGTAATGGCTGGAAGTCAGTTGTAGTTCTTGTGTTTCTCTATTTTCTGTTTGTGTGTTCCTCTTTCCTTCAGTGATTCTGCTTGTTAACAGCAGGTGTTCATCACTAATGCTCAACAATCACTTACATATTCACTGAATTATCTCACTGTGACACTGTCAATGTTACTTTTTACTCTTTGTAGTGTGGATTTTCCTGTGGCGTTGAAACAGTTAACAGTGTAAAATAAAAAGACACACCGACAAAATGTATTTAACAGAAATAAACGGTAAGTTATTAAACAGGTTTATATTGTCAACACTGTTGCCAGTAGTTTACTATAAAATGTAGTTCTCTTACGAGAGGTTCTCTCGTATTGCGTAAGCTAGCTTACGCTACGGGAAAGATTCATCTTCTCGAGGTTTCTCTGACGTATTACCTACCAGTGAGCCGAGCGTGACGTCACGCCCAATGAAGGCGCCCGCGCCTTCACAGCGTCATAGCCCGCCCGCCAGTATGGGCGTGGCTTAGTGTATAAAAACAAGGGCTGTAGGCTGATTTCCCTGATTTTCGTCTCTTCAGCGAAGCTCTCCGCATCGCTGGATCAGAGAGAAGCCGCCGCCGCCGCCGTCGAAACAGCGAACAGCCAGCTAGGACAGCGCTGAGGAAGCCGGCCGTCTTCGCCACCTACAGCCATCCGTGCGAGCTACGCTATCCGGCGGCGTATCCTTTTTAAGCTCTGTGTTCTGTGTTTTACACTTCCTAAAAGAGCAGCGAGACTTCTTTTTCAAGATGTCTCGCACTTCCTGTGGCTCGTGCAGAGCCCCGCTCAGCGTTGGAGACCGCCATCTAATCTGCGCTCTCTGCCTGGGCTAGGAACACGCGCGAGGAACTTCAGTTTTTTGACCCTGCGGACTCGAATCGAAGTCTTAACCACGGCGCCACGCGGCTATCTCTCCTTACGTTACAGGAGAGCTACCCCGCCCTCGCATCCCTGTGCGCGCGTCATGCAGAGCCCTCTCGAGCTCTCTGCATGACCCGGACGGGCATCATCTGTGTCACATGTAGGTCCCGCGTCCACTACTAGTGCGCGCGCCCTCATACAAACACTGTTCCCACAGTAACGCTCAACCAACGAGCACGCGGCTAGCTTTCTTACGTTACAAGAGAGCTACCCCGCCCTTGCGTCATGCAGAGCCCTCTCGAGCTCTCTGCATGAACCGGACGGGCATCATCTGTGTCACATGTAGGTCCCGCGTCCACTACTAGTGCGCGCGCCCTCATACAAACACTGTTCCCACAGTACTGCTCGACCAACGAGCACGTGGCTAGCTTTCTTACGTTACAAGAGAGCTACCCCGCCCTCACCTCGCGCTGGCTCCACCCCATTCAACCTTCCTGCTCGTCACCTGGCCCATGGTTCGACTCTGCTCACATCCGCGTTCGTACGCGGCAAGGAGGAGTGAATCACGCGAACCTTCGTCCGCTGAGCAGAGCCCCGCTCACCCTCAACGTCATCACCCCTCCAAAAATGGCGTTGATAAACGCTCGTTCCCCGGTAAATAAGAATGATTTTTTCTCCTTGCACAAACTGGACTTCATGTTTATCACGGAATCCTGGACACAGGTGGGAGATTTAAGTCCCTTTTCTGAACTGGTTCCAAATGACTGCTCGTTTTTTAATTCTCCCCGTCATAACGGCCGTGGGGGTGGTTTGGTGACTGTCTTAAAACAGTCTTTCCTCGCTCATTGTAAAATGGTTTCTGTAAAGGTTTTCTTAAGGCTTGAGTGGAATGGCCCTGTTCTGCTAGCAGTGTTGTATCGCCCCACACATCTTGTAAAGGACTTTATTCTTGAGTTTACAGAATTATTGGGGGATATCACTACTAACTTTGATCGCTTTTTAATAATTGGTGATTTTAATATTCATGTTTGCTGTCCATTAATTACTCTTTCGAAGGAATTTTTAAGTCTCATTGAGTCTTTTAATCTTGTACAGTGGATAAATTGTCCTACTCATATCCATGGCCACACTTTGGATTTAGTGCTTACCTATGGCTTTTCCATCTCTGAGATTGAAATACCGGATACACTGATCTCAGACCACAAGCCTATTGTATTTAATATGTCTCTCCCAAATCTGTTCTATTCACCTGTAAATGCTCAAACTCAAGCTCGGCACTTTTCATCTCAGTTTCATGTTAATTTTAATTTGCTCTTTAATGACCTGAGTTCTCCCAGCCGGCACACGACCGACCTTCAACGTTGAAATATGGTTGAAATAATGTCAGTTGTTGTTTCAACGTTGAAACAACGTTGATATAACGTTTAATGCTAAATGGTTGAAAACCAACCGGTACATGACCAACCTTCAACGTTGAAATATGGTTGAAATAATGACCGTTGTTGTTTCAACGTTTAATGCTAAATGGTTGAAAAAGGTTAACAAAAACACTTCTAAATCAACGTTGAAATTTTTACAAGATCTGTACGTTGAAACAACGTAATGTTTTCAACAACACTGAAAAAAATGATTCAGACCCCTTGTAAATGTTACATGTTTTTATCTGGTTAATTTCACTGATTTTATTGTGTTATTTAATGCTACTTATTTTTTATTATTAATTTTCTAATTCACTGGCCTTGTTTAAAACAAGTTAATTTCATTCAGTTAAAAGTCATTAGAAAAAAATTCGTTTAATTTAATAAAATGAATACGCTATATCTACTCAATAAAATTGTGCAGATTACAAGCAATATTATTTATTAAATTTAACACATTATAATTGAGTAATAATTAATCAAATTAATTCCTTAAAAGTTAACCATTTAAAAACATAATGGTTAACACCTGATGTTAAAACCGTAATTTTAAGTCACCATTATGGAGATAAGTGTGTGTTTTAGTTGGGCTCTGGACCCTTAAAACATTATCTTTCTTTTTTGTTTGACTGATCTACGTGAGTTATAACAGCCAGATGAACATAAAGATCATCTGATAGTGTTGGTTGTGTTTTAACATAATCGTTAATTCACAATCGTTTGACCTGAATCACTGAACTCACATAGATACCAATTTAGGTTTACTTTATTAATTATAGCAGCACTGGCCTTGTACAACATTTTATTTTTAGCCTTTTCAATGAAATCCAAATGATCAAATCAATAAAAAAAACATCAACATTTTCTTTTTATGTAGGCACACACAGACATCAAGAATTAGTGTATGAATCTCAGCAATGGTGACAAATAGATCACCTCTGATCTCATTATTTATTCATGCAGCAATGCATGATGGGAGCCATGAATGCGTTTTGATTGGTGGCACCCAGAATGCACTGCAACATATAATTGTCACCATTGTTGAGATTCACAGGCGGATTCTTGAAAAAATTGAGTAAATTTAACTCAAAATAATTTAGCTAAAATTATGAATATAATTCATCTGAAATTACTTATAAAATATAAGTACATTCAACTTAAAAAATATATATCTGGATTTAGATAAATTTATTTTGTGCAACCCCTTGACATAATAAAATTAAGCAAATTCAACATTTTTTTCAGTGAACATACAACAGAAATATCTGCCTTTTAACATATCATTATGATAATTAATTAGCATTTAATTATTTTTTTTATCATAACAGCTCTTCAGTGTATATGTTAAAATATAATTATTATCATTATTAACAATACTAGTTTCACCTTCAAGGGAGCAGTGCAGCAGAAACCTTTTGCTTTATGTGAATTTGTGTGAATTTACAATTTTGTCTGCATGCTTATTACATTATTACATTTGTATTCATATACTGTCATGTCATTTGACCAATAATTAAATAATAATACAGACTGCAAATAAAGCTTAATACACCGCAATGTTAACTCGCGCAAACTATTGTTATAGAGTGCCGAAGTGATTACGTCACTTTGTAGGACAACTCGGAGCGGCGCATGGGTTCCCTCGATCGAAAAGCTATGCATTTTCCCCATAGACTTTTGGAAAATCGCAAAAAATAAGATCTGTATTTAACAAAGAGTTGTGACCCTTACACGTTTTGTCTATCAAGATAATCTTTACAAGTTAATCCAAAATTTATACATTTTCAAGCCCATATAAAGATTTTAAAAAACACAAGCAGACACAATAAAGTTTTAAAAACCACAAGCAGGTTATAACTGTGTGTTCTATGCCATAGACCAAAACGTGAAAATATTTGTTCACCACAGACCTTATTTCAGGCGATTTAGCAAAAACCATTCAAAAATCCCATAGACTTTAGAGCGAGGGAACCCGTAGTGCTAAAATGCTAACTCACTTCCGCGTTTTGGCCTACAGAGTGACGTCGTAACTTCGGCACTCTATTGGTTGTTGCGCATTTTTACTTTGAGCATGATTGGTTAATATGTCTGTCTTCCAGGAAACTGTCCAATGAGAATGTGCGCGGCTCTGCCCGCCTATTTTAAGTTTGAAAATACGTCCGTTACTCTCGGTCGGTAAACACAGAGCCATATAGAGAGAGTTGCGACAACGGAAGTTCGAAATGCTTAGTTGTCACGTGATTCGCGTAGACCTCAGATAGTTCCAGGAAGTGCTTCGGCGCCAATTCAAATCGAAGGAGTTAGAGAGCAGAACTGTGCTTTTTGGTAGTTTGCAGTCAATAAATGCATTGATTTACAATATGTATATAATACACTGATACGTGAATATAGTATGTGTACGTAGGTACAGCAATGTTGTTTTTAAAAGATAAAAATCTGATAATATTGAATTTTTAGTGTGTTCAACCAGCCTTATTTGCCTTTGTTAACATATTTCTGGCTAACGTTACCTTGGTTAAAGACCATATTGCAGTTGTTCTGAAGTATTTTTGTGTTCTTAAACTTGTATGTTATTTAAGGGTATCACATAATGTTCACTATGGTTTCACAAGGACAGGAGACTTGCAGGAAACAGGTGATTGTCTTAAAAAAAAATCTATTGCAAACAAGTACAATTTCTTTAATCATAATGTTTACAATGCTCAAGCACCCCATGCACTTATTACTATATAAATTAATACATAATATATTTAATTCATTCATTCATTTTAAAACAAAACATGATTATACACACACACACACACATTATTTCATAAGTGTCCAAGTGCATTATTTCCTTTTAAAATAATTTTAACAAATTCATGGCATACATCACTTTAATCTATAAAACCTATTTAGTTTAATTTCATTTTTAGTACATTTAAAATAGGTTATAAATAAAAAAATGTTTGTTTTATCTTAAATCCTCAAAAAATGTCAGGTTGTGCAACTGTCCGCACAAATGAAGTCTAAAAAAACCATTTAAAAACACATTTTTGAAGGTTAATTTGTCAATGACATTATATATATATATATATATATATATATATATATATATATATATATACTTTTGCACTGATTTAGCACAATGGGATTCATAAATGTCTAATAAACGTCAAGCATGTTGTCTGTACTTTCCTCCATGTTGTTCTTGTACTGTCCGGCACAGAGGAGAAAATATGCTCAATTTTGTGCTAATCATACTTAGCTGTATCTACACTTTTTCACAAAGACCAACACTGGGAGGTTTAATGTTTATTAAAAATAGGGAGCAAGGAAAGTCTTGCAAAATCCAAGGAGCTGAGACTGAAGGAGGGTACAGCGTCAGTGCAGGGAGTCTTCAGGATCCACTGAATCACTTGTGCTTCTTGTGTTGAAAGAGATAAAGGAGACACAAATAGGACAAATTATAGTAGTGTATAATATACAGTTATGGTCATCAGGGAGCCGCTATCGGGAGACTAACGGAACTTCCGGGAGACTTGGGATGTCTGCATTTAAATCACTTCTATCACTATCACAATCCCCAATGTTATATTTAACCCTTGTTAGAAGCCTTTCCCTCTTATTACACAACAAAGGACAAAACTGCATTAATATAACGTTCATTTTAACTATAATAGGCTGTTCGTGGTTTGTTATGCGCTACTAACTATCATGACCCATCTTTTCTTTGATAACGTCCCCTAAAACTACTAATTTAGAGAGCAATAATCAACTAGCATGTTTTAATACACAAGTTAATTTGATTCAGATGTACTGATAATATACAATCTTATTCTTTAAACGTCTTACCTTTTAAAAGTGCATCACAAACGGTCTGTTCTGCTGTAACTGTACGGCGCTGCTGCTACTTCCGGGAACTATTGAGAGGCTCCGTGAGCCGCCATTGCTGAAAAAAAACGTTCCATTGGAGTGAATGGAGTTGTCGCAACTCTCTCTCTATATGGCTCTGGGTAAACACTACCAGCTGCTGCTTGCGTTGATTACTCGGTCAGACCTGGATTATTTTATATCTGCCTGTTGAATTCTTACATTTTGAGCGAATTTGAGTTGATATGTCAATGAAGAACAAAAGCTGGAATGTGAACAGAGGAATACTGGTAATATCAGGTAAGAAAACATTTTCAGTCCTTAAAGGTACAAAAATGTCAGTACATGAAACCCCCCTCTTTTAGCTCAAGTTTAGCTCACAATCTTTTTGAAAAATGCAACTTAAATGGGCGTGGACGGCTGTGAGAAGAAGGGAGGGAGTGGGTGTGTCTGGCCACCACTGTCATTGCCAGTGGCCGATGCATCGACTGTCACTAAAAAGCAGTGGTAAAAACGTAAGGAAATGCTAGATTTTTTTTAATGTCATTATAAAATATATAGTTGTTTATATAGATACTATAAATGCATATATTTGAAAATAATTAATTTTCCTCTTAAAAAAACGTTCCGTGCATAACCTAAATCTACGCGCCCCCTGAACCCCCATAATAAAGATCGCTCTTTGGAGGTGGAAGACTTCTCATTTTAGACACAGACAGACACACATACCTCTGAATTGATAGAAAAGTCCTCGGGACTCGGTACCGCATCACTTGCAAGACGCAAACTGCATTGGTTGTCAACAAGGCGAAATCCACCATTCTCCAGTTCTCGAAGCTAATGTTTGCGGCACACATAGTTTAGATGTGTCCGAGGTTGATGGCAAACCAACCGCCCAGAGCCAGAGTCTAGCCCTGGCAGCATCGCGGGGAAACATATTCAACCCACTTGGACTTTTGCACATGGAAAACAAACACTTGTAGTAGCGTCCCATGTTTGTCTCTCTCATCTACTTCGCGATATCACAGTTTGACATGTCATGCAACTTGGAAAGATCCACGTGGTGTCATGAATAATTATGAGACAGTGTCTTCTCATAGGATATGAAAACTCAGTCTCATTAATAATTATGAGACACCGATGAGTCATCAACGCACTCTACAGTGCACTGCCACGTCACAGCCTGTGATGAAGATTTTAAACCCGGAAGACGAAAAAAGCGGAAGAAAACTAAAATTTAACCATTTTAATCATACTATTAAATTTAACAGATGCTAACATTGTCTTCAATGGTGTTCAACACACATACCTCTGTTAAAATCTCAGAAAATTTGGTTTGGGGTTTCATGACCCTTTAATAGTCTAACGTTAACTTAACGGTCATAGGCTTAACGTTACGTTACTGCAACCTCATAAATAAGTTATCTCTGTGTGTGTTTTTGTACTGCTTCACCATTAGCGTAGCGATATTAGCACGTATTTCAATGTAAAGTTAGTAAGTTACCATCTGACATTGCTGTATTTTGTTGTTGGTAACGTTATTTAATGTTGTCAGCTAAAGAATGAGTAATGTGATAAAACCGTCATTTATTCGTTATAAGTATGTTTACATAACCTATTCAAACACTGATAACGATATTGAAAATAATTTTGTTTACATTTTTTTTTTTCTAGATCAAGCATTGGAATAAGATTTTTATCGGGGGAGAACACCCAACAACAGAATGACCCATTCACCAACTAAAGTAAGTCAATTTTACCCACTGTTCGAAAACCTACACTGGGATTAATATATAGTATTAAGTATGATTTTCATCTTCAAAGTAAGACATTTAACGTTACAGATAGAAAGTCTGAGTAACTTTTTGTCCTTTTGTCTTTCTTCTGCTGAAGTGGGGCACTGAAAGGGGATTCATGTCACCTTCATCAGTTCTTTCTTTAATTACTGGAAACCATTAAGGGAAAGACCCTCAGACGTGTCATAATAGGATAAATGCGGCTGCAGGTAAAATTATTTGATGGTTTGATTTTGGTGTACCAAACAGCTTTTTTGTGTGCTTCCCTTGCTATGATACACATTTCTGATGTGATTGCCATGCTTTGTGTATGTTTACATTTTTAATCATGTAATAACTAACAGTCTCAAAGATGACATTACTCCGTTCATGTTCTGTGAATGTTACAATGGCAAACGTTTTTACAATTTAAATCAATTTTAAAATTGTTTAAAGGAATAGTAAAATATATATACTGCTTTTTAAGGACTTTTTATTGAAAAATTTCTTCTTTCCCCCCCTTCAGATTTGCCAAGGATCCAGCTGATTACTGGTAATTTGGTGGAGGATTATTCTTTAGCTGCTACATTGCACTATCACTTCTGGTACGGATTCATTTACCTTTTGTGTTATTTTTTTATTTTACTTAATTTAATAAATTACTTTTAATTAGTGCAATGTATGGTTAGGATTCTGAATTAAAACAGTGTAATGTTTCTCCACAAATATTATCAGAAATATACGGAGCCCCCCAGGGGTCAGGCAAAAATTGTTGAAACAATATAAACCTGCATTGAAAGATATAAGTCAAAGAGCAACAGACCACAACCCTCTCAGCTCAACACCAAAATTTGTTGATTTCTTCATCTGTTTTAAGGATGAAATCATGACCTTATGATTATAGTAACCGTAACTGACACATGAGTAATATTACATTTTTTACAATTCCACCTTGGGGCTCTGAAGAATTGCTTGTGTAAATTTTCATCTGAATACATCAAATATGTGTTTAGCATGGATAGTGTTGTATTTGTTTTCTAACCTGACTCTAATTGAACTGTAAAGTGAAAATCTTGTACATGTCTTATTTTTTATTCATTTAAAATGCTTTTATTTATACAGGATAGTACAGACAGAAGTGAAGTGAAGAGGGAGAGATGGCATCGGACTGGACCTCGAGCTGGGACCCTGTCGGAGCACTGCACTCACATTTTATTGAGAATTTAAAAACTTTTGTACTGTACATTTTAAATATTAAATGTTTAATTTAAGGGTTACTGTAATTGAACAAAAACTATCTTTAAATATCCCATTTAGATTTCTACTTCTACAGGTTTTTAACATTACTTTGAAAACGCTGCAATTTAAAGTTTGAGATGTTTTTCATCTGTTTTAGAAAGTATTTTTAGACTTGTTTTTTTCAGAATAAAACTTGTTTTACAATTTGAGCATTTGTTATTTCTTTATTAAATGTGTTTAATTAAGCTGCTGCAAGTAATTTGAAAGTTAACCATTTTTAGTGTACAGTTAATCACAAATTCAGTCAGCATTGTCATGCACTCAAAAAAATGATATGTTGGCTTTACTTAACTTTTCTTTGTAAACAGGTTCCACCGGTTCCACATAACTATGTTTCGTTAAACAAACATAATATGTTCATGTAACTTCAACATCATGGAATTTGGTCATTTTAAGCGACCCAATTAAACTCTGAGCTAATGAGTTAATTAAGTGAATAATTGAGTGATGATTGAGCATTATTGAAGACACCTGATGTTAACAAGCAGAATCACTGAAGGAGAAAACCCGGAATGTTTAAGTCACCATTATGGAGATAAGTGTGTGTTTTAGTTGGGCTCTTGACCATTAACTCATTAACTTTAGAGTTTGTTTGGCTGCTGTATGTGAGTTATAACAGCCGAATGAACAATGAACAAAGGTGATCTGATGGTGTTGGTTGTGTTTTAACATAATCATTATTTCACAATCATTTGCCCTGAATCACTGAACTTATATTAAACCCAATTTCTAAGTTTACCTCACGGAATATAGCAGCACTGTCATTGTAGAGCATACTGTTTTTAGCCTTTTCAATGAAATTTAAGTGATCAAATCAATAAATAAAAAAGAAACTTCTTAAAAAATATTTTGTGTAGGCACACACAGACATCAAGAATCAGCCTGTGAATCTCAGCAATGGTGACAAACAGATCATAAGCTCATTATTTATTCATGTAGCAATGCATGATGGGAGCCATGAATGAGTTTTGATTGGTGGCACCCAGAATGCACTGCAACATGCTTTATAATTGTCACCATTGTTGAGATTCACAGGCTGATTCTTGATGTCTGTGTGTGCCTACTGAAAATATTTCTTAAGAAGTTTCTTTTTTATGTATTGATTTGATCATATGAATTTCATTAAAAAGGCTCAAAATAGTACGCTCTACAATGACAGTGCTGCTATAAACCGTAAGGTAAACTTAACTCAGAAATTGGGTTTAATATAGGTTCAGTGACTCAGGTCAAATGATTGTGAAACAATGATTATGTTAAAACACAACCAACACCACCAGATCACCTTTGTTCATTGTTCATTTGGCTGTTATAACTCACGTACAGCAGCCAAACAAACTCAAAAGTTAATGAGTTAATGGTCAAGAGCCCAACTAAAACACACACTTATCTCCATAATGGTGACTTAAACATTTCCGGTTTTCTCCTTCAGTGATTCTGCTTGTTAACATCAGGTGTCTTCAATAATGCGCAATCATCACTCAATAAATCACTTAATTAACTCATTAGCTCAGAGTTTAATTGGGTCGCTTAAAATGGGGTGGTGGGGTGGTGATGGCGCAGTGGATAAGACACATGCCTTTGGTGTGAGAGACCCGGGTTCAAATCCACTGTGATTCACCAATGTGTCCCTGAGCAAGACACTTAACCCCTAGTTGCTCCAGAGGCGTGCGACCTCTGACATGTATAGCAATTGTAAGTCGCTTTGGATAAAAGCGTCAGCTAAAATGAATAAATGTAAATGAATAAATGTAAATGTAAAATGACCAAATTCCATGTTGTTGAAGTTACATGAACATATTATGTTTGTTTAACGAAACATAGTTATGTGGAACCGGTGGAACCTGTTTACAAAGAAAAGTTAAGTCAAGCCAACATATCATTTTTTTGAGTGTGACTATGTTCCAACTGCAAACTAGGTTGTAATTGAATGTACAATTGTATTATCCCATAATGAAAGGTAAGACGGTTGATTCAGTTTGCAAAACCGAAGCATAATTCAAAATTTGTTCAATGTCGACATACAACCTTTATTCACCCATATTGAAAGAAGAGACTGAAACAACGTCACGATATCAACGGTGAAACAACGTCACGATTTCAACGTTGATTCGTTTAGCAAAATTGAAAGGTGATTCAACGTCGACAGAAGACCATAACCCGAAAGGTAAAAGTGAAACGACGTCGCGATTTCAACGGTGAATCAACGTTGTTTCTTCCGTGGTGAAACGACGTCACAATATCAACGTTGATCCGTTTTGCAAAATCGAAAGGTAATTCACCGTTGATTCAACCATGGTACCTGACGTTGTTTAAACGGTGAATCAACGTTGAAATGCCGGCTGGGGCTAGATTCGGTTCTTCCTGATCTAGATGTTGACCAACATCTGGAACTGCTTAAGGATTCATGGCTGGATGTGTTAAATGAAACTGCTCCTTTGAAAGTTTTTAAACCTAAAACTAGAACTGATCGGTGGCAAACCCCTGAGACCCGCACATTAAGACAAGCATGTAGGAAAGCAGAGCGGAAATGGAAAAAAGACCGACTTCTAACGTCATCCAAGTCGCTCAAGGCCTGCCTAGTGACATACCAGTCAGCTGCAAAAGCTGCTTATTTCTCTAACATAATTTCTAATAACCATCACAGACCTAAAATCTTGTTCTCTGTTATACACGCTGCCTTAAATCCACCTATCAACACTTTCCCAAACCCATCGAATGCACTATGTGAGGGCTTCTTGAGTTTCTTTATTGAGAAAATTGCTAATTTAAGGCCCCTGACTATAGTATCATATAATGTTCCGTATGCTTTGACTATGCCGCCAATCTCATGGGAGGATTTTAAACCCATTACTTTACAATCCCTGGCTGAAATTATTGCCACCCTCAAACCCTCTTTCTGCCCTTCTGATGATATACATTCTAGGTTTTTTAAAATGTTAACAGAGTCTATTGGGCCTGGCCTGTTATCTTTTGTGAACAAATGTTTATTAACCGGTCGGTCCCCTCATCACTAAAACTGGCCTTTGTCACTCCAGTTCTCAAGAAACCTTCCTTAGACATCTCTGTTTTAAACAACTATCGACCTATCTCTGTGATTCCCTTTAACTCAAAGATTGTGCCAACTTCAGTCATTTCTAAACACGTCAAACATCGAAGAAATTTTTCAGTCTGGTTTTAAGTCTTTCCACAGTACAGAATCTGCTTTGCTGAGAGTGCTAAATGACATTTTAGTTGTTACTGATGCTGGTGACTCCGTGGTTTTAATTCTTTTGGACCTAACTGCAGCTTTTGATACTGTCAATCATTTGCTTCTCCTATCTAGATTAAAAGATATGGGGCTGAAAGGTTCAGTCTTAAAATGGTTTAAATCCTACCTAACCGACAGATATTTCTCAGTCAGGATTGGCAGTTTCACCTCCTCTGCTGCTCCCCTTGAAACTGGACTCCCTCAGGGCTCTATTTTATCTCCCTCACTTTTCTCTCTGTACATGCTTCCTTTAGGCTCGATTATAAGAAGGCATGGTATCTCTTTCCATTTTTATGCAGACGATACGCAGATCTATTTGCCGATAAAAAGAAATGACCCCTCTGCATTTAAATCTCTAATGGACTGTCTCGATGAGGTAAAGCTTTGGCTGGCAAGTAACTTTTTAACTTTAAATGATTCAAAGACTGAGGTTATAGTTTTTGCCCCATCTGACAAATTTGAGTTTGACAACACCACTTTAGGTAATTTGTCTATATTTAATACGAACTGTGTACGGAACCTAGGAGTTTTCCTAGACAGTCGAATAACTCTAGAGAAACAGGTGTCTTCTGTTGTCGCTACTAGCTTTTTTCAACTCCGCCTTCTTGCCAAAATTAAGCATTTCTTGTCCGAAAAATCCCTTGAGACAGCTATCCATGCTTTTATAACATCCCGCTTAGACTACTGCAATTCACTGTACTGCGGCATTTCTAAGTCCCAGCTCGTTCGTCTTCAATTGGTCCAGAACGCTGCGGCCAAATTTCTTAAGAAAAAAAGAAAATTCGATCACGTCACTCCCATCCTGCGAGCTCTCCATTGGCTACCAGTCCAATTTAGGATTGACTATAAAATCCTCCTTTAGTGTACAAATGTCTGCATCATCTTGCCCCAAGTTACCTGTCTGAACTTCTTCACTCCTATAGTCCGTCCCGCGGCCTAAGATCTAGTAAGCTAAATATACTCAATGTTCCTCGTACTAGACTCAAACGTAGAGGAGATAGAGCTTTTTCGGTGGTGGGCCCTAAATTGTGGAACAGCTTGCCACCACAACTTAGAGAAGCTTCTTCCTTATCTACACTAAAAAGAGATGTGTTAAAAAACAACACACAGCATGTGTTGATGGTATTTTGACACGTTGTGTAGATGTTAACACACAATGTGTGTTAAAATGTAACTGGATAGAATAGCACCGGGTGGAGGGAAGTTTGTGTTTATGAAAATAATGATAGGTAGTATATTTTATATGGTATCCCATAACAAGCTCTAAAATAAATAAAACAATACATTACAATAAATAAATAAAAACTTAAAGATTAACTGGTGTTTTTTGGCAGCCAATCACATCATGCCTCTTTTTTCATTGTATTTTTCAAATGCTGCTTTCACTTGTTATTAATAACCAATTTATTATAGCAAACAATTTATTTCTGTCAGATGTCTACAGAAGCTCTTATACTTATACTCTTATTACCAGGTTTGGTGTTGACGATTCATTGAATGTTTCATTTGAAGTCACCAGAATCGTGATTAGTGTCAGCTTTATTTGGGCTCTTGACCCTTGACTCTTTAATATTAGATTTCTCTGTTCTCTGTTTCTGTGCTTTTTTTTTTGCACATTTGAAACAGCTGAACTTACCATGAGGAAAAGATCATCAGATGACAATATTATCATCATGTAGTTTTATTAAGCTTAGCAAGATGAGTTTAATATCTAAAAGATGACTTATAAAGTGATGAGCAAAATTAACATTTTGCAACTGGCTTATAGTTTGATTTTAAATACTCCGTGCGTACAGAATCTTACCGTTTACGCTACATTATTATTTCTTTAAAAAAGATGTTAACAGAAAGTTTTAAGCTGCAGCAGAAGCTAGTCAAATACAGACATCAAGAATCAGCTTATGAATCTCAACAATGGTGACAAAGCTTCATGTCGCAATGCATGCTGGGTGCTACCATAGTACAAAGCTCATCCATGAGTCCCAGCATGCATTGCGGCATGAAGTTTTTGTTTGTCACCATTGTTGAGATTTATACGCTGATTCTTGATATCTATGTTTGACTGATTTCTGCAGCTGTAGCTTTAAATTTTCTGAACTTTTTATTTTATTTTTTTGATGTCATTCTGCACTTTTGGATAGCATGATGTGGTTTCACAAAACCGTTATAACTAACAGCACATAAATAAAATAAATGCACACAATTTACTCAAAAACTTGATCTAAACTTGCTGATTATGATACCATCAAGAACCATCTGATCATGTTTTTTCTCACCATAACAGATGTATTTTCTTAAAATACAGTTACAGCAATCAGAGAAAAATTTAAAGGAGATTAAAGGGTCAACAGCCCAAATAAAGGAGCCATTAATCACGATTCTGGTGACTTCAAATAAAACATTCAATGAAACATCAAACCTCTGTTAATTCTCAATAAGAGCTTGTCTATGTAGATTCATGATGTCTAAAACATCCAAATGTTCAAACAAACTCTTATTAAACATCACTGGACTCCATAAACACAAGGTACCAATATGTGTCAGTGTTCATCCAAACAGTTGTAAAAAAACAGGAAGAAACTCCGGCAAATACACACCGAGTTCTGTTGTCATGTTTTTGTAGCTGGAGCAGACTCGCGTCTAGGTTTGAGCGCGTAAATTTGAATGAACAGACGTTGGTTGTAACGTTAGTGTTAAGTTAACTGAGACGAACTGAAACCATTGTCAAAAAGTCATATTGACGTCAAAGTGTCGATGTCAATTTGATGTCAAGATTTTGACCTCTGCTGATGTCATTTTGATGTTATTTTGATGTCATGCTTTGTTGGCATTTGATGTCAATTCAACATTTATTTGACGTCATGATGTTGATGTCATTTTAATGCTATTTTGATAACCATTATTGAAGACACCTGATGTTAACAAGCAGAATTACCAAAGGAGAAAATAAAAATTTTAAGCAACCATTTTGGTGATCAATGTTTGCTTTAGTTGGGCTCTTGACCCCTAAGCTATTAGTAGTTCAATTTTGTTTGCCTGATGTAAATATCACTGCCGCATGAACATTGAACAAGGTGATCAGGTGGTGTTGGTCATGTTTTGACTGTCACACTTGACATGAATCACCCAAGTCAAAAAGAGTGTCTTTACCTTGCCAATTACAGCAACACTGTTATTCTATAGCAAACAATTAATGGCATTTTCAATATAATCTAAAATATTTTTTTTAAGCTGTTCTGATCAGAAGACTTTGAAAAAATTTTTTATCCAGACACACTGATATCAATAATCAGCCTGTGAATCTCAACAATGGTGACAATAATAAGATACAGTGCATTCTGGGTGCCACCAATCAAAACTCATTCATGGCTCCCATCATGCATTGCGGTATGAATAAATTATGATCTGATTTGTCTTAGTAATTTCCTTTTTTCTAACTGAATATTTTGTTTGTCACCATTGTTGAGATTCATACACTGATTCTAGATGTCTGTGTGTGCCTAAAAAACATATTTGTTTTATCAGAACAACTTTTAGGAAATCCTTTTGATTAAATTGAAAAGTAAGGATTTTATGCTGTAGAATAGGATGATGCTGTAATTACCAATTCAAATCTTAATCAGAGATAAGACTCTAAATGCGTTCAGTGACTCAAGTCAAATAATGATTATGTCAAAACATAACCGACACCATCAGATCACATTTATTTGCTGTTTATCTGGCTGTTCACAACTCAGTTTCAGTAGCCAAATAAAATCTAAAGTTAAAAACTTTATAACCCAACTAAAGCAAACATTGATCACCAAAATGGTGACTTAAAATTGTGATTTTCTCCTTCCGTGATTCTGCTTGTTAACATCAGGTGTCTTCAATATTGGCCAATCATCACTCAATTAAAGCATGAGCATGAAGGTTTACAGTTTTATAAGTGTGTTTTTAATATTTCACTGTTCTGTAGGGCTGGGCGATATATCTCATGACATTGTTATGCGCATCTCGTCAGTAAAGCCGGTTCCTTGATTAGTCGTAAATCACCTTCACCTGCTTTCAGATGGAGCGGCATTTACTACAAAGAGCCGTAGTTAACTGACAAGCTGAGCCAAATCGCGTTAAAATCGAGGACGTATCGCCAGCGATAATTAATGCGATTTGGCTCAGCTTGTCAGTTAACTACGGCTCTTTGTACACAGCAAAAACTCCAGAGTTAAATTAACACTCCTGGGAGTATATGAGTCCACACTCAAAAGTGTTAAAGTTAATGAGATAATTAAGTGATTAATTGAGTGATGATTGAGCATTATTGAAGACACCTAAAGCAGAATCACTGAAGGAGAAAATCTAAAATTGTAAGCCACCGTTATGGAGATGAGTGTTTGCTTTAGTTGGGCTCTTGACCCTTTTATTATTAACTTTAGATTTTATTTGGCTGTTGTATCTGAGTTATACCTGCCAGATGAACAAAGAAAATGATGTTGGTTATATTATGACAATCACCATTTGAACTTTGTTTTGATTCATGTTGTTGGTTACAGCATAACTGTGATTCTGCATAAAAATCCAGAATTTTAGATATAATATAAAGGATTTCTTAAATGTTGTTTAAAAAATTTTTTATTTTAGGCACACACAGATGTCAAGATTCAGTCAATGCATCTCAGCAATGGTGACGAGCAGAATATTCAATTAGGAAAAGTAAATTACATAGACAATTCAGATAATAATTTATTCATACCGCAATGCATGATGGGAGCCATTAATGAGTTGTGATTGGTGGCAGCCACTGCAACATGGATTATTATTGTCACCATTGTTGAGATTGTTGTGATAAATAAATTCATTCAAAAGTGTTTTGATCAGAACAATGTTTATTAAATATTTTGGATTATAAGAAAATACTGATAATCATCTGCTGTAGAATCACAAAGCTGTTGCTAACAAGTTAAACCAAATACTCTCAAAAAGTTTCATTTTTCAGATCACAGCATGATTGTGCCTAAACATAACCAACACTATCAGATCACACTTTTCTTTATCCATTTGACTGTTATAAATCAATAACAGCAGACAAACAAAATGTAAAGTTAAAGTATAAGGGTCAAGAGTCCAACTAAAGCAAACACTGATCGCCATAACGGTGGCTTACAATTTGTGATTTTCTCCTTCAGTGATTCTGCTTGTTAACATCAGGTGTCTTCAATAATGCTCAATCATCACTAAATGAATCACTTAATTATCTCATTAACTTTAACACTCTTGAGTGTTAATTTAACACTCATATCTTCCATCTGAAAGCAGGTGAAGGTGATTTTATACTAATCAAGGAACCGTCTTTACTGATGAGATGCGCACAACAATGTCATGAGATATATTGCCCAGCCCTACTGTTCTGTTTTTGAATTAATTCATGTTAAACTGGAGTCTTTAAAATTAAATTTTATGTTTATTGGGCAAATTGTTTTATAAAGTAGAGCTGCAGCTAACAAATTATTTTAATTAATACTTAAGCACAAACCGTTTGCAGCTTTAATTATCAGTTAATGTGCTCTATTAACCAATTAACTGTTTTGTCTATAAAATGTCAAACATTTTTGAGAAATGCTCATTACAATTTTTCAGTGCCCAAAGTAACATCTTTAAATAGTGTTGTTTCAACTTCTAAATGTTTTGATAAGATGATGTGTAATGGTTCTAAATTAAATTGACACAAAGAATAGTTGCACTGTCCTGCAAAGTGTTTTTTAAACTGCAAAATAAATGTGTAAAAAAGATCATGCTTTTGTGTTTATTTGAATTCAATCTATTTTTCAAATATTTAGGTTATATATGGGTTTATTGAACAGATACAAATTGTGAAAAGGTCAAATCTACAGTATTTTACAGATTTTAAGTGTAAATTTGTAGCAGATTTCATTTATATTATAGTGTTGTATTTCTACAGCAGCAGCATACTGCTTAATCACAGTACTGTACTGGTCATTGACTGAAGCTACAGTTAAATACATTAAATCTAAAGCAACATATTGCTTAATCACAGTACTGTACTAGAATATATACTGTGAGATCACAGTATACAGCTGTCATTTGACAACAATGGACTGTAAAATGATAACATACTGTGAAAGTAATGTAACTACTTCCCAGTAATTTACTGTAAAAGTAATGCAATTAGTAGCCAGCAATTTACTGTAAAATCACAGCAGAATTTTTTACAGTGTAGTCTGTTCTCAGTGCGGTTCTCGTCCTCCGACCGAGGTACCCACGTGCGTTTCGTCAGTCTTCCAGCATCCCGGTGATAAGACTGTCTTTACGCATACAGAACTGTTTTAGGACGTTTGAATTTCCCGCGAAACAACCACGCTCGGAAGCATCAAAGAAGTCCGCCTCCCATCTCCAGGACGCCGCACGCCCTCTTCTACACAACACCAGGTCTGAATGCAAGTGTTCCATCTAAAATTTAGACGCTTTAACCCTCAGAGACCTAAGGGTATTTTTACAATACATTTTCCGTCTGGTGTTATTAACTAAAAAAGCTTGTAAAACATCAACCCTTTTGTGCACAGACAATTGACACACCTCTTTTTTTTTTTCAGGACAAATTGAACTTTCAGCATATTTGTGTTACATTGATGTCACCTGAATGTAAAATAAGTTATGGGACCATAAAGACAAATGAAAAAATAAATCGGAAATTGAATCACTCAAATATTTATTGAAATCACACACAAATAAATAAAAGCTAATCAAATTTCCTCTGGAAAACAGTTTGTTCATGTCTTTGGAGTCCTGGAGCACAGGAATAAACATTATAACTTGTACAGAACCAAAACTATTTACATTTTTCCAAAAGAAGTCCAGGCGTTTTGGGCCTCATGAAATTCACTGGTGCCAAGCCTCAAAACAGTTCCTATCAGCAATCACAAAGTGGGCCACATCACAGGCTTTGCATTTATATTTTATTTATTATTTCATTTATTCTATTCTTTTTATACTTTTATACTACATTTATACTACTATAATACTTTTTTTACAGTAAATAAGTAAATCAGCAATCACAAAGAGGGCCACATCACAGGCTTTGCATTTCTATTTTATTTATTTTATTTATTATTTTATTTATTCTATTCTTTTTATACTTTTATACTACATGTATACTACTATAATACTTTTTTTACAGTAAATAAATAAATCAGCAATCACAAAGAGGGCCACATCACAGGCTTTGCATTTCTATTTTATTTATTATTTTATTTATTCTATTCTTTTTATACTTTTATACTACATTTATACTACTATAATACTTTTTTACAGTAAATAAATAAATGGCACTTCAGCTGGGTCTATCCTGGTAATCTAGTTCCTCATCTGTCAAAAAGCTCTGTTCTCCTGAAAATACATCATCCTGCATGGCATCAAAAAAGGCCAGCGCTCGATTTACATCCATTTCTCTGTGTGTATTCTGTGGCTGTCTCTGAGGGTCTAAGTGTGCTAGCAATTGTGTTTTCCTTGTGTTCCCACGTTTCTTTTATTATTTGTTTCAGTTTACTTGGTTTATCTGTATCTTTGTTTTGCTAGTAGTGTAGTTTGTTTATTAAAACCTCATTTATACCTTATTGCCTCTGTTGTTGTTGACCACATACACTGAAAAAAATTATTCAGACCCCTTGTAAATGTTACATGTTTTTATCTGGTTAATTTCACTGATTTTATTGTGTTATTTAATGCTACTTATTTTTTATTATTAATTTTCTAATTCACTGGCCTTAATTTCAGTTAATTTCATTCAGTTAAAAGTCATTAGAAAAAAATTCGTTTAATTTAATAAAATGAATACGCTATATCTACTCAATAAAATTGTGCAGATTACAAGCAATATTATTTATTAAATTTAACACATTAGAATTGAGTAATAATTAATCAAATTAATTCCTTAAAAGTTAACCTAATGGTTACATAATGGTTAACACCTGATGTTAAAACCGTAATTTTAAGTCACCATTATGGAGATAAGTGTGTGTTTTAGTTGGGCTCTGGACCCTTAAAACATTAACTTTCTTTTTTGTTTGACTGATCTATGTGAGTTATAACAGCCAGATGAACATAAAGGTAATCTGATAGTGTTGGTTGTGTTTTAACATAATCGTTAATTCACAATCGTTTGACCTAAATCACTGAACTCACATAGATACCAATTTAGGTTTACTTTATTAATTATAGCAGCACTGGCCTTGTACAACATTTTATTTTTAGCCTTTTCAATGAAATCCAAATGATCAAATCAATAAAAAAAACATCAACATTTTCTTTTTATGTTGGCACACACAGACATCAAGAATTAGTGTATGAATCTCAGCAATGGTGACAAATAGATCACCTCTGATCTCATTATTTATTCATGCAGCAATGCATGATGGGAGCCATGAATGCTTTTTGATTGGTGGCACCCAGAATGCACTGCAACATATAATTGTCACCATTGTTGAGATTCACAGGCGGATTCTTGAAAAAATTGAGTAAATTCAACTCAAAATCATTTAGCTAAAATTATGAATATAATTCATCTGAAATTACTTATAAAATATAAGTACATTCAACTTAAAAAATATATCTGCATTTAGATACATTTATTTTGTGCAACCCCTTGACATAATAAAATTAAGCAAATTCAACATAACATTTTTTTCAGTGTAACAAAGCCTCTTTAATATAAAGATCCTAACGCTACAATATGATATTGTTAAGTGCACAAAACAGTGTCAGTAAATTTAAGCTAAAATAGGCCACAAGTCATTGATAACTTCCAACAGAACAGCACGGCGGACGTGCGGACTGAGAAAGGGGCTTCAATTGCTTTGGTAATTTTAAAGATCAACAGCCATCTGTCTGTGTAGGATGTATATTCCTAATTAATCATAATTCGTTGTGTTTAATTGTTATATACATACCCGAAGCAGACGTGTAGGCTGTATAACCCCTCGTTGGGTGATTTATTTACGTGAGGACTCGGTTCAAACTATATTCGATAATTTGATAAAAAAGAAAAAGAGAAGCTGAAAGTTTCTCAGGTTTAGTTTCCTGCACCACAACTATTTGTAGCCAGTAACAGCTTCTTCTTTTTTTCTTTTTTTCAGTAATGATAGACCAGTATATCCACTCAAACTAGATAATCTGCAAACATTTAGCATTTTTGAGATTGGCGACTTAATTGTGCCGGTTTAGCAGATTAACAGAAGTCAATCGGGTCTGCTTTCAGATCGTTAATGTTGAAATATTTTTAAACCAGCCAGCTGAAGATTGTGTGTGTGTGTGTGTGTGTGTGTGGGTGGGTGTGGGTTTGTTTATGTGATTTATGAGGACACAAATTTGTATAATGACATGTGTATTACACTGGTATTACAACTTATGGGTGGTTTATGACACTTCAAAAGTCCTCATAAATCAAATGGCTTAAAAAACATAAAAAAAACAATGTTTTATTAAAAAATTAAAAATGTAGCATGTCTCCTGTGATGGGAAGGTTTAGGGATAGAGGCAGTGTAAGGGGATAGAATATCACAGCAAAAACTCCAGTGTTAAATTAACTCTCCTGGGAGTTTATATGGCTCCAGACTCAAGAGTGTAAAGTGTTAAAATATGAGTGTTAAATTAACACTCAAGAGTGTTAAAGTTAATTAGCTAATTAAGTGATTAATTGAGTGATGATTGAGCATTATTGAAGACACCTGATGTTAACAAGCAGAATCACTGAAGGAGAAAATCACAAATTGTACGTCACCATTATGGTGATCATTGTTAGCTTTAGTTGGGCTCTGGACCCTTTTATTTTCGCTTTAGACTTTATTTGTCTCCTGTTACTGAATTATAACAGCTGGATGAACAAAGGAACAAAAAGTGATCTAATGGTGTATAATCACAAAAAGTGATTATGTTATGATGTAATCATCATTGGAACTTGATCACTAAACTCATTAAGATTATTATTTCTGGATTAGATTTATATTGATGATTACAGCGTCACTGTAATCCAGAGGTGGAAAATCCAGGGGTCAGAAAGTAAAAGTCATGCCATATTTTTATTTCACCCACAGCAAAAACTCCAGTGTTAAATTAACTTTCCTGGGAGTTTATTTGGATCCAGACACAAAGAGTGTTAAAGTTAATGAGATAATTAAGTGATTAATTGAGCATTATTGAAGACACCTGATGTTAACAAGCAGAATCACTGAAGGAGAACGTCACATTTTTTAAATCGCCATTGTGGAGATCAGTGTGTGTTTTAGTTGGGCTCTTGACCCTTAAATCATTAACTTTAAATGTTGTTTAAATGTACATGAGTTATAACAGCCAGATGAACAACAAGGAAAGCTGATGAGGTGGTGTTGGTTATGTTTTGACATAATCATTATTTGTCACAAAACACATTTGTGGAGTTTAACATTTTGAGTAATTTACATATTATCCAAAAGATTTCTTAAAAACTGTTTTATTCGAAATACTTTATGGGCACACACAGACATCAATGGTGACAATTATATAGCATGTTGCAGTGCATTCTGGGGGCCACCAATCAAAACTCATTCATGACTCTTATCATGCATTGCGGTATGAATAAATTATTATCTGAATTGTCTTAGTAAGTTCCTTTTCCTAATTGAATATTCTGTTTGTCACCATAGTTGAGATTCATACACTGAATCTTGATGTCTGTGTGTGCCTTAAAGAAAGATTTTTATTTATTAGAACATCTTTTAAGATATAATTTGGTTTATATTGAAAAATCTGGATCTAATTTTATAGAATCACTGTGATGCTGTTATGATCATTCTACATTTAAGGCGAGACACTGCAGGTGAATAGGGTAAACATTTTAACTTACAGATATCATCATGAAACTTTACCAGTTGATTACTCACATGAATAGGAGAAAAAAATGTATTGCAAGTTTTCTGTAATTTTATGTTTAAATATGCTAATCAGGCTTTATCTAATTAAATATGTGCTAATTTGCATATATTTTGAAGTGACAAATCTGACCATTGAAAAAAACAAGGTTCAAAATTATTTTTGCATTTTGTTGATATATTCAATGAAAAGACATTTTCAGAGGGGATTATTAATATCTCCTTTTGTTAACCTGTAAATCAGAAAATACTGGCAATAGCCTTAAAAAATTGATTTCTGCTCTATTTTTAGGCATAAAATGTCATAGAAATCAGGCCAAGAATGATATATCAACAAATCCCTCTGAACAAACCTTCACAATATAATCAGGAATACAGCTGTAAAGTTTGGTGTATGTAGGTGCTACAGACGTGAAAAATCGTCACTAGGAGTGTGAGAAAAAACTCATTTTGAGAAAACGCCCTTTAAAGATTTTTATGGCAAAATGCCACTAATTTCTATTGAAAGCCATGAATTACAGACAAAATATGCTTTAGGTCCAAGTAAAATCCATGTGTCACACTGTTTAACATCCAAAACTCATTACTGCTTCATCCATCACTGATCATAACATCCAAAACAACAGATCAACAGTCCATCACACAGGTGGAATAACAAAAACGAAATACATCACACCTATAGTAGACGTCACAGAAACATCACGTTACGCTTCTGAAGATGACTGCAGAGTCAGCAGTCGATACTGTCAAGGTATGAAAACAAACTTTAAACCTGTCTAATAAGAAAAAAATCACTTATAAATACAAATAGTAGGCTAAATGAACTCATATCTTTCCACATTTTGAACTACCACGGAAATGTCAGAGCGCGTCACGTGACGATTCTGAACGAATCACGTTGTCAGAAATTGGCATCAGCCAATGAGATTGCGCATTTCGAGGAAATGGCCCATTTTACTTTCATGATTCGTTGCTGATAAATAGGAAATGACCATATTTGGATCCGACAGCATTGAAGAGGAGAGAGAGAGCTTTCCAACGGTATATGTGATGACAGGGAGCAGACAGCGATCGCGGAGCAGCAGGAGGATTTAGAACGCCAATTTTTGATGAATTTAGGCGAAATCTACACACGCAAACAGACAAAGTGTAGTAAAATAAAGACCTAAATGTGTATTTTGGACTTTTTTTCAGCACAAGTCTGAAAGAAGACATGTTATTGAAGACAAATAGCCCAAAATCTCAAAATTGACCAGTGAAAAAAAAACGATGTTTTTGCCTGCCGGGTCTCGCCTTAAATCAGAGAGTAGGCGCTAAGCGAGTTCAGTGAATCAGGTCAAATGATGATTACTTTCAAACATGATCTACAACATCTGATCACCTTTCCTCTTTATTCATCCAGCTGTTAAAACAGCCAAACAAAATCTGAAGTTAAACATTTAAAGGTCAACTGCCCAACTAAAGCAAACACTGATCGCCACAATGGTGACTAAAATATAGATTTTCTCCTTCAGTGACTCTGCTTGTTAACATCAGGTGTCTTCAATAATGCTCAATCATCACTCAATTATTCACTTAATTATCTCATTAACTTTAACACTCTTGTGTCTGGATCCAAATAAACTCCCAGGAAAGTTCATTTAACACTGGAGTTTTTGCTGTGGGTGGAATAAAAATATGGCAGGACTTTTACTTTCTGACCCCTGGACTTTCCACCTCTGCTGTAATCCTATGAAAAAAAAGATGCAGAATTTTCCATAATTTTTCTTTTTTAGGCACACACAGACATCAAGATTCAATCTATGCATCTCAACAATGGTGACAAACAGATTATTCAATTAGGAAATTCAAATCATAATTTATTCACACTGCAATGCATGATGGGAGCCATGAATGAGTTTTGATTGGTGGCACCTGTTGTGGTTTCAATCATTTCGGGACAATGATTTCTCAGAGATCTTTGATAACAGAAAATAATTAGACTTTATTCAACGAACAAAGCCGAGTGACTCTTGCATGACAATCACTCCCGAGCTGTGCTCAGCTCCTCACACATATACCTTCAACCTTTCCAAAAAAGGTCATACATACATATAGATATTTTGAGAAATACTTTTGTACCATGTGACATACTGAAATAGCACTCTCTGTTGCCTCAGCATTCTAGGCCTCTAGGCCTTCAAAGTCACCCCAAAGACACAGAGAAATAATGGTGTCTAAATTATAGCTAAATTACTTAATTTCCAAATAATAAAATCTTCAACATTCCCTCCTCTGGGGCTTATCTAAGCCCCACATTCACTATCCTTTTCCAGAGTGTAGTTTCAAAATCCAGCCCCCTCAGTTATGCTATCTAGTGACTAAATCAAGTCACCCATCTATTACAATGACTAGATTATGCCACCATACTCCGGAGGAGCACAAGAACCAAACATCTTTCTCCATACATTTTTCTTTCTTTCAGTTGTTTTGCTTTTCTTTCAATGGAAAAAGTAAAAGATTCTCTGCTCCCTAATCAAACAACAATTTAAACATAGTTACAAGTGCGAGGATGAAATTGGTTCAGCATTGTCGGTTATTGTCACAGTTATGTAGAATGTCAAACATAAATATCCATTATACAATTAAAAGTGTTCTTGCGGTGTAGTCTTTTTTCGCTTCCTTCGACCCAGACACCCAGGGTCTGGCTCATCATCATCATCATCTTCGTCCTCCTTCTTGAGGTACTTGAATCAACATCCAATGTTTGAAATATCAATTTGGTTGCCCTCTCAAATTAGTTTTCATTATCCTAAAATTGTTTAGCACTTCCTATTTGCTTAACCAGGGTTTTGACAATTAGCGATCTCAATATGCGAAGTACACAACAGAATAATAACCCACTCTTAGTATTGCAACTCAAAAAACATTCTTAATTTTGCAAAACATGACTCGCAACGACAACGCAGTCCTGAAGTGTCAACTAGTCCTTCCCAGTGAATGCCTTCTTCCCTTTTACTTCTGTTTACTGAAGTCAGCCGGATCTGGGCCATATCCAGATCAGATGGTGGACCTGTGCCTGGACCCATCCTCAACGCATCCCTGAAGTGCCAGCCTCATCAGCCCTGTGAAGGCCTCTTCGACACGACAGCCATCGGCACTGATCCTCAACAAACTCGTCTCCATACCGACGTTATGACTCCAAATTACAACCAGATGAACTGGATAAGATTCTGAATGTTCTGATCAAATCTGACCTCTGACCTGTAATGCTGCCTGAATCATAATCATACACTGTTCGTTCATTAGCCAGAGGAGAACTGGTCCTCCGACTGGTTTCTCCCAAGGTTTTTTTCTCCATTCTGTCCTGATAGAGTTTTGGTTCCTTGCCACTGTTGCCTTGGCTCTTGGCTTGCTTAGTTGGGGACATTTAATATTCAACAATATTATTGATCTGCCTTACTTAAGGTGGATGATAACGCAATTTTCTTCTAGAAACAAACTTTGTTGTATTATTTTCATGTTATCACTGTGAAGCTGCTTTGATACAATATGTATTGTAAAAAGCGCTATATAAATAAAGGTGACTTGACTTGACTTTGGAAATTTCAGAAGTAGAAGCTTTATTTCTTGTTAATTTAGCCACTGTGTCAAATAAATACCTAGGGTTGTGTTTGTTTTATTCTAAGAGAGTCGAGAAATAAGCAGATCTAGCAGTTTTTAAGCTTTTCTGTAAGCAGTCGAGCTCTCTCTCCACGAAATTCGAAAAACGTCTAGTTTTGTTTTCTTCCAGCTTCACTCCATTTTTCTGGCTGCTCTCTTAAGGGCCTGAGTGTGCTCGTTGTACCACGGCGTTGGACTATTTTCTTTAATCTTCTTTAACCGCAACAGAGCAACTGTGTCTAAAGTGCTGGAAAAGAGAGAGTTAAAAGTTTCTGTAGCAATATCAAGTTCTTCTAAGCTATCCGGGATGCTGAGACGATGAAACTGATTAGGAAGATTATTGATAAAGCAATCTTTAGTGGCAGAAGTTATAGGTCTATATATGTCATCGCTCTGCTACAGAATTTCAACGGTATTAACATCTATTCTATGTGATAGTATTAGATCTAGAGTATGATTCAGACAATGAGTAGGTCCTTTAGTGGTAGTTCTAACATATTTGTAACACAGAGTCAGCTTTGCAACCTTGCCTAAAAGACTAGATAATGATCTGAGATGTCATCGCTCTGCTGCACAATTTCAATGGCTTTAAGTGCTGTTTTTCTTTTCTTTTGCTGAGTTTACTTTATTTAATAAAAATCTTTTGCCTACCATCCTTATCTTTGGACTAAAAACGTTACAGAGATATCTCATGATAATGCTCAAAAACAACTGTTGTGGAGAGAGATGATGATGATGATGATGATGATGATGATGAAGATGGCAGCTCTATTTCCAGATTGACTTTCGTCTCACAGATTTTCAAAGAAACATTCGTGTCGGATAACAATCATAAACAAACATATGCATATCTTCTATCTGTCTCTCTCAGTTCTGCTTCCTCACTCTCTATAACGGTTCTGCGAATGAAACCAGCCTAATTGCTTTGGTTGTTGATTGCATATTGAGATATGGGCTTGACGTCTCTCAAAAGTGTATGCAGATGAGCGTGAGCTTGCAGAGGCAGAAAATAGATGAGGGTGCACTGTTAACCCCTGCTGTAAAAAAAGGCCAAATTCTGACAATATCATACCATTTTCCATTAAAACAGTAATATACCGTAGAAAACAAAACTAGCCTACAGGAATATACTGTGAATTAACAGCACTCAAAGTTGACACCCAGAGGCTGCTTTCACAATCACACCCTATACCCTCATTCACTATTCCCTACATTAGTTCACTAATATAGTCCACTTGAATGAAAAGAAGTGAGTGAATTGAGACACTGATGAACACCTGATAAGCAGAATCACTGATGGACAGAGAAACAAGAACTGAAAAAAGAGAAACACAAGAACTACAACTGACTTCCAGCAACACTGAGTGTGAAACCAGTTTACAAACCAGTTTACGATTATTTCTTTCACGCATTAAGAAGAGTTCTTGTTGAGAATTAACAGAGATTTCGTTAATAATAAAGTTGTCACCATGATGGAGATCAGTATTTGCTTTAGTTGGTCTCTTGTCCCTGGACTTTTTACCGTTCATTGCTCTCTGACTGCGGTAATAGTGAGTTTATAAAGCACATCTGTTGTGATAAGAAGTCAAGAGGAAGTTGATCAGGTGTTTTTGGCTTTTTGTGACAAAATCATACTGGTGTAGTGAATTTATGTCTTCTCAAGTGTAGAAGCTTCAGAAGTTAAGACCAGGAGACTTGGTTGTATCTTTTGCAGGTTCTTTATTGCACACACGAGCTGGCGTTGCTGTAGTCTTTACCACGCGTCGTCGTGAGTCTAACTAAGGGAGAAATTCACTCACAATTATAACAATCTTAAAAGGGTAGGGACTTACAAAGCATGTGAATGATGTAAACAGGTTTAGGAAAACCAGTTCTAGAATGAAACTGTTGCCTCTCCCAGTCCAAATCAAATTCCTATTCAAACACTGAGAGTTAAGAAACAGGACCAAGAGTCTTACAATAGAGGGAAACAGGAATGTCAGGAAGAAGCCATTAAGAGTTTCAGTAATCTGACAAATACAGAAAAAACTGGATTTGCCAGATTCTCTTGCTGGAAACTGTTTCACAGCTGATATCCTAACAGCTGATATCCTAACCTGAAATACACGTTCTCATTTATACTTTTTATTGGAATCTAAATTAAACATTTAATAAATTTGTATTCCTTCACTGGACATGTTTGATTTTCAGATCTTTACTAAATAATTCTTTAAATTTATGGGTAATTCATATTTAGCATATATCTGGAACATGAAATCAATATTTCTGTAATCAGGTCTGCTGAAAAAAATATTAATCGTATAGTGCACTACAACATTTTTAACTCCTGTGTAACTCAGACACACACAAACAATGTACAAACAATCAACAATGGTGACAATCAAAAGTTTCATGTCGCAATGCATGCTGGGTTCCAGAATAGTATAAAACTCCCAGCATGCACTGCGGCATGAATAATAAAATAAAATAATATTGCCACCATTGTTGAGATTCATGTGCTAATTGTTATATCTCTGTGTTTTTAAAGACAGTGTAGCTCTGTTTTTTATTGATGATGTGTTAAAAAAAAAGTCATTGTAATTTATTGCTGTGGTTTCACAATGTTGATAATACAACACTTTTGATTGAGGATTAAACTCTGAATGAGGGAGAATGAAATCCTTACGGAATGAAAAGGCAATATGTTGATTTTGTCATCACATGCAATTCAACCACAATCATTATTAAGCTGTGTGTGTGCACAAGTGTGATTTACAAAAATATAGCTCAAGCAGCAAAAGACACACTAATGTTTTAGCATCAGCATCCCAACTATAAAGCAAGCACTGATCTTTATAATGGTAACCTCAAACCAAACATTTTCAATTAAACATCTCAATAACAACTTCTGTAGATGTATTTAAATCTCTTTATTAGTTTTCCTGCTTGGAACATCCAGTCAAGAGACAATAACACTGAATTTATGAAATTATCATTCCACACTGTTGATGTATGACAGAAATAAAGTCATACTGCACTGTAAAAAATACACCCCTAATTTTTAGAATTAAAATTTATTTAACAGCAATAAACTGTAAGTTATTAAACAGGTTTATACTGTCAACACTGTTGCCAGTAGTTTACTGTAAAATGTAGTTTTTTGTGTCACCATTGTGCTGAAGAGTAGTGCCTGTGCTTCAGTCCAGGAGAAGATCTAGACACATTGATGATGCGCTGTGTGTTGGTCCAGTGGAAATCTCTTTATTTACACATTTTTTTGTGGTTTCAAATGAAATAAGTTCACAGTTATATTTTGCTCACGTTATTAATGCATTATAAATTGTAGTTAGTACATTTAAATGACAGTTAATAAATTTAAGTGAAATTAGTTAACTCGAGCTTTAGTGGATTTTTTCAGTAACATACAGTATATATGTAGATTACAGTAAAGAACTGGCAACAGTGTTGCCAGTATTTTACTGTAAAAAACCCTGGTAAGGTCTAACAGTGTACTGTATGTGATCATAGTACTATACTGATCTGCTACATTGTGTGTGATTGTATGCAAATATTGCTCTGTATGTCTTTCACTCATATCTCAACACTTATCTGCCCTGTTAGTGATGCAGATGGGTGGAACCGTTTTAGAGAGTAAGGAAGCAGAAATGAGAGAGACAGATTGAAGATATGCATATCTGACACGATTGTTTCTTTGAATATCCTTGAGACTGAAGTCAATCTGGAACTAGAGCTGCTACCATCATCATCATCATCATTATCATCATCATCATCATCATCATCACTCTGCCTGATCTCAGGTCAGTTCTTTACTGGTCTGTCTGGGTCATATTATTACATTTTATGACTCAGCTTGATCATATTTAATAACCCAGCACAAATTAACTTGTGTTTGTCAGGTCAGGTACTTTGTTTTAAAGTGACTAAATACTCTGGAGGGAGTTTAATGTTCAAGTGTATGAACCCGAACCAGAAAAAGTCTAATAATTAGAGAATGCCATTCTTGTTTTTTAAAGAAATTTTACGTAACACTTTGGTAACACAGGAAGTAATACAGGAGGACTTACGAGTACATTAACACTTCAGCTACTACTTTACTAATATAGAAACAAGCTGAACTAATCAGTAAGTAATATAACATTTAGGAGATAGTTCCTTATTAGCTAATCATTAATTACTGAATGAGATTAGCCTCATTATAAACTAATAGATAATTATGACAAATTATAAATAATTTCTAATTATTTACTAATCACAACATTAACGTGTCATAATGCAATAACTGATGTAATAAGTATTACGTTATTATTGTAATGAAATGCTCATGATGTAATAATTTTCTCAAAACGTAATAAAATCTTGAGCTCAAAATGTGATAACAATTATGAGAAATGTATTACATTATAAATTCTCTAAAATATTGTCATACAGTCATAATTCTATTTGGCTTTTTAAACATAAAACATTGGTTTTCCCTTACAGTTTATTTTTAAAATCTTAGTCTTAAACTACCTACAAAATGCACCATATTTAAATTTTCATGCAATTTTTATTTGCTATTATTATTATTATTATTGATGTTGATATTATTATTATCATGGTACTTTACTTCTTATATATACATAACCCAAAGACACTTTGGCTTTAGTTAAAAGAGAATATACTTTTTTTTTTTATTCCAACAACAAAAAAATACTGTTAAATGACAAACAGTTTACAATAACAACACTGTATACAAAGTATAGCCAATGTTGTAAAAAAATAACTCACAGTATCAATATAGCAAAAAAAAAAAAAAAAAAAAAGTTAGAAACTTTCAAAAATAATGCTTACAAAATCACTAAATAAATAACACTGGGACATTAAAATGAACTGTTTTAATGAACAGTTAAATAACACTGGAAAAGTATGTGACCTACTGAGAATCTTAACCGTTCTATTTCATCAGAAACTATCTTAAAACAGGGCTTTAAGTGTAAAATACCGAACTTGTCCTTTAAAGCAGCCTTTAAAGATGATGAATCTATGGTTTAAGAACATAGGCTACAAACATTTCTGGGAGTCCTGAAGAAAAGCAAGAAAATGGTTTCAAAACTACATCTTCAGACAAACACTATAACAGTTCAACCTTATATTCAAAGTAAAAGAATGTTAAACATGTATGTTGAAATGCAACATGTTCTTTAGTAGATGTCCTTTATGGTAAACCATCCAAAGAACACATGTCTCATTACAATCCATGCTTCTTCAGTTTTTGAGCAAGGCCACTTGTGCGTCCAGATCCGTTGTACAACTTTATCATGCTAATGCAACAGTCCTCATCCATCTCAAGTTGCAAAAGATCTGGGGCCTCATTTATAAAACTGTGCGTAGGATCCTTACTAAAAGTGTACGTGCACCCGAAAGCCAAAAATGGCGAACGCAAAAAAATATTTAGACTTATAAAACCGTGCGTACGCCAGAACCTGCGCACACTCTTAGAAAAAAGGGTTCATTGGGGTTCTCTATAGACCCATAGGCTTCTTTACTCAACTCCAAAGAACCTTTTATGCTAAAAAGGTTCTATAATGACAAGAAAGAACCCTTTTGGCACAAAAGGTTCTTTATAGGCTATTATTCATTCATATATTACATTATTCTGCAGCATTTTGTAGTTGAATGATATAAATATATACATTTATACATTTTCTAACCCCCATATCTTGAATTTTGTGATCATTATTTTCATTTTCGAAACTTGTGTTGGTTGGTCCGATTGATTGTGCAATCGATTTTCGAACGTAAAGTAACAGCCCTAGGGGATACACGCGATCTGTGTGTTGTTTGTTTGGGAGTGCAGCATGCCCAGCTGATTGTGAGCATTGCAAGCGTTTTCTGATAAGAACGCTCCGCTCCCGCCGATCACTCTTCGAAGAGAGTGGTTTGGGTTGCGCTCCCCGCGGCACGGGTCCCGCTTTTGTCGAGGCAGAGCGGCGGTGCTTGACATGGGGATCGCAAATGGATCTGACAGTGGGGTTTGAGATGGGCTCTGCCTTATCTCAGCCTTTACCTGCCAGTTCCAGTGCCTCTGTCCCGGGTGTGGTCCCTGATAGATCTAAAGAATGCGTATTTTCACATCTCCATCCTTCTGCAACACAGGAAGTTCCTGAGGTTCGCTTTCGGGGGCGAAGCGTACCAATATCGTGTTCTTCCGTTCGGTCTAGCTTTATCTCCCCGCACGTTCACGAAATCCAGAGACTGCTGGGTCTGATGGCAGCAGCGTCCAACGTTATACCTTGCAGCCTGCTGTACATGAGACCGTTACAGTGGTGGCTTAGAACCAAGGGGTTCTCCCCGAGGGGAAACCCCCTTCGCATGATCAAAGTTACTCGGTGTTACTCGGGTATTTAAATCAGGGAGTGGACATCCTGTCGAGGCAGGGGCCGAGGCCCGGGGAGTGGAGACTCCACCCCGAGGTGGTGGAGCTCCTTTGGATGCAGTTCGGTCGTGCCAAGGTAGACCTGTTTGCGTCAAGGGAGACATCACACTGTCTACTGTGGTTCTCTCTAAGTCATCCAGCCCCGCTGGGGTTGGACACACCTGTACGCCTTTCCCCCGATTGCTCTGCTTCTAGGAGTTCTGGAGAGGGTTCGCCAGGACGGGGTCAGTCTATTATTGGTAGCCTCGTTTTGGCCGGCCCGAGTATGGTTTGCGAACCTAGTGTCTCTCCTCGACGGCTCTCCTCTGGAGATTCCGATCAGGAGGGACCTTCTCTCTCAGGCGAGCGGGTCGATATTTCACCCCCGTCCAGAACTGTGGAAACTATGGGCTTGGCCTCTGAGGGGGCCCAGCTCGTAGGTGCTGGTCTCTTAACCGAGGTTGTTGAGACCATCCTCCACTCCAGAGCTCCTTCCACAAGGAAGTTATACGCCCTGAAGTGGAGACTCTTCACTTCTTGGTGTGGAGAACACCTGTTGGACCCAGTTAACTGCCCAGTGGGTGCAGCGCTGGAGTTCCTGCAGGGGCGTTTCTCCTCAGGGCTATCCCCCTCCACACTAAAGATGTATGTGGCGGCACTTGCTGCTTACCATGTCCCTTTCAGTGGAGTCTCTTTGGGGAGACACCCGTTTATAACTCGTTTTCTTCGTGGTACTTTGAGGCTAGGCCTGTAGTCCGCACGAGGGTGCCGACATGGGATTTGGCCATCATTCTAGAAGGTCTTTCCCTAGCTCCTTTCGAGCCTATTGAAGAGGTTTCTGAAAAGTTCATTACTTTGAAAACCATTTTTCTCCTCGCTATTTCGTCTCTTAAGAGAATCGGAGATATTCAGGCTCTTTTGGTCTCTCCTTCGTGCCTGGAATTATCGCCTGGGATGGTGAAGGCTTTTCTCCACCCCAGGCCATGTTATGTCCCTAAGGTTCCTACCAATGTGGCCAGACCTAAAGTTCTGCAGGCCTTCTGTTCTCCTTCGTTTACGTCATCTGATCAGGAAAAGCTCAATTTGCTCTGTCCAGTCAGGGCTTTAGATGCTTATGTACACAGAGCTGCCCTGTGGAGAAAATCGGAACAGTTGTTTGTTTGCTTTGGGTCACCCAGGAAGGGGTTTCCCGCATCTAAACAGAGAATGAGCAAGTGGGTTGTTGAGGCCATCTCACTTGCTTATGAGTCGGCTGGTCAGCAATCACCTTTGGCTGTTCGAGCTCACTCTACTAGGAGTATGGCGGCTTCCAAAGCCTTATTGTCAGGAGTTTCTCTCCATGATGTTTGTGATGCAGCAGGCTGGTCCTCACCGCATACTTTCGTCAGGTTTTATGACCTAGATTTCAGCTCCACTCCTGGGGCGCAGATGCTTTCGGCTGAATGTGCTTCCTGATTCACACAGTTGGTCACTTGCTCTTATGGCGATGTTGGTATTAGCGTTCCCGCAGCGTTTCACGCAGCTTGAGTTCCTGAAAGGGAACGCCCTAGTTCCCTGAAGGAACGAGACGCTGCATGTCATTGCCATACTCCCTGCATTCCTGTGATCGACTTGCTTCAGACTTTTTCCAGAAGCTGGCGCATGTGGGTTTTTGGGGTGCTATGTAATTTCCTGGTCGATGACGTCACTCGTGACGTTCCGTCTCGCCATTGGGCCGATTCCATACGTGCTTCATGACGCACAACGCAAGGGGCGTTCCCGCAGCGTTTCACGCAGCGTCTCGTTCCTTCAGGGAACTAGGGTTACATACGTAACCCGAGATGTTTTGTACACTGTTGGATTATGAGATACAAATAGTTACGATTTTAAAACAGTTTAATCTGAAATCATATCTTATCCCCCATAATTATTAAATGCGAAATGCTGTGTAATAAGTGGTATGACTGTATACTATATCTCTTAAATGTCTGTCTAGTTTGAACATCCTGCGCTGCAACTCCTCTCGCCACGGAAGACTTGCGTTTAAAGACCTAATAAAATATTTCAACTTAGACCAATATTTCATGTCTGATTATTTTAATTATTTAATTAAGTTAATGTTTAAGTGTTAGTTTTTTTCAGTGTTTTTTGTCTGTTTTGTTTTACCGTGGTATCGAGTATCGTGTACTTTTGCTGGTATCGGTATCGACTACTGTTTTTGGTATCTTGACCCCCCTAGTCATAATGACGGCGCTCTTCTATCGCGCTGCGTCTGTGCTGGTGCTCACTCATTGAAGGCTGTGATGGTTGACAGCTAAATGGAAATATTTGCATGACTTTCTAACATTTACAGACTGAGTAAAACCACATCTTAAACGAATTCAAAGCCGCAAGTATTTGTCAGAGCGTCTGATGGGGCAGGCAGAGTTAAACTATAACACCATACACATGTTAACTATAACAAATACCAAAAGCCATGTTGACGCCCACACTGAGCTGGGCTCAAATTTGGGGAGTTGATATAGCCTTTCATGAGCCAGTCCAGGAGGGGCAGGGTCACCAATAATCTGAAGCCTGACTTCTTCTCCCTCAATGTTCTTGACAGACTGAAAGAGAGGACCAGAAAAGGGTTAATTATTTTCAGTTGTGATTGTGTGTAGGCTCAATATTTGTCTTTGTCGTTCTCATGGGATTTATAGTACTGAAAAAACAGTTAAGGTATGTTGGAAATGACCCCACAGATTTGTTGTTTTATTAACCCTTTTCAACATTTTGTCATATACTTCTCCTCAAGGTATTTGTTCTGCTAAATACAAAGGAAATTTTTTTGAAGAATGTAGAAAACCGACTTGTGGGGCACCACTGACTTTTTTTTCTACTATGGAAGTTAATGGTGCCCCATAACAGCCTGGTTACAAACTTTCTTCTTTTGTGTTCAGCAGAAGAAAGAAATGCGTACAGGTTTGGAACAATATGAGGGTGAGTAAATGATGACAATTTCATTTTTTGGGGTGAACTATGCCTTTAAAGAGTTTTGTAAATGAATGTTGATGTAGAAACAAAGTAAACTAAAAACGATGTCGTTCATGACACATGTAAAAAAAAAAAAAAAAATTAAAACCTGTTAAAAAAATCAAAGCCAACTAATTTTAGTTACAAAATGTGTGTAACTATTTTGTGTACCAGTATACACTCACCGGCCACTTTATTAGGTACACCTGTCCAACTGCTCGTTAACACTTAATTTCTAAGCAGCCAATCACATGGCGGCAACTCAGTGCATTTAGGCATGTAGACATGGTCAAGACAATCTCCTGCAGTTCAAACCGAGCATCAGTATGGGAAAGAAAGGTGATTTGAGTGACTTTGAACGTGGCATGATTGTTGGTGCCAGAAGGGCTGGTCTGAGTATTTCAGAAACTGCTAATCTACTGGGATTTTCACGCACAACCATCTCTAGGGTTTACAGAGAATGGTCCGAAAAAGAAAAAACATCCAGTGAGCGGCAGTTCTGTGGGCGGAAATGCCTTGTTGATGCCAGAGGTCAGAGGAGAATGGCCAGACTGGTTCTAGCTGATAGAAGGGCAACAGTGACTCAAATAACCACCCGTTACAACCAAGGTGGGCAGAAGAGCATCTCTGAACGCACAGTACGTCGAACTTTGAGGCAGATGGGCTACAGCAGCAGAAGACCACACCGGGTGCCACTCCTTTCAGCTAAGAACAGGAAACTGAGGCTACAATTTGCACAAGCTCATCGAAATTGGACAATAGAAGATTGGAAAAACGTTGCCTGGTCTGATGAGTCTCGATTTCTGCTGCGACATTCGGATGGTAGGGTCAGAATTTGGCGTCTACAACATGAAAGCATGGATCCATCCTGCCTTGTATCAACGGTTCAGGCTGGTGGTGGTGGTGTCATGGTGTGGGGAATATTTTCTTGGCACTCTTTGGGCCCCTTGGTACCAATTGAGCATCGTTGCAACGCCACAGCCTACCTGAGTATTGTTGCTGACCATGTCCATCCCTTTATGACCACAATGTACCCAACTTCTGATGGCTACTTTCAGCAGGATAATGCGCCATGTCATAAAGCTGGAATCATCTCAGACTGGTTTCTTGAACATGACAATGAGTTCGCTGTACTCAAATGGCCTCCACAGTCACCAGATCTCAATCCAATAGAGCATCTTTGGGATGTGGTGGAACGGGAGATTCGCATCATGGATGTGCAGCCGACAAATCTGCGGCAACTGTGTGATGCCATCATGTCAATATGGACCAAACTCCCTGAGGAATGCTTCCAGCACCTTGTTGAATCTATGCCACGAAGAATTGAGGCAGTTCTGAAGGCAAAAGGGGGTCCAACCCGTTACTAGCATGGGGTACCTAATAAAGTGGCCGGTGAGTGTAAGTGCATAAATAGATTTCTGAAAGAAAATGAAGGTAAAAAAAACGCATTTGCTGCAGCGAGCAGACCTAGGCGAAGCAGCTCGCGAAGCAGCTCGTCTATTGGCTGTTCTGCGGCAACTGCTGCAACCTATCGAGAGGCCACTCAAGACGTATGCATCAATGAGGGTGCTGGCGCCTTCATACGTCATGTCCCGTGCGAATGGGCGTGGCTTATGCCTATATAAGACAGGGCTCGATAGGATGCTCTTTGGTTTTCATCGATGAAGTGAAAACAGATTGTAGCACAAGCACGGCAGGGTAACACAACACTCGTTCCCTCTTCTAGAGAGAACCGAGGTAACTTTATGTTGTGATCTTTTTTCTTGTAAAGTGTAGAAAACTCAGAAGCGAAGACCAGGAGACTCGGTTGTATCTTTTGCAGGTTCTTTATTGAGCACACGAACTGGCGTTGCTGTAGTCCTTTTTTAGCTTGTCGCGAGTCTAACTAAACATTATACATTGTAACTAAATATACATTACAAGGGGGAGGGATTTACATAAAAGGGGCATGTAAATGAGTCACTCTGAAACAAAGTATGCAAATGTAGTATGGAAGTCAGCTCGTCTGCAGAGATTTCCTGATCTCATCAGCATAGCAGTTATTCATGTATAGATGGTGATCCAATCAGCCTGATTGTATCACCCATTCCTTCACATTATCATAGTGACAAAAGGGTGGGAGTCTCAGTAATCTGACTCATTTAACTTACAATAGAGAGAAACAGGAATGTCAGGAAGAAGCACTTAAGAGTTTCAGTAATCTGACAAATACAGAAAAACAGGATTCACAGCTGATATCATTACTATCCTAACCTGGAATGCTAAATTCAACAAACAGAACATTGTCAGTTTATATACTTTGGTATTGGAACCTAAATTATACATATTCTTAAATTTGTAATCCTTCAGTTAGTAACCGAGACTCTTACGAGAGTACTCTCTTGTTGCATAAGCTAGTTTACGCTACGGGAACCCAATGTAAAATGCCGTGCATGCTAAAAATCACCACAACACTGAGCCAGGAAGAACCCCGAGCCCATATGATAATGGAATTGTTTAGTTTTTTTTAACGCCGACAATAGGTGGGCTTAATAAACATACAGTAGAAGGTTACTGAATGTAACGAGTGGTGCTTAACACATTATAACAGTCAGGGTAGACATAGTCAGCCTGAACTGAGCATTTTGCAGTCTCGAGGACCCAGGTCCGATAGAACTGCGTAGACTGGACTAGACTGATAACAATCCAGCCTGAAGGGCAGGAACTTCTAGGTTATAAAACCGAATGCCGGAGAGGCCCAGCCTGCCACCATACAGATATCCTGCAGTGAAATCCCACTGGACCAGGCCCACGAAGAGGCCACGCCCCTTGTGGAATGAGCTTTGACACCCAAGGGGCAACGGAGGCCCTTGAATATATAAGCTTGTGAAATAGCATCCACTATCCACCTAGATAGGCTCTGTTTCGATGTAGCTAAGCCCTTAGTGCGGCCACCGAAAGAAACAAAAAGCTGTTCTGACTGCCTGAAGGCGGCCGACCGTTCCACATAAAATCTCAGCGCCCTGACTGGGCAAAGGAGATTCACGTCACACTCACTGTCAGAACCAGAGAGGGCTGACAGAGAAATGACCTGCGCTCTAAAAGGAGTGGAAGGCTCTTTGGGAACATGGCCATGTCTTGGTTTGAGAATAACTTTGGAGTCATTAGGTCCAAACTCAAGAAACGTTGCGCTAATGGTGCAAGTCACCAGCCCGCTTGACTGAAGCAATAGCAGTCAGGAATGCGGTTTTAACCCTCTGGGGTCTGAAATCACGCCGGCGTGATTTGCTCGCTTTTTTTCTTATCAGTGCAAAAGAGACTCAAAATACTCTGTTGATTTTGATCTTACATTTAAGTGTTATACATCATTAGATCCTGTTAAGTGTATTTTTTTTGTGGATACTCGCAATAAAAACAAAGTGTTGTGCTTTTCGCCAAATAAAGAAAAACAAACATGATGCGAGTTCTGCGTTCTCTCTGTCTGTGAAGTCCATTCTGAAACACGTCCTAAGATTAACTGTAACTCCGCGAATACTTGTCACACAGGCACAAGAGATTTTTCTTTATGAAGCTTGAATTCTCTTCTTTTAAATGAAGTAATTTATATAAAAAACAAATACTCACAGTTTATGTAATCCGTTTGAAACCAAGGAGAGGTCCAGTTTTTTCTTTCTCCCCTCATTATTTTTAATGAGTTGAGGCCGCCACGCCCCCGGCGCTATTCACATGTAAATAGTTTAGGTGATATGCATCGCACACGCCCCCGATCAATGCCATAAAAACACTAAATTTCTTCATGAGATTCGCTGATAGTTCATCGCGTTTTGAGGATGGCACAGCGGGCACGCTACTCCGGTAAAGAGGCCGTCAGATGATTCTGTACAGCGAGGAAGAATTCACCTTTTTTCCTCAGAGGAAGATTATTGCAACTCAAGACGACGAACGGCTGCATTTTGAAGAGAGAATTGATCCCGCCGAGGATACAAGTTCGGAGTAAGTGTTATATTGTTTAGTGTTATATAATTATTTTTCTGATCATATAGAACTCATGTTTTCAGACTATATTTTGCTTAGTATTGCCTTACAATATAACATTCGTGTACATGCTCAAGTGTAAACTTTCAATATGATAACGTTACTCTCTAAACATTTGTATATTAAATATATTTCACTCAGTTTTGATTAGCTTATGCGTAATGTTGCTTATTTGTGAATATCTGCTTAGGTGTAGCCTAAATATAATGTGATTTAGTGCAAATATATTTCAGCTTCCGGTAAAATACTGTCTAAATACTAGACATTATATTTTTATATATAAATGTTCTGTTTTGGTTAGCCTATGACACTGCTTATCCTGCTAAAATACTGCACAGATGATTGTGAATACAGGTGTAAATGTTTGAAATGCTCTAAATGCGCGCGGTCTATACGTTATGGCCCATCAGCAGATTCTCGCGGTGTATGGCCCATAAATAGATATTTCTCCGTCCTATGGCCAATCAAGAGATATACATTGTGCGTCCATACCCATTAATTGCCCACAGTTTACTTTGGATTATGTATGCTAACAGTTTTTGTTGTTGTTGTAGGATTGTGTCTGCATCACGCTCTCCTTCTCCAGCACCGCAGAGGAGCACGCGTGTCATTCAGTTCTCAGTGCGATCGAGAATCATACTGAGTAAGTGCACAGACGTAATATTTACAGATGAAATGTAATTGTGTTTACATCGTCATAATATACAAGTACCCATTCTTGTGTGAAATTACAAAAACTTTTTGTCTTTTTTTTTATCCATGGCCATTAGTGATTGATAATGATAATAATACAGCTTCTTTGATTGTGTTATCAGCAAATATAAATGGATGGGTATATGTAGAATTTTATACAGGTATCCATCAAAAGTTTGCAAACTTTTTTCATGTTTTAGAAGTCTCTGATGCTCATCACGTCTGCGTATATTTGATTAAAAAACAAACAAACAAAAAACCCAGTAATATTGTGCAATAGTATTACAGTCTAAAATAGCCTAACTGTATATTTTAAAATGTTATTCATTTCTGTGATTCATCATTACTTCAGTCTTCAGTGTCACATGATCCTTCAGAAATCATTCTGATATGATGATTTATTTTAAAAAAATCAATGTTGAAAACAGTTGTGCTGCTTAATATTTTAAAAAATTTAAAAAATAGTAATGTGTTCTAGGAATTACAATAAAACAGATTGAAAAACCAAACCTTTGCATCTCCTGTCATTCTTTGTTCAGGTTGCCTCACAGCACATTGATGGGGCATTAGCCTTTGGGGGAGTGTCTTTTGTCTCCCCTGGTGGGAATCTCATTAATATTCATGGCCATTGACACTCCCACGCATACAGCAGTGCTGACACAAAAACTGACTTACAAAATTTTAATTGTTATATTGTTGTTTGTGAAAGAGTGGTCAGAATGATTTTCACATCATTTTGTAGTAAAAATTCTAGCCTACAAGAATAGTAACTCAAAAGTCTTGTGGACAACTGTTCAGTATGTGTTATATGGCCTTATTGCGGTGACAATTTTTTTCCCAAAACTTACTAACCACGCATAATATTTTTTTTCTATAAAATGCAAACATGTACATCTATTTTGCTCACATATTATTGTAGCAGAGTTTGTGCTGAATACAGCCAAATTACATGTTGGCCAATGGTATGTTGTAAGTAGCTGAAATAAGCACAAATGTCAGAGCATGTCAAAACACCTCAAAGGCCTTAAAAACACCTCAGACCCCAGAGGGTTAAGGGAGAGATATTTCAGTTCCACAGACTGTAGTGGTTCAAACGGGTGACCTTTCATGGCCTCTAGGACCAAGAAAAAGTCCCATGCGGGAACTGAGGGGGGCCGGGGAGGGTTCATCCTTCTAGCTCCCCTAAGGAAGCGAACTATAAGGTTGTTCCTACCCAGTGACCGGTCGTGCGTATGTGAAACAAACGCAGCAATAGCCGAAATGTACACTTTGAGCGTGGATGGGGACCTGCCCTTATCTAAAAGCTCCTGTAAGAACGAGAGAACCTCAGGTACCCCACACTCTTGTGGATCCACATTGTGGATTAAACACCAATTTGAGAACACTGACCACTTGGAAGCATAAAGCCGTCTAGTATAGGGCGCTCTTGCTTGCGTGATCGTCAAGGGCGTCGCACCCGTGGGGGATGTGGGTGTTTTAACACCCACACTTTTCCCGGTGAGAGGGTTCAACACCCACACTTTTTCTGCAGTTTTTCCGCAGTTTTGCACAAACGCCTCACTACAGTCGCTCCTCCGTTTCTCTGGCCGCTCTGTGTCTGCGCTCGCTGCGGCTCCTCCTCTCCCCCTCCCTCTCGAACATGACACCGGCTTTGAGTGTGACCGGCTGATGATTGGCTGTTCTGCCTTAAGTCCCGCCTCTCTTGGTGTGTTAGATTTATCGGTCAGCTCGTGCTGAGGCGGCGCCAGCGGGAACTTATGGTTATTTAAATCTCCCTTTTCCAGGTACTTTGAATGAGTGTTTATGCTTTCGAGGTTTTTAAATAAGCTTGATATGTGTTTGGGAAGATGTTATGTTTATGTTTTGTTGACATGTCGAGTGTTTTCGGTATTATATTTCGTTTTTTTAGACTAAACAGCACAAGACTTTAAGTAGGCATTCTGTTTGTGCTGCGTGATTTAAAGGAAAGTGCGCACTTTGCTCACGCGATCAGCATGGTGATCTGGTGTTTTCTCCAAGATAAAAACTCAAGGGTTTATTTCTTGCAAGTGAAGAAATTAGGACAAAAGTATTGCAATTTTTCTATTCTATAGCGTAATATAAAATATACTTTTGAAATATTCATTTTCATTTATACACTAGGTACATATATATATAGGGCAGGCTATATGGATTTTCCATCATAGGAATAATTATATAAGTCATTATTATATTATTATAATAAATGTTTGGCATTCTAAAACACCAGTGATAATGTAATGTAGACTGAGACTCTATATCATAACTAAAAAGATGTTTGAGCTCTCTTAATTTTGAGCTCTCAAAGTGCACCAGATTGATGCATTTAACCTTAAAATGTAAAAAAAATTCTTTCGGGGGACCATGCCCCTAGACAGCTCTGAACCCCCCTAGACAGAGGTCCACACAACATAGTTTTACAGCCCTGACCACATGCATCCCCCACACTTTTGAAAAGCTTGCTACGCCCCTGGTGATCGTGTTCAACACCCTTTCTGGGAGACCAACAGGTATCCGGGGTGTGGGTGCCAAATCGAACCCCCGGCCTGAGAGAGGAGATTCTTCCTCAACGGGACTGGCCATGGGGTCGAGCTCTATAGCTACATCAGCTCCGGAAACCAAACTTGGTTCGGCCAAAACAGACCCACTAGGAGCACAGAGCACGAGCACACCCTGATCCGTTTGAATACATGCGGTAACAACGCGATCGCGGGAAAAGCATAAACCAGGGGTTGGCCAGCGCATCCCTGCTCTTTGTGAAATATATCGGGCACTGAGCGTTGTCCTGCGACGCGACCAGGTCGACTTCCGCTGTGCCGAAGATGTCCCATAAACACTGAACCGTCTGAGGGTTAAGGGACCATTCCCCTGGTGGAACGTTGTCCCTGGACAGTCTGTCCGGACCCACATTCAGGTGACCTGGTACCTGCGCCGCTCTCAGCGGGTTGAGTTGAACCCATACAAGGAGGTCGTTCTGCCTGTGCATGAAGGTTCCATGATCTCAAACCGCCCTGGCGATTTATGTATGAAACCACCGACATACTGACCAAGCGGACTAGTACGTGTTGTCCCTTTAAGAGAGGAAGGAAGAACTTTAACCCTCTGGGGTCTGAGGTGTTTTCTGGGTCCTGGAGGTGTTCTGACATGCTCTGACATTTGTGCTTATTTCTGATACTTGTGACATTTTCATGGCTAAAGTCTGAATACACTGTATTCAGCACAAACTCTGCTACAGTAAAATGTCAGCAGCATGTATGTAAAAGTTTTTAGTTTTGAGATAATGATGTTTATGCGTGGTTTGTGAAAAAACAAAAAAACATTGTCACTGAAATAAGGTAATGAAACCCATACGGATTATTTCTTCACAAGACTTTTGAAAATTGTATCACATGGCCTAGAATATTTGCTTCAAAACTATGTGAAAATCATCCTGACTACTCATTCAGATAAGACAATATATTGATTTAAAATTTGGGTAACACTTTATTTCGATAGTCCACTTTAGACATTCTACTAACTATAAGTAACTTTTCAACTACATGTCAACTAACTGTCATTAAAGTATTAGTAGACTGTCAGCTTAATATCTGCTAACACTTTATTTTGTTGGTCCCCCAACAGACATTCAACTGACTATAAGTAACTTGGCGACTATAAGTCAACTTATTCTACTAACCCGAACCCTAATACCTAACCATAACCTACCAGTCTACTGACAGTCTACTATAATATACTAATACTCTAAGGCGAGTTAGTTGACATGTAGTTGAAAAGTTACTTATAATTAGTAGAACTTCTAAAGTGACTATCGAAATAAAGTGTAACCAAAATTTGTAAGACATGTTTTGTGTAAGAAAGCTTTATGCAAGCTGAGTGGAGCAGGTATCTATTCTGGGCAGAATACGCTCAGAATTCCCTCATCAAGCCCGCCACTGGAATCACCCCATTCAAATGCATCCTGGGCTTCCAACCCCCACTCTTTCCATGGTCTGGTGAACCCACTGATTTACCCTCTGTCACCGAATGGCTACAATGAAGCGAGGAGGTCTGGGATCAAGCACACACTCACCTACTTCACGCCATCAGACGCCAAGAACTCCAGGCTAATCGTCATCGTCGCACTGCTCCAGAGTATTAACCTGGCCAATGGGTTTGGCTTTCAACCAGGGACCTCAGACTTCGACTTCCATGTCGCAAACTCAGTCCCAGGTATGTTGGTCCGTTTCAAATTGTTAGACAAATTTCTCCAGTATCATTTCGACTAGACCTACCCGCTAATTACCGTATTTCTCCTACATTCCATGTATCACTCCTGAAACCTGCCGGTGGTCTGAGAGGAGAGTGGGAGGAAGGAGTCACAGGCCCAAACCCCCCATCCATCCTGGTCGACGGCGAGGAGGCTTATCGTGTGCACGAGTTGCTCGACTCCAGGCGCCGGGGTAACGTCCTCCAGTATCTGGTTGACTGGGAGGGGTTCAGTCCGGAGGAGCGATCCTGGGTCAACTCTGGAGACATCCTAGACCCCACACTCACAGAGCAGTTTCATCGGATGCACCCGGAAAAACGGGCCCCTCGACACCATGGGGGGGGGGGGGATATTAACTTTAATCATCGAACTCCAATTCCCATCATGCCTCATACCTGGGACTGATTGCACTCACACCTGCACCTCATTCACACACACTCATATAAGCCTCATTCACACACTCATTCAGTGCGAAGTCTTGATCTGCCCCGGCCATCATTTCTGAGCGTTATTCCCCGAGTTTGATTCCTGTGTTTGATTTTGGATTGTTTATCATTGCTGACCCTTCTCTGCCTGCCTTGACCCCGGACTGTTTACTGGACTCTGATTCTCTCTGCCTGCCTCGACCCTTTGCCTGTTTACCTGGTTTGTCTCTGCTTTGCCTTCTCTGTTCTGGTTGCCACTGTTGAACCCTGCCTGTTTTGATTATTCTAATAAATGCTGCAAATGGATCCTCCTGACTCCGCCTCGTCACAACATATATATTTAAAAAATATTTGCATATATATACTGTATATATATTTATACATAATTTATAATATATATAAATATAAATATTTTATATATTAATAAAATATTTTTCTTAAAGGATTAGTTCACTTTAAAAAAAACTTTTGCTGAAAATGTACTCACCCCCATGTCATCCAAGATGTCCATGTCTTTCTTTCTTCAGTCGAAAAGAAATTAAGGTTTTTGATGAAAACATTACAGGATTTTTCTCCATATGATGGACTTCAATGGACTCCAACAGTTTCAAGGTCCAAATGAACGTTTCAGTGCAGCTTCAAATGGTTTAAACGACACCAGACGATGAATAAGGGTCTCATCTAGCGAAACGATCGGTCATTTCAAAAATAAATAAATTAGTTTAAGTTTTATAAGCACAAATGCTCGCCTTGCTCTGTTCTGTGATGCGCATTCGTGACTCTCCTGTTCGAACTCGTTCATCAAAATGAACAAATCTTTTTTCGAGTCATTTCGTTCATTCAACGAACGAAATGAACGAAATCACTCGAAAAAAGATTTGTTCATTTTGATGAACGAGTTAGAATGGTGAATAAATGTGGAAAGATTATTAATCAGATATTTATACAGATGGATCTAGAGATCCTGAGAGTAAGAAAGTGGGTTTTGGTTTTTATGTTCCTCATTTTCATGTTAGACAGAGTTATAGATTGCCTGATGGTCTTTCAATCTCCACAGCTGAACTAGAGCAATCATAGCGGCTTTGTGGTGGGTGGAAGAAGGTGGGGTGGAGAAAGCCATAATTTGTTCTGACTCTCTATCTGGTTTGATGGGGATAGGGGGTGAGAGAGGAGAGGCTAGGTTGGATTTAGTCTAGAGATGCACCGATTGATCGGCGCGTGACCGGAACCGGCCGATTTTCACGTGATCGGCCATGACCGGCGATCGGCCGGTCAGTCTGACATATGCCGATTTTATGCCGGTCAAATGCACTCGGGCGCCGCATGATTAACATTTGCGCAACATCAGCATCACACGTGCACACGGAACGCACATGTAGGAAACCTCGTGAATTAGGGCCGTTCAGACCGCAAGCGCGTATTTTTTTGTCGGCGTGCATGTTAATCAATGAGTGCGTTCACACCGGGAGCGACAGCAGCGCGTGAGCGTCAAGCAGAAGCGTTGCGTGAGCAGCAGTGAAACGTTTCCGCACAGAGTCTATTTGCTGCAGCTCACGCTCAATTAAAGTGAAAGCACACTTTTGATGGACAAAATAGCCTATGATTTCACACAAAAAGTGCACAAAATGCACAGAATTTACGTGTTTTATCAAGAACTGGAGTAGGCTATGTCAGAAAAGAAAACGTTAGACTCAAAAATATTTATAGAACATGATGAACCCATTTAAACTTTAAACCCATTATTCAGTTTGTACAAGTGATTGCAATAGGCCTGTGTGTGTGTGTTTTGAGAAATATCTTTACACTGCAAGATATATATAAAAAATATATTTATATATTATTTTATTGCATTACCTGTTTTCATACAGACGTTTAGTTTGCTAAATATATATCTTTAAAAAAATATTGGATATTGGATGTGAAAAGGAAATGGTTCTTCCATAACACTGCACTTTAGATGTGTGTGTGAATTTCCCACACCAGGGGTAATTTATATAGTTCTATTTTATAGCGATTATCTGTTCTATGCAAATTGTAAAATGTTCTATTAAAGAAAAGATAGAAAATAAATATTTATGTGTGCTGTAAAGTGGTTAGAAAAAATGAAATCGGAATCGGCTAAAATCGGTATCGGCAGGTCAAACTCAATGAAAATCGGAAATCGGAATCGGCCTAGAAAATTGTAATCGGTGCATCTCTAATTTAGTCGGGGAGATCTTAATCACGGTTTATAGATTAGAGAGGCAGGTATGTAGTGTGGGTTCCAGCACATGTGGGGGTTGAGGGAAATGAGGCTGCTGATGAGGCTGCTAGGGCAAGTTTAGTTAGGGAAAATGTGGAGGTGCCATTTGACAGACTGGAGTGCCATAGCATCATAGAGGAAAGATTGACACAGCAATGGCAGTATGAGTGGAGTAAAAACGCTAGCGGTAGAAAGTTATATGATGTCAAACCATTAGTCAACCCTGGGAATATAATTACCCTTCCTCGGATGGATCAGATTAAATGGGCCAGATTAAGACTGGGTCATTGTGGATTGGCAAGTGGGCTAATTCTGGTGGGGAAACACAGGGATGGCAAGTGTCAAGTCTGTGGAGTTCAAGAATCTGTCAAACATGTCATCATGTTCTGCCCGAGATATGCTGAGGAAAGGAGATTGTTGTTCATTGGACTAAACGTTCTGGGAGTTGATAAAATCTCTGTTAAATCTCTGATGGGTGATGGTCCTAATCAAACAGAGAGAGCAATGGAATTATTTCATTGTCTGAAGACAGTGGGCATATATTGGAAAATATATTGGAAAATATCTAGGGGAGCTTTAATGTAGACTGTCTCTATCACCAGTGGGAGGGAGGCAGCAATGCACTAACAGTCTGCCGGAAAGGAATAGAAGAAGAAGAAGAAGAAGAAGAAGAAGATTAACGAGTTCGAACAGGAGAGTCACGAACGCGCATCACAGAACAGAGCAAGGCGAGCATTTGTGCTTATACACAATTTATTATCCTAAACTAGATGCTACTGTTTGAGGTCGTTAGCTGCATAAAGACGCCTGTCCACCCCATACAATCAGTAAGAATCCAACTACTAACATGGTCAAGACCAAAGATCTGTCCAAAGACACTAGAGACAAAATTGTACACCTCCACAAGGCTGGAAAGGGCTACGGGGAAATTGCCAAGCAGCTTGGTGAAAAAAGGTCCACTGTTGGAGCAATCATTAGAAAATAGAAGAAGCTAAACATGACTGTCAATCTCCCTCGGACTGGGGCTCCATGCAAGATCTCACCTCGTGGGGTCTCAATGATCCTAAGAAAGGTGAGAAATCAGCCCAGAACTACACGGGAGGAGCTGGTCAATGACCTGAAAAGAGCTGGGACCACCGTTTCCAAGGTTACTGTTGGTAATACACTAAGACGTCATGGTTTGAAATCATGCATGGCACGGAAGGTTCCCCTGCTTAAACCAGCACATGTCAAGGCCCGTCTTAAGTTTGCCAATGACCATTTGGATGATCCAGAGGAGTCATGGGAGAAAGTCATGTGGTCAGATGAGACCAAAATAGGACTTTTTGGTCATAATTCCACTAACCGTGTTTGGAGGAAGAAGAATGATGAGTACCATCCCAAGAATACCATCCCTACTGTGAAGCATGGGGGTGGTAGCATCATGCTTTGGGGGTGTTTTTCTGCCCATGGGACAGGGCGACTGCACTGTATTAAGGAGAGGATGACCGGGGCCATGTATTGCGAGATTTTGGGGAACAACCTCCTTCCCTCAGTTAGAGCATTGAAGATGGGTCGAGGCTGGGTCTTCCAACATGACAATGACCCGAAGCACACAACCAGGATAACCGGAGTGGCTCTGTAAGAAGCATATCAAGGTTCTGGCGTGGCCTAGCCAGTCTCCAGACCTAAACCCAATAGAGAATCTTTGGAGGGAGCTCAAACTCCGTGTTTCTCAGCGACAGCCCAGAAACCTGACTGATCTAGAGAAGATCTGTGTGGAGGAGTGGGCCAAAATCCCTCCTGCAGTGTGTGCAAACCTGGTGAAAAACTCCAGGAAACGTTTGACCACTGTAGTAATTGCAAACAAAGGCTACTGTACCAAATATTAACATTGATTTTCTCAGGTGTTCAAATACATTTTTGCAGCTGTATCTTACAAATAAATAGTTAAAAAATCATACATTGTGATTTCTGGATTTTTTTTATAGATTATGTCTCTCACAGTGGACATGCACCTACGATGACAATTTCAGACCCCTCCATGATTTCTAAGTGGGAGAACTTGCAAAATAGCAGGGTGTTCAAATACTTATTTTCTTCACTGTTCATGCATGTGTGTGAATTTTTATATACAAAATACTTATGAACGCTACACACACATATATTATGTGTAAACAAATTTTTATTTTGTAAACAAATTTAAAATTTTTACTTTTATTTTGGATGCGATTAATGGCGATTAGTCGTTGCCCAGCCCTAATTTATTTACAGAACTATCCAAAGATACACAACAAATGACAAAATAGCACATTAGTAAACACACTGATCTAAAGACAGAGACTTGAAAAGTCACACACCTTTGTGTTATTCCTAAAACATAGTAGGCTACATACCTGTCATCTCCAGGGTGTTTGATTTTTCACTTTACCATGTTACTGTGAATGTCAGCAGGACTCATCAGTGGCATCTGTCAAAAAAAAAAAAAAAAACTGTTACAAGTTACCTGTTACCTAACACACCTGTTACAATTGTGCCTTGTAGGCATGTGCAGGGCTGCATGAAATAATAACAATACCCTAGAGATGCAGGCAGCCTATAAATCATTATAAAGGAAAATATATGGATTATCATATGCTACTTCAAACGTTTCCATTCGTTACGACGTTATGAAATGAGATTGGAGTAAACACATGAAGCCTAATGTTTGGTTTGCTTTTCAAACCCACAGCGAGTGCAGAGGACATTTACTGAAACATTATTCTTCTTACCATAATTATACATATCTACGTGTGAGCAGATATCCACAAACACAGTATTTAACAGTAAACACAGGTCTAAACATCATAATATTCACAATGAAGAAACACTAGGAGAATTCTGTTATATTGTGCTGTGTTTAATTATCGGACATAAAAACATTCTCGTACATGTATACTTCATGTTTTTACTCCAATCACATTTCATAACGTACATTTTAGTCTGGCACCAGTTTAACTAGTAGCTACAATGTAAAGTAAAGTTTATGCAACAAAAACATGCTACCATGGTAACACTAACAATAACATGTCTTACCTTAAAATTCGTTCTCATAATCAAATCGTGTTCTTCTAACTCTTCAAATCGTGTTCTTCTAACACCTTGGATGTTCTTCTAACACCTAAATCCAAGGTGCACAGCACAGCACAAACACAATCTTCCACACTCATGAAAAGCAGAGAAGTACTGAAGTCGCGGATCATTTGTTTTGAGGTGATCGGAGGGGTTAACAGTTTGCGTTTCTCCACGTGGATCATTTGCATATGAACAGCTGTTGCCGCGTGAGTGTGGTCACATTAGCGCTAATGAGCTCAGGGTGTAGAAACTGTACATGTCGTTGCTTTCATACGAATTACTTAAACAGAGAATATATGTTTTTGATATCATTTACATCATTTAAAAATAGAGAATCCAAGCGTTGTAAACAGTGGCGGATTTAGCACATTGGGGGCCCAAGGCAAAAGTATGTATGGGGGCCCCCCATCCGATCTTTAAAAGAGAACGAAAAAAAAATAATTACCGACTGAATGGTGGATAGGCAGGTAAAGCTAATCTATGGTAAAGTAAAGGTTGGAGAGGAAAATTTACCATTTCAATTTTATTCTTGTGGTTTTATTCCGATCTTGATTCAATTTGCATACATATTAGTAGCCTGGTAATACCAGACTCTGCTACTTCGCTTCGTAGACAGGAGCGAAATGAAATTAGCGGAAGTAGGAAGTCTGACGTAGTCAGCCTAACATATTAGGTAGGCTACAGTAGATTTTCTCAAGAAAGAAAATCTCACCTAAAGCTGTAAACATAGACTACAGAGCTGCCAGCTGGTATTTATTAAAGGTTAAAAATAACTCAAATTAAATATAGGCCTAGTGCGGTTTTCATTACAACAACTTTATAATATTTTAATGATATAAGTAAAATAATAAATATGTAATATAGTGCACATATTTATAGTGCAAAATAAAAATTTAGACTAATACTAAATATATTATAAAATAAAATAAAATTCTAGCCAACTTACGTGGTCATTAAATGGCTTTACTGAGGTAATAACTTTATGTGACATTGTAGTCTAACGTTACTCCAGCTATTTTATTGTCCTCTTTCTGCGGTTGAAAAATACTGATTGGTCGATATTACAGTATAATTTCGCATTGACCGTGAGACTCACGCAATTGACCATTTTCACACGCTCTCACGCCACACATACATTTTCTCACAAAGAGAAAAATCGCGAGGCAAAGAGGACACTGACACCGACAGACTAGACAGCGAAGGTTACTTTTGATATGGAACAAATTCTCAGCTCTCAGATTCTGTCAATTTTATTACGATATTCAAACAATAAATACCGTTTTGGTGTGTGTTTTTTTTGTGACAGATCGCTGTCGCGCCTCAGTTCAAATGGCACGTGGACCAATCATCTCTCTTTAGCCTAGTTAATAGTAGGCTAAATAAACACGAATGATCAATAGGTGTGTAACGTTGAAAGATATGCAGTTGAAAGCAGTTGAAAGATACAGTATAGCCTACAACTTACCGAAATGTATACAGTCCTGTCACTGTGTTTATCTTTCGCGCTGCGCACCGTTATGGACTAGTCCATTTCATTGTGAAAGTAGGGGGTGTGTAGGGACAGATAACCATGAACTGGACATTTTAACTAGCCTACTACTTCGTTTCAACGTATTTCTTAAGAATATTAATAACATTTAGCATGCTTTTGAAGCGTTCATGGTGATAAGGGGGCTTTTTCCTTTTTTAAAAATTTTTTTTAGGTTGGTTGGGGGCCCCCCTATTACGACCGCTGGTAGGGGGCCCCAAGCAGCCGCCTACCTATGCCTCTATGTTAAGACCGCCACTGGTTGTAAAGACATAAGTTTCAGGTCTGTGTGACAAATATTCGCTGAGTTACAGATCATGTTCTGTCCGTTTCAGAATGAACTTCACATTAAGAGAGATGGCAGAACGCGCATCATGTTATTTGTTCTATTATATTCATGTTATATTTTCTTTATTTTACAAAAAACACAACATTTTGTTTTTATTATGTGTACACAAATAAAAGAAGACATTTAACAGTTTTGAAGGATGTATAACACTTATATGTAAGATCAAAATCAACAGAGTATTTTGAGTCTCTTTAGCACTGATAAGAAAAAGTTCTCGACTGCCTTCATCTCCAAGCAGTTTATGTGCAAGCGCCTCTCTTGGCATGACCATAGGCCGAAAGGCGGTCTGCCCTCGCAGAGGGCGCCCCAACCCGTGTTGGAGGTGTCTGTCGGTCAGTTTCGAGAAGGACCCCAGGCTTACACCTGTCTGATACCAACTGGGCGCTTTCCAAGGCTCTAGAGCTGAAAGACAGTTCTGAGTTACCTTGAGATGCAACCGACCGGAGCGCCATGCTCAGCGCGGGACTCGCATCTTTAGCCAGTGCTGTAATGGGCACATGCGCAGCAAGCCCAGCTGGAGCACTGCTGAAGCCGAAGCCATGAGGCACAGAACCCTCTGAAATTTTTTGAGAGGAGTGACATTGCCTGCCTTGAATGACATCAGATGAATGCCCAGAGCGCGCTGGGGCGTCAGGCGCGCTGTCATTGACACTGAGTCCAGATCTATTCCCAGGAAAGAAGTTTTCTGGCTGGGGTATAGCGAACTCTTGGTCCAATTGACCTTGAGACTAGGGATGCAACGATTACAGATTTTGTAAGTACGATTATTGTCTGAGAAATAATCACGATTTAACGATTATCACGATTATTATGCATCAATTAATTTCACAACACTACTAATGTATAATATCACATGAACACTCAACACCAGATTTTAATGTGTTATTTATTGCTGCCACAACACAGTAAATTATAAAATTACACTAATTAAAGAGAAGTGCTTTGTAAACATCCAGTATTTTTCTTTTAAAAATAACAAATTAAGTCAAAGGCTGCAGGGCTCTTTGATTTAAATAATCACAAAATTATTAAGTGTTTAGTTTGTTCTAAATTAATTTTCAACTTCGAGGTAGAAAACTTGAAAACATGAAACCAATATCTTGTTGGTATTTGACTTAAAACATAAATAATACTATAAAGGGATAATAAATCAGCAGTTTATTGGGTTGTCTGTGTGACAGACTACAGGACAGGATCTGTACTAAATTTAACAATAATTAAACACTGTATTAAATTTAAATAACAAATTAGATTTATAAATAACCAGCTTGACAAACAGTTGCAATGTGCAATTTTAACAAACTATACAAATATTTAAAAATATTAACTGAATTTTAACAAACACTAACTATAAAACAATGAAGTGCAAAAGAAAGTGCAAAACAACATTGTCAAAATGCAGAGGTGCGAATTTACAAACAACTGTAATTTAACATAAAAGCATAGGCTACTGCGTGCATGGTCTGCAATGACTGAATGCGCGCTCCCTTAATAATCCCTAAAAAACTGACATCATCGCGATCTCAAACATCTGTTATTATCAATTAAGCTGATTGCACAAAGAATATTTCATAATATCTACACATTGTTAGTTATATTCATAATCAGAGGATTTACCAGCATGCAGAATTCACTGAACAAAAAGTCCGTTTTGAGCGGTGAGGGGAGTCAGTCTATCTTAAATGCTTCTGATTGGACGTTGTGTTTAAGAAATCAACACACATGTATGTGATTGGCTACATCGCTCAACGCTGCAAACATGTTACAAATAGAAACTCTGGCCTGTAAATCGTTTCAATTTTGTTTTAGTTGTTCTTTTCTGCAACAGATGAATAACAATTTATTAGTTTTTATGTTTTATTCATTGATATTCATATTCTGAGTCCCGCGAATCGTTTTATTCTCCCGCAGCTGCATCCCACACACACACACACACACACACACACAGAGCGCCCTCGCCTGCGCTCGCACTCGGCCATCAAATCTAGTCCTGCGCCACGTCTCTAGATCAAGCGCCCGGCCCGAAGATAGCGGCGGAATATATCGGCCCATGTTCCGCCTCGGGCAGAGAATTGCTGATTTAACTGCTGATTTCTGGCGTTTTGTCGGTGGAAATAGAGCGTCGCTGCTTAGTCCCTCTGCCATAGTGGCTGATGAGCACGGCACTTTAAGCTGGTGCACCGCTGGTGTAAGTGTGTTCGTTGTAAAAGATCCGTTCCGTGCAGAACACTCGGTGTAGCACAGTCTTTACGATTAATTAACCGTGACGTTTTAAAGCGCGGTTAATTGTGAAATCCGGTGATCGCTGCATCCCTACTTGAGACCCAAGGTCTCTAAATGGCCGAGTAATAAAGCCTGTACGTTATCAGTTCTGTTTCTGACTGTGCCAGTATCAACCAGTCGTCCAAATAGTTCAGTATTCGCATGCCCTGTTGTTTCAGGGGGGCGAGTGCTGCGTTCATGCACTTCGCAAATGTACGAGGTGCTAAAGACAGACCGAACGGAAGGACGGTGTACTGATAAGCCTGATCCTCGAAGGCGAATCTCAAGAAAGGCCTGTCTCTCGGGCGAATTTGTGCGAGAATCTGTCTGGTTGTAATCATTTTGAACGCGCACTTCATGAGAGCTTTGTTCACAACCCTCAAGTCTAGGATGGGCCTGAGACCACCATCTCTTTTGGGGACCAGGAAATAGCGGCTGTAGAAACCCAACACACTCTGAGCTAGAGGGACGGATTCTATGGCTCCCTTTACACACAGTTTCTCTATTTCGGCCCGAAGTAGATGAGCAACTTGCTGATCTATTGTGGTCTCAAAAAAACGTTACAAAACGCGGGGGTCGGCAAGCAAACTGTAGAGCATAGCCCCTTTTTATAATGTTCAGCACCCAATCTGTCATACCGGGAAGAGCTTCCCATGCTTTTGCACGTATAGCTAGGGGTAGAATGAAATCTGGGCTCTGGTCGCTGTGCACTAGGGACCCGGAGACCTGCCAGGTCTGAAACATTGACACTGTACTTGCAGTGATTATGAGCGGCAGTGTTGGAACCCACCACTCTCTGATTCATACATGGCATTCTTGTCACGTGGACCTGGTAATGCTTTATGTGTGTGCGTAGCACAGCGGTCACAGTGTTTGTCAGTGAATGCACACGCTGACGAGCGGGCACCCTTTGTACACTTAAAACACGGTCGGTACTAACGGGGTATGAACGGCCTTTATTAGTGGGAGCCCCGAGTGAGTGAGTGTCACTATATGGGCAGTACTTGTGAGTAGGGGTGGGCACTGAACCTACTATTGAAACATCTGCGGCGTGAGCCGGGTTTATTTATACGGGCCCTGAATGAGTGTGTGTCACTGAATGGGCTGTGCTTATGTGTAGGGGTGAACACTGGGTTGTGGGCACAATTCCTACATTTAAAACACCATCGGCGTGAGCCGGATGAATAGACATAATTCTCTTTTTGAGAGTTATGTGGGTCGCGGTGAAAACGGCGTTTGTGTACAGGCGAGCGGGTTGTGTAACAGGCGTGCGGGTTGTGTAACAGGCTCGTTGGCTGCAAAATAGTAGCGTGAAGTAGCGTGAACTGTGAGAGCGATACGTGGAGTTTTTAATGGCGGTCTGGTCACAGCGGGACTCAACCATCATCACTTTCCTTGGGTTAGGAAGACTTTGGAGGCTCAGGATTCAAAGCGATCTTGGGCCTGGGTCCCCGAGGAGGAGGCGGTTTGCGACGGCCAGTCGAGCTCGAGCGTTGGCGGGTTTCTCTCTGCCGATAATGCTGCGGAGCTGTAAGCGGAGCTAACGCGGCTGTCACGCACAGCCCCTTGGCCGATTCCGGTGAGGAGAGATCTCCTCTGTAGAGACTTTAAGGATGAACCAAACACAAATTAATCAAATTAATCTCTCATGGGATTCATTCAAATGTGATTCAGCATTCCGGATCTGAACACCACATTCCAAAGTCACAAGACGGCTCCAAATTGTCTAGAAAACCCCCCAGAGAAGACTTTTATGGCCCCGCAGGCCCCAGAGATAAGCCTAAACAGGAAAAACGTTGTCACTGTTTCATCCTTAAGCAAGACAAAGCTGCTCAGAAATGGTGAAACGAGGCCTGACCACCAAGGGGCCTGACCACCTTTGACCTCCCTCAGCAGCACCACTGCTGAGCAGGACAGAGATGTAAAACAGACCACGCTTTCATGGAACGTGAGAGACTTACACAGACTTTACATATCAAACCCATTAAAACTCACACAGAACAATGCTCAGTGGACTTATAATCAAACATCATAATTCTTGTTGTTCCTACAATTCATGTTTGTATTATGCTTAGATCACATATAAATCATGTAATTGTGATATAACTGTGTGTATGAATGAAAGAGTATCGTGCTTCCAATCAAAAGAATCGTATGCCCTTAATTCAAAAGATGGCTTGATTGAAATCTGTGTAAAATGTTTTGTATGATTATAATAATCTATAATGTTTAAACTGTGGTCTCTTGTTCTCTGCTAAGTGCTGGAACCCAAGCAGATCCCAGATAACGATAAGTAGGAACTAGATCCACCTCCTAAAATGATGCCATTGTCTCATTGGTCAGAATTCTCCAAAAGAGGTTGGGCTAACTTTTAAGTTAAAGACCCGAACAAAGGCAGTTCGGATCAGTTCGGTTTTGCAGTTCGGTTTTGAGTTCGGTTCGGGGTTGAATTAAGTTGGCGCCTCTCTCTAGCAACAGCAAGAGAGTGTTCCTGTTCATGCTTCATTTCTTCCATTATTTTATTTTTTGTAAAAGTCTCGGTTCAAAGTTAAGTTTTGCTGCAAAGTTTCGTTTAAACGTTTCGACTGCAAAGCCCTTCCAACTTCAAAGACTTTCATCCATCCGCCAACACACCACGTGATTGGCTGCCCAAGATCTGGCAGGCACAAGGAGACAGCCAGCCAAACAACGGACCCGGGGAACCCCCTCCACACCGACGAAAAGGGAATCCCAAAGCAAAGCGAACGCAAGTGTCAGGAGAACAGATGGAAGCAATTGCTCTAGTCCAAGTGCGATGACACCGCTGGACGAAGGCGTGGGCGGAGGGGACCGCGACTTCGGATTCCAGACTAGGAAAAATAGGTGGCTGGTAACCTACACTACACTCAAAAGGTGATAGGCCCGTGGATGACACTGGCAACGTGTTGTGGGCGTACTCCACCATAGACAATTGCTGACTCCAGGAGGAAGGATTCTTGGACACCAAGCACCGCAACGTTCTCTCCAAATCCTGGTTGGCTCGCTCAGTTTGACCATTGCTCTGGGGATGGAACCCAGAGGATAGACTGACCGTCGCCCCCAGAAGTCTACAAAACTCACGCCAAAATTTGGACACAAATTGGGGTCCTCTGTCAGAAACCACGTCTGTCGGGAGGCCATGAAGCCGAAAGACGTGGTCAACGACACTCACCGCTGTCTCCTTAGCTGAAGGTAATTTGGGCAAGGGAATGAAATGGGCCGCCTTCGAAAACCGGTCCACCACGGTCAAAACTACCGTGTGACCCTGGGAGGGTGGGAGGGCGGTGATAAAATCTAGCGCAATGTGGGACCAGGGTCTCGAAGGCACCGGCAGCGGTTGAAGTAACCCATCTGGAGGTCGATTAGAAGTCTTACCCATGGCACAAACTGAGCAAGCCAATACAAAACTGCGAACGTCATGAGCCATAAGAGGCCACCAGAATCGTTGCTTCACCAAAAACATAGTACGATTGACTCCTGGATGACAAGCCACATTGGAACAATGACCCCACTGAATGACGCTGGACCGTAAACTTTCCGGCACGAACAAACGGTTCGGTGGGCAACGAGTCGGAGGCGTTACCCCTTCTAAGGCCTTCTTGACCCTCGATTCGACCTCCCATGTGAGTGTCGAGATAAATAGATTCTCTGGTAAAATGCACTCGGGAGTAGACGGGCGATCGGAACGGTCAAAAATACGCGATAAAGAGTCGGGTTTGATGTTCTTGGAACCCGGGTGGTACGAGAGAGTAAAGTCAAAACGTCCGAAAAAAAGAGCCCACCGAGCCTGCCTGGAATTAAGTCTTTTAGCAGTACGAATGTATTCCAGATTCTTGTGATCGGTCCAGACAATAAAAGGTACCCCTGATCCTTCTAACCAGTGGCACCACTCCTCCAATGCTAACTTGCCAATGTCATAATTGCTTTCGGCAGGGGATAAACGATGCGAAAAAAACGCGCAAGGGTGCATCTTGTCGTCTGAAGGGGAGCGCTGGGATAACACTGCACCTACCCCCACCTCTGACGCATCGACCTCCACCACAAACTGACGTGATGGATCAGGGGTTATCAGGATGCGGACTGAAACAAAGCAACCCTTCAGTTTGGCAAACGCAGCTTCCGCTGCGTCTGACTCACCTGAACGTCGTTCTGGGGGAGGTCAAGGCAGTCAGAGGCGCGGCTAGTCGGCTGAAATTACGAATAAAACGCCGGTAAAAATTGGCAAATCCCAGAAACCTCAGTAGGGCCTTACGGGAATCTGGGCTTGGCCAATTCACCACAGCCTTAACCTTGTCAGGATCCATGCGCATTCCCTCAACCGAGATGATGTGACCTAGAAAGGGAACAGACTGTGCATGAAAAACGCATTTCTCCGCCTTGACAAAAAGCCCATTCTCTAACAACCTCTGAAGCACTTGTCGGACGTGTTGCACGTGTTCCTGGAGAGACGAAGAAAAAATCAATATATCATCCAGGTAGACATATATGAATTGATCGACCATGTCTCGCAACACGTCATTGATAAGTGCTTGGAAGACCGCTGGGCTATTGGACAGACCGAAAGGCATAACCAAATATTCAAAGTGCCCCCTAGGGGTGTTAAAAGCGGTCTTCCATTCATCCCCCTCCCTGATGCGGACCAAATGATAAGCATTCCTTAAATCCAGTTTTGTGAAGATGGATGCTCCTTGCAACCTCTCGAAAGCTGAAGACATCAACGGCAAAGGATAAGTATTCTTCACCGTGATGTTGTTCAGCCCCCGGTAGTCAATACAAGGTCGCAATGATCCATCCTTCTTTCCCACAAAAAAGAACCCCGCCCCCGCTGGAGAAGAGGAAGGGCGGATGAATCCCGTTGCTAGAGAATCAGAAATGTATTTCTCCATGACCTCTCTCTCTGGGACAGAGAGTGAATATAATTTGCCCTTAGGCGGAGACGTACCTGGCAATAAGTCTATAGCACAGTCATAGGGACGATGCGGAGGAAGAGAATCAGCCCGAGACTTACTGAACACCTCCTTCAGATCCCGATACTCCGTGGGCACGTTTGATAAATCCACTGTTTCCTCCTGTAACACATTAACAGAAACAGACGGACAGGCAGACACAAGACAAGACTTATGACAAAAATTGCTCCATGACGCCACAGATTTGAGTTGCCAGTCTATTTTGGGATTGTGACGGGTGAGCCATGGGTGACCAAGAACGATGGGTGCTAGTGGAGTGTCCAGAATGTAAAAGAAAATAGTCTCTGAATGATTGCCGGATGTGATGAGGGTGATGTCTGCGGTGATCAATGAAATCGTGGGGAGTCTTTGGCCATTGAGAGCGTGGACATCAATCTGGTCTGAGAGGGTTTTGAGAGGGATATGAAGCTCTAGTGCAAATGAATGGTCCATGAAATTACCTTCCGCCCCTGAGTCCAGTAGTGCTCGACAGTCGTGAAGGTGAGTAGACCATTGGAGCCTTACCGGGAGGAAGGTAGATGTCGATGAGGTCTTCTCGGCAGAGATCCCACCCGACAGTAGCCTCATATTTACTGCCGGGCTGGGCCTTTTAATGGACAATTAAACGCCAAGTGTCCTGCTCCACCACAGTATAAACAAAGGCCCAGGGATCTCCGCCTCTCCTTCTCCTCCCGGGAAAGCCGGGCTCGACCCACCTGCATGGGCTCGTGATCGTGGATAGGGCTGACCGCGCCTTCGCCCCCTGGACGCTGCCCCTCGATCCCCCCAGGAAAGCGATCGTGTTGACTTCGGTTCTTGACTCGAGATAGACGTGCATCTACTCTTAGCGCCAGCGCGATGAGATCGTTCAGTCTGGGGGGCAGGTCCAGTGTGTAGATCTCCTTCTGGACGCGGTCAGCCAGCCCATGCAGGAACATGTCCCTCTGCGCCTCCTCGTTCCATCGGCTCTCGGCTGCCAGGGTTCGGAATTCAATGGAAAAGTCGGATACAGATCTCTCACCCTGACGTAGTTCCGTCAACACCCTGGCAGCCTGTCTTCCTGATGCGGCCCGATCGAAAACCCGCCGCATCTCTTCGGAGAGCTTCTGGAACGAGGAACAGCAGTCGTCTTGGTTCTCCCACACCGCTGCTCCCCATAGCGCCGCTCTCCCAGTCAGAAGCGTCAGGACGAACGCCACTTTGGTCTGTTCTTCGCGAAACGTCCTGGGTTGCAGGGAGAAATGCATTGTACATCTGGTCAAGAAGGCTCGACAAAAATTCTCTTCACCTGAATATGGCTCAGGAGTCGGAAGGCGAGGCTCTGACTGGGATGGGTCTGCCGATGGTGGTGGGGGAGTCAGCGGTGCGGGTGGCGCAGCGGGAAAGCGAAGGTGTTGAATCTGTTGGGTGAGCCCAGACACCTGCGCCACTAACGCCTGAACAGCGCGAGCTGTCTCGTTAATATTCTTCTCCTGCGCGTCCATTCGTTGAAGACTGCTTGAAACGAATTCATCCAGTGATCTCTGTGAGTCTCCCGCTGTTTCCATGCTTGTTCAGATCGTTCTGTCAGGAGAACAGATGGAAGCAATTGCAGTCAAACTCTTTATTGGTCACAATTAGATGACACAAGGAACAGACAAAGTCCAGACACAATGTTAGCGGCGCAGGGGCTCCAACGGTCAGGTGCAGCGTGCAGTGGTGATGGTGGTGGTGAAATCCAACGGTGAACAGTGAACCAAACAACAGCGAACAAGAACCGGAACCGGGGAGGAACACAACTGAGCGAGACAGGAGACACACACACCGGGAACCACAAACAACGATCTGACAAAGGAGATGAGAAGTTGATGAGAATATATACACACAATGATAGACTGCAGCTGGTGATGGGTGATCACTGATGAGCGCTGATGGAGCACACGCCCCCTAATCAGCACACACACACAACAATAACAGAAACACGAGACAAGGAGTAGACATAAGATTTACCAACCGTGACAGAAAGTACCTCCAGACTCTTAACTGAACTGGTGCACTGATATAAAACTAAATAACCTGCCAAAGAAACGATAGAAGGGTTAAATTAATGATTGATGGTTCGTTCAGGTCATGTCTTATAAGTGCATATAGAAACTTGGTGTGGCATGAGAAGACACAGCACGTGACAGGCACAAAAGCCTAACTATTAAATAATTGCAGTTTTCAGAAACCCGACTACGCCACTCTGATAAATTCACAGAAAATGATTGATACACTATATGAAGGCACACAAGTTGGTTGCACTAGCGAGGAATGAGTGTCATACAAAAGAATTCTTTATTACAAAAACATTAAAAGACAAAACATACCAGGCAAGACACTGCAGCAATTAACGATAAACCAAGTATGTTGTCAGAAGAGATGCAGTCATTCGAAAGTCAATACAGCAACACTAATCCAATAAAACATTACACTCAAAGGCTTTTGGCTGAGGGCTAGAGACAAGGAATCGTACCACACCTTTGAGTACACTCTAATCACTCCCACAAAGTCCGTGCGTCTCACTGCACACAACACCCAGTGTTCAAACCACCACAACACACGTAGGAAACTGGGGTGGATTCCTGGCTGCAGCCCTCAGCATCTAGCAAAAAGTGCAACACTCTCTCTCACAATGATAAAGCAGAAAACACTAGAATTCCAAAGCAAATAATTTCAAAACAAAGAAAACAAGTAAATCAACAAACACTAGAATTTCACAGCAAATAATTTCAAAGCAAGATAATAACATTCATTCAGCTCGCATATAATAAACCATGCATATTAACTAAATAACGCACACACAGTAGGTAGTAGGACAACGGCGATTCCTCGCATTAAATACCGATGACAACAGGCAAAAAAAAAAAGAATGAGCTCAAACTCCTTTAGAAGGGAAACACAATGGTTAATCACCCGCACAAAAACCCAATGCTCTCAACCCAAAAAAAGGGAGAAACTTACCCGATGATAGAAATCGCGTCAATTTCAGTCACAAACTCCTTTGTGAATTCGTTTTAGTCCTGCCGCGCCGCACTGAACTGGTTTGCCTACACTCAAAAAAATGATATGTTGGCTTTACTTAACTTTTTTTTGTAAACAGGTTCCACCGGTTCCACATAACTATGTTTCGTTAAACAAACATAATATGTTCATGTAACTTCAACATCATGGAATTTGGCCATTTTAAGCGACCCAATTAAACTCTGAGCTAACGAGTTAATTAAGTGAATAATTGAGTGATGATTGAGCATTATTGAAGACACCTGATGTTAACAAGCAGAATCACTGAAGGAGAAAACCGTAAGGTTCAAGTCACCATTATGGAGATCAGTGTGTGTTTTAGTTGGGCTCTTGACCATTAACTCATTAACTTTAGAGTTTGTTTGGCTGCTTTATGTGAGTTATAACAGCTGGATGGACAATGAACAAAGGTGATCTGATGGTGTTGGTTGTGTTTTAACATAATCATTATTTCTGAATCATTTGACCTGAACCACTGAACTTATATTGAACCCAATTTCTGAGTTAAGTTTACCTTACGGATTATAGCAGCACTGTCATTATAGAGCATACTATTTTTAGCCTTTTCAATGAAATTCAAATGATCAAATCAATAAATAAAAAAGAAACTTAAAAAAAAAAAATCTCTTGAGTAGGCACACAGACATCAAGAAACAGCCTGTGAATCTCAGCAATGGTGACAAACAGATCATAAGTTCATTATTTATTCATGCAGCAATGCATGATGGGAGCCATGAATGAGTTTTGATTGGTGGCACCCAGAATGCACTGCAACATGCTTTATAATTGTCACCATTGCTGAGATTCACAGGCTGATTCTTGATGTCTGTGTGTGCCTACTCAAGATATTTTTTAAGAAGTTTCTTTTTTATTTATTGATTTGATCATTTGAATTTCATTGAAAAGGCTAAAAATAGTATGTTCTACAGTGACAGTGCTGCTATAATCCATAAGGTAAACTTAACTCAGAAATTGGGTTTAAGATAAGTTCAGTGATTCAGGTCAAATGATTGTGAAATAATGATTATGTTAAAACACAACCAACACCATCAGATCACCTTTGTTCATTGTTCATCCGGCTGTTATAACTCACGTACAACAGCCAAACAAACTCTACAGTTAATGAGTTAATGGTCAAGAGCCCAACTAAAACACACACTGATCTCCATAATGGTGACTTAAACCTTACGGTTTTCTCCTTCAGTGATTCTGCTTGTTAACATCAGGTGTCTTTAATAATGCTCAATCATCACTCAATTTTTCACTTAATTAACTCATTAGCTCAGAGTTTAATTGGGTCGCTTAAAATGGCCAAATTCCATGATGTTGAAGTTACATGAACATATTATGTTTGTTTAACGAAACATAGTTATGTGGAACCGGTGGAACCTGTTTACAAAAAAAAGTTAAGTAAAGCCAACATATCATTTTTTTGAGTGCTGAAACGAGCTACAAATAACACGCACTCTCCTAATCAATGCCTACAAACACAGTACCCGTCTCTTTCCATGATAAACTTACCCGACTATAGACTCAGTCAGTCACTCGGAACAAACTCTTAGATCGCTTGGTTTCGTTTTGATCCTGCAGCGCCGCACGCTGATTCACCCTTGCCTGAAACAAGCTAAAATGATACCGGCTCATCAGACTAATACTTAGCAGTTTCAACCTGTTACTGAGGTAACAGCTTACCAGAAGAAAGAGAGCGTCGTTTCAGAAGCGGGAAAAACTGGCATACAGCCGCAGTCACCATGCAAGTATGCTGGGAGCAAAGGGGAACCCCCGGGTCAATCGGAAATTACGTGTATCAACAAGAGTGATGATAGGCTATTTATGGCAGATCAAAATGATATGTCATTAATTAAAGGAAATTTATAGGCGGCGAGCTCGAGTTAACTTAGACAACATGGGAGGAGAACACCCGGTCACATTGGGATTTCACTATCTCACTCTTAAAACTCATTCTTTCCTCACTCTCTTTCTTTCTGCAACTTGTATGAATGCGTGTGCGTGTGTTTGTGTTAGATATTAGTTTTATGTTTTAGGATAATCAATAAAGTCTTGTTTATATTTGAAAAGATATTTGCCTTGTGTTGTGCTTGCACATTTAATGTCTTGTACTGTCGATCTAAAGTTACCTTGCTAATACATAGTGTTTCACTATAGATTGGATATTTCTATCTGTTGCCAAGGTTATAATTACGGCCCGTTCAAATGAACTCTAAACGAGTCATTTGCTCGGTTCCAAAGTGATGCAAATCGATGAATCATTCCTTTTGAGCTAAATTGGCCTTCCGGCCCCCTCTTAAATACATTTTATGTATATTATTATTGTGTACATTCGTTACACCTCTCTCAAGCCCGCGGCTCAATCTGGCATCCCCATCTAGAGCGCTGGTCTCTGCATGTATGGTTGATCAACGGATACCCGTTGTCTTGCCAGAAGGAGTTATAAACGTGATCGCGCAATCTAGAGCTCCCTCTACTAGGCTCTACGTGTCTAAATGGTCAGTGTTCTCCAAATGGTGCACCGACAGAAGTTTGGACCCACAGACATGTGAGCTTGCGCAGATGTTCGGCTTCCTTCAAGAGCTGTTGGACAGGGGCAGGTCCCCCTCCACGCTTAAAGTATGTGGCGGCCGTTGCAGCGTTCGCTGAGTCGACGCGCGGCCAGTCAATAGGAAGGAACGAGGTTGTCATCTGCTTCCTTAGGGGAGCCGATGTTAATCTCCTCTGCCCTGTCAGGGCGCTGACATTAACACTAGAACTACCGGAATTCCATAACTACTAGAACGACCATAGCGGTCATTCTGACCGTTCATACTTTGACGTTCATATGGACATAATTTGTGTCATGTCATATCTACATTTGAACCTTTCTCTTTAAGTTTTCTAATGATGCTTTTAATTCCTGTCGTCATGTTATAACGTCATCGCCCTTAAAACAAGCACAAAAGAAAGATTGCCCCGACAGCTCTAAGGAAATAAGGAAAGTTTTGCGTCAAAAATATATTTTTCACTACAGTCACCACGTGAATATACATGCAAAATAGTTAGGAAACGTCAAAGCTTCATACCGTTTAGTACAGCCCTGTTTGTAAATAAGTTCAATAATCAATACAAAATCTAAAAATAAATGGATATACAATGTTACGATAGGTAATAATAAAGGGCTCATTTGAATGGTGCAAAAAAACCAGCATCATTCACTAAGGCTTACGCCAGTCCACACAAACAACGCATTTTGTGTGCAGCTCCCACACACTACTTTGTGATATTTGGCACATGTCTCCTTGGTTTTATTTTTTTTGCAGTTCCTCCTTACTTGGCCCTGCCTCATTCTCTCCATCAGCTGCTGCTTCTGCCCGGGTCCTGGCCCTCGCACCACCAGTTGTGTGGCTTTTGATTTCATGTGGTCGGAGTGAAGTTCGCTTGCCAGTTGCGTGATGAAGAATGAGAAACTTGCTCATTTGTGCACTTCTTGAACAATATGTGCACATTGATGGTGGGAAATGTAGCCGACTTATGATATCTATAATGCCTGCGGTCAAAATGGCCATTCTAGGTAGAAATAGTCAGAACTGTTTTGTGATTTTAATAAAATAACAGTGTCAGACTAAAATATACACATATTTAGGAAAAGTCAGAGTCCTACAGCCACATTGATTTTATTTTAACAAAGTTATTACACTTTAAAATTTAAAAACAGTCAAAATGACTGCCTTGGTAGTTCTAGTGTTAAGCGCTCCGCCCCTTTCAGGCGCTCGGAGCAGCTCTTTGTTTCGTTTGGTGGGCGCATGTTCATGCATGTGAAACAAACATTTTGTTTTCTTATATTTTATATTTTAATATAATTATTTGAGAAATGTGCAAAGTTGACCATAATTCTGATTTGAATTTGCTTTTATCAGTTTGTTAGCATTCAAAGAATATGTTGCAAATATAGTGTTTTTGGGGGATATTCAAATTAATTAACCAATCATTAATACCATTGATCAGCCCTACAAAACGTTGAGGTCGAACATTGTTATGTTGTTTTGATTGATACTGTGAAGCTGCTTTGATACAATCTGTATTATGAAAAGCGCTATATAAATATACTTGACTTGACTTGACAAATGTTCGTATGAATGACAAATGTTTTCGTGAGAAAATGTGGTCATTTATTGCATTTTGTGTGAAGCAATGTAAAATGATTCAGTTTGGTCAGCATATCGACTTCTGTTTCACTGAATGTGTGAAGAGTTCGTGACTCGTTTTGACCGATGCATGTGAGCAATCGAAAGAGAAACTCAAAGTTTCTCAGGTTTAATTTCCCACAACTATTTGTAGCCAGTAACAGGTTTTTTTTTTTTTTTTTACTTTTTTTTTTCAGTAATGATAGACTATCCACTGTATATCCACTCAAACTAGATCATCTGCAAACATTTAGTATTTTTGAGATTGGCGACTTCTAACTGTGTCGGCTTAGCTGATTAACAGAAGTCAATCGGGCCAGAGTCTGCTTTCAGATCGTTATTGTTTAAATATGTTGTCATCATTTAAATTGGCTATCATTTAATTGTATATTATTTGACTATAAACTGTACTTGGAGCTCAATACGCTGATTTCACGCAGCCGTTATTTTGAAACTGAAAGCATGGCTCCGGTGGGAAGAAAACCGGAAGTTCTTTTTTTTCTGTAATAATAGACCCGTATATCCACTCAGCCAGCTGAAGAGTGAACCCACACACAGTTTACAGAGTGTGTGTGTGTGTGTGGGTTGGTTTATGTGATTTATGAGGACACAAATTTGTATAATGACATGTGTAATACACTGGTATTACAACTTATGGGTGGTTTATGAGGACACTTCAAAAGTCCTCATAAATCAAATGGCTTAAAAAACATAAAAACAATGTTTTATTAAAATTTTTTAAATGCAGCATGTCTCCTGTGATGGGTAGGTTTAGGGATAGGGGCAGTGTAAGGGGATAGAATATATAGTTTGTACAGTATAAAAACCATTACGCCTATGGAGAGTTCTCATAATGCTGTTGCACCAACATGTGTGTGTGTGTGTGTGTGTGTGTGTGTGTATGTGTGTGCGCGTGTTTGTCCTCGGGGTTCACCCCACACAACAGGATTTTATGATCATAAATATTCAAAATGTAGGATATTTTACATTATGAGATCGAAAAGTAAGACTGACTGCTAGTGGGTCATACTAGAAGTTAGGCACTGTCTTAACGTAATGGCTATGTTTATGCAACCGGCCACAGCTTATAGTGTTCTTCTTAAAAGTTTTTTTCTCTCTCTTTTCTCAGAAACTCAAAGTGCAGCAGTAAACTTAGGCCATGGAGGACAACTACAGAGATTTCATCAACTATACCGATTACTATCACGATGACATTGAAACACTTTCTTATCCACGCTATTATTCTTTTTTTTACATCAGACTGTCCATCTTCTTCATCACTGCTCTGTGTGTGGGGGTGCCGTGTCTGATCTGGGCTTTTTATTTTGTGCATCTTCAGAGAAAGACCAGAGGCCGGATCTCAGCCTTCATCATCCTCCTCCTCCTCTGTGACCTGTTGCAACTGCTCCTGTATATATATATAGTGTCAAAACTTCTATCTTTCAGTTATTTCCATGACTTTGACTCAGTCATTATACAGCTTGGATATTTTTGTCTGAAAGTCTGTGGCGCTCACCTGCAACAGCTGGTGGCTCTGGAGGGGGTTCTGACACTGAAATATCCACTGATCCCTGCTCATATTTTCTCAACACGGAGTTACATTATAATCTCCATCATTGTATTACTTTTTCCTGTAATCTGTGCAATATTGGCGGCTTTCGTTGGTCATGTTCATGGTCATGGTTTTTATTTCGGTATTGGCTTAATTCTGGCACCTGTGTGTTTATTGGTTTTCTCAGGCATAATCACATGCAAAGCCCCGCCCACTCCTGCCAGAACACCCGTCAGTGACAACAGACCAGGCGCATCGTTGTTTCTTGTTACCATGGTTACCTTAGTTGTGCTCTATTTACCATGTGTGTTGGTTCACTGTGTGGAAATCCTCTTCTTTCACCAGTCAGTGTCTTGGTTAGTGATGTCTCACTGCTTGTTGAGTTTGACAGTGATTTCAGAGCCTCTCCAGTGTGTGCTGGTCTGTAGAGGGAATCTCAGCACTCCGACAAAACAAACACACATAGAGCTCAACTCTGAAGAGGCATCTGTCTGATCTGAATATCCAGACTGGGATTATTTTAATAAAAAAAAAGATCAAGAAATATAATCACAAATACATAATTATTTTTCTCTTGTGCTGAAGTTAGCAAAATGGCTTAAATGGCTTATGACACATTTACACACACACAGTTTTTATATAAACACTCTGGCCTTCCCAAAAAGAGCACAAGACAGCTGCAGCTCATACAGAACGCCTCTGCCAGAAAATATGAACATATCTCACCAGTCCTCAGGTCCTTGCACTGGCTTCCAGTTGCATTTAGTTTATTTATTATGTATAATTGTTTTATTATCTGTTTTACTTATGCTGTATTTTTGGTTAGGGTTCTCTGGTTGGAAGAGTTGAGAGGATTGGGAAGTGAGACGGTTGAGTACCGAAAGCCATCAGAGGCGACAGTCACTAGGAAGTCTGGAGTTGTTATAGTGTGTCTGGAGAACCGAAGCTCTCGGACTCTTACATTCAGACAGTGGAGCACCGAATTTAGGGATTCAGGACTTTCTGCTTTTATTGTTATTTTTATGCATGATATTTTTACCTTATGCATCTGTTGTCTTTGTCAATTTAAATTCCTTCTCTATGTAAAGCAATTTGAATTACCATTGTGTATGAAATGTGGTATATGAATAAACTTGCCTTGCTTATTTTTTTATATACAGATAGTTATAAATACTGTTGTTTTTTTCATAAAAAAAAATACAAATGAGTATATCACCAAAAGGAGGCCATATTTCACACAGACACAATTTATAAATAAAATGTAACATGAATATAATAGTTTTCTCAGCCTTGAATCTGTGTGACTGTCAGGGTTCCTATGTTTCGTTGTGTTTTTTCTCCCATGACCGAGTTTCCCAGAGTGTCTGATTAGTTCAATAGTATAATAAGTAGAAACTAGTTAATTGTCCCATTAATTCCTATGTGTAGTTATACTTACTGTTTGGTTCTCTCACGTTGTCTGGTGCCGTCTCTCACGTTGTCTGGTGCCGTCTAAGTTAAGGCGGGCATAAACTGTGAGATTTCAGCAAAGTTACCTACTCACACTGTACGAGTAGATCGATGTAAAGCTACACAGCAAAATATTAGTGATGGGGTTTGAGTCTTTCATCAAATTGTGCCCAAAAACTGTTCATTACCCGAAGCTTTTAACACAATGCGCGTTAGCGACATCTGGTGGTCAGACAGTGGTCTCGAATCTACCTTTTCTGTCAAAGATATTAGAAAAAACAGTGTCATCACAACTGTGTTCCTTTCTCGAAAGAAATGATATCTGCGAGGATTTTCAGTCCGGATTTAGATTGTACCATAGTACCGAGACAGCTCTCGTTAGAGTCACAAATTACTTGCTTTTATCATCCGATCGTAGTTGTATATCTCTATTAGTGTTACTTGATCTTAGTGCTGCATTTGTCACAATTGACCACAACATTTTTTAAATATACTAGAAAACTATGTTGGCATTAGTGGAATTGCACTAGCATGGTTTAAATCATACTTATCTGACCGTTATCAGTTTGTATCAGTAAATGATGAGATGTCTTATCGATCACAAGTTCAGTATGGCGTACCGCAAGGCTCAGTACTAGGACCGTTGCTGTTCACTCTGTACATGCTGCCATTAGGAGGTATCATTAGGAAACATGGGATTAGCTTTCACTGTTATGCCGATGATACTCAGCTCTATATTTCTTCAAAACCTAACGAAACTTACCAATTCACAAAATTTACGGAATGCATAGCTGATTTAAAAACTTGGATGACTAGTAATTTCCTACTACTAAATTCTGAAAAAACAGAGATTCTGATTATTGGACAAAAAACGTCCACACGTAATAACCTAGAACAGTGGTTCTCAAAGTGTGGTACACGTACCACTAGTGGTACGCAGAGGAATCACTGAATTTCGCACGTAAGATCAAACCGGTGTGATCAGTCTTGGTACCCAGTCTATGGACCCTGGAGCGTACGATACGATTACACTGGTGTGAGTAGAACAGCCAGTGCATCACGTGATCAACTGCTAAATTCAAATGTGCTTTCGCGCAGTTGGCTGGCGCTGAGCCTGAGCCAGCGCCACTCAGACGCTGTCAAATATCACAATTATTCAGTGTTTTTAACCACATAATGTTTATTTTAGGTTTCAGACATTTAAATTCACATAAGTAATAAAAGAAAATACATTTAGAATTTGTAAAATACACTATGGAAGCGGAAATAATAATAATTTCCATTATAATTAGACGACACGTTTTATTCATATCAGATAAGTTACACATTGTGTCAGTAACTTTAAAGTTAACGCTATTCTTCTCCCAGTTCACCGGCCGCTTACTTTCATGTATGTCTGGAGAAAGGATGAATTCACGTCCTGTAACGTTAAATCCAACAGATCCGATTCTCTGAACCGTGGCACAAACTAACATGGCGACGCATATAGCTCAACTAACGTGATCACTTCCACTTGCATATTTGACAATCGGAATATCCGATATTTCATGCCATAGCTAACAAATTTGTGAATATTTTGAATAAAAAAAGGAAATAAAAGCAGATCATCAGTCATTCAGCGCTATTGTGGCTGCGGTGTGTCACGTGACAAGCAATGACACAATTCAAGGTCGCCTTGAAAAACTCACGGGGGTCAGCCAGAATATTTAAAAATTTTAAAAAGATTAAATATGAATCCACAGCTTGTGGGGTTTTTTTATTGAGTACAGTACTTTATTTATTTTTACTTAATATTTTAAGTACAGTAGGCTACAGTGTTTATTTTACTTTTAGGTGCAATACATTTGAATTGAATCATTATTTAAGTTTTTTATTTAACCTGTATGTAAGCTGCAGTGCCGTGTTAATGTTCAAACTGTGTTTTTACAATGTTTAAAGTGGCTGACAATAATAAATATTCTTATTAGATTAAACCGCCTTATTTTTTAGCTGTGCATAACTGTAGCTGAATAGTTAGGCCTACTACGCTACTGTATTTTCATATTGGTCATTATGGTGGTACTTGGAGAGACAAATATTTTCTGAGGTGGTACTTGGTGTAAAAAGTTTGAGAACCTCTGACCTAGAATACTGTCTAACACTTGATGGCTGCTCTGTTTAGTCTTCGTCGTCAGTTAGGAACCTGGGTTCCTTGATGCCAATATTTCATTTGAAAGTCACGTATCTAGTATCTGTAAAACCGCATTTTTCCATCTTAAAAATATATCTATATTACGTCATATGCTCTTGTTGACAAATGCAGAACAATTAGTTCATGCGTTCATGACATCAAGACTAGATTATTGTAATGCTCTACTGCACTGTAAAAAATTGCTGTAAAAAAACGGCCACAAATCACTGTGATTTAACATATCGAAATCTATCACTGTTTTTACAAGCAAAAAATATGAAGAATTTTAAAAAGCCAGTTCTCAGAAAATTTCACAGACATCAAGAATCAACGTATGAATCTCAACAATGGTGACAATCAAAAAAGTGTCATGTTGTAATGCATGCTGGGTACCAGAATAGTGCAACAAAAATTGTGCATGACTCCCAGCATGCATTGCGGCATGAATAAATTATGCAGCTGAATTGTCTGGTTATTTTCTTTAATGTTTACTTTTTGCTTTTATTTTTGCTGTTGGTTTTGTGTTGACTTTAAGTAGTGTGTTTTGTGATGTTCAGATTTGGTATTATCTTTTTTGTTGGTTGTCACCATTGTTGAGGTTCATTGGCTGATTCATGATGTTTGTGTGTGTCTAACTGAAGCCGCAGTTCAAATTTCTTTAGTGAATGATGAGGTTTAAAATCCTTCATAACTGATTGTGCAGGGTGCTTGATTTTTTGCTGTAGTTTCACAGTGCAGTAAAATAAAATTAAGCTGTATTAAAAACACACTTTTGATAAATGATTAGACTCTGGATGAGATCAGTGATCCATATTTGATGAAATATTCAAAACATAATCAGCAACACCTGATCTAATATTTTGTTGGTTTGGTTTCTGCTATAACAAACGTGTCTTAACAACACAGTTACAGCAACCAAAGACAAACTAATGTTAAAGTCAAGGGTCAAGAGCCCAACTAAAGCAAACACTGATCTCCATAATGGTAACATCAAATGAAACAAAACAACATCTAAACCTCTGTTAATTCTCAATAGGAATTTCTGTAGACGTATATAAACAAATAAAGTATATAAACAAATAAAGTAAATCCGGTTAGTAATAAGTGAAGATAGTAATGTTATTTTTTTTAGCGTTGTTTAATCCTCCTCTGCTGAGATCTTCACAGATTTAATGTCGCTGAAGTCAGTTGTAGGTCTTGTGTTTTGCTTTTTTTTCTTCTTGTTGTTCATCTGTCCTTCTGTGATTCTGCTTGTTAGCATCAGGTGTTCATCACTAATGCTCAATCATCAGTTAATTAATCACTGAATTATATCATTAACTTCAACACTGCTTCAGTGTTACTCCAACACTCTGTAGTGTGGACACACAAGTGTTCATTTAAAACTGAAGTGGGGTTGAAAGGGTTAAATGTGTTAAATAAATAAAAAACTGAGTGAAGCGTAATTTAACGGTAATCAACAGTAAATTAATTTACGGCATAAAACTGTAGAAAAACAGCAATTTACTAGCAACCACAGCTGCCAGTAGATTACCGTAAAATCAAGGAAAAACAGTAATATTCTGTAAAACCTAAGAGTCAGATTTACTAAACAAAAAAAGTTAATTTCACTGGAATATTAGTAAACGTTTAAAGAAAAAAGTTATGCAAAGTCAATAACTGATAAGGAGAGAAAATATTAAACTGAAGTGTTTTATGTGTTTTGCACAGCATGATATAGGAGAGATCTGTTAGTTTAATTAATTAGTTTTGTGAGTCACCATTGTGGTGGAGAGTAGAGTCTGTGCTTCAGTCAGAGATGAGCAAAGGAACACTGATGTTATGCTGCCGGTTGTTTTAATTAAAAGCAGTAACTGTGTATTGCTGATCCAGTGACAATCTCCTTGCTAAGTACTTTAGCACATACATGTATGCCAATGTTCGTTAAATGCGAACTGCAAAGATTTGAGTTAAAGTCATGTTTTTAATTAATTCATTGTGACACATAAGGTGTTTCAGTTTAATATTAAGAGATATACATTTTCAGTGGACTCAAATGAAGTAACTTCACACGTGCCACCTCCGTTACAGTACTATCAGTAGTTTTTAAACTCGAACTGTTTGAAGCAATCGGTTTCCCAAATTATATGAGTTTCCTTCCATGGTATTTTTACGGTAACATACTGTAAAAAAGGAGAGCTGTATATTAACGGTAGAGGGCTGTAAATTAACAGTACATTGCTGGCAACCACAGCTGCCAGTAGATCACCGTTATTTTACAGCGCAATTTTTTACAGTGTGGGTGGTTGCCCTGCACGCTTAATAAACAAACTACAGCTAGTACAAAACGCAGCAGCTCGAGTTCTTACCAGAACCAGGAAGTATGACCATATTAGCCCAGTTCTGTCAACACTGCATTGGCTGCCTATTAAACATTGTATACATTTTAAAATATTGTTGATTACTTACAAAGCACTAAATGGTTTAGCTCCGCAGTACTTGAGCGAGCTCTTAACGCATTATAGTCCTTCACATCTATTGCGATCTCAATATTCCGGCCAGTTAATAATACCTAGAATATCAAAATTGACTGCTGGCGGTAGATCCTTGTAAAGACTCAGAGGCAGATCTGATTACGGGGAATTTGCGTATCATAATTAATAATTTCATAATTAATAATTATTCATACATGTTTGTATCAGATCAGTCTTACATGTTAATACATCTCCCAAGAAGGGATGATAATATGTTGCCTGCATCTGCATTCACGTGTATCTTGACCCTCAATCACAAATTGATTGTAGTTAATAACACAGACCACGTTTTGCAGACAGGTAAAATTTTGCTCAATTGTATATCAATATTCAATCACAACGAATTATAATTAAAGGTAACACTTTAGAATACGGATCCTTCGTTAATGAATAACTACACAAGAACCAATGAGTAACACAATATTGACAATCTAGTAACTACTATTAACTAACAAGAAACTCTGATTAACGAACTAGTAAGTAATAGCGCACAGATGAAAGTGTTAGTTAACTATTAACCAAGCAATGACTAGGCCTACTATTTTTTTTAATGCTTCCCAGATAACTACTGAAAAAGTGTATTAACAATCTAGTAACTAACTAAAAAGAAACTCTGATTAACAAATTAGTAAGTAATAGCGCACAGATGAAAGTATTACACTCAAAAAAATGATATGTTGGCTTTACTTAACTTTTTTTTGTAAACAGGTTCCACCGGTTCCACATAACTATGTTTCGTTAAACAAACATAATATGTTCATGTAACTTCAACATCATGGAATTTGGTCATTTTAAGCGACCCAATTAAACTCTGAGCTAATGAGTTAATTAAGTGAATAATTGAGTGATGATTGCGCATTATTGAAGACACCTGATGTTAACAAGCAGAATCACTGAAGGAGAAAAACGGAATGTTTAAGTCACCATTATGGAGATCAGTGTGTGTTTTAGTTGGGCTCTTGACCATTAACTCATTAATTTTAGAGTTTGTTTGGCTGTTGTACGTGAGTTATAGCAGCTGGATGAACAATGAACAAAGGTGATCTGATGGTGTTGGTTGTGTTTTAACATAATCATTACTTAACAATCATTTGACCCGAATCACTGAACTTATATTGAACCCAATTTCTGAGTTAAGTTTATCTTATGGATTAGAGCAGCGCTGTCATTGTAGAACATACCATTTTTAGCCTCTTCAATGAAATTCAAATGATCAAATCAATTAATAAAAAAGAAACTTCTTAAAACATCTCTAGAGTAGGCACACACAGACATCAAGAAACAGCCTGTGAATCTCAGCAATGGTGACAAACAGATCATAAGCTCATTATTTATTCATGCAGCAATGCATGATGGGAGCCATGAATGAGTTTTGATTGGTGGCACCCAGAATGCACTGCAACATGCTTTATAATTGTCACCATTGTTGAGATACACAGGCTGATTCTTGATGTCTGTGTGTGCCTACTCAAGATAAGCTTTAAGAAGTTTCTTTTTTATTTATTGATTTGATCATTTGAATTTCATTAAAAAGGCTAAAAGTAGTATGTTCTACAGTGCTGCTATAATACGTAAGGTAAACTTAACTTAGAAATTGGGTTTAATATAAGTTCAGTGATTCAGGTCAAATGATTGTGAAATAATGATTATGTTAAGACACACCCAACACCATCAAATCACCTTTGTTCATTGTTCATTCGGCTGTTATAACTCACGTACAACAGCCAAACAAACTCTAAAGTTAATGAGTTAAGGGTCAAGAGCCCAACTAAAACACACACTGATCTCCATAATGGTGACTTAAACATTCCGTTTTTCTCCTTCAGTGATTCTGCTTGTTAACATCAGGTGTCTTAATTAACCACTTAATTAACTCATTAGCTCAGAGTTTAATTGGGTCGCTTAAAATGACCAAATTCCATGATGTTGAAGTTACATGAACATATTATGTTTGTTTAACAAAACATAGTTATGTGGAACCGGTGGAACCTGTTTACAAAAAAAAGTTAAGTAAAGCCAACATATCCTTTTTTTGAGTGTAGTTAACTATTAACTAATCAATAACTAAAAAATGTTATGCTTCCCAGAGAACTACTGAAATTTTTGGTGAACTTTAAAATAGTATACTTTTAGAAAATTTCTTTAGAAGTATGTAGTAACACTTGAGTCATTACTAGTTAGTTAGCATGATCTTCACTTTAGAATACGGATCCAAATAATTAGTAATTCCCATAGATCTCATGAGAATTACATACCCAAAAAAGCGATTTCTCCAATAAAACACAACATAAATTCACAAAAGACATACATTTTATTAGCTTGATGTAATCCAAATCTTTAGTATCCATACACTGTAAAAAATTTACTGTAAAATTTACAGCAACTTACTGGCAGTTTTGGTTGCCAGTAAGCCTGTAAATTTTACAAGATACCGTAAATCATAAACTACAATTATACTGTAAAAAATACAGCACACTTGTAAAAGCAGAAAAACAAGAGCAGCTGTGAATTTACAGTTCTTTACTGTATTATTTACAGTATGAATTAAAACCTGTGTAAACTCAAATTTGATTTGAGGAAACCGATTATCTTAAATTGGTCAATTGCCATTTCATATTTATACTGTGATATTATTTTATTTGAGTCCACTAAAAAATGTTTTTCTAAAAAATAAAATTAATTTAAATGAGTTAACAAGCATCAATTTAACTCAATCCTCTTGCAGATAATTGTCAGTTAACAACAGCACACAGCTGAGTTGAATAACTTAACAAAAAAGATCAATACATCAGTAACTACACAGTCACAGCCTTTAAACAAAGCAACATGCAGCATATCATCAGTGTTTTTCTGCTCATCCTGGACTGAAGCACAGACTCTACTCTTCAACACAATGGTGACACCCAACAGAACATTAAACACTAACAGATCTCCACTATATCATTATGTGCAAAAATACATACAATCACACTTCATTTCAGCATTTACTCTCCTGAGCAGTCATTCACATAAATATATATTCACATTTCACATTTATGGTCACATAAATACATTCACAGAAAATAACTTATTTTGTTTAGTAAATTTGACTTAGATTTTACAGTAAACTACTGACTTCCAGCCACAGCCATATATTTAATCAACTGAAAAGAAAAGAAGACAATAAATATCTAAAGATCTCAGCAGTTACAGTTACTTAAAGGTTTTGAGAATCATATAAATGTGAAACACAAATTATTTGATAAGATCACAACATAACATTATGCTGTAGTTTATTTCACACGTTTATTTCAATCAATAAGGTGAGCCCAACTAAAGTAAACACTAATCACGATCATGGCAACTTCAAATGAAATATTTTCAATAAATCATCAACATCTAACCCTCAGTTATTTCTCAGTAAGTCTGATTATGACAGAAATAAAGTCAGTCTGGTTAGTAATAAGTGAAGCTGGTAATGCTGTTTGTGGAGTTGTTTAATCCTTCTTCAATAACCAAAAAAGATATTTTTGTTTTAATGTCTTTTCAGTTGATTTCATCTAAGGCTGTGGCTGAAGTCAATTGTTTCCTGTAAAATCTCAGTGTCAAATGTACTAAACAAAAAAGTAAAATTATGTGAATTACATATGATTTTATGGGGTTTTGCACATGATGATATAGTGGAGATCTGTTCGTTTTTACTGTTCTGTTGGGATTTGAAGTGTTTCTGTTGAGTTTTGTGTGTCACCATTGTGTTGAAGAGTAGAGTCTGTGCTTCAGTCCAAGATGAGCAGCACGACACTGATGTTATGCTGAATGTTGCTTTATTTAAAGGCAGTGACTATGTAGTTGCTGATGCATTAAAGTTATCCAACTCATTCATGTGTGCTGTTGTTGTCTAGTAGGATTTAGTTAAATGTATGTTTCTAGTTAACTCATAAAGTCTTTTTCTTAGTGGACTCAAATGAAATTAGCTCACAGTATAACTATTTAATGGCAAATGACCAATCAATTTCTTCAAATGAAATGAGTTATCTCAGGTTTTAATTCAATGCATTATTAATAACAGTAACATAGTGTAAATAATACAGTAAAGAACTGTAAATTCACAGCTGATCTTGTTTTTCTGCTTTTACAGGTGTGCTGTATTTTTTACAGTATATTTGTAGTTTATGATTTACAGTACTCTTGTAAAATTTACAGGCTTACTGGCAACCACAATTGCCAGTAAGTTGCTGTAAATTTTACAGCAATTTGTTACAGTGTACGTTGTTTGCAAGAAACAGATTCAAATCCCGACTGGTGAATTCAAATTCGAAAAATGCGCTTTCAAGAAGCGTTATGACGTGTTTTACGGCCGTGATATCAAACGCTCATTGGCTCTCGCCTGCTTCCTCACAGATTGCGACATTCCGTGTTTCAGTCGGTGTAAATTAGTACATTTGAAATGGAGAAGCATGTGCGCTTTCACAGAGCGAACCGAAACCAGATTAACATTTTCATGCATTACTAATTTAAATTCTGATCTGTACCTCATAACTATTCCAATACTGCCAGAGAGGACTGCAACTGCAACGCATCATCATGTGAACGACTTTTGGTACTGGGTTTGACATTTTCGCAATAAATAAATTATTATGGAATTTATAGTTTGTCTGTCTGTTATGTTTTTTTGTCTTCATAATTGTAGCCTACGTTGTTTTAACCCTCTGGGGTCTGAAATCACGCCGGCGTGATTTGCTCCCTTTTTTTCTTATCAGTGCAAAAGAGACTCAAAATACTCTGTTGATTTTGATCTTACATTTAAGTGTTATACATCATTAGATCCTGTTAAGTGTCTATTTTTTTTGTGGATACTCGCAATAAAAACAAAGTGTTGTGCTTTTCGCCAAATAAAGAAAAACGAACATGATGTGAGTTCTGCGTTCTCTCGGCCTGTGAAGTCCATTCTGAAACACGTCCTAAGATTAACTGTAACTCCGCGAATACTTGTCACACAGGCACGAGAGATTTTTCTTTATGAAGCTTGAATTCTCTTCTTTTAAATGAAGTAATTTATATAAAAAACAAATACTCACAGTTTATGTAATCCGTTTGAAACCAAGGAGAGGTCCAGTTTTTTCTTTCTCCCCTCATTATTTTTAATGAGTTGAGGCCGCCACGCCCCCGGCGCTATTCACATGTAAATAGTTTAGGTGATCTATATGCATCGCACACGCCCCCGATCAATGCCATAAAAACACAAAATTTCTTCATGAGATTCGCTGATAGTTCATCGCGTTTTGAGGATGGCACAGCGGGCACGCTACTCCGGTAAAGAGGCCGCCAGATGATTCTGTACAGCGAGGAAGAATTCACCTTTTTTCCTCAGAGGAAGATTATTGCAACTCAAGACGACAAACAGCTGCATTTTGAAGAGAGAATTGATCCCGCCGAGGATACAAGTTCGGAGTAAGTGTTATATTGTTTAGTGTTATATAATTATTTTTCTGATCATATAGGCTAGAACTCATGTTTTCAGACTATATTTTGCTTAGTATTGCCTTACAATATAACATTCGTGTACATGCTCAAGTGTAAACTTTCAATATGATAACGTTACTCTCTAAACATTTGTATATTAAATATATTTCACTCAGTTTTGATTAGCTTATGCGTAATGTAGCTTATTTGCGAATATCTGCTTAGGTGTAGCCTCAATATAATGTGATTTAGTGCAAATATATTTCAGCTTCCGGTAAAATACTGTCTAAATACTAGACATTATATTTTTATATATAAATGTTCTGTTTTGGTTAGCCTATGACACTGCTTATCCTGCTAAAATACTGCACAGATGATTGTGAATACAGGTGTAAATGTTTGAAATGCTCTAAATGCGCGCGGTCTATACGTTATGGCCCATCAGCAGATTCTCGCGGTGTATGGCCCATAAATAGATATTTCTCCGTCCTATGGCCCATCAAGAGATATACATTGTGCGCCCATTAATTGCCCACAGTTTACTTTGGATTATGTATGCTAACAGTTTTTGTTGTTGTTGTAGGATTGTGTCTGCATCACGCTCTCCTTCTCCAGCACCGCAGAGGAGCACGCAGGTGTCGTTCAGTTCTCAGTGCGATCGAGAATCATACTGAGTAAGTGCACAGACATAATATTTACAGATGAAATGTAATTGTGTTTACATCGTCATAATATACAAGTACCCATTCTTGTGTGAAATTACAAAAACTTTTTGTCTTTTTTTTTATCCATGGCCATTAGTGATTGATAATGATAATAATACAGCTTCTTTGATTGTGTTATCAGCAAATATAAATGGATGGGTATATGTAGAATTTTATACAGGTATCCATCAAAAGTTTGCAAACTTTTTTAATGTTTTAGAAGTCTCTGATGCTCATCACGTCTGCGTATATTTGATTAAAAAACAAACAAACAAAAAACCCAGTAATATTGTGAAATAGTATTACAGTCTAAAATAGCCTAACTGTATATTTTAAAATGTTATTCATTTCTGTGATTCATCATTACTTCAGTCTTCAGTGTCACATGATCCTTCAGAAATCATTCTGATATGATGATTTATTTAAAAAAAATCAATGTTGAAAACAGTTGTGCTGCTTAATATTTTAAAAAATATAAAAAATAGTAATGTGTTCTAGGAATTACAATAAAACAGATTGAAAAACCAAACCTTTGCATCTCCTGTCATTCTTTGTTCAGGTTGCCTCACAGCACATTGATGGGGGCATTAGCCTTTGGGGGAGTGTCTTTTGTCTCCCCTGGTGTGAATCTCATTAATATTCATGGCCATTGACACTCCCACGCATACAGCAGTGCTGACACAAAAACTGACTTACAAAATTTTAATTGTTATATTGTTGTTTGTGAAAGAGTGGTCAGAATGATTTTCACATCATTTTGTAGTAAAAATTCTAGCCTACAAGAATAGTAACTCAAAAGTCTTGTGGACAACTGTTCAGTATGTGTTATATGGCCTTATTGCGGTGACAATTTTTTTCCAAAACTTACTAACCACGCATAATATTTTTTTTCTATAAAATGCAAACATGTACATCTATTTTGCTCACATATTATTGTAGCAGAGTTTGTGCTGAATACAGCCAAATTACATGTTGGCCAATGGTATGTTGTAAGTAGCTGAAATAAGCACAAATGTCAGAGCATGTCAAAACACCTCAAAGGCCTTAAAAACACCTCAGACCCCAGAGGGTTAAGGAATGGTTATGGGTAGGTTTAGGGCTATAGTTGGGTCATCTATAGCAGTTCCGTGACCGTGGAGAGCGAAGGTTCGTTTCTCACTGGATTTGTCATCTATAAAGGTTAAAGAAAAAATTTAGCCGGGGTGCCCCTCACAAAAATGTGGGGACATTTTGTGAGAGCCCTATATCCAAAATGGCTGCCGTCAGCCAAGCTGGAAATTAGCCTTTTAATGGTTTTGTCCACAGTGCTGCATAATACATGGTTTCTAAGACTATTTGGGTCAAGAAATTCATAAATGATGTAAATTTATTGATTTTACCTATTTTTGATCTTCAAATTCAAGATGGCCGCCAATTTTTTGGCTCTTTAAGGCGAGACACTACAGGTGAATAGGGTCATTTTTTTAAAGGGGTCATGACATGAGAAACCAAATTTGCCTTGATCTTTTGGTATATAAGAGATCTATGTACTATTAAAACTTCCTGCAAGTTTCATAGCTTAAGACGTCCTCCCCATTATAAACGAAGCATTTATTTAATCAAGCTCTAAATACAGCTCGTTCTGGATCCATGGTAAGAAGTGACGTCACGGTGTGAAGTGACGTACCAGTCGTTTGCATATGACCGCCTCCAGCGCAGGACAACTACGCCTCATTTCGCATCATCGCATGCATTGTCGTGCAGCGAGTGGGTCTGTTTACAAGATACATGTTTGAATACGCTGCCGAACGACCCAGACGTCAGGGAAAGCAGTTGGATGCAGTTTATTTGCAGCATATGCAGCGCGCCAAAGCTTTATTTGAACGGTGAGTGATCAGATGAGTGTGACAGGGCATGTTACTGAAAGAACGAGCAGAGAGCGAGAGAGCCCCGGCTGCGCGCGCGCCTTCAAACTGTCTTGCTCTCTCTCTCTCTCTCCCCCTCGCGCATATGAATCAAAATCAATTGAGAATTGACACGATGGTAAAAGATTGGTAGACCGAAGTTTCACGTGGTGGAGCATTGTGTAGTCTACATGTGATACAAAATGATTAACGTTAATAATTTATGCATAAGCAGCACTGACGTTAGCCAATCATAACAGAATAGGCGTTAACACTGAAGTCTTAAAGGGGAAACACCCCAAAACAGACTGTTTGAATCAGAGGTGAGAAACAGGGTGGGAAAATGTCATAAATCACTACATTTTAAAAGTTTTTTTGTACAAAAAACTATAGTAATACTATAATTGCACCTAAGGGAACATAATAAAACAAAACAAAAAAAACATGTCATGACCCCTTTAACTAGCAGATATCACCATGAAACTTTCCCAGTTGATTACCTACATTAAGATGAGAAAAAAATTATTACAAGTTGTCTGTAATTTAATGTTTAACCCTTGTGTTATGTTCCGGGTCAATTTGACCCGTTTCGATTTTCTAGTTGTTGGAAATACTGGTTAACATTTGTTTTTTTTCTTGATATTTTGTGACTTTTTCTCATTTATCATGATGAACATGCATGCGAAGTTTAAACATGCTGATGTGTTTTGACATATACAAACAAAATTACTATTACGTTCGTGATGTTCGCTGGTCAATTTGACCCTCATTGGCAGTCATTCAAAAGCAACTGTACAGACACAAAATAAAAACATTTATTTTATATGTCAGGGCACTTCAACTCCAGTTCTAACGTGCAAGTGTACTAAAAGTGCTCTAACCCTAACCAAACCAGAAGCTAAAATCACAGTGTTCAGAATTATTTGCAAATTACAGATGAAAATCTTTGTCAGACACAGAAAGTAAAATAAGCTCTCATTTCTATGTTCAAGATATCTGAAATACCTAGCTTTGAACCAAAACCTTTATATAAGATTTTCAAAGGCAGCATCACAGAGCCAAAACATTTATAAAAAACATTTATTATATGTATATTTTTGTTATGTTTGGTTTCTCACTCCCCTGTGAGTGAATAATGAGCTTTCCCACAGTTTTGCTTAGTGTGGCAGGAGACTTCGACATAGAAAGCAGGAAAAATAGCTCCCAAAGATTAACAGTAAAATAAGTAATTTCACAGGTTTTTGATTGTGATACTGATACAGATGAAGATGTTTGAGAGTTAGAGGATGCTTCAGAGATTGAGGAAAAAGTTGTTGAAGATACAGAAAATTAATGAAACTAGGGAAACTATAGGGAACTAGGTCTTAGGAAACTAGGGAAAGTTAACTTAGGAAAATTAAAAAAAATTCATGATACATCTAAATTTAATTGTTCATTTAAGATGTTCAAAGCATAAAATGAAAAAAAAAATTGAAAAAAAAATTAAAACGTAAAATATATGCAAAAAAGTCAGTATACTGTTTATTTTCAAATTTTGTCAAAATAAAACTGTTTTAAAAAATGGTTAAAAAACATTTTCATAAATCATATTTTCAGATATAATTAAGTTGGCTTGAGAAAGCCAACTTACTGAAATCCTATTTAAACTTATTAAGTTGGCTTGAGAAAGCCAACTTACTGAAATCCTATTTAAACTTATTAAGTTGGCTTGAGAAAGCCAACTTACTGAAATCCTATTTAAACTTATTAAGTTGGCTTGGAAAAGCCAACTTACTGAAATCCTATTTAAACTTATTAAGTTGGCTTGGAAAAGCCAACTTACTGAAATCCTATTTAAACTTATTAAGTTGGCTTGGAAAAGCCAACTTACTGAAATCCTATTTAAGTTGGCTTGGAAAAGCCAACTTACTGAAATCCTATTTAAACTTATTATTAAGTTGGCTTGAGAAAGCCAACTTACTGAAATCCTATTTAAACTTATTATTATTATTATTATTCTTCTGACTCTAAAATTTAAACTCTAACTCGTCCTAGAGCTTTAACTCTACAAACTCCAAACTCGGGTCAGACCTTCAAACTGTTCTGACTTAGTGTGCTATATCTTTTCAGACTGATTTGACTTTCAGATTTCTTAAAAATTAATATTAAAAATCATAAAAATCCCATTGACTTTCATTGTAACAGTTCAAAATGAGCCAAGACTACGGTGGCCCAGTAGTCTACACCAAATAAACTCAAATCTAAATTCCCTAAAGCCTTGGACTCAATTAAACTCCCATTCTATATGTACTTATGAACTCTATCTATCTATCTATCTATCTATCTATCTATCTATCTATCTATCTATCTATCTATCTATCTATCTATCTATCTATCTATCTATCTATCTCTTTCTAACTTATCTATCTATCTATCTATCTATCTATCTATCTATCTATCTATCTATCTGATCTTTCTTCCTTTCTAACTAATCTATCTTTCTTCCTTTCTAACTAATCTATCTTTCTTTCTTTCTAACTAATCTCTTTATTTCTAAACTAATCTATCTTTCTTTCTTTCTAACTAATCTTTCTTTCTAACTAATATTTCCTTCTAACTAATCTATCTTTCTTTCTTTCTAACTAATCTATCTATGTTTCTTTCTAACTAATCTATCTATCTTTCTTTCTAACTAATCTATCTATCTTTCTTTCTAACTAATCTCTTTCTTTCTAACTAATCTCTTTCTTTCTTTCTAACTAATCTCTTTCTTTCTAACTAATCTATCTTTTTTTCTTTCTAACTAATCTATCTTTCTTTCTTTCTAACTAATCTATCTTTCTTTCTTTCTAACTAATCTATCTTTCTTTCTTTCTAACTAATCTATCTTTCTTTCTAACTAATCTATCTTTCTTTCTTATCTATCTATCTATCTATCTATCTATCTATCTATCTATCTATCTATCTATCTATCTATCTATCTATCTATCTATCTATCTATCTTTCTTTCTTTCTAACTAATCTATCTATATATCTTTATTTCTAACTAATCTATCTTTCTTTCTTATCTATCTATCTATCTATCTATCTATCTATCTATCTATCTATCTATCTATCTATCTATCTATCTATCTTTCTTTCTTTCTTTCTTTCTTTCTAACTAATCTATCTTTCTTTATTTCTTTCAAACTAATCTATCTTTCTTTCTTTCTAACTAATCTATCTTTCTTTCTTTCTAACTAATATTTCCTTCTAACTAATCTATCTTTCTTTCTTTCTAACTAATCTATCTATGTTTCTTTCTAACTAATCTCTTTCTTTCTAACTAATCTATCTATCTTTCTTTCTAACTAATCTATCTTTCTTTATTTCTTTCAAACTAATCTATCTTTTTTCTTTCTAACTAATCTATCTTTCTTTCTTTCTAACTAATCTATCTTTCTTTCTTTCTAACTAATCTATCTATCTTTCTTTCTAACTAATCTATCTTTCTTTCTTTCTAACTAATCTATCTTTCTTACTAACTAATCTATCTTTCTTTCTAACCAATCTTTCTTTCTTTCTTTCTTTTTTCATTCTTTCTAACTAATCTATCTTTCTTTCTTTCTAACTAATCTATCTTTCTTTCTAACTAATCTATCTATCTTTCTTTCTAACTAATCTCTTTCTTTCTTTCTAACTAATCTATCTTTCTTTCTAACTAATCTATCTTTCTTTCTAACTAATCTATCTATCTTTCTTTCTAACTAATCTATCTTTCTTTCTTTCTAACTAATCTATCTATCTATCTTTCTAACTAATCTATCTTTCTTTCTAACTAATCTATCTTTCTTTCTTTCTAACTAACTAATCTTTCTTTCTTTCTAACTAATCTATCTTTCTTTCTTTCTTTCTAACTAATCTATGTTTCTTTCTTTCTTTCTAACTAATCTATGTTTCTTTCTTTCTAACTAATCTATCTTTCTTTCTATCTTTCTAACTAATCTATCTTTCTTTCTAACCAATCTTTCTTTCTTTCTTTCTTACTTTCTTTCTTTCTAACTAATCTATCTTTTTTCTTTCTAACTAATCTATCTATCTTTCTTTCTAACTAATCTTTCTTTCTTTCTAACCAATCTATCTTTCTTTCTTTCTAACTAATCTTTCTTTCTTTCTTTCTTTCTTTCTAACTTATCTATCTATCTTTCTAACTAATCTTTCTTTCTTTCTAACTAATCTTTCTTTCTTTCTAACTAATCTATCTTACTTTCTAACTAATTTATCTTTCTTTCTTTCTAACTAATCTATCTTTCTTTTTTTCTAACTAATCTATCTTTCTAGCTAATCTATCTTTCTTTCTATCAAATCCATCTTTCTTTGTTTTTTAAATAATCTATCTTTCTTTATTTCTAACTAAGTTATCTTTCTTTCTAACTAATCTATCTTTCTTTCTAACTAATCTATCTTTCTAACTAATCTATCTTTCTAACAAATCTCTTTCTTTGTTTTTTAACTAATCTATCTTTCTTTCTAACTAATTTATCTTTCTTTCTAACTAATCTATCTTTCTTTCTAACTAATCTATCTTTCTTTCTAACTAATCTATCTTTCTTTCTTTCTAATCTATCTTTCTTTCTAACTAATCTATCTTACTTTCTTTCTTTCTTTTTAATTAACTTTCTTTCTTTCTTTCTTTCTAACTAATCTATCTTTCTTTCTTTCTAACTGATCTATCTTTCTTTTTCTTTCTAACTAATCTATCTTTCTTTCTTTCTAACTAATCTTTCTTTCTTTCTTACTAATCTATCTTTCTTTCTTTCTTTCTAACTAATCTATCTTTCTTTCTTACTAATATTTTTTTCTTTCTTTCTTTCTAACTAATCTATCTTTCTAACTAATCTTTCTTTCTTTCTTTCTTTTTAATTAACTTTCTTTCTTTCTTTCTTTCTAACCAATCTATCTTTCTTTCTTTCTAACTAATCTATCTTTCTTTTTCTTTGTAACTAATCTATCTTTCTTTCTTTCTTACTAATCTTTTTTTCTTTCTTTCTTTCTAACTAATCTATCTATCTTTCTTTCTTTCTTTCTTTTTAATTAACTTTATTTATTTCTTTCTTTCTAACTAATCTATCTTTCTTTCTAACTAATCTATCTTTCTTTTTCTTTCTAACTAATCTATCTTTCTTTCTTACTAATATTTTTTTCTTTCTTTCTTTCTAACTAATCTATCTTTCTAACTAATCTTTCTTTCTTTCTTTCTTTTTAATTAACTTTCTTTCTTTCTTTCTTTCTAACCAATCTATCTTTCTTTCTTTCTAACTAATCTATCTTTCTTTTTCTTTGTAACTAATCTATCTTTCTTTCTTTCTTACTAATCTTTTTTTCTTTCTTTCTTTCTAACTAATCTATCTATCTTTCTTTCTTTTTAATTAACTTTATTTATTTCTTTCTTTCTAACTAATCTATCTTTCTTTCTAACTAATCTATCTTTCTTTTTCTTTCTAACTAATCTATCTTTCTTTCTTTCTTTCTAACTAATCTATCTTTCTCACTAATCTATCTTTCTTTCTTTCTTTCTTACTAATATATCTTTCTTTCCTTTTTTCTTTCTAACTAATCTATCTTTCTTTCTTTCTTACTAATCTTTTTTTCTTTCTTTTTTTCTAACTAATCTATCTATCTTTCATTCTTTCTTTCTAACTAATCTTTTTTTTCTTTCTTTCTAACTAATCTATCTTTCTTTCTAACTTATCTATATTTCTTTCTTTCTTTCTTTCTTTCTAACTAACTAATCTATCTTTCTTTCTTACTAATCTTTTTTTCTTTCTTTCTTTCTTTCTAACTAATCTATCCTTCTAACTAATCTTTCTTTCTTTCTTTTTAATTAACTTTCTTTCTTTCTTTCTTTCTTTCTAACTAATCTATCTATCTTTCTTTCTACCTAATCTATATTTCTTTTTTTCTTTTTAATTAACTTTCTTTCTTTCTTTCTTTCTTTCTAACTAATCTATCTTTCTTTCTTTCTAACTAATCTATCTTTCTTTTTCTTTCTAACTAATCTCTTTCTTTCTAACTAATCTATCTTTCTTTCTCACTAATCTTTTTTCTTTCTTTCTTTCTAACTAATCTATCTATCTCACTAATCTATCTTTCTTCCTTTCTTTCTTACTAATCTATCTTTCTTTCCTTTTTTCTTTCTAACTAATCTATCTTTCTTTCTTTCTTACTAATCTTTTTTTCTTTCTTTCTAACTAATCCATCTTTCTTTCTCTCTAACTAATCTATCTTTCTTTCTCACTAATCTTTTTTCTTTCTTTCTTTCTAACTAATCTATCTATCTCACTAATCTATCTTTCTTCCTTTCTTTCTTACTAATCTATCTTTCTTTCCTTTTTTCTTTCTAACTAATCTATCGTTCTTTCTTTCTTTCTAACTAATCTTTTTTCTTTCTTTCTAACTAATCCATCTTTCTTTCTTTCTAACTAATCTATCTTTCTTTCTTTCTAACTTATCTATATTTCTTTCTTTCTCTTTCTTTCTTTCTTTCTTTCTTTCTTTCTTTCTTTCTTTCTTTCTAACTAATCTATCTTTCTTTCTTACTAATCTTTTTTTCTTTCTTTCTTTCTAACTAATCTATCTTTCTAACTAATCTTTCTTTCTTTCTTTTTAATTAACTTTCTTTCTTTCTTTCTAACTAATCTATCTATCTTTCTATCTTTCTTTCTACCTAATCTATCTTTCTTTCTTTCTTTTTAATTAACTTTCTTTCTTTCTTTCTTTCTTTCTTTCTTTCTAACTAATTTATCTTTCTTTCTTTCTAACTAATCTATCTTTCTTTTTCTTACTAACTAATCTTTCTTTCTTTCTAACTAATCTATCTTTCTTTCTTACTAATCTTTTTTTCTTTCTTTTTTCTAACTAATCTATGTTTCTTTCTTTCTAACTAATCTTTTTTTCTTTCTTTCTAACTAATCTATCTTTCTTTCTTTCTTTCTTTCTTACTAATCTTTTTTTCTTTCTTTCTTTCTAACTAATCTATCTTTCTAACTAATCTTTCTTTCTTTTTAATTAACTTTCTTTCTTTCTTTCTTTCTTTCTAACTAATCTATCTTTCTTTCTTTCTAACTAATCTATCTTTCTTTTTCTTTCTAACTAATCTCTTTCTTTCTTTCTTTCTTTCTAACTAATCTATCTTTCTTTCTTTCTTTCTAACTAATCTTTTTTCTTTCTTTCTAACTAATCCATCTTTCTTTCTTTCTAACTAATCTATCTTTCTTTCTTTCTAACTTATCTATATTTCTTTCTTTCTTTCTCTTTCTTTCTTTCTTTCTTTCTTTCTTTCTTTCTTTCTTTCTTTCTAACTAATCTATCTTTCTTTCTTACTAATCTTTTTTTCTTTCTTTCTTTCTAACTAATCTATCTTTCTAACTAATCTTTCTTTCTTTCTCTTTAATTAACTTTCTTTCTTTCTTTCTAACTAATCTATCTATCTATCTTTCTATCTTTCTTTCTACCTAATCTATCTTTCTTTCTTTCTTTTTAATTAACTTTCTTTCTTTCTTTCTTTCTTTCTTTCTTTCTTTCTAACTAATCTATCTTTCTTTCTTTCTAAATAAAAACTATCTTTCTTTTTCTTTCTAACTAATCTATCTATCTTTCTATCTTTCTTTCTACCTAATCTATCTTTCTTTCTTTCTTTTTAATTAACTTTCTTTCTTTCTTTCTTTCTAACTAATCTATCTTTCTTTCTCACTAATCTCTTTTTCTTTCTTTCTTTCTAACTAATCTATCTATCTTTCTATCTTTCTTACTAATCAATCTTTCTTTCTTTCTAACTAATTTATCTTTCTTTCTTTCTTTCTTACTAATCTATCTTTCTTTCCTTTTTTCTTTCTAACTAATCTTTCTTTCTTTCTTTCTTTCTAACTAATCTATCTTTCTTTCTTTCTTTCTTTCTCACTAACCTTTTTTTCTTTCTTTCTAACTAATCTATCTATCTTTCTATCTTTCTTACTAATCAATCTTTCTTTCTTTCTTACTAATTTATCTTTCTTTCTTTCTTTCTTACTAATCTTTTTTTCTTTCTTTCTTTCTAACTAATCTATCTTTCTTTCTTTCTAACTTATCTATATTTCTTTCTTTCTTTCTTTCTTACTAATCTATCTTTCTTTCTAACTAATCTCTTTCTTTCTTTCTAACTAATCTATCTTTCTTTCTTTCTTACTAATCTTTTTTTCTTTCTTTTTTCTAACTAATCTATCTTTCTTTCTTTCTTTCTAACTAATCTTTTTTTCTTTCTTTCTTTCTAACTTATCTATATTTCTTTCTTTCTTTCTTTCTTACTAATCTATCTTTCTTTCTAACTAATCTATCTTTCTTTCTTTCTTTCTAACTAATCTATCTTTCTTTCTTTCTTACTAATCTTTTTTTCTTTCTTTCTAACTAATCTATCTTTCTTTCTTTCTTACTAAACTATAAACTAATTAAACTTTAAACTTCTTTAAACTTCTTCAAACTTATTGGTCCAAACTTTCACAAGCCAACTTAAAGTTTGTCTCGACGAACTTTTTCTAGTTATTCTTCTTCTTCTTATTTTTCTTACCCAAAAAATTCTGACTCTAACTCGTCCTAGAGCTTTAACTCTACAAACTCCAAACTCGGGTCAGACCTTCAGACTGTTCTGACTCGGTGTGCTATATCTTTTCAAACTGATTTGACTTTCAGATTTCTTAAAAATTAATATTAAAAATCATAAAAATCCCATTGACTTTCATTGCAACAGTTCAAATTGAGCCAAGACTACGGTGGCCCAGTAGTGAACAACACAAAAACTCAAATCTAAACTCCCTGAAGCCCTAGATTCAATTAAACTACCATTCTATATGTACTAATGAACTTTATCTATCTATCTATCTATCTATCTATCTATCTATCTATCTATCTATCTATCTATCTATCTATCTATCTATCTATCTATCTATCTTTCTAACTTATCTTTCTTTCTTTCTAACTAATCTTTCTTTCTTTCTACCTAATCTTTCTTTATTTCTTTCTTTCTTACTAATCTATCTTTCTTTCAAACTAATCTTTCTTTCTTTCAAACTAATCTTTCTTTCTTTCTAACTAATATTTATTTCTTGCTAACTGATCTATCTTTCTTTCTTTCTAACTAATCTTTCTTTCTTTCTAACTAATCTATCTTTCTTCTTTCTAACTAATCTATCTTTCTTTCTAACTAATCTACCTTACTTTCTTTCTAACTAATCTATCTTTCTTTCTAACTAATCTATCTATCTTTCTTTCTTTCTAACTACTCTATCTTTCTTTCATTCTAACTTTTCTTTCTTTCTAACTAATCTATCTATCTTTCTAACTAATCTCTTTCTTTCTAACCAATCTTTCATTCTTTCTTTCTTACTTTCTTTTATTCTTTCTTTCTAACTAATCTTTCTTTCTTTCTAACTAATCTTTCTTTCTTTCTAACTAATCTATCTATCTTTCTTTCATTCTAACTAATCTTTTCTTTCTTTCTAACTAATCTCTATCTTTCAAACTAATCTATCTTTCTTTCTAACCAATTTTTCTTTCTTTCTTTCTTTCTTTCTTTCTTTTTTTCTTTCTAACTAATCTATCTATCTTTCTTTCTAACTAATCTTTCTTTCTTTCTAACTAATCTATCTTTCTTTCTTTCTAAATAATCTATCTTTCTAACTAATCTATCTATCTATCTTTCTTTCTAACTAATCTATCTATCTTTCTTTCTAACTACTTTATCTTTATTTCTAACTAATCTATCGTTCTTTATTCCTTTCTTTCTTTCTTACTAATCTATCTTTCTTTCTTTCTAACCAATCTATCATTCTTTCTTTCTTTCTAACTAATCTTTCTTTCTTTCTAACTAATCTATCTATCTTTCTTTCTAACTAATCTATCTTTCTTTCTTTCTAACTAATCTATCTTTTTTTTCTAACTAATCTATCTATCTTTCTTTCTAACTAATATATCTTTCTTTCTTTCTAACTAATCTATCTTTCTTTCTTTCTAACTAATCTATCTATCTATCTATCTAACTTTCTTTCTAACTAATCTATCTCTTTCTTTCTAACTAACTAGTCTTTCTAACTAATCTATCTTTCTTTCTTTCTTTCTTTCTAACTAATCTATGTTTCTTTCTTTCTAACTAATCCATCTTTCTTTATATCGTTCTTACTAACTAATCTATCTTTCTTTCTAACCAATCTTTCTTTCTTTCTTTCTTTTTTCATTCTTTCTAACTAATCTATCTTTCTTTCTTTCTAACTAATCTATCTTTCTTTCTAACTAATCTATCTATCTTTCTTTCTAACTAATCTATCTTTCTTTCTTTCTAACTAATCTATCTATCTATCTATCTATCTATCTTTCTAACTAATCTATCTTTCTTTCTAACTAATCTATCTTTCTTTCTAACTAATCTATCTATCTTTCTTTCTAACTAATCTATCTTTCTTTCTTTCTAACTAATCTATCTATCTATCTATCTTTCTAACTAATCTATCTTTCTTTCTAACTAATCTATCTTTCTTTCTAACTAATCTTTCTTTCTTTCTAACTAATCTATCTTTCTTTCTTTCTTTCTAACTAATCTGTTTCTTTCTTTCTAACTAATCTATCTTTCTTTCTATCTTTCTAACTAATCTATCTTTCTTTCTAACCAATCTTTCTTTCTTTCTTTCTTTCTTTCTAACTAATCTATCTTTTTTCTTTCTAACTAATCTATCTATCTTTCTTTCTAACTAATCTTTCTTTCTTTCTAACCAATCTATCTTTCTTTCTAACTAATCTTTCTTTCTTTCTTTCTAACTTATCTATCTATCTTTCTAACTAATCTATCTTTCTTTCTAACTAATCTATCTTTCTTTCTAACTAATCTATCTTTCTTTCTAACTAATCTATCTTTCTTTCTAACTAATCTATCTTTCTTTCTAACTAATCTTTCTTTCTTTCTAACTAATCTATCTTTCTTTTTTTCTAACTAATCTATCTTTCTTTCTATCAAATCCATCTTTCTTTGTTTTTTAAATAATCTATCTTTCTTTATTTCTAACTAAGTTATCTTTCTTTCTAACTAATCTATCTTTCTTTCTAACTAATCTATCTTTCTAACTAATCTATCTTTCTTTCTAACAAATCTCTTTCTTTGTTTTTTAACTAATCTATCTTTCTTTCTAACTAATTTATCTTTCTTTCTAACTAATCTATCTTTCTTTCTAACTAATCTATCTTTCTTTCTTTCTAATCTATCTTTCTTTCTTTCTAACTAATCTATCTTACTTTCTTTCTTTCTTTTTAATTAACTTTCTTTCTTTCTTTCTAACTAATCTATCTTTCTTTCTTTCTAACTGATCTATCTTTCTTTTTCTTTCTAACTAATCTATCTTTCTTTCTTTCTAACTAATCTTTCTTTCTTTCTTACTAATCTATCTTTCTTTCTTTCTTTCTAACTAATCTATCTTTCTTTCTTACTAATATTTTTTTCTTTCTTTCTTTCTAACTAATCTATCTTTCTAACTAATCTTTCTTTCTTTCTTTCTTTTTAATTAACTTTCTTTCTTTCTTTCTTTCTAACTAATCTATCTTTCTTTTTCTTTGTAACTAATCTATCTTTCTTTCTTTCTAACTAATCTTTCTTTCTTTCTTACTAATCTTTTTTTCTTTCTTTCTTTCTAACTAATCTATCTATCTTTCTTTCTTTTTAATTAACTTTATTTATTTCTTTCTAACTAATCTATCTTTCTTTCTAACTAATCTATCTTTCTTTTTCTTTCTAACTAATCTATCTTTCTTTCTTTCTTTCTAACTAATCTATCTTTCTCACTAATCTCTTTCTTTCTTTCTTACTAATATATCTTTCTTTCCTTTTTTCTTTCTAACTAATCTATCTTTCTTTCTTTCTTACTAATCTTTTTTTCTTTTTTTCTAACTAATCTATCTATCTTTCATTCTTTCTTTCTAACTAATCTTTTTTTCTTTCTTTCTAACTAATCTATCTTTCTTTCTTTCTAACTTATCTATATTTCTTTCTTTCTTTCTTTCTTTCTAACTAACTAATCTATCTTTCTTTCTTACTAATCTTTTTTTCTTTCTTTCTTTCTTTCTAACTAATCTATCCTTCTAACTAATCTTTCTTTCTTTCTTTTTAATTAACTTTCTTTCTTTCTTTCTAACTAATCTATCTATCTTTCTTTCTACCTAATCTATATTTCTTTTTTTCTTTTTAATTAACTTTCTTTCTTTCTTTCTTTCTTTCTAACTAATCTATCTTTCTTTCTTTCTAACTAATCTATCTTTCTTTTTCTTTCTAACTAATCTCTTTCTTTCTAACTAATCTATCTTTCTTTCTCACTAATCTTTTTTCTTTCTTTCTTTCTAACTAATCTATCTATCTCACTAATCTATCTTTCTTCCTTTCTTTCTTACTAATCTATCTTTCTTTCCTTTTTTCTTTCTAACTAATCTATCTTTCTTTCTTACTAATCTTTTTTTTTTCTTTCTAACTAATCCATCTTTCTTTCTCTCTAACTAATCTATCTTTCTTTCTCACTAATCTTTTTTCTTTCTTTCTTTCTAACTAATCTATCTATCTCACTAATCTATCTTTCTTCCTTTCTTTCTTACTAATCTATCTTTCTTTCCTTTTTTCTTTCTAACTAATCTATCTTTCTTTCTTTCTAACTAATCTTTTTTCTTTCTTTCTAACTAATCCATCTTTCTTTCTTTCTAACTAATCTATCTTTCTTTCTTTCTAACTTATCTATATTTCTTTCTTTCTTTCTCTTTCTTTCTTTCTTTCTTTCTTTCTTTCTAACTAATCTATCTTTCTTTCTTACTAATCTTTTTTTCTTTCTTTCTTTCTAACTAATCTATCTTTCTAACTAATCTTTCTTTCTTTCTTTTTAATTAACTTTCTTTCTTTCTTTCTAACTAATCTTTCTATCTTTCTTTCTACCTAATCTATCTTTCTTTCTTTCTTTTTAATTAACTTTCTTTCTTTCTTTCTTTCTTTCTAACTAATTTATCTTTCTTTCTTTCTAACTAATCTATCTTTCTTTTTCTTACTAACTAATCTTTCTTTCTTTCTTTCTAACTAATCTATCTTTCTTTCTCACTAATCTTTTTTTCTTTCTTTCTTTCTTACTAATCTATCTTTCTTTCCTTTTTTCTTTCTAACTAATCTATCTTTCTTTCTTACTAATCTTTTTTTCTTTCTTTCTAACTAATCTATCTTTCTTTCTTTCTTTCTTTCTTACTAATCTTTTTTTCTTTTCTTTCTAACTAATCTATCTTTCTAACTAATCTTTCTTTCTTTCTTTTTAATTAACTTTCTTTCTTTCTTTCTTTCTTTCTTTCTAACTGATCTATCTTTCTTTCTTTCTAACTAATCTATCTTTCTTTTTCTTTCTAACTAATCTATCTTTCTTTCTTTCTTTCTAACTAATCTTTTTTCTTTCTTTCTAACTAATCCATCTTTCTTTCTTTCTAACTAATCTATCTTTCTTTCTTTCTAACTTATCTATATTTCTTTCTTTCTCTTTCTTTCTTTCTTTCTTTCTTTCTAACTAATCTATCTTTCTTTCTTACTAATCTTTTTTTCTTTCTTTCTTTCTAACTAATCTATCTTTCTAACTAATCTTTCTTTCTTTCTCTTTAATTAATTTTCTTTCTTTCTTTCTAACTAATCTATCTATCTTTCTATCTTTCTTTCTACCTAATCTATCTTTCTTTCTTTCTTTTTAATTAACTTTCTTTCTTTCTTTCTTTCTTTCTTTCTAACTAATCTATCTTTCTTTCTTTCTAAATAAAAACTATCTTTCTTTTTCTTTCTAACTAATCTATCTATCTTTCTATCTTTCTTTCTACCTAATCTATCTTTCTTTCTTTCTTTCTTTCTTTCTAACTAATCTATCTTTCTTTCTCACTAATCTCTTTTTCTTTCTTTCTTTCTAACTAATCTATCTATCTTTCTATCTTTCTTACTAATCAATCTTTCTTTCTTTCTTACTAATTTATCTTTCTTTCTTTCTTTCTTACTAATCTATCTTTCTTTCCTTTTTTCTTTCTAACTAATCTTTCTTTCTTTCTTTCTAACTAATCTATCTTTCTTTCTTTCTTTCTTTCTTTCTCACTAATCTTTTTTTCTTTCTTTCTAACTAATCTATCTATCTTTCTATCTTTCTTACTAATCAATCTTTCTTTCTTACTAATTTATCTTTCTTTCTTTCTAACTAATCTATCTTTCTTTCTTTCTAACTTATCTATATTTCTTTCTTTCTTTCTTTCTTACTAATCTATCTTTCTTTCTAACTAATCTATCTTTCTTTCTTTCTTTCTTTCTTACTAATCTATCTTTCTTTCTAACTAATCTCTTTCTTTCTTTCTTTCTAACTAATCTATCTTTCTTTCTTTCTTTCTTACTAATCTTTTTTTCTTTCTTTTTTCTAACTAATCTATCTTTCTTTCTTTCTTTCTAACTAATCTTTTTTTCTTTCTTTCTTTCTAACTTATCTATATTTCTTTCTTTCTTTCTTACTAATCTATCTTTCTTTCTAACTAATCTATCTTTCTTTCTTTCTTTCTTACTAATCTATCTTTCTTTCTAACTAATCTCTTTCTTTCTTTCTTTCTAACTAATCTATCTTTCTTTCTTTCTTTCTTACTAATCTTTTTTTCTTTCTTTTTTCTAACTAATCTATCTTTCTTTCTTTCTTTCTAACTAATCTTTTTTTCTTTCTTTCTTTCTAACTTATCTATATTTCTTTCTTTCTTTCTTACTAATCTATCTTTCTTTCTAACTAATCTATCTTTCTTTCTTTCTTTCTTTCTAACTAATCTATCTTTCTTTCTTTCTTACTAATCTTTTTTTCTTTCTTTCTAACTAATCTATCTTTCTTTCTTTCTTACTAAACTATAAACTAATTAAACTTTAAACTTCTTTAAACTTCTTCAAACTTATTGGTCCAAACTTTCACAAGCCAACTTAAAGTTTGTCTCGACGAACTTTTTCTAGTTAAACTTATTATTCTTCTTCTTCTTCTTCTTCTTCTTATTTTTCTTACCCAAAAAATTCTGACTCTAACTCGTCCTAGAGCTTTAACTCTACAAACTCCAAACTCGGGTCAGACCTTCAGACTGTTCTGACTCGGTGTGCTATATCTTTTCAAACTGATTTGACTTTCAGATTTCTTAAAAATTAATATTAAAAATCATAAAAATCCCATTGACTTTCATTGCAACAGTTCAAATTGAGCCAAGACTACGGTGGCCCAGTAGTGAACAACACAAAAACTCAAATCTAAACTCCCTGAAGCCCTAGATTCAATTAAACTACCATTCTATATGTACTAATGAACTTTATCTATCTATCTATCTATCTATCTTTCTAACTTATCTTTCTTTCTTTCTAACTAATCTTTCTTTCTTTCTACCTAATCTTTCTTTATTTCTTTCTTTCTTACTAATCTATCTTTCTTTCAAACTAATCTTTCTTTCTTTCAAACTAATCTTTTTTTCTTTCTAACTAATATTTCTTTCTTGCTAACTGATCTATCTTTCTTTCTTTCTAACTAATCTTTCTTTCTTTCTAACTAATCTATCTTTCTTCTTTCTAACTAATCTATCTTTCTTTCTAACTAATCTACCTTACTTTCTTTCTAACTAATCTATCTTTCTTTCTAACTAATCTATCTATCTTTCTTTCTTTCTAACTACTCTATCTTTCTTTCATTCTAACTTTTCTTTCTTTCTAACTAATCTATCTATCTTTCTAACTAATCTCTTTCTTTCTAACCAATCTTTCATTCTTTCTTTCTTACTTTCTTTTATTCTTTCTTTCTAACTAATCTATCTTTTTTCTTTCTAACTAATCTTTCTTTCTTTCTAACTAATCTATCTATCTTTCTTTCTTTCTAACTAATCTATCTATCTTTCTTTCATTCTAACTAATCTTTTCTTTCTTTCTAACTAATCTCTATCTTTCAAACTAATCTATCTTTCTTTCTAACCAATTTTTCTTTCTTTCTTTCTTTCTTTCTTTTTTTCTTTCTAACTAATCTATCTATCTTTCTTTCTAACTAATCTTTCTTTCTTTCTAACTAATCTTTCTTTCTTTCTAACTAATCTATCTTTCTTTCTTTCTAAATAATCTATCTTTCTTTCTAACTAATCTATCTATCTATCTTTCTTTCTAACTACTTTATCTTTATTTCTAACTAATCTATCGTTCTTTATTCCTTTCTTTCTTTCTTACTAATCTATCTTTCTTTCTTTCTAACCAATCTATCATTCTTTCTTTCTTTCTAACTAATCTTTCTTTCTTTCTAACTAATCTATCTATCTTTCTTTCTAACTAATCTATCTTTCTTTCTTTCTAACTAATCTATCTTTTTTTCTAACTAATATATCTTTCTTTCTTTCTAACTAATATATCTTTCTTTCTTTCTAACTAATCTATCTTTCTTTCTTTCTAACTAATCTATCTATCTATCTTTCTTTCTAACTAATCTATCTCTTTCTTTCTAACTAACTAGTCTTTCTAACTAATCTATCTTTCTTTCTTTCTTTCTAACTAATCTGTTTCTTTCTTTCTAACTAATCCATCTTTCTTTATATCTTTCTTACTAACTAATCTATCTTTCTTTCTAACCAATCTTTCTTTCTTTCTTTTTTCATTCTTTCTAACTAATCTATCTTTCTTTCTTTCTAACTAATCTATGTTTCTTTCTTTCTAACTAATCTATCTTTCTTTCTATCTTTCTAACTAATCTATCTTTCTTTCTAACCAATCTTTCTTTCTTTCTTTCTTACTTTCTTTCTTTCTAACTAATCTATCTTTTTTCTTTCTAACTAATCTATCTATCTTTCTTTCTAACTAATCTTTCTTTCTTTCTAACCAATCTATCTTTCTTTCTTTCTAACTAATCTTTCTTTCTTTCTTTCTAACTTATCTATCTATCTTTCTAACTAATCTATCTTTCTTTCTTTCTAACTAATCTATCTTTCTTTCTAACTAATCTATCTATCTTTCTTTCTAACTAATATATCTTTCTTTCTTTCTAACTAATCTATCTTTCTTTCTTTCTAACTAATCTATCTATCTATATTTCTTTCTAACTAATCTATCTTTCTTTCTTTCTAACTAACTAATCTTTCTAACTAATCTATCTTTCTTTCTTTCTTTCTTTCTTTCTAACTAATCTATCTTTTTTCTTTCTAACTAATCTATCTTTCTTTCTAACTAATCTTTCTTTCTTTCTAACCAATCTATCATTCTTTCTTTCTTTCTAACTAATCTTTCTTTCTTTCTTTCTAACTTATCTATCTTTCTTTCTAACTAATCCATCTTTATTTTTTTCTTTCTAACTAATCCATCTTTCTTTCTTTCTTACTAATCTTTTTTTCTAACTCATCCATCTTTCTTTCTTTTTTCTTTTGTTCTTTCTTTCTTTCATTCTTTCTTCTTTCTAACTAATCCATATTTCTGTCTTTCTAACTAATCCATCTTTCTTTCTATCTTTCTTACTAATCTTTCTTTCTAACTGATCCATCTTTCATTCTAACTAATCCATCTTTCTTTCTCTCCTCCTTTCTTTCTTTCTTTCTTTCTTTCTTCTTTCTAACTAATCCATATTTCTTTCTTTCTAACTAATCCATCTTTCTTTCTGTCTTTCTTTCTTTCTAACTGATCCATCTTTAATTCTAAATAATCCATCTTTCTTTCCTTCTTTCTTTCTTACTAATCTTTCTGTCTTTCTTACTAATCTTTCTAACTGATCCATCTTTCATTCTAACTAAGCTATCTTTCTTTCTTTCTAACTAATCTATCTTTCTTTCTAACTAATCTATCTATCTTTCTTTCTAACTAATCTATCTTTCTTTCTTTCTAACTAATCTATCTTTCTTTCTAACTAATCTATCTATCTTTCTTTCTAACTAATCTATCTTTCTTTCTTTCTAACTAATCTATCTATCTTTCTTTCTTTTTTCAAACGAATCTTTCTTTCTTTTTTCTAACTAATCTTTCTTTCTTTCTAACTAATCTTTTTTTCTTAATTTCTTTCTAACTAATCTTTTTTCTTTCTTTCTTTCTTTTTTCTAACTAATCTTTCTTTTTTTCTAACCAATCTATCTTTCTTTCTTTCTAACTAATCTTTCTTTCTTTCTTTCTAACTAATCTATCTTTCTTTCTTTCTAACTAATCTATCTTTCTTTCTAACTAATCTATCTATCTTTCTTTCTAACTAATATATCTTTCTTTCTTTCTAACTAATCTATCTTTCTTTCTTTCTAACTAATCTATCTTTCTTTCTAACTAATCTATCTATCTTTCTTTCTAACTAATCTATCTTTCTTTCTTTCTAACTTATCTATCTTTCTTTATTTCTAACTAATCTATCATCTTTCTTTATTTCTAACTAATCTATCGTTCTTTCTTTCTTTCTAACTAATCTATCTTTCTTTCTTTCTAACTAATCTATCTTTCTTTCTAACTAATCTATCTATCTTTCTTTCTAACTAATATATCTTTCTTTCTTTCTTTCTAACTAATCTTTCTTTCGAACTAATCTTTCTTTCTTTCTAGCAAATCTATCTAACTTTCTTTCTAACAAATCTATCTATCTTTCTTTCTAACTAATCTATCTTTCTTTCTAACTTATCTATCGTTCTTTCTTCCTTTCTTACTAATCTATCTTTCTTTCTTTCTAACCAATCTATCATTCTTTCTCACGATTTAACTAATCTTTCTTTCTTTCTTTCTTTCTAACTAATCTATCTATCTATCTTTATTTATTTCTAACTAATCTATCGTTCTTTCTTTCTTTCTAACTAATCTATCTTTCTTTCTTTCTAACTAATCTATCTTTCTTTCTTTCTAACTTATCTATCTATCTTTCTTTCTTTTTTCAAACAAATCTTTCTTTCTTTCTTTCTTTTTTCAAACGAATCTTTCTTTCTTTTTTCTAACTAATCTTTCTTTCTTTCTAACTAATCTTTTTTTCTTAATTTCTTTCTAACTAATCTTTTTTCTTACTTTCTTTCTAACAAATTTTCTTTCTAACTAATCTTTCTTTCTAACTTATCTTTCTTTCTTTTTTCTAACTAATCTTTCTTTCTTACTTTTTTCTAACCAATCTTTCTTTCTAACTAATATTTTTTCTTTCTAACTAATCTTTTTTCTTTCTAACTAATCTTTTTTCTTTCTAACTAATCTTTTTTCTTTCTTTCTTTCTAACTAATATTTTTCTTTCTTTCTTTCTTTCTTTCTTTCTTTCTTTCTTTCTTTCTTTCTCTCTAACTAATCTTTCTTTCTTTCTTACTAATCTTTCTTTCTTTCCAACTAATCTTTCTTTCTTTCTTTCTACCTAATCTTTCTTTTTTTTCAAACTAATCTTCCTTCCTTTCTTTCTTTTTTCTAAGTAATTTTTCTTTCTTTCTAACTAATCTTTCTTTCTATCTTTCTTTCTTCTTTTTTTCTAACTAATCTTTCTTTCGAACTAATCTTTCTTTCTTTCTAGCAAATCTATCTAACTTTCTTTCTAACAAATCTATCTATCTTTCTTTCTAACTAATCTATCTTTCTTTCTAACTTATCTATCGTTCTTTCTTCCTTTCTTACTAATCTATCTTTCTTTCTTTCTAACCAATCTATCATTCTTTCTCACGATTTAACTAATCTTTCTTTCTTTCTTTCTTTCTAACTAATCTATCTATCTATCTTTATTTATTTCTAACTAATCTATCGTTCTTTCTTTCTTTCTAACTAATCTATCTTTCTTTCTTTCTAACTAATCTATCTTTCTTTCTTTCTAACTTATCTATCTATCTTTCTTTCTTTTTTCAAACAAATCTTTCTTTCTTTCTTTCTTTTTTCAAACGAATCTTTCTTTCTTTTTTCTAACTAATCTTTCTTTCTTTCTAACTAATCTTTTTTTCTTAATTTCTTTCTAACTAATCTTTTTTCTTACTTTCTTTCTAACAAATTTTCTTTCTAACTAATCTTTCTTTCTAACTTATCTTTCTTTCTTTTTTCTAACTAATCTTTCTTTCTTACTTTTTTCTAACCAATCTTTCTTTCTAACTAATATTTTTTCTTTCTAACTAATCTTTTTTCTTTCTAACTAATCTTTTTTCTTTCTAACTAATCTTTTTTCTTTCTTTCTTTCTAACTAATATTTTTCTTTCTTTCTTTCTTTCTTTCTTTCTTTCTTTCTTTCTTTCTTTCTTTCTTTCTTTCTCTCTAACTAATCTTTCTTTCTTTCTTACTAATCTTTCTTTCTTTCCAACTAATCTTTCTTTCTTTCTTTCTACCTAATCTTTCTTTTTTTTCAAACTAATCTTCCTTCCTTTCTTTCTTTTTTTCTAAGTAATTTTTCTTTCTTTCTAACTAATCTTTCTTTCTATCTTTCTTTCTTCTTTTTTTCTAACTAATCTTTCTTTCTTTCTTTCTAACTAATCTTTCTTTCTTTCCTTCTAACTAATCTTTTTTCTTTCTTTCTAACTAATCTTTCTTTCTTTCCTTTTTCTAACTAATCTTTCTTTCTTTCTTTCTAACTAATCTTTCTTTCTTTCTTTTTTCTAATTAATCTTTCTTTCTTTCTAACTAATCTATCTTTCTTTCTTTCTAACTAATCTTTCTTTCTTTCTAACTAACATATCTTTCTTTCTAACTAATCTTTCTTTCTAACTAATCTATCTTTCCTTCTTTCTTTCTAACTAATCTATCTTTCTTTCTAACTAATATATCTTTCTTTCTTTCTTTCTCTTTCTTTCTAACAAATCCATCTTTCTTTCTTTCTAACTAATCCATCATTCTTTCTTTCTTACTAATCTATCTTTCTTTCTAACTAAACCATCTTTTTTCTTTTCTTTCTTTCTTTCTTACTAATCTATCTTTCTTACTAATATATCTTTCTTTCTAACTAATATTTCTTTCTTTCCTTCTAACTAATCTATCTTTCTTTCTTTCTTTCTTACTAATCTATCTTCCTTTCTTTCTAACTAATCCATCATTCTTTCTTTCTAACTAATCTATCTTTCTTTCTAACTAATCCATCTTTATTTTTTTCTTTCTAACTAATCCATCTTTCTTTCTTTCTTACTAATGTTTCTTTCCAACTAATCCATATTTCTTCCTTTCTTTCTTACTAATCTTTTTTTCTAACTGATCCATCTTTCTTTCTTTTTTCTTTTGTTCTTTCTTTCTTTCATTCTTTCTTCTTTCTAACTAATCCATATTTCTGTCTTTCTAACTAATCCATCTTTCTTTCTATCTTTCTTACTAATCTTTCTTTCTAACTGATCCATCTTTCATTCTAACTAATCCATCTTTCTTTCTCTCCTCCTTTCTTTCTTTCTTTCTTTCTTTCATTCTTTCTTCTTTCTAACTAATCCATATTTCTTTCTTTCTAACTAATCCATCTTTCTTTCTGTCTTTCTTTCTTTCTAACTGATCCATCTTTAATTCTAAATAATCCATCTTTCTTTCCTTCTTTCTTTCTTACTAATCTTTCTGTCTTTCTTACTAATCTTTCTTTCTAACTGATCCATCTTTCATTCTAACTAAGCTATCTTTCTTTCTTTCTAACTAATCTATCTTTCTTTCTAACTAATCTATCTATCTTTCTTTCTAACTAATCTATCTTTCTTTCTTTCTAACTAATCTATCTTTCTTTCTAACTAATCTATCTTTCTTTCTTTCTAACTAATCTATCTATCTTTCTTTCTAACTAATCTATCTATCTTTCTTTCTTTTTTCAAACGAATCTTTCTTTCTTTTTTCTAACTAATCTTTCTTTCTTTCTAACTAATCTTTTTTTCTTAATTTCTTTCTAACTAATCTTTTTTCTTTCTTTCTTTCTAACAAATTTTCTTTCTAACTAATCTTTCTTTCTTTCTTTCTTTTTTCTAACTAATCTTTCTTTCTTTCTAACTAATCTTTTTTCTTTCAAACTAATCTTTTTTCTTTTCTTTCTTTTTTCTTTCTTTCTTTCTTTCTAACTAATCTTTTTTCTTTCTTTCTTTCTTTCTAACTAATCTTTTTTCTTTCTTTCTTTCTAACTAATCTTTTTTCTTTCTTTCTTTCTTTCTTTCTTTCTAACTAATCTTTCTTTCTTTCTTACTAATCTTTATTTCTTTCCAACTAATCTTTCTTTCTTTCTTTCTTTCTTACCTTTCTTTCTAATTAATCTTTTTTCTTTTCTTTCTTTTTTCTTTCTTTTTTTCTAACTAATCTTTTTTCTTTCTTTCTCTTTCTTTCTTTCTTTCTTTCTAACAAATCTTTTTTCTTTCTTTCTTTCTTTCTTTCTTTCTAACTAATCTTTCTTTCTTTCTTACTAATCTTTATTTCTTTCCAACTAATCTTTCTTTCTTTCTTTCTTACCTTTCTTTCTAATTAATCTTTTTTCTTTTCTTTCTTACCTTTCTTTCTAATTAATCTTTTTTCTTTTCTTTCTTTTTTCTTTCTTTTTTTCTAACTAATCTTTTTTCTTTCTTTCTTTCTTTCTTTCTTTCTTTCTTTCTTTCTAACTAATCTTTCTTTCTTTCTTACTAATCTTTCTTTCTTTCTTACTAATCTTTATTTCTTTCCAACTAATCTTTCTTTCTAATTAATCTTTTTACTTTTCTTTCTTTTTTCTTTCTTTCTTTCTAACTAATCTTTTTTCTTTCTTTCTTTCTTTCTAACAAATCTTTTTTCTTTCTTTCTTTCTAACTAATCTTTCTTTCTTTCTTACTAATCTTTCTTTTTTCAAACTAATCTTCCTTTCTTTCTTTCTTTCTTTTTTTCTAAGTAATTTTTCTTTCTTTCTAACTAATCTTTCTTTCTACCTAAACATTCTTTCTTTCTACCTAATATGTCTTTCTTTCTAACTAATCTTTTTTCTTTTCTCTTTCTTTCTTTCTTTCTAACTAATCTTTTTTCTTTCTTTCTTTCTAACTAATCTTTTTTCTTTCTTTCTTTCTTTCTTTCTTTCTTTCTTTCTTTCTTTCTTTCTTTCTCTCTAACTAATCTTTCTTTCTTTCTTACTAATCTTTCTTTCTTTCTTTCTTTCTTTCTTTCTTTCTTTCTTTCTCTCTAACTAATCTTTCTTTCTTTCTTACTAATCTTTCTTTCTTTCCAACTAATCTTTCTTTCTTCTTTCTTTCTTTCTACCTCTTTCTTTCTTTTTTCAAACTAATCTTCCTTTCTTTCTTTCTTTTTTCTTTTTTTCTAACTAATCTTTCTTTCTTTCTAACTAATCTTTCTTTCTAAATAATCTTTTTTCTTTCTAACTAATCTTTTTTCTTTCTTTCTAACTAATCTTTCTTTCTTTCTAACTAATCTTTCTTTCTTTTTTCTAACTAATCTTTCTTTCTTTCTAACTAATATTTCTTTCTTTCTAACTAACAGATCTTTCTTTCTAACTAATCTTTCTTTCTAACTAATATATCTTTCTTTCTTTCTAACTAATCTATCTTTCTTTCTTTCTAACTAATCTATCTTTCTTTCTTTCTAACTAATATATCTTTCTTTCTTTCTTTCTAACTAATCTATCTTTCTTTCTTTCTAACTAATATATCTTTCTTTCTTTCTCTTTCTTTCTAACAAATCCATCTTTCTTTCTTTCTAACTAATCCTTCTTTCTTTCTTTCTTTCAAACTAATCCATCTTTCTTTCTTTCTTTCTAACTAATCCATCATTCTTTCATTTTTTCTAACTAATCCATCTTTCTTTCTTTCTAACAAATCCATCTTTCTTTCTTTCTTTCTCACTAATCTATATTTCTTTCTAACTAAACCATCTTTTTTTCTTTTCTTTCTTTCTTTCTTACTAATCTATCTTTCTTACTAATCTATCTTTCTTTCTAACTAATATTTCTTTCTTTCCTTCTAACTAATCTATCTTTCTTTCTTTCTTTCTTACTAATCTATCTTCCTTTCTTTCTAACTAATCTATCTATATTTCTTTCTAACTAATCCATCATTCTTTCTTTCTAACTAATCTATCTTTCTTTCTATCTAACTAATCCATCTTTATTTTTTTCTTTCTTACTAATCCATCTTTCTTTCTTTCTTACTAATGTTTCTTTCTAACTAATCCATATTTCTTCCTTTCTTTCTTACTAATCTTTCTTTCTTACTGATCCATCTTTCTTTCTTTTTTTCTTTTGTTCTTTCTTTCTTTCGTTCTTTCTTCTTTCTAACTAATCCATATTTCTGTCTTTCTAACTAATCCATCTTTCTTTCTGTCTTTCTTACTAATCTTTCTTTCTAACTGATCCATCTTTCATTCTAACTAATCCATTTTTCTTTCTCTCCTCCTTTCTTTCTTTCTTTCTTTCATTCTTTCTTCTTTCTAACTAATCCATATTTCTTTCTTTCTAACTAATTCATCTTTCTTTCTGTCTTTCTTTCTAACTGATCCATCTTTCATTCTAACTAATCTATCTTTCTGTCTTTCTTTCTAAATAATCCATCTTTCTCTTTCTTTCTAACCAATCCATCTCTCTTTCTTTCTAACTAATCTATATTTCTTTCTTTCTAACTAATCCATTTTTCTTTCTTTCAATCTCCCATTGACGTGCATTGACGGAATTTTCAGATCAAACTCCCTAACTGTCAAAAATTCAAATATAAACTCCCTGAAGCCCTAGACATATAATTTCTAATCTATCTAAACTATTTAATATTTCTAATCTTTTTTTCTATTATCTCTTATCTAGAATGCTCTTGAGCTTTTTAAATGTAATTTGTGTCAAACTGAATGCCATTGAGCTTTTTAAATACATTATTCCATAGTATGAAAATCAATACTGAAGTATAAAGAATAATAATATGCACATTTGTATGTGCAGTATATGTATTTTTTGAGCAATGTGATTGTGATTCATATTTCATTACCATGGTAGGTAATTTGCCATTTTATTAGACATTGATAGAATATATATGTTTGTCCGGCAGATTTTTATAATTGATCATTTTGCATGTAATGGCCACACAATATTTTATCGTTATAAAAGGATCAAGAAAGACAAAAATAAGTAGTTATGCTCAAAATATTATTTTATTCAGCTAATGCCCATTTGGATCGCACTTAGTCTGGAACCTCACCCTTAAGCAAGTCAAACTGGAGTAAGAAACTCAGAATTACTCACTCTTTGGATCACTGGAACACACAAGCCTTTCCACCACGTCAAGGTGGCGATCCTTGGAAAGGACATTCATTCTCCATTCATTCCTTACCTAACACACACACACACACAAGCACGCACGCACGCACACACACACACACACACACACACACACACACACACACATACACACATACACACACACATACACACACACAATTTATATCTAACACATTCACACACATGCACACAAGAAGTAGACAAAATGTCAACAGTTAAGTAATTAGAGGTTATGGTTAGGGTTAAGCATTATTTTTCCTTAAAATAAAGATGTTATCTTACAGCATGTGTTGAATGTTTGATGCAGATTTTTATAAATGTGATGTATCTATTCTAAAACACAATACACAGGATCATGATAGCTGTAATATGTCTGTAGAACTCCGGCTCTGACGTTTGAGTTTGTGCCCCTTATGAAGACAGGGTCCAGAAGAGTGTTTTTTTCTGTTGTTCCAGTGCTGATTAGCTGTGTGTATCCTTTATCTTCAAACAAATTGAGAATAGGTTTGTTGCAATGAGAAAGCTGATCTTCATTGAAGTCGCCACAAACGATTAGAGGCCTGAAATCGATGATCTCCAGAGATGTCAAGAGTGCGTTCAGATGTGCCAAAAACTCTGCCAAACTATAATTTGGTGGTCTGTAGATTACAGCAAGAAGTGCTTGTTTGGGGGCTTCTATCTTCAAAACCAAATATTCCAAGTCAGTAACATTCTGTATGTACATCATAGGACAAACCTGAAAGCTGTTCTTCACATAAATGGCCACTCCACCACCATTCTTGTTTGCCAAATGTGCATAGTTTGTGTAGGATGCATGCCTGTTGCGTTTGTACATGGTGTATCCGTCCAGATGTAGATGTGCAGGAACAGCTGAGCCTGACAGGTGTGTTTCAGTGAGGCACAAAACATCAGCCAACAGAAGCTCATGGTGGCATTTTAAATCCTCCATATGACACTCCAGTCCCTCTGTGTTATGATGGATGATTTTAAGAGCTGAATTCAGGTTGGAGTCCTGTACAATATGTAGGATGGGCTGGATACTGTGAAAATCCGCTTTTGGCATGTTCTCCAAGGAGGCACTTATTTCTGGATCACAGAAGATTTTCTTTTCATCAAAGTCATTAATGTGCAATCCACTGAGTGATGTTGTTCTGCTGAGTGCAACGTATGCCATGCCTGATTCGAATATGTGCTTCAGAGATACAACCGCGCGATCAGTCGTCATTCCTTGCACTTTATGGATGGTACATGCGAAGGCAAGCTTCATGGGAAATTGTCTTCGAACTGTTCCTTTTCTTTTCAGTGGTTCCTCTGACCTCTCAATATAGACAATGTTGTCATCTCCATCAGGTGCTTTGTTGCGATGTTTCTGTCCAGCAGTCACATTGTCTAAATGAAGACCAATTAATTGAACATATCCATCTCGGGTCTGAGTTGTTGTTGCCACCTTGGCAAAGGTGCCGTTAACCAAACCATCTTGTACATCAATATTTCTGGTAATCATCACTCGTGCACCAATAGCAATCTGCAGTGTGTCAACAAGGTCACGATTGTCTCCTTTAAATGGTGTCGCTTGCCTTTTCATTTCTCCTGTTCGGGGATCTTTTTTGTAATCATGTGCATCGATGTTAATGATATTTGAAAAACGTGAGGATATGGCTTCACTGTTGTGGTTGTCTACCTCTTTATTGGTTGCATAGATGTGCAATGCATCAGCTGGACACTCTTCAGGGGAGGATCTAAGTACAGTTTCTAACAAGCGCCTGTCTGCATCAGTCAGCTTCTCATGCTTCTTTTTTACTCTCAGTCTGTTGAGCAGCTCAGCGTATGCAATATCATCTCTCTGTCTCATGATCTGTGTCAGAGTTGTCATTTGAAAATGATCTGTCCAGAAGTCCAGCACATGGTCCTCGTACACACAGAGTGGTTTTGCTCTTCCCAGAGGCGGTAGTTGGAAAAAATCTCCAACAGCTAGTATAGATAATCCACCAAAAGGTTTCGGGTTTCCTTTAATCTGTTGCAGTCTCCAATTCACATAGGCAAACAACTGTTTTGACACCATTGATATTTCGTCGATAATTAAAATGTGTGCATTAGAAAGGTCTGCCCTGATTTCATCCAAGCTGTTTCCCAGGCCTTGGTATGGAGGCTTCAAGCTTCTTGGGAGTTTCAGTAGACAGTGTAGCGTTTTGCCTGAGATTCCAAAGGCTGCGGTTCCCGTGAATGCGGATAAAAGAACGGTTGGCTTGGAAATGTCAGTATGCTCTCGTATGCATGGAAGCCTGCGCAAAATCTTGGTTGCTTCTGCATAAATAGATTTGATAACGTGTGATTTACCAACTCCTGCTCCTCCATTCAAAAAATACAGAAATTGTTGTGGGTTTTCACCAGAGACACATCTTTTGCACCAGTCTCGGACTGCATAAAATATGGAAGCTTGTGTTTGATTCAAGCTCTGGTACATTTTGCGAATCTGTGCATGATTTTGTTGGGTAGCTTCCACGAAGGGCATAGCTGTGTTACTGACAGAGGTAGATGCTGTGTATTCGGGAACATCGTCCTGCTCGTTCACATCATTAGGATCAGTGGGTTCACGTTCTGATATGCTCTCCAAACGGACCATCTCATTTGCTGGAGCCAATGTAGTCCATGCATCTTCAACTGGACCATTCTGTTCAAAATCCTCAATTGCCTGTTCAATAGCCTCATTATGCTTTTCATATTTCTCACGGTTTTCGTTTACAATATTGTACACACGCTGCAGTTCATCAGTTCCTGGTAGTTTTACAGAAGCAAATGCATAAAATGATTCGTATGTCTGGAATCTGGCTGACTTCAGCTGCTCATCTGAACGATATGGCAAGTAAAGTTTTAAAAGTGTTCCAAAGAATTTTTCTGGGGTTTTCTGCTGTGAAAAACGGGCAAATCTGATGACAGCAGGTTTTCCTCTTGTTCTTTTTTGTATGTGTCCCAAGTTTTTTTGAAGTGGCAAAACATTTTTACCTTTTTTCTGTCCTGTATAAACAATGCGGTATTCACTTGCAAAATCAGCCATGCACATGTTCTCAAATTCAGGTCTGTTTGGTCTGGCCTTGTACTTGTCTGGCAATCCAGTCATCCACACCTTCTCTATGTCATCATCCATGGACTGCAAGCAGCTCATCGGTAAACTCATCTTTACAGCATTGTCATCAGTAGGAATGAATATGACAGCACGTGATGATGATTTTAATTTCAGACTGCATGTGCGAGCGACTGCCTCCTGAGCACTGACTTCTCTGTTCTTTGAGTAGGCATTCATGACCTGCTTCATGCACTCACGTTCAGACAGGTTATCATGGCTTGAGTCTTTTATTACTTTCTTAAGGTAATCACTCATCTCATGCTCAGCTTTTGAAATGTATGAGACAATATACATGATACAGCTGTAGGGGTTCAGAATGAACTGTATGTCCATGTTTGCATCCCAGGCTCTTAACAGCAGTGGATTATAGCCGTTCACCCAGCAGTCCTGTGGTCGTCTCTCCATAAATATTGAACTTGATGTAGAAATAGTATCAATATGTTTCTCGTACTCTTCATAAGTCATGTTTACTTCATGAAGTAGCTGTGTAACGCTATCAAAACTCTTAGTTGAGTCATTCAGTAGATCCCACACCTTCTGTAGCTGTTCTTTTGCGAAACTGGCATAATTTCTTTCCTCTGATTCATTCCCTTCATCAGACTGATCTGCAGGAGGAGGCCTGGGCCGGGATATCATGGTTCTGCTAATGGGTGGTTTAGGAAATCCAAACCGGCAGTGCTTCTTGTTCTTTCTACAGGATTTGGAGTGGTTACGACTGTGCATCTGTACTTCACTCACAATTCTATGTAGTTCTGGGTCTCTGTCTGGGTCTGGTAATTTGCACGAGATGTATTTATCAATGAAATCACACACATCTTGATCTTGATCTTTTTCAAACTCTGGAGCATCTTTCACCCAAAATAAGCAGTGAATGTGCGGAGAGCCACGTAGCTGGAACTCTACTCTGTAAAAAAAGTCAATTACCTCACCGATAGGTCGAGCAGGTGAATTGATCAAATCTCTCATCAAGGCTTCAACTCGTTTTTCAAACATCCGCATGGCTGTGACGGGGTTGCTTCTGAGGATTTCACATTTTGCGGACCAGTCTAATTCAGCAAAGTTCACAGTTTCACCTTGTTGTGCTTTAATAGCAGTAATCACATCAGGCCATCTCATCTCAGCAGCACTAAACGTACAGAAAAATGTTGGAGTGCCCAGCTGTCTCAGCATAGCAAACAAATCACGGAGAGATTTCTCCCAGTAAGCTGGAGTCCCTCTTAATGGTTGCATGAATCGTGTAGCTTCCTTATTTATTACAAGCTTTTCTAACTCATTCTTGTCCTGCAGCAGTGAACAGTTTATTCTGCGTCCATCACGAGTCATGGGTTTTGCTTTCCTCATCTGGATAGACATACTTGATGTGGCCAAGTGCATTTCAGTCACAAACTGCGCAAAGAAGATATAGTTGGTATCCTTCGCACAACGATTGTCAATAGAGAATAGTCTAGAGTTAAAGTATCTGCTGGGGGAAACATGTTTTGCTCTACCAGGCTCATCAAATGTGTTCTTGCCATCGGGAAACTGCACTGGAAATGCCATAGACTCAAGTTTAGGAACTTTGAAAGTGTTTACAGGAGTGTTTTTCTCTGCTGGGGCAATGCAAAATATTCCATCATCATAAGACAACAGCTGCTGGCCGAGATCTGGGGGCTGAAGACATGTGTCCAGGGCAAGGCCTCTCGATTGCTCTTCTGCAGTAGTGTCATCGTTTGCATCATTGTGTTCATTCTCATTGCTCTGTTCTTCAGTGTTCTCAATTTGTCTGGTGTTCTCAATATCCATTTCCTCATCAGGAGCACTGATGTCATTTGCACACGGTTCATGCTCATTAAACATTTCTTCTTCAGAGAGTTCTGCATTAATGAAGATATCTTTATATTCTGAATGGATATCTTTTAGCTTTCTTAAAGCAGACAAAACCTTTTGCATGTTCAAAGTCTGAAACTGATAGTGACCTTGGTAACACAGACGTCTTTTCAGTTTCACTGTAAGCAGTTGTGATTCACTTCTTGGTCTGGGTAAACAATTCACTGTTGTTTCTACTTCAGATGCAACAGAAATCACAGCGCCTTTTATAGCTCTTTGCTGGCCTTTCGGTAGTGTAACAATCTTAGCAAAAGGAATGTACTTTGCAATAACGTGTCTTTCAAGAACATTCAAATCGCACAGTTCTGGAGGAATAGGAGCGAACTGAAGTTGATTGGCTAAAGCAATGTCTGGCATCAGACCTCTCGATAGTGTATTATGGCAGCAGTGACAGATCCACTCTGTTTTCCTGTGATCCAGGGCACACTGATCAGGGCAGTCGGAGCAGACGTGAACATAGTTTCCAGTCAAGCAAACTGAAGCAACTGTCGGATTCTTCTGATAGCGCTCACGATCACATGATTTCACTTGATTTGAGAAGAGCGCTCTGGCACAGCATGTGCAGACATAAGTTGGGCCCTGTTTTATAACATCTCTGAAAACATTTAAGGCTCTTAACACAGTCGGATCTTGTACTGCGTCAGGCTGGGTATTTTGTAACGTGTCTCTCTGCTGGCGCATCAGATGCATGTTTTTGTATTTGCGCTGTATGTCTTGAGCACAGTGTACTGTATGAAGTACCTTGAGGGCAGATATTTTGCTTTTAGATTTGAATAAATTATATTCTTTCTGACGAGCCCTAAAATGTTCATCACAGTGATAACGTTGTTTAAAAATGTTCTTCCTTCTTTCATAGAAGTTAGGATCATTTATGCATTGGTTTTTATAATGGTCCTTTTGCCTTTGCCTAAAAATTGGATCATTTAAATATCTGTCAACAAGATATTGCATATGTTGTTTCTTATATTTAGCATTACTCCTGTAATTTTGAATGATATGCTTTTTTTGTCTCTCCTTGAATTGTTCATCATTCCTGTAATTAAAGGTTATTTTACTCTTTTTGTCCTCTCTGTATTGTTCATTATTTCTGTACTTGTTGGTTGCATAGCTCTTTTTTCCCACTCTGTATTGTTCATTATTTCTGTACTTGTTGGTTGCATAGCTCTTTTTTCCCACTCTGTATTGTTCATTATTTCTGTACTTGTTGGTTGCATAGCTCTTTTTTCCCACTCTGTATTGTTCATTATTTCTGTACTTGTTGGTTGCATAGCTCTTTTTTCCCACTCTGTATTGTTCATTATTTCTGTACTTGTTGGTTGCATAGCTCTTTTTTCCCACTCTGTATTGTTCATTATTTCTGTACTTGTTGGTAGCATAGCTCTTTTTCCCCCTCTGTATTGTTCATTATTTCTGTACTTGTTGGTAGCATAGCTCTTTTTTTCCTCTCTATATTGTTCATTATTTTTGTACTGGTTGGCTGCATAGCTCTTTTGTTTCTCTTTGTATTTTTCATTATTTCTGTACTTGCTAATTGTATAAGCCTTTCTTCTCTCTCTGTATTCATTAATATTTCTATATTTGTTTTTCATTGCTTGTCTGTGTTCTTCTCTGTAAAACATACTGTTCCAATACTTGTTCTTCATGGCTTGTTTACGTCTTTCCCTGCATTCACTACTTCTTTTATAATCATAGACTTTACGTACAGCCTGTTTTTTGTCATAAACACCTTGCCTCTGAACCATTTCTTTGTGCCATTTTTTACAGTAAGCCTTTCGCTTCCGAGTCTTGCTCAGTTTTTCTGTCTGCTTGATTGTCGATTGTGAATATTGGTGATTAGAAGCTGACAGTGGCAATTGATCCTGTGACAGCATGCCATGAGAAAGTTCACTGAATGACACAATTTTATTACCGTCTTGATTCTGAGTGACAGAAGTTATAACGTCCATTTTATCTTGATAAGTCAAGTGGGCTTGATCATTAGTTGATGTGGCTCCATTAACTGTAGTCTCAGATGGTTGTTGAACTGTATCTTGGACAAACTGTTGTGAGACATCAGCAGACCTGCATTGTTCACTGTTGGACAGAGCTATGTTCTGAAAAGAGGTGGATGGTTGTACATCACGTTCAAGCTCAAAGCAGTTCGGGGAGACTTCAGGACGTACACGGCTTTCAGTTATCCGGTTAGTGAACGATACAGGCAGCAGATCAAATGGTTGCTGGTCTCTCAAATCGAAACACCATTGAAACAATAACATCAGCCTCTCGATCAGGTCTTCTAAACGGAAGAAGGTCAACATCACGGCCGTACCGGTGCTTTCGTCTTCGTCAGGCATTCCATATGCTGTTCTGCAGTGAGGATCAAAATAACCAAACCTCCCTGAGCGATCTCTGAATACGGCGATACACGTGCATCCACACAGCAGCAACGCGTCACTCACATCAGCTCTGAGGCACTGCAGAGTATTCTCAAGGTTTTCATACTCGCCTAGCGCAGGTGAATCTTTTAGAAATCCAACTCTCTGTGGATGTTTCAGGATGTTGTAACAGGCTGATTTGGTCTTAACTGTGCTTGGCAGCTCATCAAAGTTGAAAAAATTAGCCACAAATTGTCCTTTGCTCCGCAGTGTTCGTTTGACACTAGTTTAAACTGCATCACCTCTCTGTAAAATGCGGTCTAAATCGAAACTTTGCAACTCATTGTGTTCATTATGGACAGCTAGGAACATTAAGGCATTACACGTACACTGACGGCCTCTGGAGTAAATCTTGTACCTAGGATCGCTTTGACAGTGGGATGCTGCAACAGACAGAACATACGGGTTTGCATCGACGCTATTTGACAGAGTTACCGCTACTGGAGTCACACGAAGCTTCTTGCTTTCTGCGCTGTTTCTGAGATGCGCTCCTCTTACCTTTTCTTGGCATGTTTTAACACTGAATAATAAATGTATTAAATATCAAAATGTATTAAATTACTGATTATTGAATACTTATTAAATAGAACTCAAAATTAATATATTTTATCGAAAAGTTGCAGTCGTCAAATGCTCCTTCAAGAATATGAAAACTGTGTAGAAGTAAATTTCTCCCTCTCTTACCGTTTCTGAAGATTCAGCCAGTGAAAGTATGAAATCAAACGGTAGTTTGCAGAACACCAAATAAAAACACTTACTCAACAAATAAGTTCTTATTCTTAATGTTTGTATTACAAGGTATCAGTTGGACACCAACTTAGTCAAACAAGAAACAGTTAATATAAAATACACGATATTTAATTGATCTATGAAAAGTAACTTATTATAACAATGAATATATTGTATAGTAAATATAATAAAACAGAAATATTAGTTTAGACAATCTATATCAAGGTATTTGACCAATATAGGAAATTTGACCAAAAAAAATCTGTCTGTAATAGAGTTAAATGTGATATAAATAATACAGAAACTTAACTAATGCAATGCTAAACCAGATATTACTTATAAAACTGTAACTTAGGTTAAATATTACTCATAAAATGATAAAGTTGTAAAAGGCTAACCACTGATATCACCAATATAAGACTGGTTTAAAACGATACCCAAAAGAATGTGAAATCAACTATACAATATAGATGTTACAAGACTGAACTTACTGAACAGAAACTGGACTTTATTAATAAGAGCCGATTCAAAGCAGTCACAAAAACTAAACAAGCTAAATAAAGTTAAATATGTGATAAGATTATAGAAAATAAACAACCCTATGTAATGTAAAGCTAAACAGTTGGTTTATCAAACAAATGACTGTGTGTGTGTGTGTGTGTGTGTGTGTGTGTGTATGTGGATGTTGATTTTCCAACGCAGTCCTCAGATCAGGAGATCAGCAGGGCAGAAGATCAGCAGGGCAGACTGGAGATCAGGCTGGAGATGGTCCCTCTTTCAGGCTGTCCGGCTCTGTAAATCAATTGGTTATTGGGTTCAAAGTTTGGGTTTGGTTTTTGGGTTGAAAGTTTGGGTGTGGTTTTTGAGTTGAAAGTTTGGGTGTGGTTTTTGAGTTGAAAGTTTGGGTTTACTGGCTCGTTTTTTAAGATGCGTTAGCAAGCTGCTATTGTGCGTTTGGGTTTGTTTTGCATTGGGGAAGAGATTGCAGATTGGTTGCGTTTTGGGTTGCGAGCAAGCAAGCAGCAAGCAGAGCAGCAGCGTTTGGGAATGCAAGGCCAGATTTTTTGTCAGTTTGGGAAGAGAAAGTTAAGAAATGGCAAAGGTTTAAGCAAATAAGCAGGATAAAGGATTGAGTGAAAATGGATAAAAGATGTTGATAGGACAGGATAGGATAGGACAGGACAGATAACACACACACACACACACACACACACACACACACACACACACACACACACACACACACACACACACAGAAGAAGAGAAAAAAACAAGTTAGTTACATTCTTAACACACAAACATGCCTATATAAAAGTACAGGAATTATTGAATCATTAAATGTAAATAAGAACTATATTGTTATTGCATAAATCATTTTGAATACATCAATAAGTAACTTACATTTTTTGTTATTACCGTACTGAAGATGGAATTTATTATTATTATTAAATCTTAGTAATCAACATTCCCAAATTTCACTAAATATTTTGTTGTTGTTGCAAAAACCTAGCCTGGTTAAAACCAGACCATTCTCAGTTGTAACTGAGTTATGGTCTGGCAAAGCTTCATAGACAAATCATTTCCAAAGGGGCGTCACCAACGTCGCTCAAATGCCTCTGGATAGACCTAAAACCAATCAGAGCGATGAAGGAGATGACGTATGCAGAGTGACGGAGAAACATCTCCGAGTGTTGTTCTTGGTCTGGTTTTAAAGGAGCACTCCCCCGTTTTTTCATATTAAACTCTGTTATTCCCTTAACTAAGTTAACGAGTTGATACATACCTCTCTCGTCTCGACACTTTGATAGCCCAGTTCATTCATTAGAATCCAAACAGAGATGAAGTTAGAAGCGATCAAACACTTCCACGTTTTCTCTATTTACAGTTACACGATCAAGTATGATGATACAAAATAAAACGTAACGCTTTTCTAAGCGGGTAAAATGGATTACTATAATGTATGGTGGAATAGAACTTGGGAGCACTTCGACTCTGCGCAGTAATATCATCACTCAGGCGTACTCAGGAATAACGATATTACTGCGCAGAGTCGAAGTGCTCCCAAGTTCTATTCCACCATACATTATAGTTATCCATTTTACCCGCTTAGAAAAGCGTCACGTTTTATTTTGTATCATCATACTTGATCGTGTAAATACTCGTGTAACTGTAAATAGAGAAAACGTGGAGGTGTTTAATCGCTTCTAACTTCATCTCTGTTTGGATTCTAATGAACGAGCTGGGCTATCAGTATCAAAGTGTTGCGGTGCGCCAGAGCGATTGAGTGCACACACTGAGACGAGAGAGGTATGCATCAACTCGTTAACTTAGTTAAGGGAATAACAGTTTAATATGAAAAAAAGGTGGAGTGTTCCTTTAACAAAAAGGAAACGTTTAAAGGGATACTCCACTTTTTTTGGAAATAGGCTAATTTTACAACTCCCCCAGAGTTAAACAGTTGGGTTTTACCGTTTTCAAATCCATTCAGACGATTTTCTGATTTAGAAGAATATCAGTAACCAGACAGTTTCTGGTCTCATTGACTTCCGTAGTAGGAAAAAATAAATACTATGGCAGTCAATGGGACCAGAAACTGTCTGGTTACTGATATTCTTCTAAATATCAGAAAATTGTCTGAATGGATTTGAAAACGGTAAAACTCAACTGTTTAACTCTGGGGGAGTTGTAAAATTAGCCTATTTCCAAAAAAAGTGGAGTATCCCTTTAAATCGCTTAAAACAGACACGATAGCTGATTCGAACAAGTGATGTTCCACGACGACATCCATCTTTGTAATGTACAAAATCTGCTTCAGTCGCTGCGCTGTCGTCATCGTGTAAAGCCCGCCCCACGTTTCTGATTGGTGCCTTGATTTCGACGGATTGGAAATGGGCTTGAATGAGCTCTTTGCCAGACTAAACTTGCAGAGCAAATCTAAATTTGCTGGAAGTTGTCTTGGTTTTCCCAGGCTAGCAAAAACCTGTTTAACAATTAAACTTACCTAGATGGACAAGACTTCCAATCTACTGTAACAAGACAATAAACAAGAAGAAAAAAGAGACAATTTAGATTTGTTCACAGCTCATATACAGGTGAAACTCGAAAAATTAGAATATCGTGCAAAAGTTCATCTATTTCATTAATTCAAATTAAAAGGTGAAACTAATATATTTAGTATATATAACTATATACATATGCATGATTATACTTTTCAGAGGGCCGACATTTCTGTATTTAAAATCTTTTTTTCTATTGATGTCATGTAATATTCAAATTTTCTGAGATTTTGAATTTAGGGTTTTCATAAGCTGTAAGCCATAATCATCACAATTATAACTTTTGCACGATATTCAAATTTTTCGAGTTTCACCTGTAAGTCCTTATGTTCACATTTATCAAAAGTTTGTATTGTTATACACTTTTCTTCAAAGATATATTATGTTGTCCCATAATAATTCATTAAAGGGCACCTATTATGGAATTTTGAAAATTACCTTTCATGTAGTGTGTAACATAGATCAAAGTGAACGAAAACATCCTGCAAAGTTTTAAAAAAGAAAGTTCACCATATACAAAGTTATTGTCTCTTAAAAGTAAGAGTCGACTGAGTCGCTGATATGAATCGATAGACAAATGATGCTTTATCTAGATGACGTCAACTTGACAAGTTATTTGAATAAGATACACCCACTCATTGCGCGCGCCGCAGACGCCAGTGAAACTTCAAAACATGTCGACGAGATGCTGTGTTCTGAAGTGCGAATCAAAAGCAAACTTTTTTTTGACTGCCCAGGGACAAGCATGTGAAGAATCAGTGGCTAGAGTTTATATTTACAACTGTAACGTTACCCGAACCTTGTGCTGTGTTCGCGTCATTTTAATGACGATTCCTTTACAAACATGAATGCTTTCAAGTGTGGATTCGCGAGCCGGCTGATACTGAAGTTTATTTGGATCAGCTTCCTCCTCCGAATCACAACCTGTAAGTATTATTAATAATTGTTGCATTTATGGGTTTTGTAGCATGCTCAATAAGTATGTGTGTGTGTTGTGTTACGCTCAGCGCAGCTTCTAGGTCTAGGTCTCTAGGCACAGCTTCTAGGTTCAGATTTCACATCTGAAATATGTGAAATGTTTGTCGTTGTTATTGGAGTTGTCATAAAGAATAGAGCAATACCTGTAGTACTGCAGTGCTTTATCAATATGTTTAAGCTTTGGGCAAACGCAAAAAATAACTGACTGGGTCATCTGACCAATCACCGCAGATTAGCGTCACGCAAAGGAGGGGTTTGAAAAATGAGTCGGTAAACGAATCATTTAGGAGTCGGTGAGCAAATCATGTAAAAATAAATGCATATTATAAGACAACAAAAGTGTTTGTCATTGCATGCACGTAAAACTGTTGTTGGGGACTCCCAGAACAATATTAGGAACATTTTAAATGCCATAATAGGTGCCCTTTAACATGCTGCTTTCTACCAATCAAAATTAAGTGAACAACATACAGTGCAAATGGCCAACAAATTAGCATTACAGTAGTACTTACATGGTGAGCTTCTCCAGAGATGACCAACACTGTGAACAAGAAAACAATCTTAAGTTTTAACAGCAAAACAGAACTGCCAACATTTTTCATTCACTATGATGATAAAGCTAACAATCTGTGTAATTTGACATGTTTAATAATGGTACTTTACTTACTAGTGATGGCCGGTTAGTGAATGAATCGTTCTTTTGAACCGGTTCTTTTTAGTGAAACGGTCGAACCAGTACACTAAATCGGACTGAATCGTTCAAAACAGTTCGTGTCTTGCGTCAGCGCTGATCCACAAGTTAGTATGGTTACTTTTTAAACTTTTGAACATGCCTGACACAGTCCCTCCGACTCAAAATAAACAATATCCCGGAGTATATGTTACTCCAGTAACTCCAACAGTTCACTGAACTGAGACCTGTTGTGTTGAGAGAAGTGATGAGCACGAGCAGCTGATACTGAGCATGGGCACCCTACTGAACGCACAGGTACAGCATCACCACTAACGTTACAGAACCGAGAACTGTTTCTTTCGGACACGTTCGACACGGAGAACCGATGAGCTGAGCATGCGTGCAATTTTTTCAGAGGGACAAAATGCATGTTTCTTAATTGTTGAACATCAATAGGTGTAACAACATAAAACATGTCTTATCTCTGTATTATTTTCAAGTTTGGAAACACAATGGATTGTAAAACTAAACATTTATTATTATACTAAAACGTTATTTCCAGGAACAGCTAAATTAATTTCTAAGTTGATATAAATCTTTGATGTAAACTCTTGCCAAGGTTTTAAGGGTGCGTAGTAAATGTTTATAATGTGTTAATCAAAACATAACGTATTAAACATACTGGAGAGACATGCATCAACTTTTTAGTTTTGTCGACTGTATAACCTAGGTTTCAGCAGTTCTCAGATCAGCACACACAGGCCTACTCTGCAACAGTTTCTCGAATCCCCAGTACAGAACCAAGAACTGTTTCTCTTTCGGACACGTTCGATACGGAGAACCGATGAGCTGGAGATACTGCGCATGCGTGATAGCACCGTCTCTAAACACAACTTTCTTTCGGCCAAGTGATGCTGATACATGAGCACGGGTGAACCCAGGACTTAAATGAGGGGACGAACTCAGCGAAATGCAAGTTTATATGATAACAAATAAAATCAAATTGATGAAGACCAGTTAATTCACTTTATATCTTTAAGACATGTGAAACATCTGCATTTGATCATCGCCTGGGTTCATCTGCAAAACGTCAATATCAGAAACTTATCCAAGATGATTATGAAGATGATTACTATTATTTAACTGAAGTTATGATTGCAAATGACTTTATTTGAATGCATTTTTATCCGCCGGGACGATAGAATTGACGGCATTACATGAGGACGTAAAAGAACTGGTGAACAGGTTTTTTTAAAACCTAGAACCAGTTCCCGGAAGAGAACCGGACTTCCCATCACTATTACTTACCATTTTAGATGGAAAAGATGTCCAATCTACTGTAGATGATACAAAAAAAGACAAATTAACAAAAAGTTGTTAAACAATATATCTTGAAGGACATTGTATATGTAGTCCAATATTGCATTAACATTTAGCATTAAATATATGCAGTGCAAATGGCATTACAAATTAGCATTACAGTAGTACTTACATGGTGAGCGTCACTAGATATGACCAACACTGCAAAAAAAAAAAGAATTCCATTCCATAAAAAGATAGCCTAATCATAAATGAAAAAAAAATATATATATATACATATATTACTCATTTAAATAAACAGACTTTAGAAAAAATGATTTGAAGATATATTCATAAATTCATGATGATCTAAATTCTAGAAATACTCAACCAATAATTTTGGGAAATTTAGTAATAGCTCTGGAGTTTGGCAATAAAATAAAAACAAAAAATTTGTTCCATAATAAAAATAAAGATAAACTGCATGAAACCAGCAGAATGTGATGCATGCCTCATCTGAATGGATGAGCAGGGCATGTGGACCAAACGTAACTTGAATGACAGAAACAAATATGTACGCACCTGTGGAGATGGCAGACGGCTCTTAAAAGAGCCTTTGGGTTCGCTTATATGGTTTCTTTTATAAGAGGAAAACAAAAAGGAAGAAAAAAGAAAATCACCAAAAAGAATAAATCACCAAAAACCATCTTATATATTATACAGGTGTGAGAATTTGGAAAGCGTGAATCAAAAAGAATACTTACATAGCAGAGGCAATGACCGTTATCTGAAGTGTAAAAGGAAGAAGAAAAAAGCATTACTGAATATCTGAGTCAATGTGCAGATTAATTATATACAATCTAAAAAGAAATTATCACTGACCAATCAATTTCCTATGCCTATGATCATATAATGTCTATAATCATACAGTAAGTCTGAATAGAATAGTGAGAAATAGAATGTACTGATGAACTTTATACAGTCAATAGAAATTAGTACACCAATATGTTACAAATACGAACGAACATCATAAGTAGATTATACTGCAACAAATTATGGAAAGAAAAAGAATTGGGAGGGCAATATGTGCTAGAATATGTATGTTCCATATCAGTAGGCTACAGTATCTACAGACATTATATCAAAATGCTATACTATTATTATATAATACACAAGTGTTATTTATACTTAGCCCTGGAGTTAACAGAAATTTAACATCACTTTAACTGTACAAAATCACCATGTGGCACAGAAAAATAGTTAACTTACTTCTTACATAATTTAATTTTTTCCTGATGTAAACATGGGCTAAATGTTTTACTTTGTATATTATTATTACTTTAATACAAATCTTCTCTCTCCGGCGCGTGGATGAAAGAGGTCGCGCGCTCACAGCCAACGAAAGTAACGTTAACAACTTTAACCTTAACTTTTGTAATGATGTAAAGAAAGAAAAAACATACAATTACATGTAAATACATTTTGTATGTGTGTGTGAAGCTGAATCTGCCAGCTATCACTTATGAAAGGCCGAAACATGAATCATACGTAATTGACCCTTCGCAGAGTTTGATGGACAGGCGATCTGAACAATCATAATCCGCCATTTTGTCCGACAAAGCAGTCAGTAACGTTAGATTAACGTTGGAGGAATTGAACTTGAGAAACGGTGTGTACTGAAGTCTTTCCGCGGTTAAAACAACATTCCTTCTTATATTCATTCATGTTTACTTTATGCAATAATGTAGCTAACCTTAGAAGAGATTATGGTTCACGAGCAGCTTTAACTGAGGCTCTAAGCGATCTGTCAGACACACTAAAGAGCCACAAAACAGTATTTATTGTTACAATTTCTTTAAACAGTTACTACATTTTAAAGGCGAGCGTATGTTTCATATCAAAAGTAACCTGGTCTGCCCTGTCAGCGCGCTGTCAGTCTCTCTGCTCCGTGATGTGTGTTCACTGCGTGAGAACATGGAGTGTCGTCGCGTGAGTGAGAGCGTCGTCGATAGCAACGGTTACTAAAGGGGGCGGGTTTTGCGGACGCGCAATAGAGAATAGTGTAGTAGTTTTAGGTTAACGTTATGTTTTACAATTAACGTTACATGGAATAAAGCTTCGTTTACGTTTGTATTTAAGACGTAAAGCCTTCAATATATACACAATATCGACCTAGCCTGGCCTTTATATCCATAGCTCGGCCATTGACGTCACATCCCTTCATAACAATAAATAAAATTAACAAAACGGACGTAAATGAATTCGGTATATTTAAGATAAACATTTAAAACATAAATTTACTCGGAAATTAGCGTTACCTCGGAGAATAACAATAACTTTAGCAGCTAAGTTAACAGTTACTGGCTAGTCGGCCGCATTAGGCCTCTAAGATTGAAAAGCATTTAGGAAAGTACGTTAATATGTTACTTATAAGTCATAATACTCAGTCGTAATCAAGCTAAAATAAGTTTTCCTTTAATCCAATTTAGGAAAGATTTTTCCGCATTTTAAAAGACATAAGACACTTACCTGACCGAAGCAACGAGAGTTCGTCGTCGACGAGAGAGAATGATTTCCCACGCACTGTTCCAGCAGTCTGATTGGTTAAAATCAATCACGTGCTGCAAAACTGATAACGGTCATCTTATTTTGTAAGTTTGAAATTATAAATTGTCCCCATTGTATAAACATTTAATTAATAATACATCACTAAAGAATACCAACAATAATAAAATGAGTACATTATAATGAAGTCAACTGGGGTTAGTTTTAATTGGAAAAAAATTATTCATTTCAATACATCCATTAAATACTCATAATAGTGCATACAAATAAGTTTATTTAAATACGTTAGAATAAATTAAGTTAATTAAAAATACGTTCGTTTAAATGCATAATAAAAGTTCATTAAAAATAAGTTCATTAAAAAAACAAATACAATTCATTAAAAATAAGTTCATTAAAAATAAGTTCATTTAAACACATGCATTATAATAAATACAATTAATTAAAAATTTGTTATTTTAATGCATACATTATAAAAATAATTAACATTAAAATAGTTTAATTTCAATAAAAACATAACATTTATTTTAAAAAAATCATTCCACCAGGCGTCCAATGTACTGTAGAAAAACAAACAGAACAACAAATTAGTTAACAGACCCAAGCAGTGCTGAAAAAGGGCGAGCTACATAAGGTCTGCATGCACACAAGAAAAAAGAAGACCATTGGCCAAAGGTCATCATGTGCCTTGGTGATATTTCTGATTGGACTGCTGCCAAGTATAAAAGACCCCTGCCCCCCTTGTCCTTGATCATTCGGCAAGAACTACACCTATTTTCTGAGGTAAGTCACTTTGTACTTTTCTACAAATGTTGCTTTTAGATTGTTACTTCACAACTAAAAAATTTATTATTCCAATAAAATGAAAGTGATAGGGCCTATGATGGTGACAAGACAGGTTGACAATATAGGAGTAATTAACTATCTGTCAGGATTTGTACTATTTAAGTAATTTTTTACCTTAATTCAAATTACATTAATGATTTTTTACTGTACTGAAGACATGACAATACAGTTAACTTTATTATGATTTCTGACAGGAAAATGTAGTTTCTGAAGTAGTTTTTTACCTCAATTCAAATTACATTAATGATTTTTTACTGTACTGAAGACATGACAATACAGTAAACTATATTATGATTTCTGACAGGAAAATGTCATTTCTGAAGTAATTTTTTACCTTGATTCAAATTACATTAATGTTTTTTAACTGAAGACATGACAATACAGTAAACTACATTATTTCTGACAGGAAAATGTAGTTTCTGAAGTAATTTTTTACCTTAATTCAAATTACATTAATGATTTTTTACTGTACTGAAGACATGACAATACAGTAAACTATATTATGATTTCTGACAGGAAAATGTAGTTTCTGAAGTAATTTTTTACCTTAATTCAAATTACATTAATGTTTTTTAACTGTACTGAAGACATGACAATACAGTAAACTATATTATGATTTCTGACAGGAAAATGTAGTTTCTGAAGTAATTTTTTTACCTTAATTCAAATTACATTAATGATTTTTTACTGTACTGAAGACATGACAATACAGTAAACTATATTATGATTTCTGAGAGGAAAATGTTATTTCTGAAGTAATTTTTTACCTTAATTCAAATTACATTAATGTTTTTTAACTGTACTGAAGACATGACAATACAGTAAACTATATTATGATTTCTGACAGGAAAATGTATTTCTGAAGTAATTTTTTTTACCTTAATTCAAATTACATGAATGATTTTTTACTGTACTGAAGACATGACAATACAGTAAACTATATTATGATTTCTGACAGGAAAATGTAGTTTCTGAAGTAATTTTTTTTATCTTAATTCAAATTACATTAATGATTTTTAAAATGTAATGAAGACATGACAATACAGTAAACTATATTTTGACAGGATTTGTTCTGAGACGAGTATTTCTGACAGGAAAATGTAGTTTCTGAAGTCAAATTTTAACGTGACTAAATTGAGTTTGACACCACTGCACTAAACCAACTGAATGATGAATCTGTTGGACATAGTTGTATTATTTGCATGATGAATTGCCATTGGTTTTCTGTTTTAAGATGATGATACATGTGGGAACCTTTTGTTTGTTGTTGTGGGCACTTTTCCATTGAGATATCCAGAGATAAATTTGTTGCCCATTCTCAATGGGAAAGTGCCCAAGCAACATTGCTCAAAAAGTTGCCCCGTGTATCATCACCTTTACTCAATCAATGTGTATTTTCTCTTACCCTCCAGAATGTCAGCGGCAAGTTCCCCATACAGCAGGCCTGCGCCCACCCGGATCACCTGTGTGGACAATCGCACAAACCGTCGGGCTAAAACCTATGAGGTGTCCAACAGCAACATAAAAATAGCCTCCTTCAAAACCACCACAATAAGTGCCCTCAGTGATGGCGTGAGGGCATTTATTGCTCCAATTGAAGGCGACAGCCCAGTTTTTGAAACCGGGAGGGCCTATATAATAAAAAATTACACCCTGTCCCAAAAATTTGGACGGGATTGCATATTCCTCAACCCCAACTCCAAAAAATTTCAAACGGCTTCGTTTGAGTTGCCGGAGGAGGCAGAAAGATCGGCCAGATACCTCCTCAATCCACCAACGGCGCTGATGTCTGGGGAAGAGCAGGACCTGTTCACAAGGGGAGGATTCATCTCCCTGAGGGGAGAAATCGAAAAAGTGAGCAAATTAATTTAATACAATTATTCAATAATTAAACTAACTTTTTTGAAAGATTTTCCCCCCCAGATTGTAATTCTATAGCCACAAATGTTTTGCTAATTTTTATTAATATTAAGATAATCTCCACCATAATTTTATTGCCTTTTTTTTTATAAATAAGTGAAAAGTGACTAAGGTTTTAATACTTACAGGTTGAATTAAGATAACGTTGTTTAAAGACGTATCAGATTCACAGCCAATGTTATATAAATTATGTCTAAGCACTAGTAATTGTATTCACTTACATTGCATTAACAACAATCTTCCCCTTGTAATCTTGCAGTTGCAGGTCCCCAGGATGACCCGAGTGGGTGATGCAGAGGTGCCCATCCGAGACCTGTCTCTGCGGTGTGGCCAGAAGGTGCTGGAGGTGTCCCTGTGGCGGGACGAGGCCCTGCTGGAGCTCAGCCTGGGGGATCACGTGGAGATCTCCTTCCTCAGGGCGACTCTCAGACCTGCAGCCAAACTGAACTCGTCCAGCTATTCAGCTGTGGAGGTACACAACACTGCATCATGTAGCCTAATTATTCTCTAATGGATCTTTCTGCATCTTCCTACACTCCTGAGAGTGTACCAAGTGTATATACATTTTTTTTTTACTTTTTATGTATTCATTGGTAATAATTGATATTGGTAACACTTTAGAATTAGTTATATTGGTAACACTGTTTAATTTGGTAACACTTTTAGTTAATATTAATGCATTGACTAAGTTACCTAACAATGAGGAACACATTTGTTACAGTGCTTGTCAAACTGTGTAACACATAATGTTAGTTAATAAAATACAACAGTTCCAAAAACTTTCATTTTCATAACATTTTAGTAAATGTTGAAATTAACATTAACGAAGATAAATACATGCTTCAGAAGCATTTTTCGTTTTAGATCATGTGGTCAACTAACATTAATAGTGTTGTAAACATGTAATGACTCATGTCTATTGATATATAATGCCTTTGCTGAGACTTCTGTTCATGTTATTACATTTCAGAAGACTGCAGCTGAGCCGGTGGAGGTGGAGGTCAGCATCATCGGGGTGTTGGAGGGAGATGGAGGAGCCACAGTCCTGCTGTCGGACACCTACGAGGAGTACACTGTCCCTGCAGCTCTGCACCTCGACATCGCTGCTGATGACCTGCCAATTAAACTGACACTAACGCACCTAAACAAAATAGTTCAGAGCATTGAACCGTTGGGGGAGATGTTGGAGCTCATGTTTGAGTCAATTTGACGTTTTTGTTTTTAATAGTTCAAATTGTTATTAGTTGTTTTATCGTTTATGAATTGTTAAATTTTTTATTAGTTTTATCGTTTATGAATTGTTCATTTTTATTAGCTGTTTTATTGTTTATGAATTGTTACATTTTTTATTACTTTTATCGTTTATGAATTGTTAAAAATTTTATTAGCTGTTTTATTGTTTATGAGTTGTTAAAAAAAATTTATTCGTTGTTTTATCATTAATGAATTGCTTATTTTTACAGTTTAATAAAACGTGTTTTAATACATTTTGCTTTAAGTGTTTCTTCTATGCATTCCATTAATGTAATTTAAATAATCATTATCTTAAATCTGATGCATTTTATCACCTCCCTACCATAAACATAAATCCTCAATGTTGCTCTGATCTTAATGCTACCATGCATGTTAAAAGTACTTGGTAGCTTTAAGATCAGAGCAACATTAAGCATTTATGATTTATGTTCATGGTAGAGTTTATGATAAAATGCATCAGACTTAGGCTAATGATTATTCTTCATCACTTATACGACCTTCTGGAGAAAATATTACTCTTGCATAAGAAAAAATAAAGAAATAAAAGAGTAATTCATTGCATAACACTAACTCCTTATAACAGTTATTTGTATATTTATAATACTTATATAGAGAAGTATTGTGTACATACACACCCTTTTTTTTTTTAAAGAACAACAAATGGTGTTGTTTTTTTGTTTTAAACATCACACTTAAAATGTACATGACAAACCCAGGTCCTGGAGGGCCACAGCCCTGCAGAGTTTAGCTTCAACCCTAATTAAACACACCTGCTTAGCTAATCAAGTCCTTTAGGCTTATTTGAAAACTGCAGGTGTGTGTGTGTGTGTTGAAGCAGGGTTGGAACTAAACTCTATAGGGCTGTGGTCCTCCTGGAACTGAGTTTGGCACCTGTGATATTTGGCAACAATAATTCAAATTAGGTTGATTACCCACAGGCATACCGGTATTTTTAAAAGCAATTTTTTCCTATTATTAAATGTGCTGTCTTTTGTGTCAAAAAGTTTGATTTAACTAAATCTAAATAGCTTACACAAAGTATTCACATTTGACTAATTTAACCAACTCATAAACGGATTATATAACCTATATATTATGGAGTTAATTTCCGAGTACGGCTGAAATATATATATATAAAAAACAAATACACATCTTTATAGTCGATTATTTCTCATGTTAATGATTGATGTCGATTACAAAATACATTTTAAGGTCATATCTTGTATGCTTGGCAAGTCAACAACCGTTTATGAATTAGTTAACTGCTTTCTAAGTAGTGATGTGACATCTGAAGCGAGGCTCCGGAGCTTGTGTCGAGCAAAAAGGGGCGTTCCAGATGAAGCCCCGATTCGAGGCTTGTGTCGTTTCCGTGAAAATCACGTGACGATAACAAACGAGGCCTCGGTTTGTGTTGAATACGTCATTGCTTCATTCTGAGTATCGCTTCCGGATAAAAGTGGTTCGAAACCTCGCGCCTCTCGTGGGTTTTGCAGTAGGCGTTTGCATTGGTGTTGAAGTGTTGGTTGTACGAAGTAGTGAGTAGCGAGTTGTAGCGAGTTTGTAGTAGCATAGTTATCATTATATATCATAGCCTGTATTATATATTATATTACATTATACTTAGTTTAGTAGATTATTAGATTATTAGAGTAAAGTATACATAGTTCAGTAGATTATTAGAGTAAATTAGCCTATATCTAGTTCTAGTTGCTATATATATATACATATATTGGTAGTAGTGTTATTATTGTATATATATATATATATATATATATATATATATATATATTATTGCTATTATTATTATTCTAAGACTAGACTGTAGGGAAAGCCTTAGAGTGCAAACGTTAAAGGCAAACCTAGAGCCCTTACAATGGAGCCAGCAAGAAAGAGGAGAACTTCTCCTGTCTGGGAGCATTTTGAATTGATTGCTCATAACAAGGTTTGTATACATTTATATAATTTATTATCATAACATCACATAATCCTCACCATATCGCTGTATAATCACAATGTGTATTATCTGCATGTTGAAGGTGAAATGTTTGCTGTGCCATAAAGAGCTGACTTACAGCAACAACACCTCTTCAATGCTTAGGCATTATCGTGCAATGCATGAGGATGCACAACCTGCTGCAAACAGACCAGCCACTAGTCAAAGTAATATTTAATCTTAATTTTTTTATTATGTAAATAATGTGTTAGGCTCCTACAATACACCAGCATTGTACTGTGTTATAGATTACAGAAAGAAAATGGTGGATGAGGCTTTGGTCAACATGGTCATCAAAGACTCCCAACCCTTTTCTGTTGTGGATGACGTGGGGTTTAGGGAGCTTGTGCATGTGCTGGATCCATCCTATGTTCTCCCAACAAGAAAGGTATGTATGTGAATAGACTAAAGTAGTTTATTGTTATAAAGTCAGAATGAATAGTAACAATTAATATTTTCATTCTCAGGCTTTGAAGTCCATGGTTGACACCCGGTATGAGGAGGCTAAGGAGAAGGCCAAAGAAAAATTGGACAATGTTGTTGCTGTTAGCCTTACGTCCGACATGTGGACGTCCATCAACATGGAGGCTTACCTGGCTGTGACTTGTCATTTTATTGATGCCAATGACCAGCTTGGGACAATCTTGCTTGGGGTGCAACATTTCCCAAACACCCATACGGCAGACAACTTGGCTATTGCCCATACCATGGCCATGGAGGAGTGGGGCATAAAGGATAAGGTGAGGTGCCTTGTCACGGATGCTGCTGCCAATATGATTGCCTGTGTGAGGGCATTGAATATTAGGCATGCGATATGCATTGCACATGCATTGAATTTAATTGTCAAGAAGTCTTTCGATGATGTGCCAGGCTTAAATGAGCTTCGCACCAAATGTAGGAAGCTTGTAACCTACTTCAGGACCAGCACAACAGGAAAAGAAAGACTGGCCCAAGTGCAGGTGCAGATGGGGAGGCCTGCTCTGAAAATGATTATTGAGGTGGACACTAGATGGAACAGCACTTACAGCATGCTGGAAAGGCTCTATGACCTGAGAGAGCCAGTGGGGGCAGCTCTAGCCTCTTTGAGGACAGATGTAAGCCCTCCTACTTCATTGGAGTATGAAACAATGAAGGATGCTCTCGACCTACTGGCCCCATTCCACCAGGCCACAGTAGAGCTTTCTGCAGAAAAAAGAGTGTCTGCTTCAAAGGTTATTCCCCTAATGAAGATGCTGAACCACACAATAGTAAGAAAATCCGAGGGCTTAACATCAAATATGGCAAGGCAGCTGGCTGACAACCTTGTCCGTCGCGTCAGAGAGCATGCGTTACAAATGGAATCCATTAGTGTGATGACGATGCCTACATTGCTGGACCCTAGGTTAAAAAAACTAGGGTTCCTAAGTCCAGGGAAGCTCCAAGAAGCCATTACAAGACTAAAGTCAGAATGTGCCAATGTTATCAGAAATTCTGAAACAACACCCCCAGCTCAAGTACCTGCCTCACAAGCTGGGCCATCTACAACCTGTGGTAAGTAGTCTATGTCTTATGTGAATTTTCACATTTGTAATGTCATGTAATGTGAACCATTGAGAAGTGAGTGTTTTCCCTTGTATAATTATAGGTGACCTTTGGCATCTACTGGACAGCACAGTGGATAACAGCAGACGGAGCTCCAGTGTGACCGCAGATGCTACTATTGAGGTGGACCGTTATTTGTCAGAGACAAATCTGGCAAGGACTGAGGATCCGCTGGGTTATTGGAACAAACAGAAGCTCCAACATCCCAATTTATATAAGCTGGCACTTACGTTCTTATGTTGTCCGGCATCATCGGTGCCCTGTGAAAGGGTGTTTTCTAAGGCTGGAGAGGTGGTTTCCAAAAAGAGAAACCGCCTCAATCCAAATACTGTAAAAAAACTTTTGTTTTTAAATAAAAATCAGTAAAAATGTTCCCATCCCTGTTGCAGTTTGCTGTTCCACTCCCAGTTCCATAAGCACTACATAATTGTACTCCCAGTTCCATAATCACTACACTATTGCACTCAGTCAGCACTGCACTCAGTGATTTCTTTACACTCATTTGGGGCATTCACTGTCATCACTAACCCAAAGAACTACTGAATACAAAGTTATGTGTGTGTGAGTTGTGTGTGCATAGGTAAACACAAGCAGAGTAAAAAACTTTATTTAATACACAGGCAATAGAAAAAGGGTGTGCCCACACCATGACAATTTGGTTGCTCAGGATGAATAGATTTGTGTGCAATACATTGCTTTGCACAGCAGGTGTCACTAGGGAGCACACTGTTTCATGAGGCTTCAGGTAAACGAACCTTTTGGTGAACCAATGGGCTGGAAAGCCTCAGTGGTTCAGGAAGCCTCATTTGGCCATCACTATTTCTAAGCATTAGAAAATCAAGACATTGTTATTTTAGTAGTATGAAAAACAAAACGATTCTAAATAAAATCTTACCTGCATCTGATCTGCAATTGGTATCACTCACAGGCTCGCCGCAGCACTGACTTGAGCTGCTGAACACATGGCGTGCACGCGGTAAAAACTCCCGCGAATCTGCAATTTTTTTATTCAACAGCCATCTGATTGGGTATCGAGCTCAATACCCATCATGAGCTCAACAGAGACGTGTGATTGGTTGTAATGCTCAACGATGGGGAAAAGGGTATACGTGAGCATATGTGCAATATATAAATTAAAAGTGCCGCAACACTTTTTATTTTTTTTCACATTTCAGTCACAGTCGTAAAGTATTTATTTCGATTGTGTAGGGGGGGATTGTTTTACCCACATGTCTTGAATATGCATTGTTGTCCATTTTGGAAGGAGCAGGGCAAATTGTGTCTCATAATATAGCAATTTAATTTACTCATTATCTACGCATATCCATCCAGTTATCTACGCATAATCTACTCATTAACTACGCATATAATTTACGCATGATCCAGGGCCACTTTAGCCATTCTTAATAATATAATGTTGTATTGAGTTGGGATTCAGAAGTTTTTGTGATGTTGGCGTTTGGGGAGTTACCATCGTGGTGACGAGTGGAGCCTGCAGTTATGATGAAGATGACTTTCAACTATTTAACGTTTGATTGAGTCCATGGCCGAACTCAGCCTGGGAGATCATGTGGATATCTCCTTTCTCACGGTGACACTCAGACCTGTTGCCAAACTGAACTCATCCAGCTAATCAGTTGAGGATGAAGCAAGTACACAACATTATGCTGGCAGTATTGGTGAAATAAGTTATAAAATTGACTGTTCTTCTGTTTTGACATTTTTGCACACATCAAAGTGGTTGTACCAATCCATTAATTGTGGTGTTGGAAGCTTCGCAAAGCAAATATACCTCTGGAATAATACAGACATTTTTAGTCTCATCGTGTAGCTACAGTACTGGGGGAAAATAGATTTTCATATCCCAGAATTCTCTGCACAGGACATAATCGAAGAGAAAAGTTGAATTTATTTATCTTCATGTGTTTTTAAGCCAGAAAAATTGAGAAAGCTTGTTATCAAGTTCTTTCTAACTAATCTTTCTTTCTTTATCTCTTTTTTAACTTATCTTTCTTTCTTTATCTCTTTTTTTAACTAATCTTTCTTTCTTTCTTTCTAACTAATCTTTCTTTCTTTCTTTCTTTCTCTTTTTTTCTTTCTAACTAATCTTTCTTTTAGTGAAACCAATCTTTCTGTCTAACTAATCTTTCTTTTCTTTTCTGACTAATCCATCTGTCCGACTTCAAACTACTTTAAACCTCAAACTACTTTAAACTTCTTCAAACTCTCTGGTACGGCTTTTTCAAGCCAACTTAAAGTTTGTCTCATCAAACTTTTTTTTCTAGTTATAAATAAAGTTCTATTTAATCCTGCATGTCCTAGCCCTCATTCTAGACACCACATCTTCTTCTCGCCTTTTTCTGTATGTATTCCTGCTCTTTCCCACTTTTCCTTGAATACTTTACAAGTATCTCCCAGTCTGTTCATTGTCCCATAAAAACTTTTTCATTAATTTTAGCTTTAATTATACTTTTAACTTCAGCTTTGCTGTATTTTAATATCTATCTCTATATAAGGCTTCTCTGCTGCTTTCTTCGCACATTTGTCTGCCAATTCATTACCTCCTACACCTATATGAGCTGGCACCCATATAAATGTAGTACTAATACCAGACTTTAGCAGATTGTTAGCTAAATGGATTATTTCAAACACTATATCCTGTCTAGACTCAGAGTGAAGATGCTTGAGACTTATTAATGCTGAACTGGAGTCTGACGCAATCACAGCTTGCTTAGGTTTATTGCTCTCTACCCACATCATTGCCATCCATATTGCCACCATTTCTGCTGTATATACCGCTAAATTATCATTAATTCTTTCACCTACACTGTAAAAAATTGCTGTAAAATAACAGCCACAATTTGACAGTAACATAGCGTTTTCCATTAAAACAGCAATATACCGTTGAAAAAATGCATTCTGGGTGATATATGTCGTTTTTGAGAAAGTAGCCAACAGGAATATACTGTGAACTAGAAAAAGTTCGTCGAGACAAACTTTAAGTTGGCTTGTGAAAGTTTGGACCAATAAGTTTGAAGAAGTTTAAAGAAGTTTAAAGTTTAATTAGTTTATAGTTTAGTAAGAAAGAAAGAAAGATAGATTAGTTAGAAAGAAAGAAAAAAAGATTAGTAAGAAAGAAAGAAAGATAGATTAGTTAGAAAGAAAGAAAGAAAGAAAGAAAGATAGATTAGTTAGAAAGAAAGATAGATTAGTAAGAAAGAAAGAAAGAAAGAAATATAGATAAGTTAGAAAGAAAGAAAGAAAAAAAGATTAGTTAGAAAGAAAGAAAGAAAGATAGATTAGTTAGAAAAAAGAAAGAAAAAAAGATTAGTAAGAAAGAAAGAAAGATAGATTAGTTAGAAAGAAAGAAAGAAAGAGATTAGTTAGAAAGAAAGATAGATTAGTAAGAAAGAAAGAAAGAAAGAAATATAGATAAGTTAGAAAGAAAGAAAGATAGATTAGTTAGAAAGAAAGAAAGAAAAAAAGATTAGTAAGAAAGAAAGAAAGAAAGATAAATTAGTAAGAAAGAAAGAAAGATTGATTAGTAAGAAAGATAGAAAGATAGATAGATTAGTTAGAAAGAAAGAAAAAAAGATTAGTGAGAAAGAAAGAAAGAAAGAAAGATAGATTAGTTAGAAAGAAAGAAAGAAAGAAAGATTAGTTAGAAAGAAAAAAGGAAAGAAAGATAGATTAGTAAGAAAGAAAGAAAGAAAGATAAATTAGTAAGAAAGAAAGAAAGATTGATTAGTAAGAAAGATAGAAAGATAGATAGATTAGTTAGAAAGAAAGAAAGAAAAAGAGATTAGTGAGAAAGAAAGATAGATTAGTTAGAAAGAAAGAAAGAAAGAAAGAAAGAAAGAAAGAAAGTTAATTAAAAAGAAAGAAAGAAAGATAGATTAGGTAGAAAGAAAGATAGAAAGATAGATAGATTAGTTAGAAAGAAAAAGAAAGATAGTTTTTATTTAGAAAGAAAGAAAGATAGATTAGTTAGAAAGAAAGAAAGAAAGAAAGAAAGAAAGAAAGTTAATTAAAAAGAAAGAAAGAAAGATAGATTAGGTAGAAAGAAAGATAGAAAGATAGATAGATTAGTTAGAAAGAAAGAAAAAAAGATTAGTGAGAAAGAAAGATAGATTAGTTAGAAAGAAAGAAAGAAAGAAAGAAAGAGAAAGAAAGAAATATAGATAAGTTAGAAAGAAAGAAAGATAGATTAGTTAGAAAGAAAGAAAGATGGATTAGTTAGAAAGAAAGAAAAAAGATTAGTTAGAAAGAAAGAAAGAAAGATAGATTAGTTAGAAAGAAAGAAAGAAAGAGATTAGTTAGAAAGAAAGATTAGTTAGAAAGAAAGAAAGAAAAAAAGATTAGTAAGAAAGAAAGATAGATTAGTTAGAAAGAAAGAAAGAAAGAAAGAAAGAAAGAGAAAGAAAGAAAGAAATATAGATAAGTTAGAAAGAAAGAAAGATAGATTAGTTAGAAAGAAAGAAAGATGGATTAGTTAGAAAGAAAGAAAAAAGATTAGTTAGAAAGAAAGAAAGAAAGATAGATTAGTTAGAAAGAAAGAAAGAAAGAGATTAGTTAGAAAGAAAAAGAAAGATAGATTAGTTAGAAAGAAAGAAAGATAGATTAGTTAGAAAGAAAGAAAGAAAAAAAGATTAGTAAGAAAGAAAGAAAGAAAGAAAGATAGATTAGTTAGAAAGAAAGAAAAAAAGATTAGTTAGAAAGAAAGAAACATAGATTAGTTAGAAAAAAGAAAGAAAAAAAGATTAGTAAGAAAGAAAGATAGATTAGTTAGAAAGAAAAAAGGAAAGAAAGATAGATTAGTAAGAAAGAAAGAAAGAAAAAAAGATTAGTGAGAAAGAAAGATAGATTAGTTAGAAAGAAAGAAAGAAAGATTAGTTAGTAAGAAAAAGAAAGATAGATTAGTTAGAAAGAAAGAAAGATAAATTAGTTAGAAAGAAAGAAAGAAAGAAAGAAAGAAAGAAAGTTAATTAAAAAGAAAGAAAGATAGATTAGGTAGAAAGAAAGATAGAAAGATAGATAGATTAGTTAGAAAGAAAGAAAGAAAGTTAATTAAAAAGAAAGAAAGAAAGAAAGATTAGTTAGAAAGATAGATTAGTTAGAAAGAAAGAAAGAAAAAAAGATTAGTAAGAAAGAAAGATAGATTAGTTAGAAAGAAAGAAAGAAAGAAAGAAAGAGAAAGAAAGAAATATAGATATGTTAGAAAGAAAGAAAGATAGATTAGTTAGAAAGAAAGAAAGATGGATTAGTTAGAAAGAAAGAAAAAAGATTAGTTAGAAAGAAAGAAAGAAAGATAGATTAGTTAGAAAGAAAAAAGGAAAGAAAGATAGATTAGTAAGAAAGAAAGGAAGAAAGATAGATTAGTGAGATAGATAGATTAGTTAGAAAGAAAGAAAGAAAAAAGATTAGTGAGAAAGAAAGATAGATTAGTTAGAGAGAAAGAAAGATGGATTAGTTAGAAAGAAAGAAAAAAAGATTAGTAAGAAAGAAAGAAAGATAGATTAGTTAGAAAGAAAAAAGGAAAGAAAGATAGATTAGTAAGAAAGGAAGAAAGATAGATTAGTGAGATAGATAGATTAGTTAGAAAGAAAGAAAGAAAAAAGATTAGTGAGAAAGAAAGATAGATTAGTTAGAAAGAAAGAGATTAGTTAGAAAGAAAAAGAAAGATAGATTAGTTAGAAAGAAAGAAAGATAGATTAGTTAGAAAGAAAGAAAGAAAGTTAATTAAAAAGAAAAAAGAAATATAGATTAGGTAGAAAGAAAGATAGATAGATTAGTTAGAAAGAAAGAAAGAAAGTTAATTAAAAAGAAAGAAAGAAAGATTAGTTAGAAGGATAGATTAGTTAGAAAGAAAGAAAGAAAGAAAAAAAGATTAGTAAGAAAGAAAGATAGATTAGTTAGTTAGAAAGAAAGAAAGAAAGAAATATAGATAAGTTAGAAAGAAAGAAAGATAGATTAGTTAGAAAGAAAGAAAAAAAAGAGTAGTTAGAAAGAAAGAATGAAAGAGATAGATTAGTTAGAAAAAAGAAAGAAAAAAAGATTAGTAAGAAAGAAAGAAAGATAGATTAGTTAGAAAGAAAAAAGGAAAGAAAGATATATTAGTAAGAAAGAAAGAAAGAAAGATAGATTAGTGAGAAAGATAGATTAGTTAGAAAGAAAGAAAGATAGATTAGTTAGAAAGAAAAAGAAAGATAGATTAGTTAGAAAGAAAGATAGATTAGTTAGAAAGAAAGAAATAAATAAAGTTAATTAAAAAGAAAGAAAGAAAGAAAGATAGATAGATTAGTTAGAAAGAAAGAAAGAAAAAAAGATTAGTAAGAAAGAAAGATTAGTTAGAAAGAAAGAAAGATAGATTAGTTACAAAGAAAAAGAAAGATAGATTAGTTAGAAAGAAAGAAAGATAGATTGGTTAGAAAGAAAGAAAGAAAGAAAGTTAATTAAAAAGAAAGAAAGAAAGAAAGATTAGTTAGAAAGATAGATTAGTTAGAAAGAAAGAAAGAAAAAAATATTAGTAAGAAAGAAAGATAGATTAGTTAGAAAGAAAGAAAGAAAGATAGATTAGTAAGAAAGAAAGAAAGATTAGTTAGAAAGAAAGAAAGATAGATTAGTTAGAAAGAAAAAGAAAGATAGATCAGTTAGAAAGAAAAAGAAAGATAGATCAGTTAGAAAGAAAGAAAGATAGATTAGTTAGAAAGAAAGAAAGAAAGAAAGAAAGTTAATTAAAAAGAAAGAAAGAAAGTAAGATAGATTAGTTAGAAAGAAAGAAAGATAGATTAGAAAGAAAGAAAGATAGATTAGTTAGAAAGAAAGATAGATTAGTTAGAAAGAAAGATAAATTAGTTAGAAAGAAAGATAGATTAGTTAAAAAACAAAGAAAGAGATTTGTTAGAAAGAAAGATAGATTAGTTAGAAAGATAGATTAGTTAGAAAGAAAGATAGATTAGTTAGAAAGAAAGATAACTTAGTTAGAAATAAAGAAAGATAGATTATTTAAAAAACAAAGAAAGATGGATTTGATAGAAAGAAAGATAGATTAGCTAGAAAGAAAGAAAGATAAATTAGTTAGAAAGTAAGATAGATTAGTTAGAAAGAAAGATAGATTAGTTAGAAAGAAAGAAAGATAGATTAGTTAGAAAGATAGATAGATAAGTTAGAAAGAAAGAAAGAAAGATTAGTTAGAAAGAAAGAAAGAAAGATAGATTGGTTAGAAAGAAAGAAAGATTAGTTAGAAAGAAAGATAGATAGATTAGTTAGAAAGAAAAAAGATAGATTAGTTAGAAAGAAAGAAAGTAAGAAAGAAAGAAAGAAAGATTGGTTAGAAAGAAAGATAGATTAGTTAGAAAGATAGAAAGAAAGATAGATTAGTTAGAAAGAAAGAAACATAGATTAGTTAGAAAGAAAGAAAGAAAGATAGATTAGTTAGAAAGAAAGAAAGATTAGTTAGTTAGAAAGAAAGAAAGATAGATTAGTTAGAAAGAAAGATAGATTAGTTAGAAAGATAGATAGATAGATAGATTAGTTAGAAAGAAAGAAAGATAGATTAGTTAGAAAGAAAGATAGATAGATTAGTTAGAAAGAAAGATAGATTAGTTAGAAAGAAAGATAGATTAGTTAGAAAGATAGATAGATAGATTAGTTAGAAAGAAAGAAAGATAGATTAGTTAGAAAGAAAGATAGATAGATTAGTTAGAAAGAAAGATAGATTAGTTAGAAAGAAAGAAAGATAGATTAGTTAGAAAGAATGAAAAAAGAAAGAAAGAAAGAAAGAAAGAAAGATTGGTTAGAAAGAAAGATAGATTAGTTAGTAAGAAAGATATAAAGAAAGATGGATTAGTTAGAAAGAAAGAAACATAGATTAGTTAGAAAGAAAGAAAGAAAGAAAGAAAGATAGATTAGTTAGAAAGACTAGTTAGTTAGAAAGAAAGAGATAGATTAGTTAGAAAGAAAGATAGATAGATAGATAGATTAGTTAGAAAGAAAGAAAGATAGATTAGTTAGAAAGAAAGAAAGATATATTAGTTAGAAAGAAAGATAGATAGATTAGTTAGAAAAAAAAGATAGATTAGTTAGAAAGAAAGAAAGATAGATTAGTTAGAAAGAAAGATAGATAGATTAGTTAGAAAGAAAGAAAGATTAGTTAGAAAGAAAGAAAGAATGATAGATTGGTTAGAAAGAAAGAAAGATAGATTAGTAAGAAAGAAAGAAAGGAATAAAGAACGATAGATTAGTTAGAAATAAAGATAAAGTAGTTAGAAAGAAAGATAGATAGATTAGTTAGAAAGAAAGATAGATAGATAGATTAGTTAGAAAGAAAGATAGATTATTTAGAAAGAAAGAAAGATAGATTAGTTAGAAAGAAAGAAAGATTAGTTAGAAAGAAAGAAAGATTAGTTAGAAAGAAAGATAGATAGATTAGTTAGAAAGAAAAAAAGAAAGAAAGAAAAATTGGTTAGAAAGAAAGATAGATTAGTTTGAAAGATAGAGATTAGTTAGAAAGAAAGAAAAGATTAGTTAGAATGAAAGAAAGATAGATAGATTAGTTAGAAAGAAAGAAAGATAGATTAGTTAGAAAGAAAAAGAAAGATAGATCAGTTAGAAAGAAAGAAAGATAGATTAGTTAGAAAGAAAGAAAGAAAGAAAGTTAATTAAAAAGAAAGAAAGAAAGTAAGATAGATTAGTTAGAAAGAAAGAAAGATAGATTAGAAAGAAAGAAAGATAGATTAGTTAGAAAGAAAGATAGATTAGTTAGAAAGAAAGATAAATTAGTTAGAAAGAAAGATAGATTAGTTAAAAAACAAAGAAAGAGATTTGTTAGAAAGAAAGATAGATTAGTTAGAAAGATAGATTAGTTAGAAAGAAAGATAGATTAGTTAGAAAGAAAGATAACTTAGTTAGAAATAAAGAAAGATAGATTATTTAAAAAACAAAGAAAGATGGATTTGATAGAAAGAAAGATAGATTAGCTAGAAAGAAAGAAAGATAAATTAGTTAGAAAGTAAGATAGATTAGTTAGAAAGAAAGATAGATTAGTTAGAAAGAAAGAAAGATAGATTCGTTAGAAAGATAGATAGATAAGTTAGAAAGAAAGAAAGAAAGATTAGTTAGAAAGAAAGAAAGATAGATTGGTTAGAAAGAAAGAAAGATTAGTTAGAAAGAAAGATAGATAGATTAGTTAGAAAGAAAAAAGATAGATTAGTTAGAAAGAAAGAAAGTAAGAAAGAAAGAAAGAAAGATTGGTTAGAAAGAAAGATAGATTAGTTAGAAAGATAGAAAGAAAGATAGATTAGTTAGAAAGAAAGAAACATAGATTAGTTAGAATGAAAGAAAGAAAGATAGATTAGTTAGAAAGAAAGAAAGATTAGTTAGTTAGAAAGAAAGAAAGATAGATTAGTTAGAAAGAAAGATAGATTAGTTAGAAAGATAGATAGATAGATTAGTTAGAAAGAAAGAAAGATAGATTAGTTAGAAAGAAAGATAGATAGATTAGTTAGAAAGAAAGATAGATTAGTTAGAAAGAAAGATAGATTAGTTAGAAAGATAGATAGATAGATAGATTAGTTAGAAAGAAAGAAAGATAGATTAGTTAGAAAGAAAGATAGATAGATTAGTTAGAAAGAAAGATAGATTAGTTAGAAAGAAAGAAAGATAGATTAGTTAGAAAGAATGAAAAAAGAAAGAAAGAAAGAAAGAAAGAAAGAAAGATTGGTTAGAAAGAAAGATAGATTAGTTAGTAAGAAAGATATAAAGAAAGATGGATTAGTTAGAAAGAAAGAAACATAGATTAGTTAGAAAGAAAGAAAGAAAGAAAGATAGATTAGTTAGAAAGACTAGTTAGTTAGAAAGAAAGAGATAGATTAGTTAGAAAGAAAGATAGATAGATAGATAGATTAGTTAGAAAGAAAGAAAGATAGATTAGTTAGAAAGAAAGAAAGATATATTAGTTAGAAAGAAAGATAGATAGATTAGTTAGAAAAAAAAGATAGATTAGTTAGAAAGAAAGAAAGATAGATTAGTTAGAAAGAAAGATAGATAGATTAGTTAGAAAGAAAGAAAGATTAGTTAGAAAGAAAGAAAGAATGATAGATTGGTTAGAAAGAAAGAAAGATAGATTAGTAAGAAAGAAAGAAAGGAATAAAGAACGATAGATTAGTTAGAAATAAAGATAAAGTAGTTAGAAAGAAAGATAGATAGATTAGTTAGAAAGAAAGATAGATTATTTAGAAAGAAAGAAAGATAGATTAGTTAGAAAGAAAGAAAGATTAGTTAGAAAGAAAGAAAGATTAGTTAGAAAGAAAGATAGATAGATTAGTTAGAAAGAAAAAAAGAAAGAAAGAAAAATTGGTTAGAAAGAAAGATAGATTAGTTTGAAAGATAGAGATTAGTTAGAAAGAAAGAAAAGATTAGTTAGAATGAAAGAAAGATAGATAGATTAGTTAGAAAGAAAGAAAGATAGATAGATTAGTTAGAAAGAAAGAAAGATTAGTTAGAAAGAAAAAAGATAGATTAGTTAGAAAGAAAGAATAAAAGAAAGTAAGAAAGAAAGAATGAAAGATTGGTTAGAAAGAAAGAGATTAGTTAGAAAGATAGATAGATTAGTTAGAAAGAAAGAAAAGTTAGAATGAAAGAAAGATAGAGTAGTTAGAAAGAAAGAAAGATAGATAGATTAGTTAGAAAGAAAGATAGATTAGTTAGAAAGAAAGATAGATTAGTTAGAAAGAAAGTAAGGTAGATTAGTTAGAAAGAAGAAAGATAGATTAGTTAGAAAGAAAGAAAGATTAGTTAGAAAGAAAGAAAGATAGATCAGTTAGCAAGAAAGAAATATTAGTTAGAAAGAAAGAAAGATTAGTTTGAAAGAAAGAAAGATTAGTTTGAAAGAAAGATAGATTAGTAAGAAAGAAAGAAATAAAGAAAGATTAGGTAGAAAGAAAGAAAGATTAGTTAGAAAGAAAGAAAGATAAGTTAGAAAGATAGATAGATAGATAGATATATAGATAGATAGATAGATAGATAGATAGATAGATAGATAGATAGATAAAGTTCATTAGTACATATAGAATGGTAGTTTAATTGAATCTAGGGCTTCGGGGAGTTTAGATTTGAGTTTTTGTGTTGTTCACTACTGGGCCACCGTAGTCTTGGCTCAATTTGAACTGTTGCAATGAAAGTCAATGGGATTTTTATGATTTTTAATATTAATTTTTAAGAAATCTGAAAGTCAAATCAGTTTGAAAAGATATAGCACACCGAGTCAGAACAGTCTGAAGGTCTGACCCGAGTTTGGAGTTTGTAGAGTTAAAGCTCTAGGACGAGTTAGAGTCAGAATTTTTTGGGTAAGAAAAATAAGAAGAAGAAGAAGAAGAACTAGAAAAAGTTCGTCGAGAGCCAACACAAGTTGGCTTGTGAAAGTTTGGACCAATAAGTTTGAAGAAGTTTAAAGAAGTTTAAAGTTTAATTAGTTTATAGTTTAGTAAGAAAGAAAGAAAGATAGATTAGTTAGAAAGAAAGAAAAAAAGATTAGTAAGAAAGAAAGAAAGATAGATTAGTTAGAAAGAAAGAAAGAAAGAAAGATAGATTAGTTAGAAAGAAAGATAGATTAGTAAGAAAGAAAGAAAGAAAGAAATATAGATAAGTTAGAAAGAAAGAAAAAAAGATTAGTTAGAATGAAAGAAAGAAAGATAGATTAGTTAGAAAAAAGAAAGAAAAAAAGATTAGTAAGAAAGAAAGAAAGATAGATTAGTTAGAAAGAAAGAAAGAAAGAGATTAGTTAGAAAGAAAGATAGATTAGTAAGAAAGAAAGAAAGAAAGAAATATAGATAAGTTAGAAAGAAAGATAGATTAGTTAGAAAGAAAGAAAGAAAAAAAGATTAGTAAGAAAGAAAGAAAGAAAGATAAATTAGTAAGAAAGAAAGAAAGATTGATTAGTAAGAAAGATAGATAGATTAGTTAGAAAGAAAGAAAAAAAGATTAGTGAGAAAGAAAGAAAGAAAGAAAGAAAGATAGATTAGTTAGAAAGAAAGAAAGAAAGATTAGTTAGAAAGAAAAAAGGAAAGAAAGATAGATTAGTAAGAAAGAAAGAAAGAAAGATAAATTAGTAAGAAAGAAAGAAAGATTGATTAGTAAGAAAGATAGATAGATTAGTTAGAAAGAAAGAAAGAAAGATTAGTTAGAAAGAAAAAAGGAAAGAAAGATAGATTAGTAAGAAAGAAAGAAAGAAAGATAAATTAGTAAGAAAGAAAGAAAGATTGATTAGTAAGAAAGATAGATAGATTAGTTAGAAAGAAAGAAAGAAAAAGAGATTAGTGAGAAAGAAAGATAGATTAGTTAGAAAGAAAGAAAGAAAGAAAGAAAGAAAGAAAGTTAATTAAAAAGAAAGAAAGAAAGATAGATTAGGTAGAAAGAAAGATAGAAAGATAGATAGATTAGTTAGAAAGAAAAAGAAAGATAGTTTTTATTTAGAAAGAAAGAAAGATAGATTAGTTAGAAAGAAAGAAAGAAAGAAAGAAAGAAAGAAAGTTAATTAAAAAGAAAGAAAGAAAGATAGATTAGGTAGAAAGAAAGATAGATAGATTAGTTAGAAAGAAAGAAAGAAAGTTAATTAAAGAGAAAGAAAGAAAGATTAGTTAGAAAGATAGATTAGTTAGAAAGAAAGAAAGAAAAAAAGATTAGTAAGAAAGAAAGATAGATTAGTTAGAAAGAAAGAAAGAAAGAAAGAAAGAGAAAGAAAGAAAGAAATATAGATAAGTTAGAAAGAAAGAAAGATAGATTAGTTAGAAAGAAAGAAAGATGGATTAGTTAGAAAGAAAGAAAAAAGATTAGTTAGAAAGAAAGAAAGAAAGATAGATTAGTTAGAAAGAAAGAAAGAAAGAGATTAGTTAGAAAGAAAAAGAAAGATAGATTAGTTAGAAAGAAAGAAAGATAGATTAGTTAGAAAGAAAGAAAGAAAGTTAATTAAAAAGAAAGAAAGAAAGATTAGTTAGAAAGATAGATTAGTTAGAAAGAAAGAAAAAAAGATTAGTAAGAAAGAAAGAAAGAAAGAAAGAAAGATAGATTAGTTAGAAAGAAAGAAAAAAAGATTAGTTAGAAAGAAAGAAACATAGATTAGTTAGAAAAAAGAAAGAAAAAAAGATTAGTAAGAAAGAAAGATAGATTAGTTAGAAAGAAAAAAGGAAAGAAAGATAGATTAGTAAGAAAGAAAGAAAGAAAAAAAGATTAGTGAGAAAGAAAGATAGATTAGTTAGAAAGAAAGAAAGATTAGTTAGTAAGAAAAAGAAAGATAGATTAGTTAGAAAGAAAGAAAGATAAATTAGTTAGAAAGAAAGAAAGAAAGAAAGAAAGAAAGAAAGTTAATTAAAAAGAAAGAAAGAAAGATAGATTAGGTAGAAAGAAAGATAGAAAGATAGATAGATTAGTTAGAAAGAAAGAAAGAAAGTTAATTAAAAAGAAAGAAAGAAAGATTAGTTAGAAAGAAAGAAAGAAAAAAAGATTAGTAAGAAAGAAAGATAGATTAGTTAGAAAGAAAGAAAGATGGATTAGTTAGAAAGAAAGAAAAAAGATTAGTTAGAAAGAAAGAAAGATAGATTAGTTAGAAAGAAAAAAGGAAAGAAAGATAGATTAGTAAGAAAGAAAGGAAGAAAGATAGATTAGTGAGATAGATAGATTAGTTAGAAAGAAAGAAAGAAAAAAGATTAGTGAGAAAGAAAGAGATTAGTTAGAGAGAAAGAAAGATGGATTAGTTAGAAAGAAAGAAAAAAAGATTAGTAAGAAAGAAAGAAAGATAGATTAGTTAGAAAGAAAAAAGGAAAGAAAGATAGATTAGTAAGAAAGGAAGAAAGATAGATTAGTGAGATAGATAGATTAGTTAGAAAGAAAGAAAGAAAAAAGATTAGTGAGAAAGAAAGATAGATTAGTTAGAAAGAAAGAGATTAGTTAGAAAGAAAAAGAAAGATAGATTAGTTAGAAAGAAAGAAAGATAGATTAGTTAGAAAGAAAGAAAGAAAGAAAGTTAATTAAAAAGAAAAAAAGAAATATAGATTAGGTAGAAAGAAAGATAGATAGATTAGTTAGAAAGAAAGAAAGAAAGAAAGTTAATTAAAAAGAAAGAAAGAAAGATTAGTTAGAAGGATAGATTAGTTAGAAAGAAAGAAAGAAAGAAAGAAAAAAAGATTAGTAAGAAAGAAAGATAGATTAGTTAGTTAGAAAGAAAGAAAGAAAGAAAGAAAGAAAGAAAGAAATATAGATAAGTTAGAAAGAAAGAAAGATAGATTAGTTAGAAAGAAAGAAAAAAAAGATTAGTTAGAAAGAAAGAATGAAAGATAGATTAGTTAGAAAAAAAGAAAGAAAAAAAAATTAGTAAGAAAGAAAGAAAGATAGATTAGTTAGAAAGAAAAAAGGAAAGAAAGATATATTAGTAAGAAAGAAAGATTGATTAGTAAGAAAGATAGAAAGATAGATAGATTAGTTAGAAAGAAAGAAAAAAAGATTAGTGAGAAAGAAAGAAAGAAAGAAAGAAAGATAGATTAGTTAGAAAGAAAGAAAGAAAGATTAGTTAGAAAGAAAAAAGGAAAGAAAGATAGATTAGTAAGAAAGAAAGAAAGAAAGATAAATTAGTAAGAAAGAAAGAAAGATTGATTAGTAAGAAAGATAGAAAGATAGATAGATTAGTTAGAAAGAAAGAAAGAAAAAGAGATTAGTGAGAAAGAAAGATAGATTAGTTAGAAAGAAAGAAAGAAAGAAAGAAAGTTAATTAAAAAGAAAGAAAGAAAGATAGATTAGGTAGAAAGAAAGATAGAAAGATAGATAGATTAGTTAGAAAGAAAAAGAAAGATAGTTTTTATTTAGAAAGAAAGAAAGATAGATTAGTTAGAAAGAAAGAAAGAAAGAAAGAAAGAAAGTTAATTAAAAAGAAAGAAAGAAAGATAGATTAGGTAGAAAGAAAGATAGAAAGATAGATAGATTAGTTAGAAAGAAAGAAAGAAAATTAATTAAAGAGAAAGAAAGAAAGATTAGTTAGAAAGATAGATTAGTTAGAAAGAAAGAAAGAAAAAAAGATTAGTAAGAAAGAAAGATAGATTAGTTAGAAAGAAAGAAAGAAAGAAAGAAAGAGAAAGAAAGAAATATAGATAAGTTAGAAAGAAAGAAAGATAGATTAGTTAGAAAGAAAGAAAGATGGATTAGTTAGAAAGAAAGAAAAAAGATTAGTTAGAAAGAAAGAAAGAAAGATAGATTAGTTAGAAAGAAAGAAAGAAAGAAAGAGATTAGTTAGAAAGAAAAAGAAAGATAGATTAGTTAGAAAGAAAGAAAGATAGATCAGTTAGAAAGAAAGAAAGAAAGAAAGAAAGAAAGTTAATTAAAAAGAAAGAAAGAAAGATTAGTTAGAAAGATAGATTAGTTAGAAAGAAAGAAAGAAAAAAAGATTAGTAAGAAAGAAAGAAAGAAAGAAAGATAGATTAGTTAGAAAGAAAGAAAAAAAGATTAGTTAGAAAGAAAGAAACATAGATTAGTTAGAAAAAAGAAAGAAAAAAAGATTAGTAAGAAAGAAAGATAGATTAGTTAGAAAGAAAAAAGGAAAGAAAGATAGATTAGTAAGAAAGAAAGAAAGAAAAAAAGATTAGTGAGAAAGAAAGATAGATTAGTTAGAAAGAAAGAAAGAAAGATTAGTTAGTAAGAAAAAGAAAGATAGATTAGTTAGAAAGAAAGAAAGATAAATTAGTTAGAAAGAAAGAAAGAAAGAAAGAAAGTTAATTAAAAAGAAAGAAAGAAAGATAGATTAGGTAGAAAGAAAGATAGAAAGATAGATAGATTAGTTAGAAAGAAAGAAAGAAAGTTAATTAAAAAGAAAGAAAGAAAGATTAGTTAGAAAGATAGATTAGTTAGAAAGAAAGAAAGAAAAAAAGATTAGTAAGAAAGAAAGATAGATTAGTTAGAAAGAAAGAAAGAAAGAAAGAAAGAAAGAAAGAAAGAAAGAGAAAGAAAGAAAGAAATATAGATAAGTTAGAAAGAAAGAAAGATAGATTAGTTAGAAAGAAAGAAAGATGGATTAGTTAGAAAGAAAGAAAAAAGATTAGTTAGAAAGAAAGAAAGATAGATTAGTTAGAAAGAAAAAAGGAAAGAAAGATAGATTAGTAAGAAAGAAAGGAAGAAAGATAGATTAGTGAGATAGATAGATTAGTTAGAAAGAAAGAAAGAAAAAAGATTAGTGAGAAAGAAAGATAGATTAGTTAGAGAGAAAGAAAGATGGATTAGTTAGAAAGAAAAAAAAAAGATTAGTAAGAAAGAAAGATAGATTAGTTAGAAAGAAAAAAGGAAAGAAAGATAGATTAGTAAGAAAGAAAGGAAGAAAGATAGATTAGTGAGATAGATAGATTAGTTAGAAAGAAAGAAAGAAAAAAGATTAGTGAGAAAGAAAGATAGATTAGTTAGAAAGAAAGAGATTAGTTAGAAAGAAAAAGAAAGATAGATTAGTTAGAAAGAAAGAAAGATAGATTAGTTAGAAAGAAAGAAAGAAAGAAAGAAAGTTAATTAAAAAGAAAAAAAGAAATATAGATTAGGTAGAAAGAAAGATAGATAGATTAGTTAGAAAGAAAGAAAGAAAGTTAATTAAAAAGAAAGAAAGAAAGATTAGTTAGAAGGATAGATTAGTTAGAAAGAAAGAAAGAAAGAAAAAAAGATTAGTAAGAAAGAAAGATAGATTAGTTAGTTAGAAAGAAAGAAAGAAAGAAAGAAATATAGATAAGTTAGAAAGAAAGAAAGATAGATTAGTTAGAAAGAAAGAAAAAAAGATTAGTTAGAAAGAAAGAATGAAAGATAGATAGATTAGTTAGAAAAAAAGAAAAAAAGATTAGTAAGAAAGAAAGAAAGATAGATTAGTTAGAAAGAAAAAAGGAAAGAAAGATATATTAGTAAGAAAGAAAGAAAGAAAGAGATTAGTGAGAAAGATAGATTAGTTAGAAAGAAAGAAAGAAAGATAGATTAGTTAGAAAGAAAAAGAAAGATAGATTAGTTAGAAAGAAAGATAGATTAGTTAGAAAGAAATAAATAAAGTTAATTAAAAAGAAAGAAAGATAGATAGATTAGTTAGAAAGAAAGAAAGAAAAAAAGATTAGTAAGAAAGAAAGAAAGATTAGTTAGAAAGAAAGAAAGATAGATTAGTTACAAAGAAAAAGAAAGATAGATTAGTTAGAAAGAAAGAAAGATAGATTGGTTAGAAAGAAAGAAAGAAAGAAAGTTAATTAAAAAGAAAGAAAGAAAGAAAGATTAGTTAGAAAGATAGATTAGTTAGAAAGAAAGAAAGAAAAAAATATTAGTAAGAGAGAAAGATAGATTAGTTAGAAAGAAAGAAAGAAAGATAGATTAGTAAGAAAGAAAGAAAGATTAGTTAGAAAGAAAGAAAGATAGATTAGTTAGAAAGAAAAAGAAAGATAGATCAGTTAGAAAGAAAGAAAGATAGATTAGTTAGAAAGAAAGAAAGAAAGTTAATTAAAAAGAAAGAAAGAAAGTAAGATAGATTAGTTAGAAAGAAAGAAAGATAGATTAGAAAGAAAGAAAGATAGATTAGTTAGAAAGAAAGATAGATTAGTTAGAAAGAAAGATAAATTAGTTAGAAAGAAAGATAGATTAGTTAAAAAACAAAGAAAGAGATTTGTTAGAAAGAAAGATAGATTAGTTAGAAAGATAGATTAGTTAGAAAGAAAGATAGATTAGTTAGAAAGAAAGATAACTTAGTTAGAAATAAAGAAAGATAGATTATTTAAAAAACAAAGAAAGATGGATTTGATAGAAAGAAAGATAGATTAGTTAGAAAAAAAGAAAGATAGATTAGTTAGAAAGAAAGAAAGATAAATTAGTTAGAAAGTAAGATAGATTAGTTAGAAAGAAAGATAGATTAGTTAGAAAGAAAGAAAGATAGATTAGTTAGAAAGAAAGATAGATAGATAAGTTAGAAAGATAGATAGATAAGTTAGAAAGAAAGAAAGAAAGATTAGTTAGAAAGAAAGATAGATTGGTTAGAAAGAAAGAAAGATTAGTTAGAAAGAAAGATAGATAGATTAGTTAGAAAGAAAAAAGATAGATTAGTTAGAAAGAAAGAAAGAAAGAAAGAAAGAAAGATTGGTTAGAAAGAAAGATAGATTAGTTAGAAAGATAGAAAGAAAGATAGATTAGTTAGAAAGAAAGAAACATAGATTAGTTAGAAAGAAAGAAAGAAAGATAGATTAGTTAGAAAGAAAGAAAGATTAGTTAGAAAGAAAGATAGATTAGTTAGAAAGAAAGATAGATTAGTTAGAAAGATAGATAGATAGATAGATTAGTTAGAAAGAAAGAAAGATAGATTAGTTAGAAAGAAAGATAGATAGATTAGTTAGAAAGAAAGATAGATTAGTTAGAAAGAAAGATAGATTAGTTAGAAAGATAGATAGATAGATAGATAGATAGATTAGTTAGAAAGAAAGAAAGATAGATTAGTTAGAAAGAAAGATAGATAGATTAGTTAGAAAGAAAGATAGATTAGTTAGAAAGAAAGAAAGATAGATTAGTTAGAAAGAATGAAAAAAGAAAGAAAGAAAGAAAGATTGGTTAGAAAGAAAGATAGATTAGTTAGTAAGAAAGATATAAAGAAAGATGGATTAGTTAGAAAGAAAGAAACATAGATTAGTTAGAAAGAAAGAAAGAAAGAAAGATAGATTAGTTAGAAAGACTAGTTAGTTAGAAAGAAAGAGATAGATTAGTTAGAAAGAAAGATAGATAGATAGATAGATAGATTAGTTAGAAAGAAAGAAAGATAGATTAGTTAGAAAGAAAGAAAGATATATTAGTTAGAAAGAAAGATAGATAGATTAGTTAGAAAAAAAAGATAGATTAGTTAGAAAGAAAGAAAGATAGATTAGTTAGAAAGAAAGATAGATAGATCAGTTAGAAAGAAAGAAAGATTAGTTAGAAAGAAAGAAAGAATGATAGATTGGTTAGAAAGAAAGAAAGATAGATTAGTAAGAAAGAAAGAAAGGAATAAAGAACGATAGATTAGTTAGAAATAAAGATAAAGTAGTTAGAAAGAAAGATAGATAGATTAGTTAGAAAGAAAGATAGATAGATAGATTAGTTAGAAAGATAGATTATTTAGAAAGAAAGAAAGATAGATTAGTTAGAAAGAAAGAAAGATTAGTTAGAAAGAAAGAAAGATTAGTTAGAAAGAAAGATAGATAGATTAGTTAGAAAGAAAAAAAGAAAGAAAGAAAGAAAGAAAGAAAAATTGGTTAGAAAGAAAGATAGATTAGTTTGAAAGATAGAGATTAGTTAGAAAGAAAGAAAAGATTAGTTAGAATGAAAGAAAGATAGATAGATTAGTTAGAAAGAAAGAAAGATAGATAGATTAGTTAGAAAGAAAGAAAGATTAGTTAGAAAGAAAAAAGATAGATTAGTTAGAAAGAAAGAATAAAAGAAAGTAAGAAAGAAAGAATGAAAGATTGGTTAGAAAGAAAGAGATTAGTTAGAAAGATAGATAGATTAGTTAGAAAGAAAGAAAAGTTAGAATGAAAGAAAGATAGAGTAGTTAGAAAGAAAGAAAGATAGATAGATTAGTTAGAAAGAAAGATAGATTAGTTAGAAAGAAAGTAAGGTAGATTAGTTAGAAAGAAAGATAGATTAGTTAGAAAGAAGAAAGATAGATTAGTTAGAAAGAAAGAAAGATTAGTTAGAAAGAAAGAAAGATAGATCAGTTAGCAAGAAATAAATATTAGTTAGAAAGAAAGAAAGATTAGTTTGAAAGAAAGAAAGATTAGTTTGAAAGAAAGAAAGATTAGTTTGAAAGAAAGATAGATTAGTAAGAAAGAAAGAAATAAAGAAAGATTAGGTAGAAAGAAAGAAAGATTAGTTAGAAAGAAAGAAAGATAAGTTAGAAAGATAGATAGATAGATAGATAGATAGATAGATAGATAGATAGATAGATAGATAGATAGATAGATAGATAGATAGATAGATAAAGTTCATTAGTACATATAGAATGGTAGTTTAATTGAATCTAGGGCTTCAGGGAGTTTAGATTTGAGTTTTTGTGTTGTTCACTACTGGGCCACCGTAGTCTTGGCTCAATTTGAACTGTTGCAATGAAAGTCAATGGGATTTTTATGATTTTTAATATTAATTTTTAAGAAATCTGAAAGTCAAATCAGTTTGAAAAGATATAGCACACCGAGTCAGAACAGTCTGAAGGTCTGACCCGAGTTTGGAGTTTGTAGAGTTAAAGCTCTAGGACGAGTTAGAGTCAGAATTTTTTGGGTAAGAAAAATAAGAAGAAGAAGAATAACTAGAAAAAGTTCGTCGAGACAAACTTTAAGTTGGCTTGTGAAAGTTTGGACCAATAAGTTTGAAGAAGTTTAAAGAAGTTTAAAGTTTAATTAGTTTATAGTTTAGTAAGAAAGAAAGAAAGATAGATTAGTTAAAAAGAAAGAAAAAAAGATTAGTAAGAAAGAAAGAAAGATAGATTAGTTAGAAAGAAAGAAAGAAAGAAAGAAAGAAAGAAAGATAGATAGATTAGTTAGAAAGAAAGATAGATTAGTAAGAAATAAAGAAAGAAAGAAATATAGATAAGTTAGAAAGAAAGAAAGATATATTAGTTAGAAAAAAAGAAAGAAAAAAGATTAGTAAGAAAGAAAGAAAGATAGATTAGTTAGAAAGAAAAAAGGAAAGAAAGATAGATTAGTAAGAAAGAAAGAAAGAAAGATAAATTAGTAAGAAAGAAAAAAGATTGATTAGTAAGAAAGATAGAAAGATAGATAGCTTAGTTAGAAAGAAAGAAAAAAAGATTAGTGAGAAAGAAAGATAGATTAGTTAGAAAGAAAGAAAGAAAGAAAGAGATTAGTTAGAAAGAAAAAGAAAGATAGATTAGTTAGAAAGAAAGAAAGATAGATTAGTTAGAAAGAAAGAAAGAAAGTTAATTAAAAAGAAAGAAAGAAAGATAGATTAGGTGGAAAGAAAGATAGAAAGATAGATAGATTAGTTAGAAAGAAAGAAAGAAAGATAGATAGATTAGTTAGAAAGAAAGAAAAAAAGATTAGTTAGAAAGAAAGAAAGAAAGATAGATTAGTTAGAAAGAAAAAAGGAAAGAAAGATAGATTAGTAAGAAAGAAAGAAAGAAAGATAAATTAGTAAGAAAGAAAGAAAGATTGATTAGTAAGAAAGATAGAAAGATAGATAGATTAGTTAGAAAGAAAGAAAGAAAAAAAGATTAGTGAGAAAGATAGATTAGTTAAAGAAAGAAAGAAAGAGATTAGTTAGAAAGAAAAAGAAAGATAGATTAGTTAGAAAGAAAGAAAGATAGATTAGTTAGAAAGAAAGAAAGAAAGAAAGAAAGTTAATTAAAAAGAAAGAAAGAAAGATAGATTAGGTAGAAAGAAAGATAGAAAGATAGATAGATTAGTTAGAAAGAAAGAAAGAAAGTTAATTCAAAAGAAAGAAAGAAAGATTAGTTAGAAAGATAGATTAGTTAGAAAGAAAGAAAGAAACAAAGATTAGTAAGAAAGAAAGATAGATTAGTTAGAAAGAAAGAAAGAATGAAAGAAAGAAAGAAAGAAAGAAAGTAAGAAAGAAAGAAATATAGATAAGTTAGAAAGAAAGAAAGATAGATTAGTTAGAAAGAAAGAAAAAAAGATTAGTTAGAAAGAAAGAAAGAAAGATAGATTAGTTAGAAAAAAAGAAAGAAAAAAAGATTAGTAAGAAAGAAAGAAAGATAGATTAGTTAGAAAGAAAAAAGGAAAGAAAGAAAGATTAGTAAGAAAGAAAGAAAGAAAGATAGATTAGTGAGAAAGATAGATTAGTTAGAAAGAAAGAAAGAAAAAAAGATTAGTGAGAAAGAAAGATAGATTAGTTAGAAAGAAAGAAAGAAAGAGATTAGTTAGAAAGAAAAAGAAAGATAGATTAGTTAGAAAGAAAAAAGGAAAGAAAGATAGATTAGTAAGAAAGAAAGAAAGATAAATTAGTAAGAAAGAAAGAAAGATTGATTAGTAAGAAAGATAGAAAGATAGATAGATTAGTTAGAAAGAAAGAAAGAAAAAAAGATTAGTGAGAAAGAAAGATAGATTAGTTATAAAGAAAGAAAGAAAGAGATTAGTTAGAAAGAAAAAGAAAGATAGATTAGTTAGAAAGAAAGAAAGATAGATTAGTTAGATAGAAAGAAAGAAAGAAAGAAAGATAGATTAGGTAGAAAGAAAGATAGAAAGATAGATAGATTAGTTAGAAAGAAAGAAAGAAAGTTAATTAAAAAGAAAGAAAGAAAGATTAGTTAGAAAGATAGATTAGTTAGAAAGAAAGAAAGAAAAAAAGATTAGTAAGAAAGAAAGATAGATTAGTTAGAAAGAAAGAAAGAATGAAAGAAAGAATGAAAGAAAGAAAGAAAGTAAGAAAGAAAGAAAGAAATATAGATAAGTTAGAAAGAAAGAAAGATAGATTAGTTAGAAAGAAAGAAAAAAAGATTAGTTAGAAAGAAAGAAAGAAAGATAGATTAGTTAGAAAAAAAGAAAGAAAAAAAGATTAGTAAGAAAGAAAGAAAGATAGATTAGTTAGAAAGAAAAAAGGAAAGAAAGATAGATTAGTAAGAAAGAAAGAAAGAAAGATAGATTAGTGAGAAAGATAGATTAGTTAGAAAGAAAGAAAGAAAAAAAGATTAGTGAGAAAGAAAGATAGATTAGTTAGAAAGAAAGAAAGAAAGAGATTAGTTAGAAAGAAAAAGAAAGATAGATTAGTTAGAAAGAAAGAAAGATAGATAGTTTAGTTAGAAAGAAAGAAAAATAGATTTGTTAGAATAAAAGATAGATTAGTTAAAAAGAAAGAAAGATAGATAGATTAGTTAGAAAGAAAAAAGATAGATTAGTTAGAAAGAAAGAAAGAGATTTGTTAGAATGAAGGAAAGATAGATTAGTTAGAAAGAAAGAAAGATAGATAGATTAGTTAGAAAGAAAGATAGATTAGTCAAAACGAAAAGATGGATTAGTTAGAAAGAAAGAAAAATAGATTTGTTAGAATAAAAGATAGATTAGTTAAAAAGAAAGAAAGATAGATAGATTAGTTAGAAAGAAAGTTAGATTAGTTAGAAAGAAAGAAAGATAGATTAGAAAGAAAGATAGATAGATAGATTAGTTAGAAAGAAAGATAAATAGATTAGTTAGAAAGAAAGAAAGAAAGATAGATTAGTTAGTTAGAAAGAAAGTTAGATTAGTTAGAAAGAAAGATAGATTAGTTAGAATGAAAGAAAGATAGAGTAGTTAGAAAGAAAGAAAGATAGATTAGTTAGAAAGAAAGATAGATAAGTTAGAAAGAAAGATAGATAGATTAGTTAGAAAGAAAGATAGATTAGTTAGAAAGAAAGATAGATTAGTTAGAATGAAAGAAAGATAGAGTAGTTAGAAAGAAAGATAGATTAGTTAGAAAGAAAGATAGATTAGTTAGAATGAAAGAAAGATAGAGTAGTTAGAAAAAAGAAAGATAGATTAGTTAGCAAGAAAGATAGATTAGTTAGAATGAAAGAAAGATAGAGTAGTTAGAAAGAAAGAAAGATTAGTTAGAAAGAAAGATAGATTAGTTAGAAAGAAAGATAGATAGATTAGTTAGAAAGAAAGATAGATTAGTTTGAATGAAAGAAAGATAGAGTAGTTAGAAAGAAAGAAAGATAGATTAGTTAGAAAGAAAGTTCGATTAGTTAGAAAGAAAGAAAGATAGATTAGAAAGAAAGATAGATAGATAGATAGATTAGTTAGAAAGAAAGATAAATAGATTTGTTAGAAAGAAAGAAAGAAAGATAGATTAGTTAGTTAGAAAGAAAGTTAGATTAGTTAGAAAGAAAGATAGATTAGTTAGAATGAAAGAAAGATAGAGTAGTTAGAAAGAAAGAAAGATAGATTAGTTAGAAAGAAAGATAGATAAGTTAGAAAGAAAGATATATAGATTAGTTAGAAAGAAAGATAGATTAGTTAGAAAGAAAGATAGATTAGTTAGAATGAAAGAAAGATAGAGTAGTTAGAAAGAAAGAAAGATTAGTTAGAAAGAAAGATAGATTAGTTAGAAAGAAAGATAGATTAGTTAGAAAGAAAGATAGATTAGTTAGAATGAAAGAAAGATAGAGTAGTTAGAAAGAAAGAAAGATAGATTAGTTAGAAAGAAAGATAGATTAGTTAGAATGAAAGAAAGATAGAGTAGTTAGAAAGAAAAAAGATAGATCAGTTAGAAAGAAAGATAGATTAGTTAGAAAGAAAAAAGATAGATTAGTTAGAATGAAAGAAAAAATAGATTAGTTAGAAAGAAAGAAAGAAAGAGATGTATAGATAGAAAGAGAGATAGATAGTTGAAAGAGATAGATAGATAGATAGATAGATAGATAGATAGATAGATAGATATATAGATAGATAGATAGATAGATAGATAGATAGATAAGTTTATTAGTACATATAGAATGGTAGTTTAATTGAGTCTAGGGCTTCAGGGAGTTTAGATTTGAGTTTATTTGGTGTCCACTGCTGGGCCACCGTAGTCTTGGCTCAATTTGAACTGTTGCAATGAAAGTCAATGGGATTTTTATGATTTTTCATATTAATTTTTAAGAAATCTGAAAGTCAAATCAGTTTGAAAAGATATAGCACGCCGAGTCAGAACAGTCTGAAGGTCTGACCCGAGTTTGGAGTTTGTAGAGTTAAAGCTCTAGGACGAGTTAGAGTCAGAATTTTTTGGGTAAGAAAAATAAGAAGAAGAAGAAGAAGAAGAATAATAATAAGTTTAAATAGGATTTCAGTAAGTTGGCTTTTCCAAGCCAACTTAATAATAAGTTTAAATAGGATTTCAGTAAGTTGGCTTTTCCAAGCCAACTTAATAATAACTAGAAAAAGTTCGTCGAGACAAACTTTAAGTTGGCTTGTGAAAGTTTGGACCAATAAGTTTGAAGAAGTTTAAAGTAGTTTGAAGTTGAAAGTAGTTTATAGTTTAAATTAGTTCAAAGTAGTTTATAGTTTCAAGTAGTTTCTAGTTTAAAGTAGTTTAAAGTTTAACTTAGTTTAAAGTAGTTTAAAGTTTAAAATATTTTAAAGTAGTTTCTAGTTTAAAGTAGTTTCTAGTTTAAAGTTTAAAATAGTTTAAAGTAGTTTCTAGTTTAATGTAGTTTCTAGTTTAAAGTTTAAAGTAGTTTAAAGTAGTTTCTAGTTTAAAGTAGTTTAAAGTTTAAAATAGTTTAAAGTAGTTTCTAGTTGAAAGTAGTTTAAAGGTTAACTTAGTTTAAAGTTTAAAGTAGTTTAAAGTTTAAAATATTTTATAGTTTCTAGTTTAAAGTAGTTTAAAGTTTAACTTAGTTCAAAGTAGTTTAAAGTAGTTTCTAGTTTAAAGTAGTTTAAAGTAGTTTAAAGTACAGTCGCTAGGGTGTTTCTAGTGGGTTGCTAAGGTGTTATAGGTGGTTGCTAGGGTATTCTAAGGTATTTTGGGTGGCTGCTAGGGTGTTTTGGGTGGTTGCTAAGGTGTTCTAAGGTATTTTGGGTGGTTGCTAGGGTGTTCTAATGTATTTTTGGTGGTTGCTAGGGTGTTGCTAGGGTGTTCTGAGGTATTTCGGGTTGTTGCTAGGGTGTTCTGAGGTATTTTGGGTGGTTGCTAGGGTGTTGCTAGGGTTTTCTGAGGTATTTTGGGTGGTTGCTAGGGTGTTGCTAGGGTGTTCTAAGGTATTTTGGGTGGTTGCTAGGGTGTTCTGGGTGGTTGCTAGAGTGTTCTAAGGTATTTTGGTTGGTTGCTAGGGTGTTCTGGGTGGTTGCTAGGGTGTTCTAAGGTATTTTGGGTGGTTGCTATGGTGTTGCTAGGGTGTTCTGAGGTATTTTGGGTGGTTGCTAGGGTGTTGCTAGGGTGTTCTAAGGTATTTTGGGTGGTTGCTAGGGTGTTGCTAGGGTGTTCTGAGGTATTTTGGGTGGTTGCTATGGTGTTGCTAGGGGGTTCTAAGGTATTTTGGGTGGTTGCTAGGGTGTTGCTAGGGTGTTCTGAGGTATTTTGGATGGTTGCTAGGGTGTTGCTAGGGTGTTCTGAGGTATTTTGGTTGGTTGATAGGGTGTTGCTAGGGTGTTCTAAGGTATTTTGGGTGGTTGCTAGGGTGTTGTTAGGGTGTTCTAAGGTATTTTGGGTGGTTGCTAGGGTGTTGCTAGGGTGTTCTGAGGTATTTTGGTTGGTTGCTATGGTGTTGCTAGGGTGTTCTAAGATAGAGTAGATAGATAGATATAGATAGAAGTTTGAAGATAGATAGATAGATAGATAGATAGATAGATAGATAAAAATAGTTTGAAGATAGATAGATAGATAAAAAATAGTTTGAAGATAGATAGATAGATAGATAGACACACACACACACTAACTCGCTCACACACACACACACATACACACTCACTAACTCACACACACACACTCACAAATGCACACACTCACACACACTAACTCGCTCACACACACACACTAACTCGCTCACACACGCTCACTAACTCTCTCACACACACATACACACACACACACACACGCACGCACAGACATGCTCACTAACTCATACACACACACACACACACACACACACTCATGCACATACTCACAAATGCACACACACACACACACACACGCTCACTAACTCTCTCACACACACACATACACACACTAACTCACACACACACACTCATGCACATACTCACAAATGCACACACACACACTAACTCACACACACACTAACTCACACACACTAACTCACACACACACTAACTCACACACACACACACACACACACACACACACACTCGCTCACACACACACACACACACACACACACACACACACACACACACACACACACACACAAGCACACACACTCACTAACTCTCACACACACACACACACACACACACACACACACACACACACACACACACTCACTAACTTACACACACGCACAGACATGCTCACTGACTAACTCACACACACACACACTCATGCACATACTCACAAATGCACACACCCACACACAAACTCGCTCACACACACACTCAATTACATACACTCACAAATGCACACATTCACACACACACACTAACTCGCTCACACACACATACTCACAAATGCACACACACACACACACACACGCTCACTAACTCTCTCACACACACACATACACACACTAACTCACACACACACACTCATGCACATACTCACACTCGCTCATACACACACACACTAACTCACACACACACTAACTCACACTCGCTCTCACACACACACACACACACACACACACAAGCACACACACTCACTAACTCTCACACACACACACACACACACACACACACTCACTAACTTACACACACGCACAGACATGCTCACTGACTAACTCACACACACACACACTCATGCACATACTCACAAATGCACACACCCACACACAAACTCGCTCACACACACACTCAATTACATACACTCACAAATGCACACATTCACACACACACACTAACTCGCTCACACACACACACACACACGTGCACACACACACTCACAAATGCACACACTCACACACACTAACTTGCTCACACACTCACAGACTCACACACACTCACTAACTCACACGCACAGACAGGCTCACTAACTCACACACACACACACACACACACTAACTCTCTCACACACACATACACACACACACACACACACACACACACAAACACTCATGCACATACACTCACAAATGCACACACTCACACTAACTCGCTCACACACACACTCAAGTTTACAGTGTTTAGAGTTTACAAGTGTATAAATTGATGAGTTTATAAGTGTACGAGTTTAGAGTTTATAAGTTTAAATGAGTCTTAAGAGTTCAGTTTATAGTTTAAATGAGTCTAAGAGTTCAAAGTTTATTCATTTATGAGTTAATTAGTTTATAAGTGTGTTAATTCAAAGTTTATTAGTTTAAATGAGTCTCAATGGCTCATATAGTGTATAGAATGGCAGTTTGATTTAGTCTAGGGTTTCAAGGGATTTAGATTTGAATTTTTGACAGTTGGGGAGTTTGAAAATCGGAAAATTCCGCAATGTTAAGTCAATGGGAGTTTTTCCGAGTTTTGATCGTCATTTTTAGGAAAACCGTAAGTCCGATCAGTTTGAAAAGACAGAGCAACTAACTTCAGAATAGGTCAAAGGTCTAGTCTGAGTTTGGAGTTTGTAGAGTTAAAGCTCTAGGAGGAGATAGAGTCAACAGTTTTCTAAGAAGAATAATAATAATAACTAGAAAAAGTTCGTCGAGACAAACTTTAAGTTGGCTTGTGAAAGTTTGGACCAGAAAGTTTGAAGAAGTTTAAAGTAGTTTGAAGTTGAAAGTAGTTTATAGTTTAAATTAGTTTAAAGTTTAATTCGTTTAACGTTTAAAATGGTTTAAAGTTAACTTAGTGTAAAGTAGTTTCTAGTTTAAATTAGTTTAAAGTTTAAAGTAGTTTGTAGTTTAAAGATTAGCTTAGTTTAAATAAGTTTAAAGTTTAAATTAGTTTAAAGTTTAATTAGTTTGAAGTAGTTTATAGTTTAAAGTATTTTAACTTAGTTTAAAGTAGTTTTAAAGTAGTTTATATTTTAAAGTATTTTAAACTTTAACTTAGTTTAAAGTTTAAAGTAGTTTTAAAGTAGTTTGTAGTTTAAAGTTTAACTTATTTTAAAGTTTAAAGTAGTTTAAAGTTGCGAGGGTGTTTCTAGTGGGTTGCTAAGGTGTTATGGGTGGTTGTTAGGGTGTTATGGGTGGTTGCTAGGGTGTTGCTAGGGCGTTGCTATGGTTTTCCTAAGGTGTTCTGGGTGGTTGCCAGGGTGTTCTAAGGTATTTTGGGTGGTTGCTATGGTGTTGCTAGGGTGTCCTAAGGTATTTTTGGTGGTTGCTAGGGTGTTCTAATGTATTTTGGGTGGTTGCTAGGGTGTTCTAAGGTATTTTGGGTGGTTGCTAGGGTGTTTTAAGGTATCTTGGGTGGTTGCTATGGTGTTGCTAGGGTGTTCTAAGGTATTTTGGGTGGTTGCTATGGTGTTGCTAGGGTGTTATAAGGTATTTTGGGTGGTTGCTAGGGTGTTGCTAGGGTGTTATAAGGTATTTTGGGTGGTTGCTAGGGTGTTCTGAGGTATTTTGTGTGGTTGCTATGGTGTTGCTAGGGTGTTCTAAGGTATTTTTGGTGGTTGCTATGGTGTTCTAAGGTATTTTGGGTGGTTGCTAGGGTGTTGCTAGGGTGTTGTAAGGTATTTTGGGTGGTTGCTAGGGTGTTGCTAGGGTGTTCTAAGGTATTTTGGGTGGTTGCTATGGTGTTGCTAGGGGGTTCTAAGGTATTTTGGGTGGTTGCTAGGGTGTTGCTAGGGTGTTCTGAGGTATTTTGGGTGGTTGCTATGGTGTTGCTAGGGTGTTCTAAGGTATTTTGGGTGGTTGCTAGGGTGTTGCTAGGGTGTTCTAAGGTATTTTGGTTGGTTGCTATGGTGTTGCTAGGTTGTTCTAAGGTATTTTGGGTGGTTGCTAGGGTGTTGCTAGGGTGTTCTAAGGTATTTTGGGTGGTTGCTAGGGTGTTCTCGGTGGTTGCTAGGGTGTTCTAATGTATTTTGGTTGGTTGCTATGGTGTTGCTAGGGTGTTCTAAGGTATTTTGGGTGGTTGCTAGGGTGTTGCTAGGGTGTTCTAAGGTATTTTGGTTGGTTGCTAGGGTGTTGCTAGGGTGTTCTAAGGTATTTTGGGTGGTTGCTAGGGTGTTCTAAGGTATTTTGGGTGGTTGCTAGGGTGTTCTCGGTGGTTGCTAGGGTGTTCTAATGTATTTTGGTTGGTTGCTATGGTGTTACTAGGGTGTTCTAAGGTATTTTGGTTGGTTGCTAGGGTGTTGCTAGGGTGTTCTAAGGTATAATTGGTGGTTGCTATGGTGTTGCTAGGGTGTTCTAAGGTATTATGGTTGGTTGCTATGGTGTTGCTAGGGTGTTCTAAGGTATTTTGGTATATACACACACTAACTCGTTTACACACACACTTTCTCTTTCACACACACGCACAGACACGCTCACTAACTCACACACACATACACACTCACGCACACACACTCACTCACACACACACACACACACACACACACACACACACACACAGTCACACACAGACTCACTCACTCGCTCACACACTCACTCACTTACACACTCAGAGTTTATATGAGTTTAGAGTTTATAAGTTTTAATGAAGTAAATTTAGTCATTTGAAGTTTAAATTAGTTTAAAGTTTAAATTAGTTTGAAGATTAAAGTTTAAATTAGTTTGAAGTTTAATTTAGTTTTTGAAGTTTAAAATAGTTTGAAGTTGATAGATAGATGAGTTTCAATGAGTCTCAATGGCTCATATAGTATATAGAATGGCAGTTTGATTTAGTCTAGGGTTTCAAGGGATTTTGATTTGAATTTTTGTCAGTTGGGGAGTTTGAAAATCTGAAAATTCCGCAATGTTAAGTCAATGGGAGTTTTTCCGAGTTTTGATCGTCATTTTTAGGAAAACCGTAAGTCCGATCAGTTTGAAAAGACAGAGCAACTAACTTCAGAATAGGTCAAAGGTCTGAGCCGAGTTTGGAGTATGTGGAGTTAACGGTCTAGGAGGAGATAGAGTCAACAGTTTTCTAAGAAGAATAATAATAATAACTAGAAAAAGTTCGTCGAGACAAACTTTAAGTTGGCTTGTGAAAGTTTGGACCAATAAGTTTGAAGAAGTTTAAAGTTTAATTAGTTTATAGTTTAGTAAGAAAGAAAGAAAGATAGATTAGTTAGAAAGAAAGAAAGAAAAAAAGATTAGTAAGAAAGAAAGAAAGATAGATTAGTTAGAAAGAAAGAAAGAAAGATAGATTAGTTAGAAAGAAAGATAGATTAGTAAGAAAGAAAGAAAGAAAGAAATATTGATACGTTAAAAAGAAAGAAAGATAGATTAGTTAGAAAGAAAGAAAGAAAAAAATTTTTGTAAGAAAGAAAGAGAGATTAGTTAGAAAGAAAGAAAGATAGATTAGTTAGAAAGAAAAAAAGATTAGTAAGAAAGAAAGAAAGATAGATTAGTTAGAAAAAAAGAAAGAAAGAAAGAAAGATAGATTAGTTAGAAAGAAAAGAAAAAAAGATTAGTAGGAAAGAAAGAAAGATAGATTAGTAAGAAAGAAAGAAAGAAAAAAAGATTGGTAAGAAAGAAAAAAAGATTAGTAAGAAAGAAAGAAAGATAGATTAGTAAGAAAGAAAGAAAAAAAGATTAGTAAGACAGAAAGAAAGATAGATTAGTTAGAAAGAAAGAAAGAAAAAAAGATTAGTAAGAAAGAAAAAAAGATTAGTAAGAAAGAAAGATAGATTAGTTAGAAAGAATGAAAGAAAGATAGATTAGTAAGAAAGAAAGATAGATTAGTAAGAAAGAAAGAAAGAAAAAAAATAGTAAGAAAGAAAGAAAGATAGATTATTATAAAGAAAGAAAGAAAAAAAAGATTAGTAAGAAAGAAAGAAAGATAGATTAGTTAGAAAGAAAGAAAGAAAAAAAAGATTAGTAAGAAAGAAAGAAAGATAGATTAGTTAGAAAGAAAGAAAGAAAAAAATTTTAGTAAGAAAGAAAGATAGATTAGTTAGAAAGAAAGAAAGATAGATTAGTTAGAAAGAAAAAAAGATTAGTAAGAAAGAAAGATAGATTAGTTAGAAAAAAAGAAAGAAAGAAAGAAAGATAGATTAGTTAGAAAGAAAAAAAGATTAGTAGGAAAGAAAGAAAGATAGATTAGTAAGAAAGAAAGAAAGAAAAAAAGATTGGTAAGAAAGAAAGAAAGAAAAAAAGATTGGTAAGAAAGAAAAAAAGATTAGTAAGAAAGATAGATTAGTAAGAAAGAAAGAAAAAAAGATTAGTAAGACAGAAAGAAAGATAGATTAGTTAGAAAGAAAGAAAGAAAAAAAGATTAGTAAGAAAGAAAAAAAGATTAGTAAGAAAGAAAGATAGATTAGTTAGAAAGAATGAAAGAAAGATAGATTAGTAAGAAAGAAAGATAGATTAGTAAGAAAGAAAGAAAGAAAAAAAATAGTAAGAAAGAAAGAAAGATAGATTAGTTAGAAAGAAAGAAAGAAAAAAAAGATTAGTAAGAAAGAAAGAAAGATAGATTAGTTAGAAAGAAAGAAAGAAAGAAAGATAGATTAGTTAGAAAGAAAAAAAGATTAGTAAGAAAGAAAGAAAGATAGATTAGTTAGAAAGAAAGAAAGAAAGATAGATTAGTAAGAAAGAAAGATTGATTAGTAAGAAAGAAAGAAAGATAGATTAGTTAGAAAGAAAGAAAGAAAAAAAGATTAGTAAGAAAGAAAGAAAGAAAAAAAGGTTAGTAAGAAAGAAAGAAAGATAGATTAGTTAGAAAGAAAGAAGGAAAGAAAGATAGATTAGTAAGAAAGAAAGAAAGAAAAAAAGATTAGTAAGAAAGAAAGAAAGATAGATTAGTTAGAAAGAAAGAAGGAAAGAAAGATAGATTAGTAAGAAAGAAAGATTGATTAGTAAGAAAGAAAGAAAGATAGATTAGTTAGAAAGAAAGAAAGAAAAAAGATTAGTAAGAAAGAAAGAAAGATAGATTAGTTAGAAAGAAAGAAAGAAAAAAAGATTAGTAAGAAAGAAAGAAAGAAAGAAAAAAAGATTAGTAAGAAAGAAAGAAGGAAAGAAAGATAGATTAGTAAGAAAGAAAGAAAGATAGATTAGTAAGAAAGAAAGAAAGATAGATTAGTTAGAAAGAAAGAAAGAAAAAAAGATTAGTAAGAAAGAAAGAAAAAGAAAAAAAGATTAGTAAGAAAGAAAGAAAGATAGATTAGTTAGAAAGAAAGAAAGAAAAAAAGATTAGTAAGAAAGAAAGAAAAAGAAAAAAAGATTAGTAAGAAAGAAAGATAGATTAGTTAGAAAGAATGAAAGAAAGATAGATTAGTAAGAAAGAAAGAAAGATAGATTAGTAAGAAAGAAAGAAAAAAGATTAGTAAGAAAGAAAGAAAGATAGATTAGTTAGAAAGAAAGAAAAAAAGATTAGTAAGAAACAAAGAAAGATAGATTAGTTAGAAAGAAAGAAAATAAATTAGTAAGAAAGAAAGAAAGATAGATTAGTTAGAAAGAAAGAAAAAAAGATTAGTAAGAAAGAAAGAAAGATAGATTAGTTAGAAAGAAAGAAAAAAAGATTAGTAAGAAAGAAAGAAAGATAGATTAGTTAGAAAGAAAATAAATTAGTAAGAAAGAAAGAAAGATAGATTAGTTAGAAAGAAAGAAAGAAAAAAAGATTAGTAAGAAAGAAAGAAAGATAGATTAGTCAGAAAGAAAGAAAGAAAAAAAGATTAGTAAGAAAGAAAGAAAGATAGATTAGTTAGAAAGAAAGAAAATAAATTAGTAAGAAAGAAAGATAGATTAGTTAGAAAGAAAGAAAGAAAAAAAGATTAGTAAGAAAGAATGAAAGAAAGAAAAAAAGATTAGTAAGAAAGATAGATTAGTTAGAAAGAAAGAAAGAAAGATAGATTAGTAAGAAAGAAAGAAAGAAAAAAAGATTAGTAAGAAAGAAAGAAAGAAAAAAAAAATGTAAGAAAGAAAGATTTCTTTCCTGTGTGTGTGTGTGTGTGTGTGTGTGTATTCAAGCACATACACACACACACACAGACACGCACACAAACACAAACACACACACACACACTAACTCGTTCACACACACACTCCCTCTTTCACACACACACACACACACACACACACACACACACACACACACAAGCACATACACTCACAAATGCACACACACACACACTAACTCGCTCTCACACACTCAATAACTCACTCACACACACACACACACAAACTCGCTCACAGACTCACACACACTCACTAACTCTCTCTCACACACACACACACACACACACACACGCTCACTAACTCACACACACTCATGCACATACACTCACAAATGCACACTCACACACACACTAACTCGCTCACACACACACACACACACTAACTCGCACACACACACACACGCTCACTAACTCTCTCACACACACACACATACACACACACACACACTCATGCACATACACTCACACTCACAAATGCACACACTAACACACACACACGCTCACTAACTCTCTCACACACACATACACACACACACACACACACTCATGCACATACACTCACACTCACAAATGCACACACTAACACACACACACTCATGCACATACACTCACACTCACAAATGCACACACTAACACACACACACACAGACACGCTCACTAACTCTCTCACACACACATACACACACACACACACTCATGCACATACACTCACACTCACAAATGCACACACTAACACACACACACACACAGACACGCTCACTAACTCTCTCACACACACACACACACACACACACACACTCATGCACATACACTCACAAATGCACACACTCACACTAACTCGCTCACACACACACTCAAGTTTACAGTGTTTAGAGTTTACAAGTGTATAAATTGATGAGTTTATAAGTGTACGAGTTTGGAGTTTATAATTTTAAATGAGTCTTAAGAGTTCAGTTTATAGTTTAAATGAGTCTAAGAGTTCAAAGTTTATTAATTTATGAGTTAATTAGTTTATAAGTGTGTTAATTCAAAGTTTATTAGTTTAAATGAGTCTCAATGGCTCATTTAGTATATAGAATGGCAGTTTGATTTAGTCTAGGGTTTCAAGGGATTTTGATTTGAATTTTTGACAGTTGGGGAGTTTGAAAATCTGAAAATTCCGCAATGTTAAGTCAATGGGAGTTTTTCCGAGTTTTGATCGTCATTTTTAGGAAAACCGTAAGTCCGATCAGTTTGAAAAGACAGAGCAACTAACTTCAGAATAGGTCAAAGGTCTGAGCCGAGTTTGGAGTATGTGGAGTTAACGGTCTAGGCCGCATTAAAGTCAACAGTTTTCTAAGAAGAATAATAATAATAACTAGAAAAAGTTCGTCGAGACAAACTTTAAGTTGGCTTGTGAAAGTTTGGACCAATAAGTTTGAAGAAGTTTAAAGAAGTTTAAAGTTTAATTAGTTTATAGTTTAGTAAGAAAGAAAGAAAGATAGATTAGTTAGAAAGAAAGAAAAAAGATTAGTAAGAAAGAAAGAAAGATAGATTAGTTAGAAAGAAAGAAAGAAAGAAAGATAGATTAGTTAGAAAGAAAGATAGATTAGTAAGAAAGAAAGAAAGAAATATAGATAAGTTAGAAAGAAAGAAAGAAAAAAAGATTAGTTAGAAAGAAAGAAAGAAAGATAGATTAGTTAGAAAAAAGAAAGAAAAAAAGATTAGTAAGAAAGAAAGAAAGATAGATTAGTTAGAAAGAAAGAAAGAAAGAGATTAGTTAGAAAGAAAGATAGATTAGTAAGAAAGAAAGAAAGAAAGAAATATAGATAAGTTAGAAAGAAAGAAAGATAGATTAGTTAGAAAGAAAGAAAGAAAAAAAGATTAGTAAGAAAGAAAGAAAGAAAGATAAATTAGTAAGAAAGAAAGATTGATTAGTAAGAAAGATAGAAAGATAGATAGATTAGTTAGAAAGAAAGAAAAAAAGATTAGTGAGAAAGAAAGAAAGAAAGAAAGAAAGAAAAAAAGAAAGAAAGATAGATTAGTTAGAAAGAAAGAAAGAAAGAAAGATTAGTTAGAAAGAAAAAAGGAAAGAAAGATAGATTAGTAAGAAAGAAAGAAAGAAAGATAAATTAGTAAGAAAGAAAGAAAGATTGATTAGTAAGAAAGATAGAAAGATAGATAGATTAGTTAGAAAGAAAGAAAGAAAAAGAGATTAGTGAGAAAGAAAGATAGATTAGTTAGAAAGAAAGAAAGAAAGAAAGAAAGTTAATTAAAAAGAAAGAAAGAAAGATAGATTAGGTAGAAAGAAAGATAGAAAGATAGATAGATTAGTTAGAAAGAAAAAGAAAGATAGTTTTTATTTAGAAAGAAAGAAAGATAGATTAGTTAGAAAGAAAGAAAGAAAGAAAGTTAATTAAAAAGAAAGAAAGAAAGATAGATTAGGTAGAAAGAAAGATAGAAAGATAGATAGATTAGTTAGAAAGAAAGAAAGAAAGTTAATTAAAGAGAAAGAAAGAAAGATTAGTTAGAAAGATAGATTAGTTAGAAAGAAAGAAAGAAAAAAAGATTAGTAAGAAAGAAAGATAGATTAGTTAGAAAGAAAGAAAGAAAGAAAGAAAGAAAGAAAGAGAAAGAAAGAAAGAAATATAGATAAGTTAGAAAGAAAGAAAGATAGATTAGTTAGAAAGAAAGATGGATTAGTTAGAAAGAAAGAAAAAAGGTTAGTTAGAAAGAAAGAAAGAAAGATAGATTAGTTAGAAAGAAAGAAAGAAAGAAAGAGATTAGTTAGAAAGAAAAAGAAAGATAGATTAGTTAGAAAGAAAGAAAGATAGATTAGTTAGAAAGAAAGAAAGAAAGAAAGAAAGTTAATTAAAAAGAAAGAAAGAAAGATTAGTTAGAAAGATTGATTAGTTAGAAAGAAAGAAAGAAAAAAAGATTAGTAAGAAAGAAAGAAAGAAAGAAAGATAGATTAGTTAGAAAGAAAGAAAAAAAGATTAGTTAGAAAGAAAGAAACATAGATTAGTTAGAAAAAAGAAAGAAAAAAAGATTAGTAAGAAAAAGATAGATTAGTTAGAAAGAAAAAAGGAAAGAAAGATAGATTAGTAAGAAAGAAAGAAAGAAAAAAAGATTAGTGAGAAAGAAAGATAGATTAGTTAGAAAGAAAGAAAGAAAGATTAGTTAGTAAGAAAAAGAAAGATTGATTAGTTAGAAAGAAAGAAAGATAAATTAGTTAGAAAGAAAGAAAGAAAGTTAATTAAAAAGAAAGAAATAAAGATAGATTAGGTAGAAAGAAAGATAGAAAGATAGATAGATTAGTTAGAAAGAAAGAAAGAAAGTTAATTAAAAAGAAAGAAAGAAAGATTAGTTAGAAAGATAGATTAGTTAGAAAGAAAGAAAGAAAGATAGATTAGTTAGAAAGAAAGAAAAAAAAGATTAGTAAGAAAGAAAGAAAGAAAGAAAAAAAGATTAGTAAGAAAGAAAGAAAGAAAGAAAGAAAAAAGATGGTTTAGTTAGAAAGAAAGATAGATTAGTAAGAAAGAAAGAATGATGGATTAGTTAGAAAGAAAGAAAGATGGATTTGTTAGAAAGAAAGAGAAAGAAAGAAAGATATATTAGTTAGAAAGAAAGATAGATTAGTTAGAAAGAAAGAAGGAAAGATAGATTAGTTAGAAAGAAAGATTAGTTAGAAAGAAAGATATGTTAGTTAGAAAGAAAGAAAGATTAGTTAGAAAGAAAGAAAGATAGATTAGTTAGAAAGAAAGAAAGATTAATTAGAAAAAAGAAAGAAAGAAAGATTAATTAGAAAGAAAGAAAGAAAGATTAGTTAGAAAAAGGAAAGAAAGAAAGATTAGTTAGAAAGAAAGAAAGAAAGATTAGTTAGAAAAAAAGAAGAAAGAAAGATAGAAAGAAAGATTAGTTAGAAAGAAAGAAAAATTACTTAGAAAAAAAGAAAGAAAGAAAGGAAGATTAGTTTGAAAAAAAAGAAAGATTAGGTAGAAAGAAAGAAAGAAAGATTAGTTGGAAAGAAAGAAAGATTAGTAAGAAAGAAAGAAAGATTAGTTAGAGAGAAAGAAAGAAAGAAAGAAAGAAAGAAAGAGAAAGAAAGAAAGAAAAATATTAGTTAGAAAGAAAGAAAGAAAAAAGATTAGTTAGAAAGAAAAAAGATTAGTTAGAAAGAAAAAATATTAGTTAGAAAGAAAGATTGGTTAGAAAAAAGTAAGAAAGAAAGATTAGTTAGAAAAAAGAAAGAAAGATAAGTTAGAAAGAAAGATTAGTTAGAAAAAATTTGTTAGAAAGAAAGTAAGAAAAAAGATTAGTTAGAAAGAAATTAAGAAAAAAAGATTAGTTAGAAAGAAAGAAAGATTAGTTAGAAAAAAGAAAGAAAGATTCGTTTGAAAAAAGAAAGAAAGAAAGAAAGATTTGTTTGAAAAAAGAAAGAAAGATAGATAGATAAGTTAGAAAGAAAGAAAGATAGATTAGTTAGAAAGAAAGAAAGATAGATTAGTTAGAAAGAAAGAAAGATAGATTAGTTAGAAAGAAAGAAAGAACGATAGATTAGTTAGAAATAAAGAAAGATAGATAGATAGATTAGTTAGAAAGAAAGAAAGAAAGAAAGATTAGTTAAATCGTGAGAAAGAATGATAGATTGGTTAGAAAGAAAGAAAGATAGATTAGTAAGAAAGGAAGAAAGAACGATAGATAAGTTAGAAAGAAAGATAGATTAGTTAGAAAGAAAGATAGATAGATTTGTTAGAAAGAAAGTTAGATAGATTTGCTAGAAAGAAAGAAAGATTAGTTCGAAAGAAAGAAAGATTAGTTAGAAAGAAAGAAAGAAAGATATATTAGTTAGAAAGAAAGATAGATAAATTAGTTAGAAAGAAAGATAGATTAGTTAGAAAGAAAGAAAGATAGATTAGTTAGAAAGAAAGAAAGATAGATTAGTTAGAAAGAAAGAAAGAACGATAGATTAGTTAGAAATAAAGAAAGATGATAGATTAGTTAGAAATAAAGAAAGATAGATAGATAAGTTAGAAAGAAAGAAAGAAAGATTAGTTAGAAAGAAAGAAAGAATGATAGATTGGTTAGAAAGAAAGAAAGATTAGTTAGAAAGAAAGATAGATTAGTTAGAAAGAAAAAAGATAGATTAGTTAGAAAGAAAGAAAGAAAGAAAGATAGATTAGTTAGAAAGATTAGTTAGAAAGAAAGAAAGATAGATTAGTTAGAAAGAAATATAGATAGATAGATAGATTAGTTAGAAAGAAAGAAAGATAGATTAGTTAGAAAGAAAGAAAGATAGATTAGTTAGAAAGATAGATAGATAAGTTAGAAAGAAAGAAAGAAAGAAAGATTAGTTAGAAAGAAAGAAAGATAGATTGGTTAGAAAGAAAGAAAGATTAGTTAGAAAGAAAGATAGATAGATTAGTTAGAAAGAAAAAAGATAGATTAGTTAGAAAGAAAGTAAGAAAGAAAGAAAGAAAGATTGGTTAGAAAGAAAGATAGATTAGTTAGAAAGATAGAAAGAAAGATAGATTAGTTAGAAAGAAAGAAACATAGATTAGTTAGAAAGAAAGAAAGAAAGATAGATTAGTTAGAAAGAAAGAAAGATTAGTTAGTTAGAAAGAAAGAAAGATAGATTAGTTAGAAAGAAAGATAGATTAGTTAGAAAGATAGATAGATAGATAGATTAGTTAGAAAGAAAGATAGATTAGTTAGAAAGAAAGATAGATAGATTAGTTAGAAAGAAAGATAGATTAGTTAGAAAGAAAGATAGATAGATTAGTTAGAAAGAAAGATAGATTAGTTAGAAAGAAAGATAGATTAGTTAGAAAGATAGATAGATAGATAGATAGATTAGTTAGAAAGAAAGAAAGATAGATTAGTTAGAAAGAAAGATAGATAGATTAGTTAGAAAGAAAGATAGATTAGTTAGAAAGAATGAAAAAAGAAAGAAAGAAAGAAAGATTGGTTAGAAAGAAAGATAGATTAGTTAGTAAGAAAGATATAAAGAAAGATGGATTAGTTAGAAAGAAAGAAACATAGATTAGTTAGAAAGAAAGAAAGAAAGAAAGATAGATTAGTTAGAAAGACTAGTTAGTTAGAAAGAAAGAGATAGATTAGTTAGAAAGAAAGATAGATAGATAGATTAGTTAGAAAGAAAGAAAGATAGATTAGTTAGAAAGAAAGAAAGATATATTAGTTAGAAAGAAAGATAGATAGATTAGTTAGAAAAAAAAGATAGATTAGTTAGAAAGAAAGAAAGATAGATTAGTTAGAAAGAAAGATAGATAGATTAGTTAGAAAGAAAGAAAGATTAGTTAGAAAGAAAGAAAGAATGATAGATTGGTTAGAAAGAAAGAAAGATAGATTAGTAAGAAAGAAAGAAAGGAATAAAGAACGATAGATTAGTTAGAAATAAAGATAAAGTAGTTAGAAAGAAAGATAGATAGATTAGTTAGAAAGAAAGATAGATAGATAGATTAGTTAGAAAGAAAGATAGATTATTTAGAAAGAAAGAAAGATAGATTAGTTAGAAAGAAAGAAAGATTAGTTAGAAAGAAAGAAAGATTAGTTAGAAAGAAAGATAGATAGATTAGTTAGAAAGAAAAAAGAAAGAAAGAAAGAGAAAGAAAGAAAAATTGGTTAGAAAGAAAGATAGATTAGTTTGAAAGATAGAGATTAGTTAGAAAGAAAGAAAAGATTAGTTAGAATGAAAGAAAGATAGATAGATTAGTTAGAAAGAAAGAAAGATAGATTAGTTAGAAAGAAAGAAAGATTAGTTAGAAAGAAAAAAGATAGATTAGTTAGAAAGAAAGAATAAAAGAAAGTAAGAAAGAAAGAATGAAAGATAGGTTAGAAAGAAAGAGATTAGTTAGAAAGATAGATAGATTAGTTAGAAAGAAAGAAAAGTTAGAATGAAAGAAAGATAGAGTAGTTAGAAAGAAAGAAAGATAGATAGATTAGTTAGAAAGAAAGATAGATTAGTTAGAAAGAAAGTAAGGTAGATTAGTTAGAAAGAAAGATAGATTAGTTAGAAAGAAGAAAGATAGATTAGTTAGAAAGAAAGAAAGATTAGTTAGAAAGAAAGAAAGATAGATCAGTTAGCAAGAAAGAAATATTAGTTAGAAAGAAAGAAAGATTAGTTTGAAAGAAAGAAAGATTAGTTTGAAAGAAAGATAGATTAGTAAGAAAGAAAGAAATAAAGAAAGATTAGGTAGAAAGAAAGAAAGATTAGTTAGAAAGAAAGAAAGATAAGTTAGAAAGATAGATAGATAGATAGATAGATAGATAGATGGATAGATAGATAGATAGATAAAGTTCATTAGTACATATAGAATGGTAGTTTAATTGAATCTAGGGCTTCAGGGAGTTTAGATTTGAGTTTTTGTGTTGTTCACTACTGGGCCACCGTAGTCTTGGCTCAATTTGAACTGTTGCAATGAAAGTCAATGGGATTTTTATGATTTTTAATATTAATTTTTAAGAAATCTGAAAGTCAAATCAGTTTGAAAAGATATAGCACACCGAGTCAGAACAGTCTGAAGGTCTGACCCGAGTTTGGAGTTTGTAGAGTTAAAGCTCTAGGACGAGTTAGAGTCAGAATTTTTTGGGTAAGAAAAATAAGAAGAAGAAGAAGAAGAAGAATAATAATAAGTTTAAATAGGATTTCAGTAAGTTGGCTTTTCCAAGCCAACTTAACTAGAAAAAGTTCGTCGAGACAAACTTTAAGTTGGCTTGTGAAAGTTTGGACCAGAAAGTTTGAAGAAGTTTAAAGTAGTTTGAAGTTGAAAGTAGTTTATAGTTTAAATTAGTTTAAAGTTTAATTCGTTTAACGTTTAAAATGGTTTAAAGTTAACTTAGTGTAAAGTAGTTTCTAGTTTAAATTAGTTTAAAGTTTAAAGTAGTTTGTAGTTTAAAGATTAGCTTAGTTTAAATAAGTTTAAAGTTTAAATTAGTTTAAAGTTTAATTAGTTTGAAGTAGTTTATAGTTTAAAGTATTTTAACTTACTTTAAAGTAGTTTTAAAGTAGTTTATATTTTAAAGTATTTTAAACTTTAACTTAGTTTAAAGTTTAAAGTAGTTTTAAAGTAGTTTGTAGTTTAAAGTTTAACTTATTTTAAAGTTTAAAGTAGTTTAAAGTTGCGAGGGTGTTTCTAGTGGGTTGCTAAGGTGTTATGGGTGGTTGTTAGGGTGTTATGGGTGGTTGCTAGGGTGTTGCTAGGGCGTTGCTATGGTTTTCCTAAGGTGTTCTGGGTGGTTGCCAGGGTGTTCTAAGGTATTTTGGGTGGTTGCTATGGTGTTGCTAGGGTGTCCTAAGGTATTTTTGGTGGTTGCTAGGGTGTTCTAATGTATTTTGGGTGGTTGCTAGGGTGTTTTAAGGTATCTTGGGTGGTTGCTATGGTGTTGCTAGGGTGTTCTAAGGTATTTTGGTTGGTTGCTATGGTGTTGCTAGGGTGTTATAAGGTATTTTGGGTGGTTGCTAGGGTGTTGCTAGGGTGTTATAAGGTATTTTGGGTGGTTGCTAGGGTGTTCTGAGGTATTTTGTGTGGTTGCTATGGTGTTGCTAGGGTGTTCTAAGGTATTTTTGGTGGTTGCTATGGTGTTCTAAGGTATTTTGGGTGGTTGCTAGGGTGTTGCTAGGGTGTTGTAAGGTATTTTGGGTGGTTGCTAGGGTGTTGCTAGGGTGTTCTAAGGTATTTTGGGTGGTTGCTATGGTGTTGCTAGGGGGTTCTAAGGTATTTTGGGTGGTTGCTAGGGTGTTGCTAGGGTGTTCTGAGGTATTTTGGGTGGTTGCTATGGTGTTGCTAGGGTGTTCTAAGGTATTTTGGGTGGTTGCTAGGGTGTTGCTAGGGTGTTCTAAGGTATTTTGGTTGGTTGCTATGGTGTTGCTAGGTTGTTCTAAGGTATTTTGGGTGGTTGCTAGGGTGTTGCTAGGGTGTTCTAAGGTATTTTGGGTGGTTGCTAGGGTGTTCTCGGTGGTTGCTAGGGTGTTCTAATGTATTTTGGTTGGTTGCTATGGTGTTGCTAGGGTGTTCTAAGGTATTTTGGGTGGTTGCTAGGGTGTTGCTAGGGTGTTCTAAGGTATTTTGGTTGGTTGCTAGGGTGTTGCTAGGGTGTTCTGAGGTATTTTGGGTGGTTGCTATGGTTTTGCTAGGGTGTTCTAAGGTATTTTGGGTGGTTGCTAGGGTGTTGCTAGGGTGTTCTAAGGTATTTTGGTTGGTTGCTATGGTGTTGCTAGGTTGTTCTAAGGTATTTTGGGTGGTTGCTAGGGTGTTGCTAGGGTGTTCTAAGGTATTTTGGGTGGTTGCTAGGGTGTTCTCGGTGGTTGCTAGGGTGTTCTAATGTATTTTGGTTGGTTGCTATGGTGTTGCTAGGGTGTTCTAAGGTATTTTGGGTGGTTGCTAGGGTGTTGCTAGGGTGTTCTAAGGTATTTTGGTTGGTTGCTAGGGTGTTGCTAGGGTGTTCTGAGGTATTTTGGGTGGTTGCTATGGTTTTGCTAGGGTGTTCTAAGGTATTTTGGGTGGTTGCTAGGGTGTTGCTAGGGTGTTCTAAGGTATTTTGGGTGGTTGCTAGGGTGTTGCTAGGGTGTTGTAAGGTATTTTGGGTGGTTGCTAGGGTGTTGCTAGGGTGTTCTAAGGTATTTTGGGTGGTTGCTATGGTGTTGCTAGGGGGTTCTAAGGTATTTTGGGTGGTTGCTAGGGTGTTGCTAGGGTGTTCTGAGGTATTTTGGGTGGTTGCTATGGTGTTGCTAGGGTGTTCTAAGGTATTTTGGGTGGTTGCTAGGGTGTTGCTAGGGTGTTCTAAAGTATTTTGGTTGGTTGCTATGGTGTTGCTAGGTTGTTCTAAGGTATTTTGGGTGGTTGCTAGGGTGTTGCTAGGGTGTTCTAAGGTATTTTGGGTGGTTGCTAGGGTGTTCTCGGTGGTTGCTAGGGTGTTCTAATGTATTTTGGTTGGTTGCTATGGTGTTGCTAGGGTGTTCTAAGGTATTTTGGGTGGTTGCTAGGGTGTTGCTAGGGTGTTCTAAGGTATTTTGGTTGGTTGCTAGGGTGTTCTGAGGTATTTTGGGTGGTTGCTATGGTTTTGCTAGGGTGTTCTAAGGTATTTTGGGTGGTTGCTAGGGTGTTGCTAGGGTGTTCTAAGGTATTTTGGTTGGTTGCTATGGTGTTGCTAGGTTGTTCTAAGGTATTTTGGGTGGTTGCTAGGGTGTTGCTAGGGTGTTCTAAGGTATTTTGGGTGGTTGCTAGGGTGTTCTCGGTGGTTGCTAGGGTGTTCTAATGTATTTTGGTTGGTTGCTATGGTGTTACTAGGGTGTTCTAAGGTATTTTGGGTGGTTGCTAGGGTGTTGCTAGGGTGTTCTAAGGTATTTTGGTTGGTTGCTAGGGTGTTGCTAGGGTGTTCTAAGGTATATTTGGTGGTTGCTATGGTGTTGCTAGGGTGTTCTAAGGTATTATGGTTGGTTGCTATGGTGTTGCTAGGGTGTTCTAAGGTGTTTTGGTATATACACACACTAACTCGTTTACACACACACTTTCTCTTTCACACACACGCACAGACACGCTCACTAACTCACACACACATACACACTCACGCACACACACTCACTCACACACACACACACACACACACACAGTCACACACAGACTCACTCACTCGCTCACACACTCACTCACTTACACACTCAGAGTTTATATGAGTTTAGAGTTTATAAGTTTTAATGAAGTAAATTTAGTCATTTGAAGTTTAAATTAGTTTAAAGTTTAAATTAGTTTGAAGATTAAAGTTTAAATTAGTTTGAAGTTTAATTTAGTTTTTGAAGTTTAAAATAGTTTGAAGTTGATAGATAGATGAGTTTCAATGAGTCTCAATGGCTCATATAGTATATAGAATGGCAGTTTGATTTAGTCTAGGGTTTCAAGGGATTTTGATTTGAATTTTTGACAGTTGGGGAGTTTGAAAATCTGAAAATTCCGCAATGTTAAGTCAATGGGAGTTTTTCCGAGTTTTGATCGTCATTTTTAGGAAAACCGTAAGTCCGATCAGTTAGAAAAGACATAGCAACTAACTTCAGAACAGTCCAAAGGTCTGAGCCGAGTTTGGAGTATGTAGAGTTAACGGTCTAGGCCGCATTAAAGTCAACAGTTTTCTAAGAAGAATAATAATAACTAGAAAAAGTTCGTCGAGACAAACTTTAAATTGGCTTGTGAAAGTTTGGACCAGAAAGTTTGAAGAAGTTTAAAGTAGTTTGAAGTTGAAAGTAGTTTGAAGTTGAAAGTAGTTTATAGTTTAAATTAGTTTTTAGTTTAAATTAGTTTAAAGTTTAACTTAGTTTAAAATTTAAAGTAGTTTAAAGTTTAAAGTAGTTTCTAGTTTAAAGTAGTTTAAAGTTTAACTTAATTTAAAATTTAAAGTAGTTTAAAGTTTAAAGTAGTTTCTAGTTTAAAGTAGTTTAAAGTTTAAAATAGTTTAAAGTAGTTTCTAGTTTAAAGTAGTTTAAAGTTTAAATTAGTTTAAAGTTTAAAATATTTAAAGTAGTTTCTAGTTTAAAGTAGTTTAAAGTTTAACTTAGTTTAAAGTTTAAAGTAGTTTAAAGTTTAAAATATTTTAAGGTAGTTTTTAGTTTAAAGTTTAACTTAGTTTAAAGTAGTTTAAAGTTTAACTTAGTTTAAAGTAGTTTAAAGTAGTTTCTAGTTTAAAGTAGTTTAAAGTTTAAAGTAGTTTAAAGTAGTTTCTAGTTTAATTTAGTTTCTAGTTTAAAGTTTAACTTAGTTTAAAGTGTAAAATAGTTTAAAGTAATTTAAAGTAAAGTCGCTAGGGTGTTTCTAGTGGGTTGCTAAGGTGTTATAGGTGGTTGCTAGGGTATTCTAAGGTATTTTGGGTGGCTGCGAGGGTGTTTTGGGTGGTTGCCAAGGTTTTCTAAGGTATTTTGGGTGGTTGCTAGGGTGTTGTGAGGTATTTTGGGTGGTTGCTATGGTGTTGCTAGGGTGTTCTAAGGTATTTTGGGTGGTTGCTAGGGTGTTCTAATGTATTTTGGGTGGTTGCTAGGGTGTTCTGGGTGGTTTCTATGGTGTTCTAAGGTATATTGGGTGGTTGCTAGGGTGTTGCTAGGGTGTTCTAAGGTATTTTGGGTGGTTGCTAGGGTGTTCTGAGGTATTTTGGGTGGTTGCTATGGTGTTGCTATGGTGTTCTAAGGTATTTTGGGTGGTTGCTAGGGTGTTGCTAGGGTGTTCTAAGGTATTTTGGGTGGTTGCTAGGGTGTTGCTAGGGTGTTCTAAGGTATTTTTGTTGGTTGCTAGGGTGTTCTGTGTGGTTGCTAGGGTGTTCTAAGGTATTTTGGGTGGTTGCTAAGGTGTTGCTAGGGTGTTCTGAGGTATTTTGGGTGGTTGCTATGGTGTTGCTAGGGTGTTCTAAGGTATTTTGGGTGGTTGCTAGGGTGTTGCTAGGGTGTTCTAAGGTATTTTGGGTGGTTGCTATGGTGTTGCTAGGGTGTTCTAAGGTATGTTGGGTGGTTGCTAGGGTGTTGCTAGGGTGTTCTAATGTATTTTGGGTGGTTGCTAGGGTGTTCTGGGTGGTTGCTAGGGTGTTCTAAGGTATTTTGGTTGGTTGCTATGGTGTTGCTAGGGTGTTCTAAGGTATTTTGGGTGGTTGCTAGGGTGTTGCTAGGGTGTTCTAAGGTATTTTGGGTGGTTGCTATGGTGTTGCTAGGGTGTTCTAAGGTATTTTGGTTGGTTGCTATGGTGTTGCTAGGGTGTTCTAAGGTATTTTGGGTGGTTGCTAGGGTGTTGCTAGGGTGTTCTAAGGTATTTTGGTTGGTTGCTAGGGTGTTGCTAGGGTGTTCTAAGGTATTTTGGGTGGTTGCTATGGTGTTGCTAGGGTGTTCTAAGGTATTTTGGTTGGTTGCTATGGTGTTGCTAGGGTGTTCTAAGGTATTTTGGGTGGTTGCTAGGGTGTTGCTAGGGTGTTCTAAGGTATTTTGGGTGGTTGCTATGGTGTTGCTAGGGTGTTCTAAGGTATTTTGGTTGGTTGCTATGGTGTTGCTAGGGTGTTCTAAGGTATTTTGGGTGGTTGCTAGGGTGTTGCTAGGATGTTCTAAGGTATTTTGGTGTGTTGCTATGGTGTTGCTAGGGTGTTCTAAGGTATTTTGGGTGGTTGCTAGGGTGTTGCTAGGATGTTCTAAGGTATTTTGGTTGGTTACTATGGTGTTGCTAGGGTGTTCTAAGGTATTTTGGGTGGTTGCTAGGGTGTTGCTAGGGTGTTCTAAGGTATTTTGGTTGGTTGCTAGGGTGTTGCTAGGGTGTTCTAAGGTATTTTGGGTGGTTGCTATGGTGTTGCTAGGGTGTTCTAAGGTATTTTGGTATACACACACACACTAACTCGTTTACACACACACGCACAGACACGCTCACTAACTCACACACACATACACACTCACGCACACACACTCACGCACACACACACACACACACACTCTTTCTCTCTCACACACACACACACAGTCACACACACAGACTCACTCGCTCACACACTCACTCACTTACACACTCAGAGTTTATATGAGTTTAGAGTTTATAAGTTTTAATGAAGTAAATTTAGTCATTTGAAGTTTAAATTAGTTTAAAGTTTAAATTAGTTTGAAGATTAAAGTTTAAATTAGTTTGAAGTTTAATTTAGTTTGAAGTTTAAAATAGTTTGAAGTTGATAGACGAGTTTCAATGAGTCTCAATGGCTCATATAGTATATAGAATGGCAGTTTGATTTAGTCTAGGGTTTCAAGGGATTTAGATTTGAATTTTTGACAGTTGGGGAGTTTGAAAATCTGAAAATTCCGCAATGTTAAGTCAATGGGAGTTTTTTCCGAGTTTGATCGTCGTTTTTAGGAAAACCGTAAGTCCGATCAGTTAGAAAAGACAAAGCAACTAACTTCAGAATAGGTCAAAGGTCTGAGCCGAGTTTGGAGTATGTGGAGTTAACGGTCTAGGCCGCATTAAAGTCAACAGTTTTCTAAGAAGAATAATAATAATAACTAGAAAAAGTTCGTCGAGACAAACTTTAAGTTGGCTTGTGAAAGTTTGGACCAATAAGTTTAAAGAAGTTTAAAGTTTAAATTAGTTTAAAGTTAAATTAGTTTATAGTTTAGTAAGAAAGAAAGAAAGATAGATTAGTTAGAAAGATAGAACGATAGTAGTTGAAAGTAGAAGTTGAAAGTAGTTTATAGTTTAAATTAGTTCAAAGTAGTTTATAGTTTCAAGTAGTTTCTAGTTTAAAGTAGTTTAAAGTTTAACTTAGTTTAAAGTAGTTTAAAGTTTAAAATATTTTAAAGTAGTTTCTAGTTTAAAGTAGTTTCTAGTTTAAAGTTTAAAATTGTTTAAAGTAGTTTCTAGTTTAATGTAGTTTCTAGTTTAAAGTTTAAAGTAGTTTAAAGTAGTTTCTAGTTTAAAGTAGTTTAAAGTTTAAAATAGTTTAAAGTAGTTTCTAGTTGAAAGTAGTTTAAAGGTTAACTTAGTTTAAAGTTTAAAGTAGTTTAAAGTTTAAAATATTTTATAGTTTCTAGTTTAAAGTAGTTTAAAGTTTAACTTAGTTCAAAGTAGTTTAAAGTAGTTTCTAGTTTAAAGTAGTTTAAAGTAGTTTAAAGTACAGTCGCTAGGGTGTTTCTAGTGGGTTGCTAAGGTGTTATAGGTGGTTGCTAGGGTATTCTAAGGTATTTTGGGTGGCTGCTAGGGTGTTTTGGGTGGTTGCTAAGGTGTTCTAAGGTATTTTGGGTGGTTGCTAGGGTGTTCTAATGTATTTTGGGTGGTTGCTAAGGTGTTCTAAGGTATTTTTGGTGGTTGCTAGGGTGTTGCTAGGGTGTTCTGAGGTATTTTGGGTTGTTGCTAGGGTGTTCTGAGGTATTTTGGGTGGTTGCTAGGGTGTTGCTAGGGTGTTCTGAGGTATTTTGGGTGGTTGCTAGGGTGTTGCTAGGGTGTTCTAAGGTATTTTGGGTGGTTGCTAGGGTGTTCTGGGTGGTTGCTAGGGTGTTC